>OZ020489.1:0-1200000 GCA_963971405.1 Psococerastis gibbosa
GCTATTTTTCGTATTCTTGTCGAATGAATTTTTTGTAGCTACATTTACACCGATGAACACGCAGGAGCAAGTGGCCAATGTTAAGTACAATACAGTGAGCCTAAATAAGCAAAATTAAGACACCTTTGTCTTTTTAAGACCTTTAAAAAAAATAAAATAATTAAATAGCTATTTTTCTTATTCTTGTCGAATGAATTTTTTTAGCTACATTTACACCGACGAACACGCAAGAACAATTGCTTAATGTTGAGTACAATACAATGAGCCAAAGTAAGCAACACTAAGACACCCTTATCATATCAAGACCTTTAAAAGAATAAAATAAGTAAATAGCTATTTTTTTTATTCTTGTCGAATGAATTTTTTTAGCAACATTTAAACCGATGAACACGCAGGAGCAATTTCTCAATGTTAATTACAATACAATGAGCCAAAATAAGCCAATTTAAGACACCCTTGTCATATCAAGACCTTTAAAAAAAATAAAATAAATAAATAGCTATTTTTCGTATTCATGTCGAATGAATTTTTTGTAGCTACATTTACACCGACGAACACGCAGGAGCAATTGCTCAATGTTAAACTTAAACTCACTTAAATTGGCTTATTTTGGCTCATTGTATTGTAATTAACATTGAGCAATTGCTCCTGCGTGTTCATCGGTTTAAATGTTGCTAATAAAAATTCATTCGACAAGAATAAAAAAAATAGCTATTTACTTATTTTATTTTTTTAAGGGTCTTGATATGATAAGGGTGTCTTAATTTTGCTAATTTTGGCTCATTGTATTGTACTTAACATTAAGCAATTGCTCCTGCGTGTTCATCGGTGTAAATGTAGCTAAAAAAAATTCATTCGACAAGAATAAGAAAAATAGCTATTTACTTATTTTATTTTTTTTAAAGGTCTTGAAAAGATATAGGTGTCTTAGTTTTGCTTATTTAGGCTCACTGTATTGTACTTAACATTGGCCACTTGCTCGTGCGTGTTCATCGGTGTAAATGTAGCTACAAAAAATTCAATCGACAAGAATACGAAAAATAGCTATTTACTTATTTTATTTTTTTTAAAGGTTTTAAAAAGATATAGGTGTCTTAATTTTGCTTATTTAGGCTCACTGTATTGTACTTAACATTGGCCACTTGCTCGTGCGTGTTCATCGGTGTAAACGTAGCTACAAAAAATTCATTCGACAAGAATACGAAAAATAGCTATATACTTATTTTATTTTTTTTAAAGGTCTTGATATGACAGGGGTGTCTTAAATTGGCTTATTTTGGCTCATTGTATTGTACTTGACATTAAGCAATTGCTCGTGCGTGTTCATCGGTTTAAATGTTGCTAAAAAAAATTCATTCGACAAGAATAAAAAAAATAGCTATTTACTTATTTTATTTTTTTAAGGGTCTTGATATGATAAGGGTGTCTTAATTTTGCTTATTTTGGCTCAAAGTATTGTACGTAACATTAAGCAATTGCTCCTGCGTGTTCATCGGTGTAAATGTAGCTAAAAAAAATTCATTCGACAAGAATAAGAAAAATAGCTATTTAATTATTTTATTTTTTTTTAAGGTCTTAAAAAGACAAAGGTGTCTTAATTTTGCTTATTTAGGCTCACTGTATTGTACTTAACATTGGCCACTTGCTCCTGCGTGTTCATCGGTGTAAATGTAGCTACAAAAAATTCATTCGACAAGAATACGAAAAATAGCTATATAATTATTTTTTTTTTTTTAAAGGTCTTGATATGACAGGGGTGTCTTAAATTGGCTTATTTTGGCTCACTGTATTGTAATTAACATTGAGCAATTGCTCCTGCGTGTTCATCGGTTTAAATGTTGCTAATAAAAATTCATTCGACAAGAATAAAAAAAATAGCTATTTACTTATTTTATTTTTTTAAGGGTCTTGATATGATAAGGGTGTCTTAATTTTGCTTATTTTGGCTCATTGTATTGTACTTAACATTAAGCAATTGCTCCTGCGTGTTCATCGGTGTAAATGTAGCTAAAAAAAATTCATTCGACAAGAATAAGAAAAATAGCTATTTACTTATTTTATTTTTTTTAAAGGTCTTGAAAAGATATAGGTGTCTTAGTTTTGCTTATTTAGGCTCACTGTATTGTACTTAACATTGGCCACTTGCTCGTGCGTGTTCATCGGTGTAAATGTAGCTACAAAAAATTCAATCGACAAGAATACGAAAAATAGCTATTTACTTATTTTATTTTTTTTAAAGGTTTTAAAAAGATATAGGTGTCTTAATTTTGCTTATTTAGGCTCACTGTATTGTACTTAACATTGGCCGCTTGCTCGTGCGTGTTCATCGGTGTAAATGTAGCTACAAAAAATTCATTCGACAAGAATACGAAAAATAGCTATATACTTATTTTATTTTTTTTAAAGGTCTTGATATGACAGGGGTGTCTTAAATTGGCTTATTTTGGCTCATTGTATTGTAATTAACATGGAGCAATTGCTCGTGCGTGTTCATCGGTTTAAATGTTGCTAAAAAAAATTCATTCGACAAGAATAAAAAAAATAGCTATTTACTTATTTTATTTTTTTAAGGGTCTTGATATGATAAGGGTGTCTTAATTTTGCTTATTTTGGCTCAATGTATTGTACTTAACATTAAGCAATTGCTCCTGCGTGTTCATCGGTGTAAATGTAGCTAAAAAAAATTCATTCGACAAGAATAAGAAAAATAGCTATTTACTTATTTTATTTTTTTTAAAGGTCTTGAAAAGATATAGGTGTCTTAGTTTTGCTTATTTAGGCTCACTGTATTGTACTTAACATTGGCCACTTGCTCGTGCGTGTTCATCGGTGTAAATGTAGCTACAAAAAATTCAATCGACAAGAATACGAAAAATAGCTATTTACTTATTTTATTTTTTTTAAAGGTCTTGATATGACATGGGTGTCTTAATTTGGCTTGTTTTGGCTCAATGTATTGTAATTAACATTGAGCAATTGTTCCTGCGTGTTCATCAGTGTAAATGTAGCTAAAAAAAAATTCATTCGACAAGAACAAGAAAAATAGCTATTTACTTATTTTATTTTTTTAAAGGTTTTTAAAAGATATAGGTGTCTTAATTTTGCTTATTTTGGCTCATTGTATTGTACTTGACATTAAGCAATTGCTCCTGCGTGTTCATCGGTTTAAATGTTGCTAAAAAAAATTCATTCGACAAGAATAAAAAAAATAGCTATTTACTTATTTTATTTTTTTTAAAGGTCTTGATATGATAAGGGTGTCTTAATTTTGCTAATTTTGGCTCATTGTATTGTACTAAACATTGAGCAATTGCTTCTTTGTGTTCATCAGTGTAAATGTAGCTAAAAAAAATTCATTCGACAAGAATAAGAAAAATAGCTATTTACTTATTTTATTTTTTTTAAAGGTTTTAAAAAGATATAGGTGTCTTAATTTTGCTTTTTTTGGCTCAGTGTATTGCACTTAACATTGAGCAATTGTTCCTGCGAGTTTATCGGTGTAAATGTACCTAAAAAAAATTCATTCGACAAGAATAAGAAAAATAGCTATTTACTTATTTTATTTTTTTTAAAGGTCTTTAAAAGATATAGGTGTCTTAATTTTGCTTATTTAGGCTCACTGTATTGTACTTAACATTGGCCACTTGCTCCTGCGTGTTCATCGGTGTAAATGTAGCTACAAAAAATTCATTCGACAAGAATAAAAAAAATAACTATTTACTTATTTTATTTTTTTTAAAGGTCTTGATATGACACGGGTGTCTTAATTTGGCTTATTTTGGCTCATTGTATTGTAATTAACATTGAGCAATTGCTCCTGCGTGTTCGTCGGTGTAAATGTAGCTACAAAAAATTCATTCGACATGAATACGAAAAATAGCTATTTATTTATTTTATTTTTTTTAAAGGTCTTGATATGACAAGGGTGTCTTAAATTGGCTTATTTTGGCTCATTGTATTGTAATTAACATTGAGAAATTGCTCCTGCGTGTTCATCGGTTTAAATGTTGCTAAAAAAAATTCATTCGACAAGAATAAAAAAAATAGCTATTTACTTATTTTATTCTTTTAAAGGTCTTGATATGATAAGGGTGTCTTAGTGTTGCTTACTTTGGCTCATTGTATTGTACTCAACATTAAGCAATTGTTCTTGCGTGTTCGTCGGTGTAAATGTAGCTAAAAAAAATTCATTCGACAAGAATAAGAAAAATAGCTATTTAATTATTTTATTTTTTTTAAAGGTCTTAAAAAGACAAAGGTGTCTTAATTTTGCTTATTTAGGCTCACTGTATTGTACTTAACATTGGCCACTTGCTCCTGCGTGTTCATCGGTGTAAATGTAGCTACAAAAAATTCATTCGACAAGAATACGAAAAATAGCTATATAATTATTTTTTTTTTTTTAAAGGTCTTGATATGACAGGGGTGTCTTAAATTGGCTTATTTTGGCTCATTGTATTGTAATTAACATTGAGCAATTGCTCCTGCGTGTTCATCGGTTTAAATGTTGCTAATAAAAATTCATTCGACAAGAATAAAAAAAATAGCTATTTACTTATTTTATTTTTTTAAGGGTCTTGATATGATAAGGGTGTCTTAATTTTGCTTATTTTGGCTCATTGTATTGTACTTAACATTAAGCAATTGCTCCTGCGTGTTCATCGGTGTAAATGTAGCTAAAAAAAATTCATTCGACAAGAATAAGAAAAATAGCTATTTACTTATTTTATTTTTTTTAAAGGTCTTGAAAAGATATAGGTGTCTTAGTTTTGCTTATTTAGGCTCACTGTATTGTACTTAACATTGGCCACTTGCTCGTGCGTGTTCATCGGTGTAAATGTAGCTACAAAAAATTCAATCGACAAGAATACGAAAAATAGCTATTTACTTATTTTATTTTTTTTAAAGGTTTTAAAAAGATATAGGTGTCTTAATTTTGCTTATTTAGGCTCACTGTATTGTACTTAACATTGGCCGCTTGCTCGTGCGTGTTCATCGGTGTAAATGTAGCTACAAAAAATTCATTCGACAAGAATAAGAAAAATAGCTATTTACTTATTTTATTTTTTTAAAGGTTTTAAAAAGATATAGGTGTCTTAATTTTGCTTATTTTGGCTCATTGTATTGTACTTGACATTAAGCAATTGCTACTGCGTGTTCATCGGTTTAAATGTTGCTAAAAAAAATTCATTCGACAAGAATAAAAAAAATAGCTATTTACTTATTTTATTTTTTTTAAAGGTCTTGATATGATAAGGGTGTCTTAATTTTGCTTATTTTGGCTCATTGTATTGTACTTAACATTGGCCACTTGCTCGTGCGTGTTCATCGGTGTAAATGTAGCTACAAAAAATTCATTCGACAAGAATACGAAAAATAGCTATATACTTATTTTTTTTTTTTTAAAGGTCTTGATATGACAAGGGTGTCTTAAATTGGCTTATTTTGGCTCATTGTATTGTAATTAACATTGAGAAATTGCTCCTGCGTGTTCATCGGTTTAAATGTTGCTAAAAAAAATTCATTCGACAAGAATAAAAAAAATAGCTATTTACTTATTTTATTCTTTTAAAGGTCTTGATATGATAAGGGTGTCTTAGTGTTGCTTACTTTGGCTCATTGTATTGTACTCAACATTAAGCAATTGTTCTTGCGTGTTCGTCGGTGTAAATGTAGCTAAAAAAAATTCATTCGACAAGAATAAGAAAAATAGCTATTTAATTATTTTATTTTTTTTAAAGGTCTTAAAAAGACAAAGGTGTCTTAATTTTGCTTATTTAGGCTCACTCTATTGTACTTAACATTGGCCACTTGCTCCTGCGTGTTCATCGGTGTAAATGTAGCTACAAAAAATTCATTCGACAAGAATACGAAAAATAGCTATATAATTATTTTTTTTTTTTTAAAGGTCTTGATATGACAGGGGTGTCTTAAATTGGCTTATTTTGGCTCATTGTATTGTAATTAACATTGAGCAATTGCTCCTGCGTGTTCATCGGTTTAAATGTTGCTAATAAAAATTCATTCGACAAGAATAAAAAAAATAGCTATTTACTTATTTTATTTTTTTAAGGGTCTTGATATGATAAGGGTGTCTTAATTTTGCTTATTTTGGCTCATTGTATTGTACTTAACATTAAGCAATTGCTCCTGCGTGTTCATCGGTGTAAATGTAGCTAAAAAAAATTCATTCGACAAGAATAAGAAAAATAGCTATTTACTTATTTTATTTTTTTTAAAGGTCTTGAAAAGATATAGGTGTCTTAGTTTTGCTTATTTAGGCTCACTGTATTGTACTTAACATTGGCCACTTGCTCGTGCGTGTTCATCGGTGTAAATGTAGCTACAAAAAATTCAATCGACAAGAATACGAAAAATAGCTATTTACTTATTTTATTTTTTTTAAAGGTTTTAAAAAGATATAGGTGTCTTAATTTTGCTTATTTAGGCTCACTGTATTGTACTTAACATTGGCCGCTTGCTCGTGCGTGTTCATCGGTGTAAATGTAGCTACAAAAAATTCATTCGACAAGAATACGAAAAATAGCTATATACTTATTTTATTTTTTTTAAAGGTCTTGATATGACAGGGGTGTCTTAAATTGGCTTATTTTGGCTCATTGTATTGTAATTAACATGGAGCAATTGCTCGTGCGTGTTCATCGGTTTAAATGTTGCTAAAAAAAATTCATTCGACAAGAATAAAAAAAATAGCTATTTACTTATTTTATTTTTTTTAAAGGTCTTGAAAAGATATAGGTGTCTTAGTTTTGCTTATTTAGGCTCACTGTATTGTACTTAACATTGGCCACTTGCTCGTGCGTGTTCATCGGTGTAAATGTAGCTACAAAAAATTCAATCGACAAGAATACGAAAAATAGCTATTTACTTATTTTATTTTTTTTAAAGGTTTTAAAAAGATATAGGTGTCTTAATTTTGCTTATTTAGGCTCACTGTATTGTACTTAACATTGGCCGCTTGCTCGTGCGTGTTCATCGGTGTAAATGTAGCTACAAAAAATTCATTCGACAAGAATACGAAAAATAGCTATATACTTATTTTATTTTTTTTAAAGGTCTTGATATGACAGGGGTGTCTTAAATTGGCTTATTTTGGCTCATTGTATTGTAATTAACATGGAGCAATTGCTCGTGCGTGTTCATCGGTTTAAATGTTGCTAAAAAAAATTCATTCGACAAGAATAAAAAAAATAGCTATTTACTTATTTTATTTTTTTTAAAGGTCTTGAAAAGATATAGGTGTCTTAGTTTTGCTTATTTAGGCTCACTGTATTGTACTTAACATTGGCCACTTGCTCGTGCGTGTTCATCGGTGTAAATGTAGCTACAAAAAATTCAATCGACAAGAATACGAAAAATAGCTATTTACTTATTTTATTTTTTTTAAAGGTTTTAAAAAGATATAGGTGTCTTAATTTTGCTTATTTAGGCTCACTGTATTGTACTTAACATTGGCCGCTTGCTCGTGCGTGTTCATCGGTGTAAATGTAGCTACAAAAAATTCATTCGACAAGAATACGAAAAATAGCTATATACTTATTTTATTTTTTTTAAAGGTCTTGATATGACAGGGGTGTCTAAAATTGGCTTATTTTGGCTCATTGTATTGTAATTAACATGGAGCAATTGCTCGTGCGTGTTCATCGGTTTAAATGTTGCTAAAAAAAATTCATTCGACAAGAATAAAAAAAATAGCTATTTACTTATTTTATTTTTTTAAGGGTCTTGATATGATATGGGTGTCTTAATTTTGCTTATTTTGGCTCAATGTATTGTACTTAACATTAAGCAATTGCTCCTGCGTGTTCATCGGTGTAAATGTAGCTAAAAAAAATTCATTCGACAAGAATAAGAAAAATAGCTATTTACTTATTTTATTTTTTTTAAAGGTCTTGAAAAGATATAGGTGTCTTAGTTTTGCTTATTTAGGCTCACTGTATTGTACTTAACATTGGCCAATTGCTCGTGCGTGTTCATCGTATAAATGTAGCTAAAAAAAAATTCATTCGACAAGAACAAGAAAAATAGCTATTTACTTATTTTATTTTTTTAAAGGTTTTTAAAAGATATAGGTGTCTTAATTTTGCTTATTTTGGCTCATTGTATTGTACTTGACATTGAGCAATTGCTCCTGCGTGTTCATCAGTGTAAATGTTGCTAAAAAAAATTCATTCGACAAGAATAAAAATAATAGCTATTTACTTATTTTATTTTTTTTGAAGGTCTTGATATGATAAGGGTGTCTTAAATTGGCTTATTTTGGCTCATTGTATTGTAATTAACATTGAGAAATTGCTCCTGCGTGTTCATCGGTTTAAATGTTGCTAAAAAAAATTCATTCGACAAGAATAAAAAAAATAGCTATTTACTTATTTTATTTTTTTTAAAGGTCTTGAAAAGATATAGGTGTCTTAGTTTTGCTTATTTAGGCTCACTGTATTGTACTTAACATTGGCCACTTGCTCGTGCGTGTTCATCGTATAAATGTAGCTAAAAAAAAATTCATTCGACAAGAATAAGAAAAATAGCTATTTAATTATTTTATTTTTTTTAAAGGTCTTAAAAAGACAAAGGTGTCTTAATTTTGCTTATTTAGGCTCACTGTATTGTACTTAACATTGGCCACTTGCTCCTGCGTGTTCATCGGTGTAAATGTAGCTACAAAAAATTCATTCGACAAGAATACGAAAAATAGCTATATAATTATTATTTTTTTTTTAAAGGTCTTGATATGACAGGGGTGTCTTAAATTGGCTTATTTTGGCTCATTGTATTGTAATTAACATTGAGCAATTGCTCCTGCGTGTTCATCGGTTTAAATGTTGCTAATAAAAATTCATTCGACAAGAATAAAAAAAATAGCTATTTACTTATTTTATTTTTTTAAGGGTCTTGATATGATAAGGGTGTCTTAATTTTGCTTATTTTGGCTCATTGTATTGTACTTAACATTAAGCAATTGCTCCTGCGTGTTCATCGGTGTAAATGTAGCTAAAAAAAATTCATTCGACAAGAATAAGAAAAATAGCTATTTACTTATTTTATTTTTTTTAAAGGTCTTGAAAAGATATAGGTGTCTTAGTTTTGCTTATTTAGAATCACTGTATTGTACTTAACATTGGCCACTTGCTCGTGCGTGTTCATCGGTGTAAATGTAGCTACAAAAAATTCAATCGACAAGAATACGAAAAATAGCTATTTACTTATTTTATTTTTTTTAAAGGTTTTAAAAAGATATAGGTGTCTTAATTTTGCTTATTTAGGCTCACTGTATTGTACTTAACATTGGCCGCTTGCTCGTGCGTGTTCATCGGTGTAAATGTAGCTACAAAAAATTCATTCGACAAGAATAAGAAAAATAGCTATTTACTTATTTTATTTTTTTAAAGGTTTTAAAAAGATATAGGTGTCTTAATTTTGCTTATTTTGGCTCATTGTATTGTACTTGACATTAAGCAATTGCTACTGCGTGTTCATCGGTTTAAATGTTGCTAAAAAAAATTCATTCGACAAGAATAAAAAAAATAGCTATTTACTTATTTTATTTTTTTTAAAGGTCTTGATATGATAAGGGTGTCTTAATTTTGCTTATTTTGGCTCATTGTATTGTACTTAACATTGGCCACTTGCTCGTGCGTGTTCATCGGTGTAAATGTAGCTACAAAAAATTCATTCGACAAGAATACGAAAAATAGCTATATACTTATTTTTTTTTTTTTAAAGGTCTTGATATGACAAGGGTGTCTTAAATTGGCTTATTTTGGCTCATTGTATTGTAATTAACATTGAGAAATTGCTCCTGCGTGTTCATCGGTTTAAATGTTGCTAAAAAAAATTCATTCGACAAGAATAAAAAAAATAGCTATTTACTTATTTTATTCTTTTAAAGGTCTTGATATGATAAGGGTGTCTTAGTGTTGCTTACTTTGGCTCATTGTATTGTACTCAACATTAAGCAATTGTTCTTGCGTGTTCGTCGGTGTAAATGTAGCTAAAAAAAATTCATTCGACAAGAATAAGAAAAATAGCTATTTAATTATTTTATTTTTTTTAAAGGTCTTAAAAAGACAAAGGTGTCTTAATTTTGCTTATTTAGGCTCACTGTATTGTACTTAACATTGGCCACTTGCTCCTGCGTGTTCATCGGTGTAAATGTAGCTACAAAAAATTCATTCGACAAGAATACGAAAAATAGCTATATAATTATTTTTTTTTTTTTAAAGGTCTTGATATGACAGGGGTGTCTTAAATTGGCTTATTTTGGCTCATTGTATTGTAATTAACATTGAGCAATTGCTCCTGCGTGTTCATCGGTTTAAATGTTGCTAATAAAAATTCATTCGACAAGAATAAAAAAAATAGCTATTTACTTATTTTATTTTTTTAAGGGTCTTGATATGATAAGGGTGTCTTAATTTTGCTTATTTTGGCTCATTGTATTGTACTTAACATTAAGCAATTGCTCCTGCGTGTTCATCGGTGTAAATGTAGCTAAAAAAAATTCATTCGACAAGAATAAGAAAAATAGCTATTTACTTATTTTATTTTTTTTAAAGGTCTTGAAAAGATATAGGTGTCTTAGTTTTGCTTATTTAGGCTCACTGTATTGTACTTAACATTGGCCACTTGCTCGTGCGTGTTCATCGGTGTAAATGTAGCTACAAAAAATTCAATCGACAAGAATACGAAAAATAGCTATTTACTTATTTTATTTTTTTTAAAGGTTTTAAAAAGATATAGGTGTCTTAATTTTGCTTATTTAGGCTCACTGTATTGTACTTAACATTGGCCGCTTGCTCGTGCGTGTTCATCGGTGTAAATGTAGCTACAAAAAATTCATTCGACAAGAATACGAAAAATAGCTATATACTTATTTTATTTTTTTTAAAGGTCTTGATATGACAGGGGTGTCTTAAATTGGCTTATTTTGGCTCATTGTATTGTAATTAACATGGAGCAATTGCTCGTGCGTGTTCATCGGTTTAAATGTTGCTAAAAAAAATTCATTCGACAAGAATAAAAAAAATAGCTATTTACTTATTTTATTTTTTTTAAAGGTCTTGAAAAGATATAGGTGTCTTAGTTTTGCTTATTTAGGCTCACTGTATTGTACTTAACATTGGCCACTTGCTCGTGCGTGTTCATCGGTGTAAATGTAGCTACAAAAAATTCAATCGACAAGAATACGAAAAATAGCTATTTACTTATTTTATTTTTTTTAAAGGTTTTAAAAAGATATAGGTGTCTTAATTTTGCTTATTTTGGCTCATTGTATTGTACTTGACATTAAGCAATTGCTCCTGCGTGTTCATCGGTTTAAATGTTGCTAAAAAAAATTCATTCGACAAGAATAAAAAAATAGCTATTTACTTATTTTATTTTTTTTAAAGGTCTTGATATGTTAAGGGTGTCTTAATTTTGCTTATTTTGGCTCATTGTATTCTACTTAACATTGAGCAATTGCTTCTGCGTGTTCATCGGTGTAAATGTAGCTAAAAAAAATTCATTCGACAAGAATAAGGAAAATAGCTATTTACTTATTATATTTTTTTTAAAGGTCTTGAAAAGATATAGGTGTCTTAGTTTTGCTTATTTAGGCTCACTGTATTGTACTTAACATTGGCCACTTGCTCGTGCGTGTTCATCGGTGTAAATGTAGCTACAAAAAATTCAATCGACAAGAATACGAAAAATAGCTATTTACTTATTTTTTTTTTTTTAAAGGTTTTAAAAAGATATAGGTGTCTTAATTTTGCTTATTTTGGCTTATTGTATTTTACTTGACATTGAGCAATTGCTCCTGCGTGTTCATCGGTTTAAATGTTGCTAAAAAAAATTCATTCGACAAGAATAAGAAAAATAGCTATTTACTTATTTTATTTTATTTAAAGGTTTTAAAAAGATAAAGGTGTCTTAATTTTGCTTATTTAGGCTCACTGTATTGTACTTAACATTGGCCACTTGCTCCTGCGTGTTCATCGGTGTAAATGTAGCTACAAAAAATTCATTCGACAAGAATACGAAAAATAGCTATATACTTATTTTATTTTTTTTAAAGGTCATGATATGACAGGGGTGTCTTAAATTGGCTTATTTTGGCTCATTGTATTGTAATTAACATTGAGCAATTGCTCCTGCGTGTTCATCGGTTTAAATGTTGCTAAAAAAAATTCATTCGACAAGAATTAAAAAAATAGCTATTTACTTATTTTATTTTTTTAAGGGTCTTGATATGATAAGGGTGTCTTAATTTTGCTTATTTTGGCTCATTGTATTGTACTTAACATTAAGCAATTGCTCCTGCGTGTTCATCGGTGTAAATGTAGCTAAAAAAAATTCATTCGACAAGAATAAGAAAAATAGCTATTTACTTATTTTATTTTTTTTAAAGGTCTTGAAAAGATATAGGTGTCTTAGTTTTGCTTATTTAGGCTCATTGTATTGTACTTGACATTAAGCAATTGCTCCTGCGTGTTCATCGGTTTAAATGTTGCTAAAAAAAATTCATTCGACAAGAATAAAAAAATAGCTATTTACTTATTTTATTTTTTTTAAAGGTCTTGATATGATAAGGGTGTCTTAATTTTGCTTATTTTGGCTCATTGTATTGTACTTAACATTGAGCAATTGCTTCTGCGTGTTCATCGGTGTAAATGTAGCTAAAAAAAATTCATTCGACAAGAATAAGGAAAATAGCTATTTACTTATTATATTTTTTTTAAAGGTCTTGAAAAGATAAAGGTGTCTTAGTTTTGCTTATTTAGGCTCACTGTATTGTACTTAACATTGGCCACTTGCTCGTGCGTGTTCATCGGTGTAAATGTAGCTACAAAAAATTCAATCGACAAGAATACGAAAAATAGCTATTTACTTATTTTATTTTTTTTAAAGGTTTTAAAAAGATATAGGTGTCTTAATTTTCCTTATTTTGGCTTATTGTATTGTACTTGACATTGAGCAATTGCTCCTGCGTGTTCATCGGTTTAAATGTTGCTAAAAAAAATTCATTCGACAAGAATAAGAAAAATAGCTATTTCATTATTTTATTTTTTTTAAAGGTCTTAAAAAGATAAAGGTGTCTTAATTTTGCTTATTTAGGCTCACTGTATTGTACTTAACATTGGCCACTTGCCCCTGCGTGTTCATCGGTGTAAATGTAGCTACAAAAAATTCATTCGACAAGAATACGAAAAATAGCTATATATTTATTTTATTTTTTTTAAAGGTCTTGATATGACAGGGGTGTCTTAAATTGGCTTATTTTGGCTCATTGTATTGTAATTAACATTGAGCAATTGCTCCTGCGTGTTCATCGGTTTAAATGTTGCTAAAAAAAATTCATTCGACAAGAATAAAAAAAATAGCTATTTACTTATTTTATTTTTTTAAGGGTCTTGATATGATAAGGGTGTCTTAATTTTGCTTATTTTGGCTCATTGTATTATACTTAACATTAAGCAATTGCTCCTGCGTGTTCATCGGTGTAAATGTAGCTAAAAAAAATTCATTCGACAAGAATAAGAAAAATAGCTATTTACTTATTTTATTTTTTTTAAAGGTCTTGAAAAGATATAGGTGTCTTAGTTTTGCTTATTTAGGCTCACTGTATTGTACATAACATTGGCCACTTGCTCGTGCGTGTTCATCGGTGTAAATGTAGCTACAAAAAATTCAATTGACAAGAATACGAAAAATAGCTATTTACTTATTTTATTTTTTTTAAAGGCTTTAAAAAGATATAGGTGTCTTAATTTTGCTTATTTTGGCTTATTGTATTGTACTTGACATTGAGCAATTGCTCCTGCGTGTTCATCGGTTTAAATGTAGCTACAAAAAATTCATTCGACAAGAATACGAAAAATAGCTATTTATTTATTTTATTTTTTTTAAAGGTCTTGATATGACACGGGTGTCTTAATTTGGCTTGTTTTGGCTCAATGTATTGTAATTAACATTGAGCAATTGTTCCTGCGTGTTCATCGGTGTAAATGTAGCTAAAAAAAATTCATTCGACAAGAATAAGAAAAATAGCTATTTAATTATTTTATTTTTTTAAAGGTTTTAAAAAGACATAGGTGTCTTAATTTTGCTTATTTTGGCTCATTGTATTGTACTTGACATTAAGCAATTGCTCCTGCGTGTTCATCGGTTTAAATGTTGCTAAAAAAAATTCATTCGACAAGAATAAAAAAAATAGCTATTTACTTATTTTATTTTTTTTAAAGGTCTTGATATGACAAGGGTGTCTTAATTTGGCTTATTTTGGCTCATTGTATTGTAATTAACATTGAGCAATTGCTCCTGCGTGTTCATCGGTGTAAATGTAGCTACAAAAAATTCATTCGACAAGAATACGAAAAATAGCTATTTATTTATTTTATTTTTTTTAAAGGTCTTGATATGACACGGGTGTCTTAATTTGGCTTGTTTTGGCTCAATGTATTGTAATTAACATTGAGCAATTGTTCCTGCGTGTTCATCGGTGTAAATGTAGCTAAAAAAAATTCATTCGACAAGAATAAGAAAAATAGCTATTTACTTATTTTATTTTTTTTAAAGGTTTTAAAAAGATACAGGTGCCTTAATTTTGCTTTTTTTGGCTCAATGTATTGCACTTAACATTGAGCAATTGTTCCTGCGTGTTCATCGGTGTAAATGTACCTAAAAAAAATTCATTCGACAAGAATAAGAAAAATAGCTATTTACTTATTTTATTTTTTTTAAAGGTCTTAAAAAGATATAGGTGTCTTAATGTTGCTTATTTAGGCTCACTGTATTGTAATTAACATTGAGCAATTGCTCCTGCGTGTTCATCGGTGTAAATGTAGCTACAAAAAATTCATTCGACAAGAATACGAAAAATAGCTATTTATTTATTTTATTTTTTTTAAAGGTCTTGATATGACACGGGTGTCTTAATTTGGCTTGTTTTGGCTCAATGTATTGTAATTAACATTGAGCAATTGTTCCTGCGTGTTCATCGGTGTAAATGTAGCTAAAAAAAATTCATTCGACAAGAATAAGAAAAATAGCTATTTACTTATTATATTTTTTTAAAGGTTTTAAAAAGATATAGGTGTCTTAATTTTGCTTATTTTGGCTCATTGTATTGTACTTGACATTAAGCAATTGCTCCTGCGTGTTCATCGGTTTAAATGTTGCTAAAAAAAATTCATTCGACAAGAATAAAAAAATAGCTATTTACTTATTTTATTTTTTTTAAAGGTCTTGATATGATAAGGGTGTCTTAATTTTGCTTATTTTGGCTCATTGTATTGTACTTAACATTGAGCAATTGCTTCTGCGTGTTCATCGGTGTAAATGTAGCTAAAAAAAATTCATTCGACAAGAATAAGAAAAATAGCTATTTACTTATTTTATTTTTTTTAAAGGTTTTAAAAAGATACAGGTGCCTTAATTTTGCTTTTTTTGGCTCAATGTATTGCACTTAACATTGAGCAATTGTTCCTGCGTGTTCATCGGTGTAAATGTACCTAAAAAAAATTCATTCGACAAGAATAAGAAAAATAGCTATTTACTTATTTTATTTTTTTTAAAGGTCTTAAAAAGATATAGGTGTCTTAATGTTGCTTATTTAGGCTCACTGTATTGTACTTAACATTGGCCACTTGCTCCTGCGTGTTCATCGGTGTAAATGTAGCTACAAAAAATTCATTCGACAAGAATACGAAAAATAGCTATATACCTATTTTTTTTTTTTTAAGGGTCTTGATATGACACGGGTGTCTTAAATTGGCTTATTTTGGCTCACTGTATTGTAATTAACATTGAGCAATTGCTCCTGCGTGTTCATCGGTTTAAATGTTGCTAAAAAAAATTCATTCGACAAGAATAAAAAAAATAGCTATTTACTTATTTTAATTTTTTAAGGGTCTTGATATGATAAGGGTGTCTTAGTTTTGCTTATTTTGGCTCATTGTATTGTACTTAACATTGAGTAATTGCTCCTGCGTGTTCATCGGTGTAAATGTAGCTAAAAAAAATTCATTCGACAAGAATAAGAAAAATAGCTATTTACTTATTTTATTTTTTTTAAAGGTCTTGAAAAGATATAGGTGTCTTAATTTTGCTTATTTAGGCTCACTGTATTGTACTTAACATTGGCCACTTGCTCCTGCGTGTTCATCGGTGTAAATGTAGCTACAAAAAATTCATTCGACAAGAATACGAAAAATAGCTATATACTTATTTTATTTTTTTAAAGGTCTTGATATGACAGGGGTGTCTTAAATTGGCTTATTTGGCTCATTGTATTGTAATTAACATGGAGCAATTGCTCGTGCGTGTTCATCGGTTTAAATGTTGCTAAAAAAAATTCATTCGACAAGAATAAAAAAAATAGCTATTTACTTATTTTATTTTTTTAAGGGTCTTGATATGATAAGGGTGTCTTAATTTTGCTTATTTAGGCTCAATGTATTGTACTTAACATTAAGCAATTGCTTCTGCGTGTTCATCGGTGTAAATGTAGCTAAAAAAAATTCATTCGACAAGAATAAGAAAAATAGCTATTTACTTATTTTATTTTTTTTAAAGGTCTTGAAAAGATATAGGTGTCTTAGTTTTGCTTATTTAGGCTCACTGTATTGTACTTAACATTGGCCGCTTGCTCGTGCGTGTTCATCGGTGTAAATGTAGCTACAAAAAATTCAATCGACAAGAATACGAAAAATAGCTATTTACTTATTTTATTTTTTTTAAAGGTCTTGATATGACATGGGTGTCTTAATTTGGCTTGTTTTGGCTCAATGTATTGCAATTAACATTGAGCAATTGTTCCTGCGTGTTCATCAGTGTAAATGTAGCTAAAAAAAAATTCATTCGACAAGAACAAGAAAAATAGCTATTTACTTATTTTATTTTTTTAAAGGTTTTAAAAAGATATAGGTGTCTTAATTTTGCTTATTTTGGCTTATCGTATTGTACTTGACATTAAGCAATTGCTCCTGCGTGTTCATCGGTTTAAATGTTGCTAAAAAAAATTCATTCGACAAGAATAAAAAAAATAGCTATTTACTTATTTTATTTTTTTTAAAGGTCTTGATATGATAAGGGTGTCTTAATTTTGCTTATTTTGGCTCATTGTATTGTACTAAACATTGAGCAATTGCTTCTTTGTGTTCATCAGTGTAAATGTAGCTAAAAAAAATTCATTCGACAAGAATAAGAAAAATAGCTATTTACTTATTTTATTTTTTTTAAAGGTTTTAAAAAGATATAGGTGTCTTAATTTTGCTTATTTTGGCTTATTGTATTTTACTTGACATTGAGCAATTGCTCCTGCGTGTTCATCGGTTTAAATGTTGCTAAAAAAAATTCATTCGACAAGAATAAGAAAAATAGCTATTTACTTATTTTATTTTATTTAAAGGTTTTAAAAAGATAAAGGTGTCTTAATTTTGCTTATTTAGGCTCACTGTATTGTACTTAACATTGGCCACTTGCTCCTGCGTGTTCATCGGTGTAAATGTAGCTACAAAAAATTCATTCGACAAGAATACGAAAAATAGCTATATACTTATTTTATTTTTTTTAAAGGTCTTGGTATGACAGGGGTGTCTTAAATTGGCTTATTTTGGCTCATTGTATTGTAATTAACATTAAGCAATTGCTCCTGCGTGTTCATCGGTTTAAATGTTGCTAAAAAAAATTCATTCGACAAGAATTAAAAAAATAGCTATTTACTTATTTTATTTTTTTAAGGGTCTTGATATGATAAGGGTGTCTTAATTTTGCTTATTTTGGCTCATTGTATTGTACTTAACATTAAGCAATTGCTCCTGCGTGTTCATCGGTGTAAATGTAGCTAAAAAAAATTCATTCGACAAGAATAAGAAAAATAGCTATTTACTTATTTTATTTTTTTTAAAGGTCTTGAAAAGATATAGGTGTCTTAGTTTTGCTTATTTAGGCTCACTGTATTGTACGTGACATTAAGCAATTGCTCCTGCGTGTTCATCGGTTTAAATGTTGCTAAAAAAAATTCATTCGACAAGAATAAAAAAATAGCTATTTACTTATTTTATTTTTTTTAAAGGTCTTGATATGATAAGGGTGTCTTAATTTTGCTTATTTTGGCTCATTGTATTGTACTTAACATTGAGCAATTGCTTCTGCGTGTTCATCGGTTTAAATGTTGCTAAAAAAAATTCATTCGACAAGAATAAGGAAAATAGCTATTTACTTATTATATTTTTTTTAAAGGTCTTGAAAAGATAAAGGTGTCTTAATTTTGCTTATTTAGGCTCACTGTATTGTACTTAACATTGGCCACTTGCCCATGCGTGTTCATCGGTGTAAATGTAGCTACAAAAAATTCATTCGACAAGAATACGAAAAATAGCTATATACTTATTTTATTTTTTTTAAAGGTCTTGATATGACAGGGGTGTCTTAAATTGGCTTATTTTGGCTCATTGTATTGTATTTAACATTGAGCAATTGCTCCTGCGTGTTCATCGGTTTAAATGTTGCTAAAAAAAATTCATTCGACAAGAATAAAAAAATAGCTATTTACTTATTTTATTTTTTTTAAAGGTCTTGATATGATAAGGGTGTCTTAATTTTTCTTATTTTGGCTCATTGTATTGTACTTAACATTGAGCAATTGCTTCTGCGTGTTCATCGGTTTAAATGTTGCTAAAAAAAATTCATTCGACAAGAATAAGGAAAATAGCTATTTACTTATTATATTTTTTTTAAAGGTCTTGAAAGGATAAAGGTGTCTTAGTTTTGCTTATTTAGGCTCACTGTATTGTACTTAACATTGGCCACTTGCTCGTGCGTGTTCATCGGTGTAAATGTAGCTACAAAAAATTCAATCGACAAGAATACGAAAAATAGCTATTTACTTATTTTATTTTTTTTAAAGGTTTTAAAAAGATATAGGTGTCTTAATTTTGCTTATTTTGGCTTATTGTATTGTACTTGACATTGAGCAATTGCTCCTGCGTGTTCATCGGTTTAAATGTTGCTAAAAAAAATTCATTCGACAAGAATAAGAAAAAAAGCTATTTCATTATTTTATTTTTTTTAAAGGTCTTAAAAAGATAAAGGTGTCTTAATTTTGCTTATTTAGGCTCACTGTATTGTACTTAACATTGGCCACTTGCCCCTGCGTGTTCATCGGTGTAAATGTAGCTACAAAAAATTCATTCGACAAGAATACGAAAAATAGCTATATACTTATTTTATTTTTTTTAAAGGTCTTGATATGACAGGGGTGTCTTAAATTGGCTTATTTTGGCTCATTGTATTGTAATTAACATTGAGCAATTGCTCCTGCGTGTTCATCGTAGTTCATCGTGTTCATGTAGCTACAAAAAATTCAATCGACAAGAATACGAAAAATAGCTATTTACTTATTTTATTTTTTTTAAAGGTCTTGATATGACATGGGTGTCTTAATTTGGCTTGTTTTGGCTCAATGTATTGTAATTAACATTGAGCAATTGTTCCTGCGTGTTCATCAGTGTAAATGTAGCTAAAAAAAAATTCATTCGACAAGAACAAGAAAAATAGCTATTTACTTATTTTATTTTTTTAAAGGTTTTAAAAAGATATAGGTGTCTTAATTTTGCTTATTTTGGCTTATCGTATTGTACTTGACATTAAGCAATTGCTCCTGCGTGTTCATCGGTTTAAATGTTGCTAAAAAAAATTCATTCGACAAGAATAAAAAAAATAGCTATTTACTTATTTTATTTTTTTTAAAGGTCTTGATATGATAAGGGTGTCTTAATTTTGCTTATTTTGGCTCATTGTATTGTACTAAACATTGAGCAATTGCTTCTTTGTGTTCATCAGTGTAAATGTAGCTAAAAAAAATTCATTCGACAAGAATAAGAAAAATAGCTATTTACTTATTTTATTTTTTTTAAAGGTCTTAAAAAGATAAAGGTGTCTTAATTTTGCTTATTTAGGCTCACTGTATTGTACTTAACATTGGCCACTTGCCCATGCGTGTTCATCGGTGTAAATGTAGCTACAAAAAATTCATTCGACAAGAATACGAAAAATAGCTATATACTTATTTTATTTTTTTTAAAGGTCTTGATATGACAGGGGTGTCTTAAATTGGCTTATTTTGGCTCATTGTATTGTATTTAACATTGAGCAATTGCTCCTGCGTGTTCATCGGTTTAAATGTTGCTAAAAAAAATTCATTCGACAAGAATACGAAAAATAGCTATTTACTTATTTTATTTTTTTTAAAGGTTTTAAAAAGATATAGGTGTCTTAATTTTGCTTATTTTGGCTTATTGCATTTTACTTGACATTGAGCAATTGCTCCTGCGTGTTCATCGGTTTAAATGTTGCTAAAAAAAATTCATTCGACAAGAATAAGAAAAATAGCTATTTACTTATTTTATTTTATTTAAAGGTTTTAAAAAGATAAAGGTGTCTTAATTTTGCTTATTTAGGCTCACTGTATTGTACTTAACATTGGCCACTTGCTCCTGCGTGTTCATCGGTGTAAATGTAGCTACAAAAAATTCATTCGACAAGAATACGAAAAATAGCTATACTTATTTTATTTTTTTTAAAGGTCTTGATATGACAGGGGTGTCTTAAATTGGCTTATTTTGGCTCATTGTATTGTAATTAACATTGAGCAATTGCTCCTGCGTGTTCATCGGTTTAAATGTTGCTAAAAAAAATTCATTCGACAAGAATTAAAAAAATAGCTATTTACTTATTTTATTTTTTTAAGGGTCTTGATATGATAAGGGTGTCTTAATTTTGCTTATTTTGGCTCATTGTATTGTACTTAACATTAAGCAATTGCTCCTGCGTGTTCATCGGTGTAAATGTAGCTAAAAAAAATTCATTCGACAAGAATAAGAAAAATAGCTATTTACTTATTTTATTTTTTTTAAAGGTCCTGAAAAGATATAGGTGTCTTAGTTTTGCTTATTTAGGCTCATTGTATTGTACTTGACATTAAGCAATTGCTCCTGCGTGTTCATCGGTTTAAATGTTGCTAAAAAAAATTCATTCGACAAGAATAAAAAAATAGCTATTTACTTATTTTATTTTTTTTAAAGGTCTTGATATGATAAGGGTGTCTTAATTTTGCTTATTTTGGCTCATTGTATTGTACTTAACATTGAGCAATTGCTTCTGCGTGTTCATCGGTGTAAATGTAGCTAAAAAAAATTCATTCGACAAGAATAAGGAAAATAGCTATTTACTTATTATATTTTTTTTAAAGGTCTTGAAAAGATAAAGGTGTCTTAGTTTTGCTTATTTAGGCTCACTGTATTGTACTTAACATTGGCCACTTGCTCGTGCGTGTTCATCGGTGTAAATGTAGCTACAAAAAATTCAATCGACAAGAATACGAAAAATAGCTATTTACTTATTTTATTTTTTTTAAAGGTTTTAAAAAGATATAGGTGTCTTAATTTTGCTTATTTTGGCTTATTGTATTGTACTTGACATTGAGCAATTGCTCCTGCGTGTTCATCGGTTTAAATGTTGCTAAAAAAAATTCATTCGACAAGAATAAGAAAAAAAGCTATTTCATTATTTTATTTTTTTTAAAGGTCTTAAAAAGATAAAGGTGTCTTAATTTTGCTTATTTAGGCTCACTGTATTGTACTTAACATTGGCCACTTGCCCCTGCGTGTTCATCGGTGTAAATGTAGCTACAAAAAATTCATTCGACAAGAATACGAAAAATAGCTATATACTTATTTTATTTTTTTTAAAGGTCTTGATATGACAGGGGTGTCTTAAATTGGCTTATTTTGGCTCATTGTATTGTAATTAACATTGAGCAATTGCTCCTGCGTGTTCATCGGTTTAAATGTTGCTAAAAAAAATTCATTCGACAAGAATAAAAAAAATAGCTATTTACTTATTTTATTTTTTTAAGGGTCTTGATATGATAAGGGTGTCTTAATTTTGCTTATTTTGGCTCATTGTATTATACTTAACATTAAGCAATTGCTCCTGCGTGTTCATCGGTGTAAATGTAGCTAAAAAAAATTCATTCGACAAGAATAAGAAAAATAGCTATTTACTTATTTTATTTTTTTTAAAGGTCTTGAAAAGATATGGGTGTCTTAGTTTTGCTTATTTAGGCTCACTGTATTGTACTTAACATTGGCCACTTGCTCGTGCGTGTTCATCGGTGTAAATGTAGCTACAAAAAATTCAATTGACAAGAATACGAAAAATAGCTATTTACTTATTTTATTTTTTTTAAAGGCTTTAAAAAGATATAGGTGTCTTAATTTTGCTTATTTTGGCTTATTGTATTGTACTTGACATTGAGCAATTGCTCCTGCGTGTTCATCGGTTTAAATGTTGCTAAAAAAAATTCATTCGACAAGAATAAAAAAAATAGCTATTTACTTATTTTATTTTTTTTAAAGGTCTTGATATGACAAGGGTGTCTTAATTTGGCTTATTTTGGCTCATTGTATTGTAATTAACATTGAGCAATTGCTCCTGCGTGTTCATCGGTGTAAATGTAGCTACAAAAAATTCATTCGACAAGAATACGAAAAATAGCTATTTATTTATTTTATTTTTTTTAAAGGTTTTAAAAAGATATAGGTGTCTTAATTTTGCTTATTTTGGCTCATTGTATTGTACTTAACATTGAGCAATTGTTCCTGCGTGTTCATCGGTGTAAATGTACCTAAAAAAAATTCATTCGACAAGAATAAGAAAAATAGCTATTTACTTATTTTATTTTTTTTAAAGGTCTTAAAAAGATATAGGTGTCTTAATGTTGCTTATTTAGGCTCACTGTATTGTAATTAACATTGAGCAATTGCTCCTGCGTGTTCATCGGTGTAAATGTAGCTACAAAAAATTCATTCGACAAGAATACGAAAAATAGCTATTTATTTATTTTATTTTTTTTAAAGGTCTTGATATGACACGGGTGTCTTAATTTGGCTTGTTTTGGCTCAATGTATTGTAATTAACATTGAGCAATTGTTCCTGCGTGTTCATCGGTGTAAATGTAGCTAAAAAAAATTCATTCGACAAGAATAAGAAAAATAGCTATTTACTTATTTTATTTTTTTAAAGGTTTTAAAAAGATATAGGTGTCTTAATTTTGCTTATTTTGGCTCATTGTATTGTACTTGACATTAAGCAATTGCTCCTGCGTGTTCATCGGTTTAAATGTTGCTAAAAAAAATTCATTCGACAAGAATAAAAAAATAGCTATTTACTTATTTTATTTTTTTTAAAGGTCTTGATATGATAAGGGTGTCTTAATTTTGCTTATTTTGGCTCATTGTATTGTATTTAACATTGAGCAATTGCTTCTGCGTGTTCATCGGTGTAAATGTAGCTAAAAAAAATTCATTCGACAAGAATAAGAAAAATAGCTATTTACTTATTTTATTTTTTTTAAAGGTCTTAAAAAGATATAGGTGTCTTAATGTTGCTTATTTAGGCTCACTGTATTGTACTTAACATTGGCCACTTGCTCCTGCGTGTTCATCGGTGTAAATGTAGCTACAAAAAATTCATTCGACAAGAATACGAAAAATAGCTATATACTTATTTTTTTTTTTTTAAGGGTCTTGATATGACACGGGTGTCTTAAATTGGCTTATTTTGGCTCACTGTATTGTAATTAACATTGAGCAATTGCTCCTGCGTGTTCATCGGTTTAAATGTTGCTAAAAAAAATTCATTCGACAAGAATAAAAAAAATAGCTATTTACTTATTTTAATTTTTTAAGGGTCTTGATATGATAAGGGTGTCTTAATTTTGCTTATTTTGGCTCATTGTATTGTACTTAACATTGAGTAATTGCTCCTGCGTGTTCATCGGTGTAAATGTAGCTAAAAAAAATTCATTCGACAAGAATAAGAAAAATAGCTATTTACTTATTTTATTTTTTTTAAAGGTCTTGAAAAGATATAGGTGTCTTAATTTTACTTATTTAGGCTCACTGTATTGTACTTAACATTGGCCACTTGCTCCTGCGTGTTCATCGGTGTAAATGTAGCTACAAAAAATTCATTCGACAAGAATACGAAAAATAACTATATACTTATTTTATTTTTTTAAAGGTCTTGATATGACAGGGGTGTCTTAAATTGGCTTATTTAGGCTCATTGTATTGTAATTAACATGGAGCAATTGCTCGTGCGTGTTCTTCGGTTTAAATGTTGCTAAAAAAAATTCATTCGACAAGAATAAAAAAAATAGCTATTTACTTATTTTATTTTTTTAAGGGTCTTGATATGATAAGGGTGTCTTAATTTTGCTTATTTAGGCTCAATGTATTGTACTTAACATTAAGCAATTGCTTCTGCGTGTTCATCGGTGTAAATGTAGCTAAAAAAAATTCATTCGACAAGAATAAGAAAAATAGCTATTTACTTATTTTATTTTTTTTAAAGGTCTTGAAAAGATATAGGTGTCTTAGTTTTGCTTATTTAGGCTCACTGTATTGTACTTAACATTGGCCGCTTGCTCGTGCGTGTTCATCGGTGTAAATGTAGCTACAAAAAATTCAATCGACAAGAATACGAAAAATAGCTATTTACTTATTTTATTTTTTTTAAAGGTCTTGATATGACATGGGTGTCTTAATTTGGCTTGTTTTGGCTCAATGTATTGTAATTAACATTGAGCAATTGTTCCTGCGTGTTCATCAGTGTAAATGTAGCTAAAAAAAATTCATTCGACAAGAACAAGAAAAATAGCTATTTACTTATTTTATTTTTTTAAAGGTTTTAAAAAGATATAGGTGTCTTAATTTTGCTTATTTTGGCTTATCGTATTGTACTTGACATTAAGCAATTGCTCCTGCGTGTTCATCGGTTTAAATGTTGCTAAAAAAAATTCATTCGACAAGAATAAAAAAAATAGCTATTTACTTATTTTATTTTTTTTAAAGGTCTTGATATGATAAGGGTGTCTTAATTTTGCTTATTTTGGCTCATTGTATTGTACTAAACATTGAGCAATTGCTTCTTTGTGTTCATCAGTGTAAATGTAGCTAAAAAAAATTCATTCGACAAGAATAAGAAAAATAGCTATTTACTTATTTTATTTTTTTTAAAGGTTTTAAAAAGATATAGGTGTCTTAATTTTGCTTTTTTTGGCTCAGTGTATTGCACTTAACATTGAGCAATTGTTCCTGCGTGTTTATCGGTGTAAATGTACCTAAAAAAAATTCATTCGACAAGAATAAGAAAAATAGCTATTTACTTATTTTATTTTTTTTAAAGGTCTTTAAAAGATACAGGTGTCTTAATTTTGCTTATTTAGGCTCACTGTATTGTACTTAACATTGGCCACTTGCTCCTGCGTGCTCATCGGTGTAAATGTAGCTACAAAAAATTCATTCGACAAGTATACGAAAAATAGCTATATACTTATTTTATTTTTTTTAAAGGTCTTGATATGACAAGGGTGTCTTAAATTGGCTTATTTTGGCTCATTGTATTGTAATTAACATTGAGCAATTGCTCCTGCGTGTTCATCGGTTTAAATGTTGCTAAAAAAAATTCATTCGACAAGAATAAAAAAAATAGCTATTTACTTATTTTATTTTTTTAAGGGTCTTGATATGATAAGGGTGTCTTAATTTTGCTTATTTTGGCTCATTGTATTGTACTTAACATTAAGCAATTGCTCCTGCGTGTTCATCGGTGTAAATGTAGCTAAAAAAAATTCATTCGACAAGAATAAGAAAAATAGCTATTTACTTATTTTATTTTTTTTAAAGGTCTTGAAAAGATATAGGTGTCTTAATTTTGCTTATTTAGGCTCACTGTATTGTACTTAACATTGGCCACTTGCTCGTGCGTGTTCATCGGTGTAAATGTAGCTACAAAAAATTCAATCGACAAGAATACGAAAAATAGCTATTTACTTATTTTATTTTTTTTAAAGGTTTTAAAAAGATATAGGTGTCTTAATTTTGCTTATTTTGGCTTATTGTATTGTACTTGACATTGAGCAATTACTCCTGCGTGTTCATCGGTTTAAATGTTGCTAAAAAAAATTCATTCGACAAGAATAAAAAAAATAGCTATTTACTTATTTTATTTTTTTTAAAGGTCTTGATATGACAAGGGTGTCTTAATTTGGCTTATTTGGGCTCATTGTATTGTAATTAACATTGAGCAATTGCTCCTGCGTGTTCATCGGTGTAAATGTAGCTACAAAAAATTCATTCGACAGGAATACGAAAATTGCTATTTATTTTTTTTATTTTTTTTAAAGGTCTTGATATGACACGGGTGTCTTAATTTGGCTTGTTTTGGCTCAATGTATTGTAATTAACATTGAGCAATTGTTCCTGCGTGTTCATCGGTGTAAATGTAGCTAAAAAAAATTCATTCGACAAGAATAAGAAAAATAGCTATTTACTTATTTTATTTTTTTAAAGGTTTTAAAAAGATATAGGTGTCTTAATTTTGCTTATTTTGGCTCATTGTATTGTACTTGACATTAAGCAATTGCTCCTGCGTGTTCATCGGTTTAAATGTTCCTAAAAAAATTCATTCGACAAGAATAAAAAAAATAGCTATTTACTTATTTTATTTTTTTTAAAGGTCTTGATATGATAAGGGTGTCTTAATTTTGCTTATTTTGGCTCACTGTATTGTACTTAACATTGGCCACTTGCTCCTGCGTGTTCATCGGTGTAAATGTAGCTACAAAAAATTCATTCGACAAGAATACGAAAAATAGCTATATACTTATTTTATTTTTTTTAAAGGTCTTGATATGACAGGGGTGTCTTAAATTGGCTTATTTTGGCTCATTGTATTGTAATTAACATTGAGCAATTGCTCCTGCGTGTTCATCGGTTTAAATGTTGCTAAAAAAAATTCATTCGACAAGAATAAAAAAAATAGCTATTTACTTATTTTATTTTTTTAAGGGTCTTGATATGATAGGGTTTCTTAATTTTGCTTATTGTGGCTCATTGTATTGTACTTAACATTAAGCAATTGCTCCTGCGTGTTCATCGGTGTAAATGTAGCTAAAAAAAATTCATTCGACAAGAATAAGAAAAATAGCTATTTACTTATTTTATTTTTTTTAAAGGTCTTGAAAAGATATAGGTGTCTTAGTTTTGCTTATTTAGGCTCACTGTATTGTACTTAACATTGGCCACTTGCTCGTGCGTGTTCATCGGTGTAAATGTAGCTACAAAAAATTCAATCGACAAGAATACGAAAAATAGCTATTTACTTATTTTATTTTTTTTAAAGGTTTTAAAAAGATATAGGTGTCTTAATTTTGCTTATTTTGGCTTATTGTATTGTACTTGACATTGAGCAATTGCTCCTGCGTGTTCATCGGTTTAAATGTTGCTAAAAAAAATTCTTTCGACAAGAATAAAAAAAATAGCTATTTACTTATTTTATTTTTTTTAAAGGTCTTGATATGACAAGGGTGTCTTAATTTGGCTTATTTTGGCTCATTGTATTGTAATTAACATTGAGCAATTGCTCCTGCGTGTTCATCGGTGTAAATGTAGCTACAAAAAATTCATTCGACAAGAATACGAAAAATAGCTATTTATTTATTTTATTTTTTTTAAAGGTCTTGATATGACACGGGTGTCTTAATTTGGCTTGTTTTGGCTCAATGTATAGTAATTAACATTGAGCAATTGTTCCTGCGTGTTCATCTGTGTAAATGTAGCTAAAAAAAATTCATTCGACAAGAATACGAAAAATAGCTATTTATTTATTTTATTTTTTTTAAAGGTCTTGATATGACACGGGTGTCTTAATTTGGCTTATTTTGGCTCATTGTATTGTACTTGACATTAAGCAATTGCTCCTGCGTGTTCATCGGTTTAAATGTTGCTAAAAAAAATTCATTCGACAAGAATAAAAAAAATAGCTATTTACTTATTTTATTTTTTTTAAAGGTCTTGATATGATAAGGGTGTCTTAATTTTGCTTATTGTGGCTCATTGTATTGTACGTAATATTGAGCAATTGCTTCTGCGTGTTCACCGGTGTAATTGTAGCTAAAAAAAATTCATTCGACAAGAATAAGAAAAATAGCTATTTACTTATTTTATTTTTTTTAAAGGTTTTAAAAAGATACAGGTGCCTTAATTTTGCTTTTTTTGGCTCAATGTATTGCAATTAACATTGAGCAATTGTTCCTGCTTGTTCATCGGTGTAAATGTACCTAAAAAAAATTCATTCGACAAGAATAAGAAAAATAGCTATTTACTTATTTTATTTTTTTTAAAGGTCTTAAAAAGATATAGGTGTCTTAATGTTGCTTATTTAGGCTCACTGTATTGTACTTAACATTGGCCTCTTGCTCCTGCGTGTTCATCGGTGTAAATGTAGCTACAAAAAATTCATTCGTCAAGAATACGAAAAATAGCTATATACTTATTTTTTTTTTTTTAAAGGTCTTGATATGACACGGGTGTCTTAAATTGGCTTATTTTGGCTCACTGTATTGTAATTAACATTGAGCAATTGCTCCTGCGTGTTCATCGGTTTAAATGTTGCTAAAAAAAATTCATTCGACAAGAATAAAAAAAATAGCTATTTACTTATTTTAATTTTTTAAGGGTCTTGATATGATAAGGGTGTCTTAATTTTGCTTATTTTGGCTCATTGTATTGTACTTAACATTGAGTAATTGCTCCTGCGTGTTCATCTGTGTAAATGTAGCTAAAAAAAATTCATTCGACAAGAATAAGAAAAATAGCTATTTACTTATTTTATTTTTTTTAAAGGTCTTGAAAAGATATAGGTGTCTTAGTTTTGCTTATTTAGGCTCACTGTATTGTACTTAACATTGGCCACTTGCTCGTGCGTGTTCATCGGTGTAAATGTAGCTACAAAAAATTCAATCGACAAGAATACGAAAAATAGCTATATACTTATTTTTTTTTTTTAAAGGTCTTGATATGACAAGGGTGTCTTAAATTGGCTTATTTTGGCTCATTGTATTGTACTTAACATTAAGCAATTGTTCTTGCGTGTTCATCGGTGTAAATGTAGCTAAAAAAAATTCATTCGACAAGAATAAGAAAAATAGCTATTTAATTATTTTATTTTTTTTAAAGGTCTTAAAAAGATAAAGGTGTCTTAATTTTGCTTATTTAGGCTCAATGTATTGTACTTAACATTGGCCACTTGCTCCTGCGTGTTCATCGGTGTAAATGTAGCTACAAAAAATTCATTCGACAAGAATACGGAAAATAGCTATATACTTATTTTATTTTTTTTAAAGGTCTTGATATGACAGGGGTGTCTTAAATTGGCTTATTTTGGCTCATTGTATTGTAATTAACATTGAGCAGTTGCTCCTGCGTGTTCATCGGTTTAAATGTTGCTAAAAAAAATTCATTCGACAAGAATAAAAAAAATAGCTATTTACTTATTTTATTTTTTTAAGGGTCTTGATATGATAAGGGTGTCTTAATTTTGCTTATTTTGGCTCATTGTATTGTACTTAACATTAAGCAATTGCTCCTGCGTGTTCATCGGTGTAAATGTAGCTAAAAAAAATTCATTCGACAAGAATAAGAAAAATAGCTATTTACTTATTTTATTTTTTTTAAAGGTCTTGAAAAGATATAGGTGTCTTAGTTTTGCTTATTTAGGCTCACTGTATTGTACTTAACATTGGCCACTTGCTCGTGCGTGTTCATCGGTGTAAATGTAGCTACAAAAAATTCAATCGACAAGAATACGAAAAATAGCTATTTACTTATTTTATTTTTTTTTAAAGGTTTTAAAAAGATATAGGTGTCTTAATTTTGCTTATTTTGGCTTATTGTATTGTACTTGACATTGAGCAATTGCTCCTGCGTGTTCATCGGTTTAAATGTTGCTAAAAAAAATTCATTCGACAAGAATAAAAATAATAGCTATTTACTTATTTTATTTTTTTTGAAGGTCTTGATATGACAAGGGTATCTTAATTTGGCTTATTTTGGCTCATTGTATTGTAATTAACATTGAGCAATTGCTCCTGCGTGTTCATCGGTGTAAATGTAGCTACAAAAAATTCATTCGACAAGAATACGAAAAATAGCTATTTATTTATTTTATTTTTTTTAAAGGTCTTGATAAGACACGGGTGTCTTAATTTGGCTTGTTTTGGCTCAATGTATTGTAATTAACATTGAGCAATTGTTCCTGCGTGTTCATCGGTGTAAATGTAGCTAAAAAAAATTCATTCGACAAGAATAAGAAAAATAGCTATTTACTTATTTTATTTTTTTAAAGGTTTTAAAAAGATATAGGTGTCTTAATTTTGCTTATTTTGGCTCATTGTATTGTACTTGACATTAAGCAATTGCTCCTGCGTGTTCATCGGTTTAAATGTTGCTAAAAAAAATTCATTCGACAAGAATAAAAAAATAGCTATTTACTTATTTTATTTTTTTTAAAGGTCTTGATATGATAAGGGTGTCTTAATTTTGCTTATTTTGGCTCATTGTATTGTAGTTAACATTGAGCAATTGCTTCTGCGTGTTCATCGGTGTAAATGTAGCTAAAAAAAATTCATTCGACAAGAATAAGAAAAATAGCTATTTACTTATTTTATTTTTTTTAAAGGTCTTGAAAAGATATAGGTGTCTTAGTTTTGCTTATTTAGGCTCACTGTATTGTACTTAACATTGGCCACTTGCTCGTGCGTGTTCATCGGTGTAAATGTAGCTACAAAAAATTCAATCGACAAGAATACGAAAAATAGCTATTTACTTATTTTATTTTATTTAAAGGTTTTAAAAAGATAAAGGTGTCTTAATTTTGCTTATTTAGGCTCACTGTATTGTACTTAACATTGGCCACTTGCTCCTGCGTGTTCATCGGTGTAAATGTAGCTACAAAAAATTCATTCGACAAGAATACGAAAAATAGCTATATACTTATTTTATTTTTTTTAAAGGTCTTGATATGACAGGGGTGTCTTAAATTGGCTTATTTTGGCTCATTGTATTGTAATGAACATTGAGCAATTGCTCCTGCGTGTTCATCGGTTTAAATGTTGCTAAAAAAAATTCATTCGACAAGAATAAAAAAAATAGCTATTTACTTATTTTATTTTTTTAAGGGTCTTGATATGATAAGGGTGTCTTAATTTTGCTTATATTTTGGCTCACTGTATTGTAGTTAACATTGAGCAATTGCTTCTGCGTGTTCATCGGTGTAAATGTAGCTAAAAAAAATTCATTCGACAAGAATAAGAAAAATAGCTATTTACTTATTTTATTTTTTTTAAAGGTCTTGAAAAGATATAGGTGTCTTAGTTTTGCTTATTTAGGCTCACTGTATTGTACTTAACATTGGCCACTTGCTCGTGCGTGTTCATCGGTGTAAATGTAGCTACAAAAAATTCAATCGACAAGAATACGAAAAATAGCTATTTACTTATTTTATTTTTTTTAAAGGTTTTAAAAAGATATAGGTGTCTTAATTTTGCTTATTTTGGCTTATTGTATTGTACTTGACATTGAGCAATTGCTCCTGCGTGTTCATCGGTTTAAATGTTGCTAAAAAAAATTCATTCGACAAGAATAAGAAAAATAGCTATTTACTTATTTTATTTTATTTAAAGGTTTTAAAAAGATAAAGGTGTCTTAATTTTGCTTATTTAGGCTCACTGTATTGTACTTAACATTGGCCACTTGCTCCTGCGTGTTCATCGGTGTAAATGTAGCTACAAAAAATTCATTCGACAAGAATACGAAAAATAGCTATATACTTATTTTATTTTTTTTAAAGGTCTTGATATGACAGGGGTGTCTTAAATTGGCTTATTTTGGCTCATTGTATTGTAATGAACATTGAGCAATTGCTCCTGCGTGTTCATCGGTTTAAATGTTGCTAAAAAAAATTCATTCGACAAGAATAAAAAAAATAGCTATTTACTTATTTTATTTTTTTAAGGGTCTTGATATGATAAGGGTGTCTTAATTTTGCTTATTTTGGCTCATTGTATTGTACTTAACATTAAGCAATTGCTCCTGCGTGTTCATCGGTGTAAATGTAGCTAAAAAAAATTCATTCGACAAGAATAAGAAAAATAGCTATTTACTTATTTTATTTTTTTTAAAGGTCTTGAAAAGATATAGGTGTCTTAATTTTGCTTATTTAGGCTCACTGTATTGTACTTAACATTGGCCACTTGCTCCTGCGTGTTCATCGGTGTAAATGTAGCTACAAAAAATTCATTCGACAAGAATACGAAAAATAGCTATATACTTATTTTATTTTTTTAAAGGTCTTGATATGACAGGGGTGTCTTAAATTGGCTTATTTAGGCTCATTGTATTGTAATTAACATGGAGCAATTGCTCGTGCGTGTTCATCGGTTTAAATGTTGCTAAAAAAAATTCATTCGACAAGAATAAAAAAAATTGCTATTTACTTATTTTATTTTTTTAAGGGTCTTGATATGATAAGGGTGTCTTAATTTTGCTTATTTAGGCTCAATGTATTGTACTTAACATTAAGCAATTGCTTCTGCGTGTTCATCGATGTAAATGTAGCTAAAAAAAATTCATTCGACAAGAATAAGAAAAATAGCTATTTACTTATTTTATTTTTTTTAAAGGTCTTGATATGACATGGGTGTCTTAATTTGGCTTGTTTTGGCTCAATGTATTGTAATTAACATTGAGCAATTGTTCCTGCGTGTTCATCAGTGTAAATGTAGCTAAAAAAAAATTCATTCGACAAGAACAAGAAAAATAGCTATTTACTTATTTTATTTTTTTAAAGGTTTTAAAAAGATATAGGTGTCTTAATTTTGCTTATTTTGGCTTATCGTATTGTACTTGACATTAAGCAATTGCTCCTGCGTGTTCATCGGTGTAAATGTAGCTAAAAAAAATTCATTCGACAAGAATAAGAAAAATAGCTATTTACTTATTTTATTTTTTTTAAAGGTCTTGAAAAGATATAGGTGTCTTAGTTTTGCTTATTTAGGCTCACTGTATTGTACTTAACATTGGCCACTTGCTCGTGCGTGTTCATCGGTGTAAATGTAGCTACAAAAAATTCAATCGACAAGAATACGAAAAATAGCTATTTACTTATTTTATTTTTTTTAAAGGTTTTAAAAAGATATAGGTGTCTTAATTTTGCTTATTTTGGCTTATTGTATTGTACTTGACATTGAGCAATTGCTCCTGCGTGTTCATCGGTTTAAATGTTGCTAAAAAAAATTCATTCGACAAGAATAAGAAAAATAGCTATTTACTTATTTTATTTTATTTAAAGGTTTCAAAAAGATAAAGGTGTCTTAATTTTTCTTATTTAGGCTCACTGTATTGTACTTAACATTGGCCACTTGCTCCTGCGTGTTCATCGGTGTAAATGTAGCTACAAAAAATTCATTCGACAAGAATACGAAAAATAGCTATATACTTATTTTATTTTTTTTAAAGGTCTTGATATGACAGGGGTGTCTTAAATTGGCTTATTTTGGCTCATTGTATTGTAATTAACATTGAGCAATTGCTCCTGCGTGTTCATCGGTTTAAATGTTGCTAAAAAAAATTCATTCGACAAGAATAAAAAAAATAGCTATTTACTTATTTTATTTTTTTAAGGGTCTTGATATGATAAGGGTGTCTTAATTTTGCTTATTTTGGCTCATTGTATTGTACTTAACATTAAGCAATTGCTCCTGCGTGTTCATCGGTGTAAATGTAGCTAAAAAAAATTCATTCGACAAGAATAAGAAAAATAGCTATTTACTTATTTTATTTTTTTTAAAGGTCTTGAAAAGATATAGGTGTCTTAATTTTGCTTATTTAGGCTCACTGTATTGTACTTAACATTGGCCACTTGCTCCTGCGTGTTCATCGGTGTAAATGTAGCTACAAAAAATTCAATCGACAAGAATACGAAAAATAGCTATTTACTTATTTTATTTTTTTTTAAAGGTTTTAAAAAGATATAGGTGTCTTAATTTTGCTTATTTTGGCTTATTGTATTGTACTTGACATTGAGCAATTGCTCCTGCGTGTTCATCGGTTTAAATGTTGCTAAAAAAAATTCATTCGACAAGAATAAAAATAATAGCTATTTACTTATTTTATTTTTTTTGAAGGTCTTGATATGACAAGGGTATCTTAATTTGGCTTATTTTGGCTCATTGTATTGTAATTAACATTGAGCAATTGCTCCTGCGTGTTCATCGGTGTAAATGTAGCTACAAAAAATTCATTCGACAAGAATACGAAAAATAGCTATTTATTTATTTTATTTTTTTTAAAGGTCTTGATAAGACACGGGTGTCTTAATTTGGCTTGTTTTGGCTCAATGTATTGTAATTAACATTGAGCAATTGTTCCTGCGTGTTCATCGGTGTAAATGTAGCTAAAAAAAATTCATTCGACAAGAATAAGAAAAATAGCTATTTACTTATTTTATTTTTTTAAAGGTTTTAAAAAGATATAGGTGTCTTAATTTTGCTTATTTTGGCTCATTGTATTGTACTTGACATTAAGCAATTGCTCCTGCGTGTTCATCGGTTTAAATGTTGCTAAAAAAAATTCATTCGACAAGAATAAAAAAATAGCTATTTACTTATTTTATTTTTTTTAAAGGTCTTGATATGATAAGGGTGTCTTAATTTTGCTTATTTTGGCTCATTGTATTGTAGTTAACATTGAGCAATTGCTTCTGCGTGTTCATCGGTGTAAATGTAGCTAAAAAAAATTCATTCGACAAGAATAAGAAAAATAGCTATTTACTTATTTTATTTTTTTTAAAGGTCTTGAAAAGATATAGGTGTCTTAGTTTTGCTTATTTAGGCTCACTGTATTGTACTTAACATTGGCCACTTGCTCGTGCGTGTTCATCGGTGTAAATGTAGCTACAAAAAATTCAATCGACAAGAATACGAAAAATAGCTATTTACTTATTTTATTTTTTTTAAAGGTTTTAAAAAGATATAGGTGTCTTAATTTTGCTTATTTTGGCTTATTGTATTGTACTTGACATTGAGCAATTGCTCCTGCGTGTTCATCGGTTTAAATGTTGCTAAAAAAAATTCATTCGACAAGAATAAGAAAAATAGCTATTTACTTATTTTATTTTATTTAAAGGTTTTAAAAAGATAAAGGTGTCTTAATTTTGCTTATTTAGGCTCACTGTATTGTACTTAACATTGGCCACTTGCTCCTGCGTGTTCATCGGTGTAAATGTAGCTACAAAAAATTCATTCGACAAGAATACGAAAAATAGCTATATACTTATTTTATTTTTTTTAAAGGTCATGATATGACAGGGGTGTCTTAAATTGGCTTATTTTGGCTCATTGTATTGTAATGAACATTGAGCAATTGCTCCTGCGTGTTCATCGGTTTAAATGTTGCTAAAAAAAATTCATTCGACAAGAATAAAAAAAATAGCTATTTACTTATTTTATTTTTTTAAGGGTCTTGATATGATAAGGGTGTCTTAATTTTGCTTATTTTGGCTCATTGTATTGTACTTAACATTAAGCAATTGCTCCTGCGTGTTCATCGGTGTAAATGTAGCTAAAAAAAATTCATTCGACAAGAATAAGAAAAATAGCTATTTACTTATTTTATTTTTTTTAAAGGTCTTGAAAAGATATAGGTGTCTTAATTTTGCTTATTTAGGCTCACTGTATTGTACTTAACATTGGCCACTTGCTCCTGCGTGTTCATCGGTGTAAATGTAGCTACAAAAAATTCATTCGACAAGAATACGAAAAATAGCTATATACTTATTTTATTTTTTTAAAGGTCTTGATATGACAGGGGTGTCTTAAATTGGCTTATTTAGGCTCATTGTATTGTAATTAACATGGAGCAATTGCTCGTGCGTGTTCATCGGTTTAAATGTTGCTAAAAAAAATTCATTCGACAAGAATAAAAAAAATTGCTATTTACTTATTTTATTTTTTTAAGGGTCTTGATATGATAAGGGTGTCTTAATTTTGCTTATTTAGGCTCAATGTATTGTACTTAACATTAAGCAATTGCTTCTGCGTGTTCATCGATGTAAATGTAGCTAAAAAAAATTCATTCGACAAGAATAAGAAAAATAGCTATTTACTTATTTTATTTTTTTTAAAGGTCTTGATATGACATGGGTGTCTTAATTTGGCTTGTTTTGGCTCAATGTATTGTAATTAACATTGAGCAATTGTTCCTGCGTGTTCATCAGTGTAAATGTAGCTAAAAAAAAATTCATTCGACAAGAACAAGAAAAATAGCTATTTACTTATTTTATTTTTTTAAAGGTTTTAAAAAGATATAGGTGTCTTAATTTTGCTTATTTTGGCTTATCGTATTGTACTTGACATTAAGCAATTGCTCCTGCGTGTTCATCGGTGTAAATGTAGCTAAAAAAAATTCATTCGACAAGAATAAGAAAAATAGCTATTTACTTATTTTATTTTTTTTAAAGGTCTTGAAAAGATATAGGTGTCTTAGTTTTGCTTATTTAGGCTCACTGTATTGTACTTAACATTGGCCACTTACTCGTGCGTGTTCATCGGTGTAAATGTAGCTACAAAAAATTCAATCGACAAGAATACGAAAAATAGCTATTTACTTATTTTATTTTTTTTAAAGGTTTTAAAAAGATATAGGTGTCTTAATTTTGCTTATTTTGGCTTATTGTATTGTACTTGACATTGAGCAATTGCTCCTGCGTGTTCATCGGTTTAAATGTTGCTAAAAAAAATTCATTCGACAAGAATAAGAAAAATAGCTATTTACTTATTTTATTTTATTTAAAGGTTTCAAAAAGATAAAGGTGTCATAATTTTTCTTATTTAGGCTCACTGTATTGTACTTAACATTGGCCACTTGCTCCTGCGTGTTCATCGGTGTAAATGTAGCTACAAAAAATTCATTCGACAAGAATACGAAAAATAGCTATATACTTATTTTATTTTTTTTAAAGGTCTTGATATGACAGGGGTGTCTTAAATTGGCTTATTTTGGCTCATTGTATTGTAATTAACATTGAGCAATTGCTCCTGCGTGTTCATCGGTTTAAATGTTGCTAAAAAAAATTCATTCGACAAGAATAAAAAAAATAGCTATTTACTTATTTTATTTTTTTAAGGGTCTTGATATGATAAGGGTGTCTTAATTTTGCTTATTTTGGCTCATTGTATTGTACTTAACATTAAGCAATTGCTCCTGCGTGTTCATCGGTGTAAATGTAGCTAAAAAAAATTCATTCGACAAGAATAAGAAAAATAGCTATTTACTTATTTTATTTTTTTTAAAGGTCTTGAAAAGATATAGGTGTCTTAATTTTGCTTATTTAGGCTCACTGTATTGTACTTAACATTGGCCACTTGCTCCTGCGTGTTCATCGGTGTAAATGTAGCTACAAAAAATTCATTCGACAAGAATACGAAAAATAGCTATATACTTATTTTATTTTTTTTAAAGGTCTTGATATGACAGGGGTGTCTTAAATTGGCTTATTTTGGCTCATTGTATTGTAATGAACATTGAGCAATTGCTCCTGCGTGTTCATCGGTTTAAATGTTGCTAAAAAAAATTCATTCGACAAGAATAAAAAAAATAGCTATTTACTTATTTTATTTTTTTAAGGGTCTTGATATGATAAGGGTGTCTTAATTTTGCTTATTTTGGCTCATTGTATTGTACTTAACATTAAGCAATTGCTCCTGCGTGTTCATCGGTGTAAATGTAGCTAAAAAAAATTCATTCGACAAGAATAAGAAAAATAGCTATTTACTTATTTTATTTTTTTTAAAGGTCTTGAAAAGATATAGGTGTCTTAATTTTGCTTATTTAGGCTCACTGTATTGTACTTAACATTGGCCACTTGCTCCTGCGTGTTCATCGGTGTAAATGTAGCTACAAAAAATTCATTCGACAAGAATACGAAAAATAGCTATATACTTATTTTATTTTTTTAAAGGTCTTGATATGACAGGGGTGTCTTAAATTGGCTTATTTAGGCTCATTGTATTGTAATTAACATGGAGCAATTGCTCGTGCGTGTTCATCGGTTTAAATGTTGCTAAAAAAAATTCATTCGACAAGAATAAAAAAAATTGCTATTTACTTATTTTATTTTTTTAAGGGTCTTGATATGATAAGGGTGTCTTAATTTTGCTTATTTAGGCTCAATGTATTGTACTTAACATTAAGCAATTGCTTCTGCGTGTTCATCGATGTAAATGTAGCTAAAAAAAATTCATTCGACAAGAATAAGAAAAATAGCTATTTACTTATTTTATTTTTTTTAAAGGTCTTGATATGACATGGGTGTCTTAATTTGGCTTGTTTTGGCTCAATGTATTGTAATTAACATTGAGCAATTGTTCCTGCGTGTTCATCAGTGTAAATGTAGCTAAAAAAAAATTCATTCGACAAGAACAAGAAAAATAGCTATTTACTTATTTTATTTTTTTAAAGGTTTTAAAAAGATATAGGTGTCTTAATTTTGCTTATTTTGGCTTATCGTATTGTACTTGACATTAAGCAATTGCTCCTGCGTGTTCATCGGTGTAAATGTAGCTAAAAAAAATTCATTCGACAAGAATAAGAAAAATAGCTATTTACTTATTTTATTTTTTTTAAAGGTCTTGAAAAGATATAGGTGTCTTAGTTTTGCTTATTTAGGCTCACTGTATTGTACTTAACATTGGCCACTTGCTCGTGCGTGTTCATCGGTGTAAATGTAGCTACAAAAAATTCAATCGACAAGAATACGAAAAATAGCTATTTACTTATTTTATTTTTTTTAAAGGTTTTAAAAAGATATAGGTGTCTTAATTTTGCTTATTTTGGCTTATTGTATTGTACTTGACATTGAGCAATTGCTCCTGCGTGTTCATCGGTTTAAATGTTGCTAAAAAAAATTCATTCGACAAGAATAAGAAAAATAGCTATTTACTTATTTTATTTTATTTAAAGGTTTCAAAAAGATAAAGGTGTCTTAATTTTTCTTATTTAGGCTCACTGTATTGTACTTAACATTGGCCACTTGCTCCTGCGTGTTCATCGGTGTAAATGTAGCTACAAAAAATTCATTCGACAAGAATACGAAAAATAGCTATATACTTATTTTATTTTTTTTAAAGGTCTTGATATGACAGGGGTGTCTTAAATTGGCTTATTTTGGCTCATTGTATTGTAATTAACATTGAGCAATTGCTCCTGCGTGTTCATCGGTTTAAATGTTGCTAAAAAAAATTCATTCGACAAGAATAAAAAAAATAGCTATTTACTTATTTTATTTTTTTAAGGGTCTTGATATGATAAGGGTGTCTTAATTTTGCTTATTTTGGCTCATTGTATTGTACTTAACATTAAGCAATTGCTCCTGCGTGTTCATCGGTGTAAATGTAGCTAAAAAAAATTCATTCGACAAGAATAAGAAAAATAGCTATTTACTTATTTTATTTTTTTTAAAGGTCTTGAAAAGATATAGGTGTCTTAATTTTGCTTATTTAGGCTCACTGTATTGTACTTAACATTGGCCACTTGCTCCTGCGTGTTCATCGGTGTAAATGTAGCTACAAAAAATTCATTCGACAAGAATACGAAAAATAGCTATATACTTATTTTATTTTTTTAAAGGTCTTAATATGACAGGGGTGTCTTAAATTGGCTTATTTAGGCTCATTGTATTGTAATTAACATGGAGCAATTGCTCGTGCGTGTTCATCGGTTTAAATGTTGCTAAAAAAAATTCATTCGACAAGAATAAAAAAAATAGCTATTTACTTATTTTATTTTTTTAAGGGTCTTGATATGATAAGGGTGTCTTAATTTTGCTTATTTAGGCTCAATGTATTGTACTTAACATTAAGCAATTGCTTCTGCGTGTTCATCGGTGTAAATGTAGCTAAAAAAAATTCATTCGACAAGAATAAGAAAAATAGCTATTTACTTATTTTATTTTTTTTAAAGGTCTTGATATGACATGGGTGTCTTAATTTGGCTTGTTTTGGCTCAATGTATTGTAATTAACATTGAGCAATTGTTCCTGCGTGTTCATCAGTGTAAATGTAGCTAAAAAAAAATTCATTCGACAAGAACAAGAAAAATAGCTATTTACTTATTTTATTTTTTTAAAGGTTTTAAAAAGATATAGGTGTCTTAATTTTGCTTATTTTGGCTTATCGTATTGTACTTGACATTAAGCAATTGCTCCTGCGTGTTCATCGGTTTAAATGTTGCTAAAAAAAATTCATTGGACAAGAATAAAAAAAATAGCTATTTACTTATTTTATTTTTTTTAAAGGTCTTGATATGATAAGGGTGTCTTAATTTTGCTTATTTTGGCTCACTGTATTGTACTAAACATTGAGCAATTGCTTCTTTGTGTTCATCAGTGTAAATGTAGCTAAAAAAAATTCATTCGACAAGAATAAGAAAAATAGCTATTTACTTATTTTATTTTTTTTAAAGGTTTTAAAAAGATATAGGTGTCTTAATTTTGCTTTTTTTGGCTCAGTGTATTGCACTTAACATTGAGCAATTGTTCCTGCGTGTTTATCGGTGTAAATGTACCTAAAAAAAATTCATTCGACAAGAATAAGAAAAATAGCTATTTACTTATTTTATTTTTTTTAAAGGTCTTTAAAAGATACAGGTGTCTTAATTTTGCTTATTTAGGCTCACTGTATTGTACTTAACATTGGCCACTTGCTCCTGCGTGTTCATCGGTGTAAATGTAGCTACAAAAAATTCATTCGACAAGAATACGAAAAATAGCTATATACTTATTTTTTTTTTTTTAAAGGTCTTGATATGACAAGGGTGTCTTAAATTGGCTTATTTTGGCTCATTGTATTGTAATTAACATTGAGCAATTGCTCCTGCGTGTTCATCGGTTTAAATGTTGCTAAAAAAAATTCATTCGACAAGAATAAAAAAAATAGCTATTTACTTATTTTATTTTTTTAAGGGTCTTGATATGATAAGGGTGTCTTAATTTTGCTTATTTTGGCTCATTGTATTGTACTTAACATTAAGCAATTGCTCCTGCGTGTTCATCGGTGTAAATGTAGCTAAAAAAAATTCATTGGACAAGAATAAGAAAAATAGCTATTTACTTATTTTATTTTTTTTAAAGGTCTTGAAAAGATATAGGTGTCTTAGTTTTGCTTATTTAGGCTCACTGTATTGTACTTAACATTGGCCACTTGCTCGTGCGTGTTCATCGGTGTAAATGTAGCTACAAAAAATTCAATCGACAAGAATACGAAAAATAGCTATTTACTTATTTTATTTTTTTTAAAGGTTTTAAAAAGATATAGGTGTCTTAATTTTGCTTATTTTGGCTTATTGTATTGTACTTGACATTGAGCAATTGCTCCTGCGTGTTCATCGGTTTAAATGTAGCTACAAAAAATTCATTCGACAAGAATACGAAAAATAGCTATTTATTTATTTTATTTTTTTTAAAGGTCTTGATAAGACACGGGTGTCTTAATTTGGCTTGTTTTGGCTCAATGTATTGCAATTAACATTGAGCAATTGTTCCTGCGTGTTCATCGGTGTAAATGTAGCTAAAAAAAATTCATTCGACAAGAATAAGAAAAATAGCTATTTACTTATTTTATTTTTTTAAAGGTTTTAAAAAGATATAGGTGTCTTAATTTTGCTTATTTTGGCTCATTGTATTGTACTTGACATTAAGCAATTGCTCCTGCGTGTTCATCGGTTTAAATGTTGCTAAAAAAAATTCATTCGACAAGAATAAAAAAATAGCTATTTACTTATTTTATTTTTTTTAAAGGTCTTGATATGATAAGGGTGTCTTAATTTTGCTTATTTTGGCTCATTGTATTGTACTTAACATTGAGCAATTGCTTCTGCGTGTTCATCGGTGTAAATGTAGCTAAAAAAAATTCATTCGACAAGAATAAGAAAAATAGCTATTTACTTATTTTATTTTTTTTAAAGGTCTTGAAAAGATATAGGTGTCTTAGTTTTGCTTATTTAGGCTCACTGTATTGTACTTAACATTGGCCACTTGCTCGTGCGTGTTCATCGGTGTAAATGTAGCTACAAAAAATTCAATCGACAAGAATACGAAAAATAGCTATTTACTTATTTTATTTTTTTTAAAGGTTTTAAAAAGATATAGGTGTCTTAATTTTGCTTATTTTGGCTTATTGTATTGTACTTGACATTGAGCAATTGCTCCTGCGTGTTCATCGGTTTAAATGTTGCTAAAAAAAATTCATTCGACAAGAATAAGAAAAATAGCTATTTACTTATTTTATTTTATTTAAAGGTTTTAAAAAGATAAAGGTGTCTTAATTTTGCTTATTTAGGCTCACTGTATTGTACTTAACATTGGCCACTTGCTCCTGCGTGTTCATCGGTGTAAATGTAGCTACAAAAAATTCATTCGACAAGAATACGAAAAATAGCTATATACTTATTTTATTTTTTTTAAAGGTCTTGATATGACAGGGGTGTCTTAAATTGGCTTATTTTGGCTCATTGTATTGTAATGAACATTGAGCAATTGCTCCTGCGTGTTCATCGGTTTAAATGTTGCTAAAAAAAATTCATTCGACAAGAATAAAAAAAATAGCTATTTACTTATTTTATTTTTTTAAGGGTCTTGATATGATAAGGGTGTCTTAATTTTGCTTATTTTGGCTCATTGTATTGTACTTAACATTAAGCAATTGCTCCTGCGTGTTCATCGGTGTAAATGTAGCTAAAAAAAATTCATTCGACAAGAATAAGAAAAATAGCTATTTAATTATTTTATTTTTTTTAAAGGTCTTAAAAAGATAAAGGTGTCTTAATTTTGCTTATTTAGGCTCAATGTATTGTACTTAACATTGGCCACTTGCTCCTGCGTGTTCATCGGTGTAAATGTAGCTACAAAAAATTCATTCGACAAGAATACGAAAAATAGCTATATACTTATTTTATTTTTTTTAAAGGTCTTGATATGACAGGGGTGTCTTAAATTGGCTTATTTTGGCTCATTGTATTGTAATTAACATTGAGCAGTTGCTCCTGCGTGTTCATCGGTTTAAATGTTGCTAAAAAAAATTCATTCGACAAGAATAAAAAAAATAGCTATTTACTTATTTTATTTTTTTAAGGGTCTTGATATGATAAGGGTGTCTTAATTTTGCTTATTTTGGCTCATTGTATTGTACTTAACATTAAGCAATTGCTCCTGCGTGTTCATCGGTGTAAATGTAGCTAAAAAAAATTCATTCGACAAGAATAAGAAAAATAGCTATTTACTTATTTTATTTTTTTTAAAGGTCTTGAAAAGATATAGGTGTCTTAGTTTTGCTTATTTAGGCTCACTGTATTGTACTTAACATTGGCCACTTGCTCGTGCGTGTTCATCGGTGTAAATGTAGCTACAAAAAATTCAATCGACAAGAATACGAAAAATAGCTATTTACTTATTTTATTTTTTTTTAAAGGTTTTAAAAAGATATAGGTGTCTTAATTTTGCTTATTTTGGCTTATTGTATTGTACTTGACATTGAGCAATTGCTCCTGCGTGTTCATCGGTTTAAATGTTGCTAAAAAAAATTCATTCGACAAGAATAAAAATAATAGCTATTTACTTATTTTTTTTTTTTTGAAGGTCTTGATATGACAAGGGTATCTTAATTTGGCTTATTTTGGCTCATTGTATTGTAATTAACATTGAGCAATTGCTCCTGCGTGTTCATCGGTGTAAATGTAGCTACAAAAAATTCATTCGACAAGAATACGAAAAATAGCTATTTATTTATTTTATTTTTTTTAAAGGTCTTGATAAGACACGGGTGTCTTAATTTGGCTTGTTTTGGCTCAATGTATTGTAATTAACATTGAGCAATTGTTCCTGCGTGTTCATCGGTGTAAATGTAGCTAAAAAAAATTCATTCGACAAGAATAAGAAAAATAGCTATTTACTTATTTTATTTTTTTAAAGGTTTTAAAAAGATATAGGTGTCTTAATTTTGCTTATTTTGGCTCATTGTATTGTACTTGACATTAAGCAATTGCTCCTGCGTGTTCATCGGTTTAAATGTTGCTAAAAAAAATTCATTCGACAAGAATAAAAAAATAGCTATTTACTTATTTTATTTTTTTTAAAGGTCTTGATATGATAAGGGTGTCTTAATTTTGCTTATTTTGGCTCATTGTATTGTAGTTAACATTGAGCAATTGCTTCTGCGTGTTCATCGGTGTAAATGTAGCTAAAAAAAATTCATTCGACAAGAATAAGAAAAATAGCTATTTACTTATTTTATTTTTTTTAAAGGTCTTGAAAAGATATAGGTGTCTTAGTTTTGCTTATTTAGGCTCACTGTATTGTACTTAACATTGGCCACTTGCTCGTGCGTGTTCATCGGTGTAAATGTAGCTACAAAAAATTCAATCGACAAGAATACGAAAAATAGCTATTTACTTATTTTATTTTTTTTAAAGGTTTTAAAAAGATATAGGTGTCTTAATTTTGCTTATTTTGGCTTATTGTATTGTACTTGACATTGAGCAATTGCTCCTGCGTGTTCATCGGTTTAAATGTTGCTAAAAAAAATTCATTCGGCAAGAATAAGAAAAATAGCTATTTACTTATTTTATTTTATTTAAAGGTTTTAAAAAGATAAAGGTGTCTTAATTTTGCTTATTTAGGCTCACTGTATTGTACTTAACATTGGCCACTTGCTCCTGCGTGTTCATCGGTGTAAATGTAGCTACAAAAAATTCATTCGACAAGAATACGAAAAATAGCTATATACTTATTTTATTTTTTTTAAAGGTCTTGATATGACAGGGGTGTCTTAAATTGGCTTATTTTGGCTCATTGTATTGTAATGAACATTGAGCAATTGCTCCTGCGTGTTCATCGGTTTAAATGTTGCTAAAAAAAATTCATTCGACAAGAATAAAAAAAATAGCTATTTACTTATTTTATTTTTTTAAGGGTCTTGATATGATAAGGGTGTCTTAATTTTGCTTATTTTGGCTCATTGTATTGTACTTAACATTAAGCAATTGCTCCTGCGTGTTCATCGGTGTAAATGTAGCTAAAAAAAATTCATTCGACAAGAATAAGAAAAATAGCTATTTACTTATTTTATTTTTTTTGAAGGTCTTGAAAAGATATAGGTGTCTTAATTTTGCTTATTTAGGCTCACTGTATTGTACTTAACATTGGCCACTTGCTCCTGCGTGTTCATCGGTGTAAATGTAGCTACAAAAAATTCATTCGACAAGAATACGGAAAATAGCTATATACTTATTTTATTTTTTTAAAGGTCTTGATATGACAGGGGTGTCTTAAATTGGCTTATTTAGGCTCATTGTATTGTAATTAACATGGAGCAATTGCTCGTGCGTGTTCATCGGTTTAAATGTTGCTAAAAAAAATTCATTCGACAAGAATAAAAAAAATTGCTATTTACTTATTTTATTTTTTTAAGGGTCTTGATATGATAAGGGTGTCTTAATTTTGCTTATTTAGGCTCAATGTATTGTACTTAACATTAAGCAATTGCTTCTGCGTGTTCATCGATGTAAATGTAGCTAAAAAAAATTCATTCGACAAGAATAAGAAAAATAGCTATTTACTTATTTTATTTTTTTTAAAGGTCTTGATATGACATGGGTGTCTTAATTTGGCTTGCTTTGGCTCAATGTATTGTAATTAACATTGAGCAATTGTTCCTGCGTGTTCATCAGTGTAAATGTAGCTAAAAAAAAATTCATTCGACAAGAACAAGAAAAATAGCTATTTACTTATTTTATTTTTTTAAAGGTTTTAAAAAGATATAAGTGTCTTAATTTTGCTTATTTTGGCTTATCGTATTGTACTTGACATTAAGCAATTGCTCCTGCGTGTTCATCGGTGTAAATGTAGCTAAAAAAAATTCATTCGACAAGAATAAGAAAAATAGCTATTTACTTATTTTATTTTTTTTAAAGGTCTTGAAAAGATATAGGTGTCTTAGTTTTGCTTATTTAGGCTCACTGTATTGTACTTAACATTGGCCACTTGCTCGTGCGTGTTCATCGGTGTAAATGTAGCTACAAAAAATTCGAATCGACAAGAATACGAAAAATAGCTATTTACTTATTTTATTTTTTTTAAAGGTTTTAAAAAGATATAGGTGTCTTAATTTTGCTTATTTTGGCTTATTGTATTGTACTTGACATTGAGCAATTGCTCCTGCGTGTTCATCGGTTTAAATGTTGCTAAAAAAAATTCATTCGACAAGAATAAGAAAAATAGCTATTTACTTATTTTATTTTATTTAAAGGTTTCAAAAAGATAAAGGTGTCTTAATTTTGCTTATTTAGGCTCACTGTATTGTACTTAACATTGGCCACTTGCTCCTGCGTGTTCATCGGTGTAAATGTAGCTACAAAAAATTCATTCGACAAGAATACGAAAAATAGCTATATACTTATTTTTTTTTTTTTAAAGGTCTTGATATGACAGGGGTGTCTTAAATTGGCTTATTTTGGCTCATTGTATTGTAATTAACATTGAGCAATTGCTCCTGCGTGTTCATCGGTTTAAATGTTGCTAAAAAAAATTCATTCGACAAGAATAAAAAAAATAGCTATTTACTTATTTTATTTTTTTAAGGGTCTTGATATGATAAGGGTGTCTTAATTTTGCTTATTTTGGCTCATTGTATTGTACTTAACATTAAGCAATTGCTCTTGCGTGTTCATCGGTGTAAATGTAGCTAAAAAAAATTCATTCGACAAGAATAAGAAAAATAGCTATTTACTTATTTTATTTTTTTTAAAGGTCTTGAAAAGATATAGGTGTCTTAATTTTGCTTATTTAGGCTCACTGTATTGTACTTAACATTGGCCACTTGCTCCTGCGTGTTCATCGGTGTAAATGTAGCTACAAAAAATTCATTCGACAAGAATACGAAAAATAGCTATATACTTATTTTATTTTTTTAAAGGTCTTAATATGACAGGGGTGTCTTAAATTGGCTTATTTAGGCTCATTGTATTGTAATTAACATGGAGCAATTGCTCGTGCGTGTTCATCGGTTTAAATGTTGCTAAAAAAAATTCATTCGACAAGAATAAAAAAAATAGCTATTTACTTATTTTATTTTTTTAAGGGTCTTGATATGATAAGGGTGTCTTAATTTTGCTTATTTAGGCTCAATGTATTGTACTTAACATTAAGCAATTGCTTCTGCGTGTTCATCGGTGTAAATGTAGCTAAAAAAAATTCATTCGACAAGAATAAGAAAAATAGCTATTTACTTATTTTATTTTTTTTAAAGGTCTTGATATGACATGGGTGTCTTAATTTGGCTTGTTTTGGCTCAATGTATTGTAATTAACATTGAGCAATTGTTCCTGCGTGTTCATCAGTGTAAATGTAGCTAAAAAAAAATTCATTCGACAAGAACAAGAAAAATAGCTATTTACTTATTTTATTTTTTTAAAGGTTTTAAAAAGATATAGGTGTCTTAATTTTACTTATTTTGGCTTATCGTATTGTACTTGACATTAAGCAATTGCTCCTGCGTGTTCATCGGTTTAAATGTTGCTAAAAAAAATTCATTGGACAAGAATAAAAAAAATAGCTATTTACTTATTTTATTTTTTTTAAAGGTCTTGATATGATAAGGGTGTCTTAATTTTGCTTATTTTGGCTCATTGTATTGTACTAAACATTGAGCAATTGCTTCTTTGTGTTCATCAGTGTAAATGTAGCTAAAAAAAATTCATTCGACAAGAATAAGAAAAATAGCTATTTACTTATTTTATTTTTTTTAAAGGTTTTAAAAAGATATAGGTGTCTTAATTTTGCTTTTTTTGGCTCAGTGTATTGCACTTAACATTGAGCAATTGTTCCTGCGTGTTTATCGGTGTAAATGTACCTAAAAAAAATTCATTCGACAAGAATAAGAAAAATAGCTATTTACTTATTTTATTTTTTTTAAAGGTCTTTAAAAGATACAGGTGTCTTAATTTTGCTTATTTAGGCTCACTGTATTGTACTTAACATTGGCCACTTGCTCCTGCGTGTTCATCGGTGTAAATGTAGCTACAAAAAATTCATTCGACAAGAATACGAAAAATAGCTATATACTTATTTTATTTTTTTTAAAGGTCTTGATATGACAAGGGTGTCTTAAATTGGCTTATTTTGGCTCATTGTATTGTAATTAACATTGAGCAATTGCTCCTGCGTGTTCATCGGTTTAAATGTTGCTAAAAAAAATTCATTCGACAAGAATAAAAAAAATAGCTATTTACTTATTTTATTTTTTTAAGGGTCTTGATATGATAAGGGTGTCTTAATTTTGCTTATTTTGGCTCATTGTATTGTACTTAACATTAAGCAATTGCTCCTGCGTGTTCATCGGTGTAAATGTAGCTAAAAAAAATTCATTGGACAAGAATAAGAAAAATAGCTATTTACTTATTTTATTTTTTTTAAAGGTCTTGAAAAGATATAGGTGTCTTAGTTTTGCTTATTTAGGCTCACTGTATTGTACTTAACATTGGCCACTTGCTCGTGCGTGTTCATCGGTGTAAATGTAGCTACAAAAAATTCAATCGACAAGAATACGAAAAATAGCTATTTACTTATTTTATTTTTTTTAAAGGTTTTAAAAAGATATAGGTGTCTTAATTTTGCTTATTTTGGCTTATTGTATTGTACTTGACATTGAGCAATTGCTCCTGCGTGTTCATCGGTTTAAATGTAGCTACAAAAAATTCATTCGACAAGAATACGAAAAATAGCTATTTATTTATTTTATTTTTTTTAAAGGTCTTGATAAGACACGGGTGTCTTAATTTGGCTTGTTTTGGCTCAATGTATTGTAATTAACATTGAGCAATTGTTCCTGCGTGTTCATCGGTGTAAATGTAGCTAAAAAAAATTCATTCGACAAGAATAAGAAAAATAGCTATTTACTTATTTTATTTTTTTAAAGGTTTTAAAAAGATATAGGTGTCTTAATTTTGCTTATTTTGGCTCATTGTATTGTACTTGACATTAAGCAATTGCTCCTGCGTGTTCATCGGTTTAAATGTTGCTAAAAAAAATTCATTCGACAAGAATAAAAAAATAGCTATTTACTTATTTTATTTTTTTTAAAGGTCTTGATATGATAAGGGTGTCTTAATTTTGCTTATTTTGGCTCATTGTATTGTACTTAACATTGAGCAATTGCTTCTGCGTGTTCATCGGTGTAAATGTAGCTAAAAAAAATTCATTGGACAAGAATAAGAAAAATAGCTATTTACTTATTTTATTTTTTTTAAAGGTCTTGAAAAGATATAGGTGTCTTAGTTTTGCTTATTTAGGCTCACTGTATTGTACTTAACATTGGCCACTTGCTCGTGCGTGTTCATCGGTGTAAATGTAGCTACAAAAAATTCAATCGACAAGAATACGAAAAATAGCTATTTACTTATTTTATTTTTTTTTAAAGGTTTTAAAAAGATATAGGTGTCTTAATTTTGCTTATTTTGGCTTATTGTATTGTACTTGACATTGAGCAATTGCTCCTGCGTGTTCATCGGTTTAAATGTTGCTAAAAAAAATTCATTCGACAAGAATAAAAATAATAGCTATTTACTTATTTTATTTTTTTTGAAGGTCTTGATATGACAAGGGTATCTTAATTTGGCTTATTTTGGCTCATTGTATTGTAATTAACATTGAGCAATTGCTCCTGCGTGTTCATCGGTGTAAATGTAGCTACAAAAAATTCATTCGACAAGAATACGAAAAATAGCTATTTATTTATTTTATTTTTTTTAAAGGTCTTGATAAGACACGGGTGTCTTAATTTGGCTTGTTTTGGCTCAGTGTATTGTAATTAACATTGAGCAATTGTTCCTGCGTGTTCATCGGTGTAAATGTAGCTAAAAAAAATTCATTCGACAAGAATAAGAAAAATAGCTATTTACTTATTTTATTTTTTTTAAGGTTTTAAAAAGATATAGGTGTCTTAATTTTGCTTATTTTGGCTCATTGTATTGTACTTGACATTAAGCAATTGCTCCTGCGTGTTCATCGGTTTAAATGTTGCTAAAAAAAATTCATTCGACAAGAATAAAAAAATAGCTATTTACTTATTTTATTTTTTTTAAAGGTCTTGATATGATAAGGGTGTCTTAATTTTGCTTATTTTGGCTCATTGTATTGTAGTTAACATTGAGAAATTGCTTCTGCGTGTTCATCGGTGTAAATGTAGCTAAAAAAAATTCATTCGACAAGAATAAGAAAAATAGCTATTTACTTATTTTATTTTTTTAAAGGTCTTGAAAAGATATAGGTGTCTTAGTTTTGCTTATTTAGGCTCACTGTATTGTACTTAACATTGGCCACTTGCTCGTGCGTGTTCATCGGTGTAAATGTAGCTACAAAAAATTCAATCGACAAGAATACGAAAAATAGCTATTTACTTATTTTATTTTTTTTAAAGGTTTTAAAAAGATATAGGTGTCTTAATTTTGCTTATTTTGGCTTATTGTATTGTACTTGACATTGAGCAATTGCTCCTGCGTGTTCATCGGTTTAAATGTAGCTACAAAAAATTCATTCGACAAGAATACGAAAAATAGCTATTTATTTATTTTATTTTTTTTAAAGGTCTTGATAAGACACGGGTGTCTTAATTTGGCTTGTTTTGGCTCAATGTATTGTAATTAACATTGAGCAATTGTTCCTGCGTGTTCATCGGTGTAAATGTAGCTAAAAAAAATTCATTCGACAAGAATAAGAAAAATAGCTATTTACTTATTTTATTTTTTTAAAGGTTTTAAAAAGATATAGGTGTCTTAATTTTGCTTATTTTGGCTCATTGTATTGTACTTGACATTAAGCAATTGCTCCTGCGTGTTCATCGGTTTAAATGTTGCTAAAAAAAATTCATTCGACAAGAATAAAAAAATAGCTATTTACTTATTTTATTTTTTTTAAAGGTCTTGATATGATAAGGGTGTCTTAATTTTGCTTATTTTGGCTCATTGTATTGTACTTAACATTGAGCAATTGCTTCTGCGTGTTCATCGGTGTAAATGTAGCTAAAAAAAATTCATTGGACAAGAATAAGAAAAATAGCTATTTACTTATTTTATTTTTTTTAAAGGTCTTGAAAAGATATAGGTGTCTTAGTTTTGCTTATTTAGGCTCACTGTATTGTACTTAACATTGGCCACTTGCTCGTGCGTGTTCATCGGTGTAAATGTAGCTACAAAAAATTCAATCGACAAGAATACGAAAAATAGCTATTTACTTATTTTATTTTTTTTTAAAGGTTTTAAAAAGATATAGGTGTCTTAATTTTGCTTATTTTGGCTTATTGTATTGTACTTGACATTGAGCAATTGCTCCTGCGTGTTCATCGGTTTAAATGTTGCTAAAAAAAATTCATTCGACAAGAATAAAAATAATAGCTATTTACTTATTTTATTTTTTTTGAAGGTCTTGATATGACAAGGGTATCTTAATTTGGCTTATTTTGGCTCATTGTATTGTAATTAACATTGAGCAATTGCTCTTGCGTGTTCATCGGTGTAAATGTAGCTACAAAAAATTCATTCGACAAGAATACGAAAAATAGCTATTTATTTATTTTATTTTTTTTAAAGGTCTTGATAAGACACGGGTGTCTTAATTTGGCTTGTTTTGGCTCAGTGTATTGTAATTAACATTGAGCAATTGTTCCTGCGTGTTCATCGGTGTAAATGTAGCTAAAAAAAATTCATTCGACAAGAATAAGAAAAATAGCTATTTACTTATTTTATTTTTTTTAAGGTTTTAAAAAGATATAGGTGTCTTAATTTTGCTTATTTTGGCTCATTGTATTGTACTTGACATTAAGCAATTGCTCCTGCGTGTTCATCGGTTTAAATGTTGCTAAAAAAAATTCATTCGACAAGAATAAAAAAATAGCTATTTACTTATTTTATTTTTTTTAAAGGTCTTGATATGATAAGGGTGTCTTAATTTTGCTTATTTTGGCTCATTGTATTGTAGTTAACATTGAGAAATTGCTTCTGCGTGTTCATCGGTGTAAATGTAGCTAAAAAAAATTCATTCGACAAGAATAAGAAAAATAGCTATTTACTTATTTTATTTTTTTAAAGGTCTTGAAAAGATATAGGTGTCTTAGTTTTGCTTATTTAGGCTCACTGTATTGTACTTAACATTGGCCACTTGCTCGTGCGTGTTCATCGGTGTAAATGTAGCTACAAAAAATTCAATCGACAAGAATACGAAAAATAGCTATTTACTTATTTTATTTTTTTTAAAGGTTTTAAAAAGATATAGGTGTCTTAATTTTGCTTATTTTGGCTTATTGTATTGTACTTGACATTGAGCAATTGCTCCTGCGTGTTCATCGGTTTAAATGTTGCTAAAAAAAATTCATTCGACAAGAATAAGAAAAATAGCTATTTACTTATTTTATTTTATTTAAAGGTTTTAAAAAGATAAAGGTGTCTTAATTTTGCTTATTTAGGCTCACTGTATTGTACTTAACATTGGCCACTTGCTCCTGCGTGTTCATCGGTGTAAATGTAGCTACAAAAAATTCATTCGACAAGAATACGAAAAATAGCTATATACTTATTTTATTTTTTTTAAAGGTCTTGATATGACAGGGGTGTCTTAAATTGGCTTATTTTGGCTCATTGTATTGTAATGAACATTGAGCAATTGCTCCTGCGTGTTCATCGGTTTAAATGTTGCTAAAAAAAATTCATTCGACAAGAATAAAAAAAATAGCTATTTACTTATTTTATTTTTTTAAGGGTCTTGATATGATAAGGGTGTCTTAATTTTGCTTATTTTGGCTCATTGTATTGTACTTAACATTAAGCAATTGCTCCTGCGTGTTCATCGGTGTAAATGTAGCTAAAAAAAATTCATTCGACAAGAATAAGAAAAATAGCTATTTACTTATTTTATTTTTTTTAAAGGTCTTGAAAAGATATAGGTGTCTTAATTTTGCTTATTTAGGCTCACTGTATTGTACTTAACATTGGCCACTTGCTCCTGCGTGTTCATCGGTGTAAATGTAGCTACAAAAAATTCATTCGACAAGAATACGAAAAATAGCTATATACTTATTTTATTTTTTTAAAGGTCTTGATATGACAGGGGTGTCTTAAATTGGCTTATTTAGGCTCATTGTATTGTAATTAACATGGAGCAATTGCTCGTGCGTGTTCATCGGTTTAAATGTTGCTAAAAAAAATTCATTCGACAAGAATAAAAAAAATTGCTATTTACTTATTTTATTTTTTTAAGGGTCTTGATATGATAAGGGTGTCTTAATTTTGCTTATTTAGGCTCAATGTATTGTACTTAACATTAAGCAATTGCTTCTGCGTGTTCATCGATGTAAATGTAGCTAAAAAAAATTCATTCGACAAGAATAAGAAAAATAGCTATTTACTTATTTTATTTTTTTTAAAGGTCTTGATATGACATGGGTGTCTTAATTTGGCTTGTTTTGGCTCAATGTATTGTAATTAACATTGAGCAATTGTTCCTGCGTGTTCATCAGTGTAAATGTAGCTAAAAAAAAATTCATTCGACAAGAACAAGAAAAATAGCTATTTACTTATTTTATTTTTTTAAAGGTTTTAAAAAGATATAGGTGTCTTAATTTTGCTTATTTTGGCTTATCGTATTGTACTTGACATTAACCAATTGCTCCTGCGTGTTCATCGCTGTAAATGTAGCTAAAAAAAATTCATTCGACAAGAATAAGAAAAATAGCTATTTACTTATTTTATTTTTTTTAAAGGTCTTGAAAAGATATAGGTGTCTTAGTTTTGCTTATTTAGGCTCACTGTATTGTACTTAACATTGGCCACTTGCTCCTGCGTGTTCATCGGTTTAAATGTTGCTAAAAAAAATTCATTCGACAAGAATAAGAAAAATAGCTATTTACTTATTTTATTTTATTTAAAGGTTTCAAAAAGATAAAGGTGTCTTAATTTTGCTTATTTAGGCTCACTGTATTGTACTTAACATTGGCCACTTGCTCCTGCGTGTTCATCGGTGTAAATGTAGCTACAAAAAATTCATTCGACAAGAATACGAAAAATAGCTATATACTTATTTTATTTTTTTTAAAGGTCTTGATATGACAGGGGTGTCTTAAATTGGCTTATTTTGGCTCATTGTATTGTAATTAACATTGAGCAATTGCTCCTGCGTGTTCATCGGTTTAAATGTTGCTAAAAAAAATTCATTCGACATGAATAAAAAAAATAGCTATTTACTTATTTTATTTTTTTAAGGGTCTTGATATGATAAGGGTGTCTTAATTTTGCTTATTTTGGCTCATTGTATTGTACTTAACATTAAGCAATTGCTCCTGCGTGTTCATCGGTGTAAATGTAGCTAAAAAAAATTCATTCGACAAGAATAAGAAAAATAGCTATTTACTTATTTTATTTTTTTTAAAGGTCTTGAAAAGATATAGGTGTCTTAATTTTGCTTATTTAGGCTCACTGTATTGTACTTAACATTGGCCACTTGCTCCTGCGTGTTCATCGGTGTAAATGTAGCTACAAAAAATTCATTCGACAAGAATACGAAAAATAGCTATATACTTATTTTATTTTTTTAAAGGTCTTAATATGACAGGGGTGTCTTAAATTGGCTTATTTAGGCTCATTGTATTGTAATTAACATGGAGCAATTGCTCGTGCGTGTTCATCGGTTTAAATGTTGCTAAAAAAAATTCATTCGACAAGAATAAAAAAAATAGCTATTTACTTATTTTATTTTTTTAAGGGTCTTGATATGATAAGGGTGTCTTAATTTTGCTTATTTAGGCTCAATGTATTGTACTTAACATTAAGCAATTGCTTCTGCGTGTTCATCGGTGTAAATGTAGCTAAAAAAAATTCATTCGACAAGAATAAGAAAAATAGCTATTTACTTATTTTATTTTTTTTAAAGGTCTTGATATGACATGGGTGTCTTAATTTGGCTTGTTTTGGCTCAATGTATTGTAATTAACATTGAGCAATTGTTCCTGCGTGTTCATCAGTGTAAATGTAGCTAAAAAAAAATTCATTCGACAAGAACAAGAAAAATAGCTATTTACTTATTTTATTTTTTTAAAGGTTTTAAAAAGATATAGGTGTCTTAATTTTACTTATTTTGGCTTATCGTATTGTACTTGACATTAAGCAATTGCTCCTGCGTGTTCATCGGTTTAAATGTTGCTAAAAAAAATTCATTGGACAAGAATAAAAAAAATAGCTATTTACTTATTTTATTTTTTTTAAAGGTCTTGATATGATAAGGGTGTCTTAATTTTGCTTATTTTGGCTCATTGTATTGTACTAAACATTGAGCAATTGCTTCTTTGTGTTCATCAGTGTAAATGTAGCTAAAAAAAATTCATTCGACAAGAATAAGAAAAATAGCTATTTACTTATTTTATTTTTTTTAAAGGTTTTAAAAAGATATAGGTGTCTTGATTTTGCTTTTTTTGGCTCAGTGTATTGCACTTAACATTGAGCAATTGTTCCTGCGTGTTTATCGGTGTAAATGTACCTAAAAAAAATTCATTCGACAAGAATAAGGAAAATAGCTTTTTACTTATTTTATTTTTTTTAAAGGTCTTTAAAAGATACAGGTGTCTTAATTTTGCTTATTTAGGCTCACTGTATTGTACTTAACATTGGCCACTTGCTCCTGCGTGTTCATCAGTGTAAATGTAGCTACAAAAAATTCATTCGACAAGAATACTAAAAATAGCTATATACTTATTTTATTTTTTTTAAAGGTCTTGATATGACAAGGGTGTCTTAAATTGGCTTATTTTGGCTCATTGTATTGTAATTAACATTGAGCAATTGCTCCTGCGTGTTCATCGGTTTAAATGTTGCTAAAAAAAATTCATTCGACAAGAATAAAAAAAATAGCTATTTACTTATTTTATTTTTTTAAGGGTCTTGATATGATAAGGGTGTCTTAATTTTGCTTATTTTGGCTCATTGTATTGTACTTAACATTAAGCAATTGCTCCTGCGTGTTCATCGGTGTAAATGTAGCTAAAAAAAATTCATTGGACAAGAATAAGAAAAATAGCTATTTACTTATTTTATTTTTTTTAAAGGTCTTGAAAAGATATAGGTGTCTTAGTTTTGCTTATTTAGGCTCACTGTATTGTACTTAACATTGGCCACTTGCTCGTGCGTGTTCATCGGTGTAAATGTAGCTACAAAAAATTCAATCGACAAGAATACGAAAAATAGCTATTTACTTATTTTATTTTTTTTAAAGGTTTTAAAAAGATATAGGTGTCTTAATTTTGCTTATTTTGGCTTATTGTATTGTACTTGACATTGAGCAATTGCTCCTGCGTGTTCATCGGTTTAAATGTAGCTACAAAAAATTCATTCGACAAGAATACGAAAAATAGCTATTTATTTATTTTATTTTTTTTAAAGGTCTTGATAAGACACGGGTGTCTTAATTTGGCTTGTTTTGGCTCAATGTATTGTAATTAACATTGAGCAATTGTTCCTGCGTGTTCATCGGTGTAAATGTAGCTAAAAAAAATTCATTCGACAAGAATAAGAAAAATAGCTATTTACTTATTTTATTTTTTTAAAGGTTTTAAAAAGATATAGGTGTCTTAATTTTGCTTATTTTGGCTCATTGTGTTGTACTTGACATTAAGCAATTGCTCCTGCGTGTTCATCGGTTTAAATGTTGCTAAAAAAAATTCATTCGACAAGAATAAAAAAATAGCTATTTACTTATTTTATTTTTTTTAAAGGTCTTGATATGATAAGGGTGTCTTAATTTTGCTTATTTTGGCTCATTGTATTGTACTTAACATTGAGCAATTGCTTCTGCGTGTTCATCGGTGTAAATGTAGCTAAAAAAAATTCATTGGACAAGAATAAGAAAAATAGCTATTTACTTATTTTATTTTTTTTAAAGGTCTTGAAAAGATATAGGTGTCTTAGTTTTGCTTATTTAGGCTCACTGTATTGTACTTAACATTGGCCACTTGCTCGTGCGTGTTCATCGGTGTAAATGTAGCTACAAAAAATTCAATCGACAAGAATACGAAAAATAGCTATTTACTTATTTTATTTTTTTTAAAGGTTTTAAAAAGATATAGGTGTCTTAATTTTGCTTATTTTGGCTTATTGTATTGTACTTGACATTGAGCAATTGCTCCTGCGTGTTCATCGGTTTAAATGTAGCTACAAAAAATTCATTCGACAAGAATACGAAAAATAGCTATTTATTTATTTTATTTTTTTTAAAGGTCTTGATAAGACACGGGTGTCTTAATTTGGCTTGTTTTGGCTCAATGTATTGTAATTAACATTGAGCAATTGTTCCTGCGTGTTCATCGGTGTAAATGTAGCTAAAAAAAATTCATTCGACAAGAATAAGAAAAATAGCTATTTACTTATTTTATTTTTTTAAAGGTTTTAAAAAGATATAGGTGTCTTAATTTTGCTTATTTTGGCTCATTGTATTGTACTTGACATTAAGCAATTGCTCCTGCGTGTTCATCGGTTTAAATGTTGCTAAAAAAAATTCATTCGACAAGAATAAAAAAATAGCTATTTACTTATTTTATTTTTTTTAAAGGTCTTGATATGATAAGGGTGTCTTAATTTTGCTTATTTTGGCTCATTGTATTGTACTTAACATTGAGCAATTGCTTCTGCGTGTTCATCGGTGTAAATGTAGCTAAAAAAAATTCATTCGACAAGAATAAGAAAAATAGCTATTTACTTATTTTATTTTTTTTAAAGGTCTTGAAAAGATATAGGTGTCTTAGTTTTGCTTATTTAGGCTCACTGTATTGTACTTAACATTGGCCACTTGCTCGTGCGTGTTCATCGGTGTAAATGTAGCTACAAAAAATTCAATCGACAAGAATACGAAAAATAGCTATTTACTTATTTTATTTTTTTTAAAGGTTTTAAAAAGATATAGGTGTCTTAATTTTGCTTATTTTGGCTTATTGTATTGTACTTGACATTGAGCAATTGCTCCTGCGTGTTCATCGGTTTAAATGTTGCTAAAAAAAATTCATTCGACAAGAATAAGAAAAATAGCTATTTACTTATTTTATTTTATTTAAAGGTTTTAAAAAGATAAAGGTGTCTTAATTTTGCTTATTTAGGCTCACTGTATTGTACTTAACATTGGCCACTTGCTCCTGCGTGTTCATCGGTGTAAATGTAGCTACAAAAAATTCATTCGACAAGAATACGAAAAATAGCTATATACTTATTTTATTTTTTTTAAAGGTCTTGATATGACAGGGGTGTCTTAAATTGGCTTATTTTGGCTCATTGTATTGTAATGAACATTGAGCAATTGCTCCTGCGTGTTCATCGGTTTAAATGTTGCTAAAAAAAATTCATTCGACAAGAATAAAAAAAATAGCTATTTACTTATTTTATTTTTTTAAGGGTCTTGATATGATAATGGTGTCTTAATTTTGCTTATTTTGGCTCATTGTATTGTACTTAACATTAAGCAATTGCTCCTGCGTGTTCATCGGTGTAAATGTAGCTAAAAAAAATTCATTCGACAAGAATAAGAAAAATAGCTATTTACTTATTTTATTTTTTTTAAAGGTCTTGAAAAGATATAGGTGTCTTAATTTTGCTTATTTAGGCTCACTGTATTGTACTTAACATTGGCCACTTGCTCCTGCGTGTTCATCGGTGTAAATGTAGCTACAAAAAATTCATTCGACAAGAATACGAAAAATAGCTATATACTTATTTTATTTTTTTAAAGGTCTTAATATGACAGGGGTGTCTTAAATTGGCTTATTTAGGCTCATTGTATTGTAATTAACATGGAGCAATTGCTCGTGCGTGTTCATCGGTTTAAATGTTGCTAAAAAAAATTCATTCGACAAGAATAAAAAAAATAGCTATTTACTTATTTTATTTTTTTAAGGGTCTTGATATGATAAGGGTGTCTTAATTTTGCTTATTTAGGCTCAATGTATTGTACTTAACATTAAGCAATTGCTTCTGCGTGTTCATCGGTGTAAATGTAGCTAAAAAAAATTCATTCGACAAGAATAAGAAAAATAGCTATTTACTTATTTTATTTTTTTTAAAGGTCTTGATATGACATGGGTGTCTTAATTTGGCTTGTTTTGGCTCAATGTATTGTAATTAACATTGAGCAATTGTTCCTGCGTGTTCATCAGTGTAAATGTAGCTAAAAAAAAATTCATTCGACAAGAACAAGAAAAATAGCTATTTACTTATTTTATTTTTTTAAAGGTTTTAAAAAGATATAGGTGTCTTAATTTTACTTATTTTGGCTTATCGTATTGTACTTGACATTAAGCAATTGCTCCTGCGTGTTCATCGGTTTAAATGTTGCTAAAAAAAATTCATTGGACAAGAATAAAAAAAATAGCTATTTACTTATTTTATTTTTTTTAAAGGTCTTGATATGATAAGGGTGTCTTAATTTTGCTTATTTTGGCTCATTGTATTGTACTAAACATTGAGCAATTGCTTCTTTGTGTTCATCAGTGTAAATGTAGCTAAAAAAAATTCATTCGACAAGAATAAGAAAAATAGCTATTTACTTATTTTATTTTTTTTAAAGGTTTTAAAAAGATATAGGTGTCTTAATTTTGCTTTTTTTGGCTCAGTGTATTGCACTTAACATTGAGCAATTGTTCCTGCGTGTTTATCGGTGTAAATGTACCTAAAAAAAATTCATTCGACAAGAATAAGAAAAATAGCTATTTACTTATTTTATTTTTTTTAAAGGTCTTTAAAAGATACAGGTGTCTTAATTTTGCTTATTTAGGCTCACTGTATTGTACTTAACATTGGCCACTTGCTCCTGCGTGTTCATCGGTGTAAATGTAGCTACAAAAAATTCATTCGACAAGAATACGAAAAATAGCTATATACTTATTTTATTTTTTTTAAAGGTCTTGATATGACAAGGGTGTCTTAAATTGGCTTATTTTGGCTCATTGTATTGTAATTAACATTGAGCAATTGCTCCTGCGTGTTCATCGGTTTAAATGTTGCTAAAAAAAATTCATTCGACAAGAATAAAAAAAATAGCTATTTATTTATTTTATTTTTTTAAGGGTCTTGATATGATAAGGGTGTCTTAATTTTGCTTATTTTGGCTCATTGTATTGTACTTAACATTAAGCAATTGCTCCTGCGTGTTCATCGGTGTAAATGTAGCTAAAAAAAATTCATTGGACAAGAATAAGAAAAATAGCTATTTACTTATTTTATTTTTTTTAAAGGTCTTGAAAAGATATAGGTGTCTTAGTTTTGCTTATTTAGGCTCACTGTATTGTACTTAACATTGGCCACTTGCTCGTGCGTGTTCATCGGTGTAAATGTAGCTACAAAAAATTCAATCGACAAGAATACGAAAAATAGCTATTTACTTATTTTATTTTTTTTAAAGGTTTTAAAAAGATATAGGTGTCTTAATTTTGCTTATTTTGGCTTATTGTATTGTACTTGACATTGAGCAATTGCTCCTGCGTGTTCATCGGTTTAAATGTAGCTACAAAAAATTCATTCGACAAGAATACGAAAAATAGCTATTTATTTATTTTATTTTTTTTAAAGGTCTTGATAAGACACGGGTGTCTTAATTTGGCTTGTTTTGGCTCAATGTATTGTAATTAACATTGAGCAATTGTTCCTGCGTGTTCATCGGTGTAAATGTAGCTAAAAAAAATTCATTCGACAAGAATAAGAAAAATAGCTATTTACTTATTTTATTTTTTTAAAGGTTTTAAAAAGATATAGGTGTCTTAATTTTGCTTATTTTGGCTCATTGTATTGTACTTGACATTAAGCAATTGCTCCTGCGTGTTCATCGGTTTAAATGTTGCTAAAAAAAATTCATTCGACAAGAATAAAAAAATAGCTATTTACTTATTTTATTTTTTTTAAAGGTCTTGATATGATAAGGGTGTCTTAATTTTGCTTATTTTGGCTCATTGTATTGTACTTAACATTGAGCAATTGCTTCTGCGTGTTCATCGGTGTAAATGTAATTAAAAAAAATTCATTCGACAAGAATAAGAAAAATAGCTATTTACTTATTTTATTTTTTTTAAAGGTCTTGAAAAGATATAGGTGTCTTAGTTTTGCTTATTTAGGCTCACTGTATTGTACTTAACATTGGCCACTTGCTCGTGCGTGTTCATCGGTGTAAATGTAGCTACAAAAAATTCAATCGACAAGAATACGAAAAATAGCTATTTACTTATTTTATTTTTTTTAAAGGTTTTAAAAAGATATAGGTGTCTTAATTTTGCTTATTTTGGCTTATTGTATTGTACTTGACATTGAGCAATTGCTCCTGCGTGTTCATCGGTTTAAATGTAGCTACAAAAAATTCATTCGACAAGAATACGAAAAATAGCTATTTATTTATTTTATTTTTTTTAAAGGTCTTGATAAGACACGGGTGTCTTAATTTGGCTTGTTTTGGCTCAATGTATTGTAATTAACATTGAGCAATTGTTCCTGCGTGTTCATCGGTGTAAATGTAGCTAAAAAAAATTCATTCGACAAGAATAAGAAAAATAGCTATTTACTTATTTTATTTTTTTAAAGGTTTTAAAAAGATATAGGTGTCTTAATTTTGCTTATTTTGGCTCATTGTATTGTACTTGACATTAAGCAATTGCTCCTGCGTGTTCATCGGTTTAAATGTTGCTAAAAAAAATTCATTCGACAAGAATAAAAAAATAGCTATTTACTTATTTTATTTTTTTTAAAGGTCTTGATATGATAAGGGTGTCTTAATTTTGCTTATTTTGGCTCATTGTATTGTACTTAACATTGAGCAATTGCTTCTGCGTGTTCATCGGTGTAAATGTAGCTAAAAAAAATTCATTCGACAAGAATAAGAAAAATAGCTATTTACTTATTTTATTTTTTTTAAAGGTCTTGAAAAGATATAGGTGTCTTAGTTTTGCTTATTTAGGCTCACTGTATTGTACTTAACATTGGCCACTTGCTCGTGCGTGTTCATCGGTGTAAATGTAGCTACAAAAAATTCAATCGACAAGAATACGAAAAATAGCTATTTACTTATTTTATTTTTTTTAAAGGTTTTAAAAAGATATAGGTGTCTTAATTTTGCTTATTTTGGCTTATTGTATTGTACTTGACATTGAGCAATTGCTCCTGCGTGTTCATCGGTTTAAATGTTGCTAAAAAAAATTCATTCGACAAGAATAAGAAAAATAGCTATTTACTTATTTTATTTTTTTTAAAGGTCTTGAAAAGATATAGGTGTCTTAATTTTGCTTATTTAGGCTCACTGTATTGTACTTAACATTGGCCACTTGCTCCTGCGTGTTCATCGGTGTAAATGTAGCTACAAAAAATTCATTCGACAAGAATACGAAAAATAGCTATATACTTATTTTATTTTTTTAAAGGTCTTGATATGACAGGGGTGTCTTAAATTGGCTTATTTAGGCTCATTGTATTGTAATTAACATGGAGCAATTGCTCGTGCGTGTTCATCGGTTTAAATGTTGCTAAAAAAAATTCATTCGACAAGAATAAAAAAAATAGCTATTTACTTATTTTATTTTTTTAAGGGTCTTGATATGATAAGGGTGTCTTAATTTTGCTTATTTAGGCTCAATGTATTGTACTTAACATTAAGCAATTGCTTCTGCGTGTTCATCGGTGTAAATGTAGCTAAAAAAAATTCATTCGACAAGAATAAGAAAAATAGCTATTTACTTATTTTATTTTTTTTAAAGGTCTTGATATGACATGGGTGTCTTAATTTGGCTTGTTTTGGCTCAATGTATTGTAATTAACATTGAGCAATTGTTCCTGCGTGTTCATCAGTGTAAATGTAGCTAAAAAAAAATTCATTCGACAAGAACAAGAAAAATAGCTATTTACTTATTTTATTTTTTTAAAGGTTTTAAAAAGATATAGGTGTCTTAATTTTGCTTATTTTGGCTTATCGTATTGTACTTGACATTAAGCAATTGCTCCTGCGTGTTCATCGGTGTAAATGTAGCTAAAAAAAATTCATTCGACAAGAATAAGAAAAATAGCTATTTACTTATTTTATTTTTTTTAAAGGTCTTGAAAAGATATAGGTGTCTTAGTTTTGCTTATTTAGGCTCACTGTATTGTACTTAACATTGGCCACTTGCTCGTGCGTGTTCATCGGTGTAAATGTAGCTACAAAAAATTCAATCGACAAGAATACGAAAAATAGCTATTTACTTATTTTATTTTTTTTAAAGGTTTTAAAAAGATATAGGTGTCTTAATTTTGCTTATTTTGGCTTATTGTATTGTACTTGACATTGAGCAATTGCTCCTGCGTGTTCATCGGTTTAAATGTTGCTAAAAAAAATTCATTCGACAAGAATAAGAAAAATAGCTATTTACTTATTTTATTTTTTTTAAAGGTCTTGATATGACAAGGGTGTCTTAAATTGGCTTATTGTGGCTCATTGTATTGTAATTAACATTGAGCAATTGCTCCTGCGTGTTCATCGGTTTAAATGTTGCTAAAAAAAATTCATTCGACAAGAATAAAAAAAATAGCTATTTACTTATTTTATTTTTTTAAGGGTCTTGATATGATAAGGGTGTCTTAATTTTGCTTATTTTGGCTCATTGTATTGTACTTAACATTAAGCAATTGCTCCTGCGTGTTCATCGGTGTAAATGTAGCTAAAAAAAATTCATTGGACAAGAATAAGAAAAATAGCTATTTACTTATTTTATTTTTTTTAAAGGTCTTGAAAAGATATAGGTGTCTTAGTTTTGCTTATTTAGGCTCACTGTATTGTACTTAACATTGGCCACTTGCTCGTGCGTGTTCATCGGTGTAAATGTAGCTACAAAAAATTCAATCGACAAGAATACGAAAAATAGCTATTTACTTATTTTATTTTTTTTAAAGGTTTTAAAAAGATATAGGTGTCTTAATTTTGCTTATTTTGGCTTATTGTATTGTACTTGACATTGAGCAATTGCTCCTGCGTGTTCATCGGTTTAAATGTAGCTACAAAAAATTCATTCGACAAGAATACGAAAAATAGCTATTTATTTATTTTATTTTTTTTAAAGGTCTTGATAAGACACGGGTGTCTTAATTTGGCTTGTTTTGGCTCAATGTATTGTAATTAACATTGAGCAATTGTTCCTGCGTGTTCATCGGTGTAAATGTAGCTAAAAAAAATTCATTCGACAAGAATAAGAAAAATAGCTATTTACTTATTTTATTTTTTTAAAGGTTTTAAAAAGATATAGGTGTCTTAATTTTGCTTATTTTGGCTCATTGTATTGTACTTGACATTAAGCAATTGCTCCTGCGTGTTCATCGGTTTAAATGTTGCTAAAAAAAATTCATTCGACAAGAATAAAAAAATAGCTATTTACTTATTTTATTTTTTTTAAAGGTCTTGATATGATAAGGGTGTCTTAATTTTGCTTATTTTGGCTCATTGTATTGTACTTAACATTGAGCAATTGCTTCTGCGTGTTCATCGGTGTAAATGTAATTAAAAAAAATTCATTCGACAAGAATAAGAAAAATAGCTATTTACTTATTTTATTTTTTTTAAAGGTCTTGAAAAGATATAGGTGTCTTAGTTTTGCTTATTTAGGCTCACTGTATTGTACTTAACATTGGCCACTTGCTCGTGCGTGTTCATCGGTGTAAATGTAGCTACAAAAAATTCAATCGACAAGAATACGAAAAATAGCTATTTACTTATTTTATTTTTTTTAAAGGTTTTAAAAAGATAAAGGTGTCTTAATTTTGCTTATTTAGGCTCACTGTATTGTACTTAACATTGGCCACTTGCTCCTGCGTGTTCATCGGTGTAAATGTAGCTACAAAAAATTCATTCGACAAGAATACGAAAAATAGCTATATACTTATTTTATTTTTTTTAAAGGTCTTGATAAGACAGGGGTGTCTTAAATTGGCTTATTTTGGCTCATTGTATTGTAATGAACATTGAGCAATTGCTCCTGCGTGTTCATCGGTTTAAATGTTGCTAAAAAAAATTCATTCGACAAGAATAAGAAAAATAGCTATTTACTTATTTTATTTTATTTAAAGGTTTTAAAAAGATAAAGGTGTCTTAATTTTGCTTATTTAGCCTCACTGTATTGTACTTAACATTGGCCACTTGCTCCTGCGTGTTCATCGGTGTAAATGTAGCTACAAAAAATTCATTCGACAAGAATACGAAAAATAGCTATATACTTATTTTATTTTTTTTAAAGGTCTTGATATGACAGGGGTGTCTTAAATTGGCTTATTTTGGCTCATTGTATTGTAATGAACATTGAGCAATTGCTCCTGCGTGTTCATCGGTTTAAATGTTGCTAAAAAAAATTCATTCGACAAGAATAAAAAAAATAGCTATTTACTTATTTTATTTTTTTAAGGGTCTTGATATGATAAGGGTGTCTTAATTTTGCTTATTTTGGCTCATTGTATTGTACTTAACATTAAGCAATTGCTCCTGCGTGTTCATCGGTGTAAATGTAGCTAAAAAAAATTCATTCGACAAGAATAAGAAAAATAGCTATTTACTTATTTTATTTTTTTTAAAGGTCTTGAAAAGATATAGGTGTCTTAATTTTGCTTATTTAGGCTCACTGTATTGTACTTAACATTGGCCACTTGCTCCTGCGTGTTCATCGGTGTAAATGTAGCTACAAAAAATTCATTCGACAAGAATACGAAAAATAGCTATATACTTATTTTATTTTTTTAAAGGTCTTGATATGACAGGGGTGTCTTAAATTGGCTTATTTAGGCTCATTGTATTGTAATTAACATGGAGCAATTGCTCGTGCGTGTTCATCGGTTTAAATGTTGCTAAAAAAAATTCATTCGACAAGAATAAAAAAAATAGCTATTTACTTATTTTATTTTTTTAAGGGTCTTGATATGATAAGGGTGTCTTAATTTTGCTTATTTAGGCTCAATGTATTGTACTTAACATTAAGCAATTGCTTCTGCGTGTTCATCGGTGTAAATGTAGCTAAAAAAAATTCATTCGACAAGAATAAGAAAAATAGCTATTTACTTATTTTATTTTTTTTAAAGGTCTTGATATGACATGGGTGTCTTAATTTGGCTTGTTTTGGCTCAATGTATTGTAATTAACATTGAGCAATTGTTCCTGCGTGTTCATCAGTGTAAATGTAGCTAAAAAAAAATTCATTCGACAAGAACAAGAAAAATAGCTATTTACTTATTTTATTTTTTTAAAGGTTTTAAAAAGATATAGGTGTCTTAATTTTGCTTATTTTGGCTTATCGTATTGTACTTGACATTAAGCAATTGCTCCTGCGTGTTCATCGGTGTAAATGTAGCTAAAAAAAATTCATTCGACAAGAATAAGAAAAATAGCTATTTACTTATTTTATTTTTTTTAAAGGTCTTGAAAAGATATAGGTGTCTTAGTTTTGCTTATTTAGGCTCACTGTATTGTACTTAACATTTGCCACTTGCTCGTGCGTGTTCATCGGTGTAAATGTAGCTACAAAAATTCAATCGACAAGAATACGAAAAATAGCTATTTACTTATTTTATTTTTTTTAAAGGTTTTAAAAAGATATAGGTGTCTTAATTTTGCTTATTTCAGCTTATTGTATTGTACTTGATATTGAGCAATTGCTCCTGCGTGTTCATCGGTTTAAATGTTGCTAAAAAAAATTCATTCGACAAGAATAAGAAAAATAGCTATTTACTTATTTTATTTTATTTAAAGGTTTTAAAAAGATAAAGGTGTCTTAATTTTGCTTATTTAGGCTCACTGTATTGTACTTAACATTGGCCACTTGCTCCTGCGTGTTCATCGGTGTAAATGTAGCTACAAAAAATTCATTCGACAAGAATACGAAAAATAGCTATATACTTATTTTATCTTTTTTAAAGGTCTTGATATGACAGGGGTGTCTTAAATTGGCTTATTTTGGCTCATTGTATTGTAATTAACATTGAGCAATTGCTCCTGCGTGTTCATCGGTTTAAATGTTGCTAAAAAAAATTCATTCGACAAGAATAAAAAAAATAGCTATTTACTTATTTTATTTTTTTAAGGGTCTTGATATGATAAGGGTGTCTTAATTTTGCTTATTTTGGCTCATTGTATTGTACTTAACATTAAGCAATTGCTCCTGCGTGTTCATCGGTGTAAATGTAGCTAAAAAAAATTCATTCGACAAGAATAAGAAAAATAGCTATTTACTTATTTTATTTTTTTTAAAGGTCTTGAAAAGATATAGGTGTCTTAATTTTGCTTATTTAGGCTCACTGTATTGTACTTAACATTGGCCACTTGCTCCTGCGTGTTCATCGGTGTAAATGTAGCTACAAAAAATTCATTCGACAAGAATACGAAAAATAGCTATATACTTATTTTATTTTTTTAAAGGTCTTAATATGACAGGGGTGCCTTAAATTGGCTTATTTAGGCTCATTGTATTGTAATTAACATGGAGCAATTGCTCGTGCGTGTTCATCGGTTTAAATGTTGCTAAAAAAAATTCATTCGACAAGAATAAAAAAAATAGCTATTTACTTATTTTATTTTTTTAAGGGTCTTGATATGATAAGGGTGTCTTAATTTTGCTTATTTAGGCTCAATGTATTGTACTTAACATTAAGCAATTGCTTCTGCGTGTTCATCGGTGTAAATGTAGCTAAAAAAAATTCATTCGACAAGAATAAGAAAAATAGCTATTTACTTATTTTATTTTTTTTAAAGGTCTTGATATGACATGGGTGTCTTAATTTGGCTTGTTTTGGCTCAATGTATTGTAATTAACATTGAGCAATTGTTCCTGCGTGTTCATCAGTGTAAATGTAGCTAAAAAAAAATTCATTCGACAAGAACAAGAAAAATAGCTATTTACTTATTTTATTTTTTTAAAGGTTTTAAAAAGATATAGGTGTCTTAATTTTGCTTATTTTGGCTTATCGTATTGTACTTGACATTAAGCAATTGCTCCTGCGTGTTCATCGGTTTAAATGTTGCTAAAAAAAATTCATTGGACAAGAATAAAAAAAATAGCTATTTACTTATTTTATTTTTTTTAAAGGTCTTGATATGATAAGGGTGTCTTAATTTTGCTTATTTTGGCTCATTGTATTGTACTAAACATTGAGCAATTGCTTCTTTGTGTTCATCAGTGTAAATGTAGCTAAAAAAAATTCATTCGACAAGAATAAGAAAAATAGCTATTTACTTATTTTATTTTTTTTAAAGGTTTTAAAAAGATATAGGTGTCTTAATTTTGCTTTTTTTGGCTCAGTGTATTGCACTTAACATTGAGCAATTGTTCCTGCGTGTTTATCGGTGTAAATGTACCTAAAAAAAATTCATTCGACAAGAATAAGAAAAATAGCTATTTACTTATTTTATTTTTTTTAAAGGTCTTTAAAAGATACAGGTGTCTTAATTTTGCTTATTTAGGCTCACTGTATTGTACTTAACATTGGCCACTTGCTCCTGCGTGTTCATCGGTGTAAATGTAGCTACAAAAAATTCATTCGGCAAGAATACGAAAAATAGCTATATACTTATTTTATTTTTTTTAAAGGTCTTGATATGACAAGGGTGTCTTAAATTGGCTTATTTTGGCTCATTGTATTGTAATTAACATTGAGCAATTGCTCCTGCGTGTTCATCGTTTTAAATGTTGCTAAAAAAAATTCATTCGACAAGAATAAAAAAAATAGCTATTTACTTATTTTATTTTTTTAAGGGTCTTGATATGATAAGGGTGTCTTAATTTTGCTTATTTTGGCTCATTGTATTGTACTTAACATTAAGCAAATGCTCCTGCGTGTTCATCGGTGTAAATGTAGCTAAAAAAAATTCATTGGACAAGAATAAGAAAAATAGCTATTTACTTATTTTATTTTTTTTAAAGGTCTTGAAAAGATATAGGTGTCTTAGTTTTGCTTATTTAGGCTCACTGTATTGTACTTAACATTGGCCACTTGCTCGTGCGTGTTCATCGGTGTAAATGTAGCTACAAAAAATTCAATCGACAAGAATACGAAAAATAGCTATTTACTTATTTTATTTTTTTTAAAGGTTTTAAAAAGATATAGGTGTCTTAATTTTGCTTATTTTGGCTTATTGTATTGTACTTGACATTGAGCAATTGCTCCTGCGTGTTCATCGGTTTAAATGTTGCTAAAAAAAATTCATTCGACAAGAATAAAAAAAATAGCTATTTACTTATTTTATTTTTTTTAAAGGTCTTGATATGACAAGGGTGTCTTAATTTGGCTTATTTTGGCTCATTGTATTGTAATTAACATTGAGCAATTGCTCCTGCGTGTTCATCGGTGTAAATGTAGCTACAAAAAATTCATTCGACAAGAATACGAAAAATAGCTATTTATTTTTTTTATTTTTTTTAAAGGTCTTGATATGACACGGGTGTCTTAATTTGGCTTGTTTTGGCTCAATGTATTGTAATTAACATTGAGCAATTGTTCCTGCGTGTTCATCGGTGTAAATGTAGCTAAAAAAAATTCATTCGACAAGAATAAGAAAAATAGCTATTTACTTATTTTATTTTTTTAAAGGTTTTAAAAAGATATAGGTGTCTTAATTTTGCTTATTTAGGCTCACTGTATTGTACTTAATATTGGCCACTTGCTCGTGCGTGTTCATCGGTGTAAATGTAGCTACAAAAAATTCAATCGACAAGAATACGAAAAATATCTATTTACTTATTTTATTTTTTTTAAAGGTCTTGATATGACACGGGTGTCTGAATTGTTGCTGGCTTATTTTGGCTCATTGTATTGTACTTGACATTAAGCAATTGCTCCTGCGTGTTCATCGGTTTAAATGTTCCTAAAAAAATTCATTCGACAAGAATAAAAAAAATAGCTATTTACTTATTTTATTTTTTTTAAAGGTCTTGATATGATAAGGGTGTCTTAATTTTGCTTATTTTGGCTCATTGTATTGTACTTAACATTGGCCACTTGCTCCTGCGTGTTCATCGGTGTAAATGTAGCTACAAAAAATTCATTCGACAAGAATACGAAAAATAGCTATATACTTATTTTATTTTTTTTAAAGGTCTTGATATGACAGGGGTGTCTTAAATTGGCTTATTTTGGCTCATTGTATTGTAATTAACATTGAGCAATTGCTCCTGCGTGTTCATCGGTTTAAATGTTGCTAAAAAAAATTCATTCGACAAGAATAAAAAAAATAACTATTTACTTATTTTATTTTTTTAAGGGTCTTGATATGATAGGGTTTCTTAATTTTGCTTATTGTGGCTCATTGTATTGTACTTAACATTAAGCAATTGCTCCTGCGTGTTCATCGGTGTAAATGTAGCTAAAAAAAATTCATTCGACAAGAATAAGAAAAATAGCTATTTACTTATTTTATTTTTTTTAAAGGTCTTGAAAAGATATAGGTGTCTTAGTTTTGCTTATTTAGGCTCACTGTATTGTACTTAACATTGGCCACTTGCTCGTGCGTGTTCATCGGTGTAAATGTAGCTACAAAAATTCAATCGACAAGAATACGAGAAATAGCTATTTACTTATTTTATTTTTTTTAAAGGTTTTAAAAAGATATAGGTGTCTTAATTTTGCTTATTTTGGCTTATTGTATTGTACTTGACATTGAGCAATTGCTCCTGCGTGTTCATCGGTTTAAATGTTGCTAAAAAAAATTCATTCGACAAGAATAAAAAAAATAGCTATTTACTTATTTTATTTTTTTTAAAGGTCTTGATATGACAAGGGTGTCTTAATTTGGCTTATTTTGGCTCATTGTATTGTAATTAACATTGAGCAATTGCTCCTGCGTGTTCATCGGTGTAAATGTAGCTACAAAAAATTCATTCGACAAGAATACGAAAAATAGCTATTTATTTTTTTTATTTTTTTTAAAGGTCTTGATATGACACGGGTGTCTTAGTTTGGCTTGTTTTGGCTCAATGTATTGTAATTAACATTGAGCAATTGTTCCTGCGTGTTCATCGGTGTAAATGTAGCTAAAAAAAATTCATTCGACAAGAATAAGAAAAATTGCTATTTACTTATTTTATTTTTTTAAAGGTTTTAAAAAGATATAGGTGTCTTAATTTTGCTTATTTTGGCTCATTGTATTGTACTTGACATTAAGCAATTGCTCCTGCGTGTTCATCGGTTTAAATGTTCCTAAAAAAATTCATTCGACAAGAATAAAAAAAATAGCTATTTACTTATTTTATTTTTTTAAAGGTCTTGATATGATAAGGGTGTCTTAATTTTGCTTATTTTGGCTCATTGTATTGTACTTAACATTGGCCACTTGCTCCTGCGTGTTCATCGGTGTAAATGTAGCTACAAAAAATTCATTCGACAAGAATACGAAAAATAGCTATATACTTATTTTATTTTTTTTAAAGGTCTTGATATGACAGGGGTGTCTTAAATTGGCTTATTTTGGCTCATTGTATTGTAATTAACATTGAGCAATTGCTCCTGCGTGTTCATCGGTTTAAATGTTGCTAAAAAAAATTCATTCGACAAGAATAAAAAAAATAGCTATTTACTTATTTTATTTTTTTAAGGGTCTTGATATGATAGGGTTTCTTAATTTTGCTTATTGTGGCTCATTGTATTGTACTTAACATTAAGCAATTGCTCCTGCGTGTTCATCGGTGTAAATGTAGCTAAAAAAAATTCATTCGACAAGAATAAGAAAAATAGCTATTTACTTATTTTATTTTTTTTAAAGGTCTTGAAAAGATATAGGTGTCTTAGTTTTGCTTATTTAGGCTCACTGTATTGTACTTAACATTGGCCACTTGCTCGTGCGTGTTCATCGGTGTAAATGTAGCTACAAAAAATTCAATCGACAAGAATACGAAAAATAGCTATTTACTTATTTTATTTTTTTTAAAGGTTTTAAAAAGATATAGGTGTCTTAATTTTGCTTATTTTGGCTTATTGTATTGTACTTGACATTGAGCAATTGCTCCTGCGTGTTCATCGGTTTAAATGTTGCTAAAAAAAATTCATTCGACAAGTATAAAAAAAATAGCTATTTACTTATTTTATTTTTTTTAAAGGTCTTGATATGACAAGGGTGTCTTAATTTGGCTTATTTTGGCTCATTGTATTGTAGTTAACATTGAGCAATTGCTCCTGCGTGTTCATCGGTGTAAATGTAGCTACAAAAAATTCATTCGACAAGAATACGAAAAATAGCTATTTATTTATTTTATTTTTTTTAAAGGTCTTGATATGACACGGGTGTCTTAATTTGGCTTGTTTTGGCTCAATGTATTGTAATTAACATTGAGCAATTGTTCCTGCGTGTTCATCGGTGTAAATGTAGCTAAAAAAAATTCATTCGACAAGAATAAGAAAAATAGCTATTTACTTATTTTATTTTTTTAAAGGTTTAAAAAAGATATAGGTGTCTTAATTTTGCTTATTTTGGCTCATTGTATTGTACTTGACATTAAGCAATTACTCCTGCGTGTTCATCGGTTTAAATGTTGCTAAAAAAAATTCATTCGACAAGAATAAAAAAAATAGCTATTTACTTATTTTATTTTTTTTAAAGGTCTTGATATGATAAGGGTGTCTTAATTTTGCTTATTGTGGCTCATTGTATTGTACGTAACATTGAGCAATTGCTTCTGCGTGTTCACCGGTGTAAATGTAGCTAAAAAAAATTCATTCGACAAGAATAAGAAAAATAGCTATTTACTTATTTTATTTTTTTTAAAGGTTTTAAAAAGATACAGGTGCCTTAATTTTGCTTTTTTTGGCTCAATGTATTGCAATTAACATTGAGCAATTGTTCCTGCTTGTTCATCGGTGTAAATGTACCTAAAAAAAATTCATTCGACAAGAATAAGAAAAATAGCTATTTACTTATTTTATTTTTTTTAAAGGTCTTAAAAAGATATAGGTGTCTTAATGTTGCTTATTTAGGCTCACTGTATTGTACTTAACATTGGCCACTTGCTCCTGCGTGTTCATCGGTGTAAATGTAGCTACAAAAAATTCATTCGACAAGAATACGAAAAATAGCTATATACTTATTTTTTTTTTTTTAAAGGTCTTGATATGACACGGGTGTCTTAAATTGGCTTATTTTGGCTCACTGTATTGTAGTTAACATTGAGCAATTGCTCCTGCGTGTTCATCGGTTTAAATGTTGCTAAAAAAAATTCATTCGACAAGAATAAAAAAAATAGCTATTTACTTATTTTAATTTTTTAAGGGTCTTGATATGATAAGGGTGTCTTAATTTTGCTTATTTTGGCTCATTGTATTGTACTTAACATTGAGTAATTGCTCCTGCGTGTTCATCTGTGTAAATGTAGCTAAAAAAAATTCATTCGACAAGAATAAGAAAAATAGCTATTTACTTATTTTATTTTTTTTAAAGGTCTTGAAAAGATATAGGTGTCTTAGTTTTGCTTATTTAGGCTCACTGTATTGTACTTAACATTGGCCACTTGCTCGTGCGTGTTCATCGGTGTAAATGTAGCTACAAAAAATTCAATCGACAAGAATACGAAAAATAGCTATATACTTATTTTTTTTTTTTAAAGGTCTTGATATGACAGGGGTGTCTTAAATTGGCTTATTTTGGCTCATTGTATTGTACTTAACATTAAGCAATTGTTCTTGCGTGTTCATCGGTGTAAATGTAGCTAAAAAAAATTCATTCGACAAGAATACGAAAAATAGCTATATACTTATTTTATTTTTTTTTAAGGTCTTGATATGACACGGGTGTCTTAAATTGGCATATTTTGGCTCATTGTATTGTAATTAACATTGAGCAATTGCTCCTGCGTGTTCATCGGTTTAAATGTTGCTAAAAAAAATTCATTCGACAAGAATAAAAAAAATAGCTATTTACTTATTTTATTTTTTTAAAGGTCTTGATATGACACGGGTGTCTTAAATTGGCTTATTTTGGCTCACTGTATTGTAATTAACATTGAGAAATTGCTCCTGCGTGTTCATCGGTTTAAATGTTGCTAAAAAAAATTCATTCGACAAGAATAAAAAAAATAGCTATTTACTTATTTTATTTTTTTAAAGGTCTTGATATGATAAGGGTGTCTTAATGTTGCTTACTTTGGCTCACTGTATTGTACTCAACATTAAGCAATTGTTCTTGCGTGTTCATCGGTGTAAATGTAGCTAAAAAAAATTCATTCGACAAGAATAAGAAAAATAGCTATTTAATTATTTTATTTTTTTTAAAGCTCTTAAAAAGATAAAGGTGTCTTAATTTTGCTTATTTAGGCTCACTGTATTGTACTTAACATTGGCCACTTGCTCCTGCGTGTTCATCGGTGTAAATGTAGCTACAAAAAATTCATTCGACAAGAATACGAAAAATAGCTATATACTTATTTTATTTTTTTTAAAGGTCTTGATATGACAGGGGTGTCTTAAATTGGCTTATTTTGGCTCATTGTATTGTAATTAACATTGAGCAATTGCTCCTGCGTGTTCATCGGTTTAAATGTTGCTAAAAAAAATTCATTCGACAAGAATAAAAAAAATAGCTATTTACTTATTTTATTTTTTTAAGGGTCTTGATATGATAAGGGTGTCTTAATTTTGCTTATTTTGGCTCATTGTATTGTACTTAACATTAAGCAATTGCTCCTGCGTGTTCATCGGTGTAAATGTAGCTAAAAAAAATTCATTCGACAAGAATAAGAAAAATAGCTATTTACTTATTTTATTTTTTTTAAAGGTCTTGAAAAGATATAGGTGTCTTAGTTTTGCTTATTTAGGCTCACTGTATTGTACTTATCATTGGCCACTTGCTCGTGCGTGTTCATCGGTGTAAATGTAGCTACAAAAAATTCAATCGACAAGAATACGAAAAATAGCGATTTACTTATTTTATTTTTTTTAAAGGTTTAAAAAAGATATAGGTGTCTTAATTTTGCTTATTTTGGCTTATTGTATTGTACTTGACATTGAGCAATTGCTCCTGCGTGTTCATCGGTTTAAATGTTGCTAAAAAAAATTCATTCGACAAGAATAAAAAAAATAGCTATTTACTTATTTTATTTTTTTTAAAGGTCTTGATATGACAAGGGTGTCTTAATTTGGCTTATTTTGGCTCATTGTATTGTAATTAACATTGAGCAATTGCTCCTGCGTGTTCATCGGTGTAAATGTAGCTACAAAAAATTCATTCGACAAGAATACGAAAAATAGCTATTTATTTATTTTATTTTTTTTAAAGGTCTTGATATGACACGGGTGTCTTAATTTGGCTTGTTTTGGCTCAATGTATTGTAATTAATATTGAGCAATTGTTCCTGCGTGTTCATCGGTGTAAATGTAGCTAAAAAAAATTCATTCGACAAGAATAAGAAAAATAGCTATTTACTTATTTTATTTTTTTAAAGGTTTTTAAAAGATATAGGTGTCTTAATTTTGCTTATTTTGGCTCATTGTATTGTACTTGACATTAAGCAATTGCTCCTGCGTGTTCATCGGTTTAAATGTTGCTAAAAAAAATTCATTCGACAAGAATAAAAAAAATAGCTATTTACTTATTTTATTTTTTTTTAAGGTCTTGATATGATAAGGGTGTCTTAATTTTGCTTATTTTGGCTCATTGTATTGTACTTAACATTGAGCAATTGCTTCTGCGTGTTCATCGGTGTAAATGTAGCTAAAAAAAATTCATTCGACAAGAATAAGAAAAATAGCTATTTACTTATTTTATTTTTTTTAAAGGTTTTAAAAAGATACAGGTGCCTTAATTTTGCTTTTTTTGGCTCAATGTATTGCACTTAACATTGAGCAATTGTTCCTGCGTGTTCATCGGTGTAAATGTACCTAAAAAAAATTCATTCGACAAGAATAAGAAAAATAGCTATTTACTTATTTTATTTTTTTTAAAGGTCTTAAAAAGATATAGGTGTCTTAATGTTGCTTATTTAGGCTCACTGTATTGTACTTAACATTGGCCACTTGCTCCTGCGTGTTCATCGGTGTAAATGTAGCTACAAAAAATTCATTCGACAAGAATACGAAAAATAGCTATATACTTATTTTTTTTTTTTTAAAGGTCTTGATATGACACGGGTGTCTTAAATTGGCTTATTTTGGCTCACTGTATTGTAATTAACATTGAGCAATTGCTCCTGCGTGTTCATCGGTTTAAATGTTGCTAAAAAAAATTCATTCGACAAGAATAAAAAAAATAGCTATTTACTTATTTTAATTTTTTAAGGGTCTTGATATGATAAGGGTGTCTTAATTTTGCTTATTTTGGCTCATTGTATTATACTTAACATTGAGTAATTGCTCCTGCGTGTTCATCGGTGTAAATGTAGCTAAAAAAAATTCATTCGACAAGAATAAGAAAAATAGCTATTTACTTATTTTATTTTTTTTAAAGGTCTTGAAAAGATATAGGTGTCTTAGTTTTGCTTATTTAGGCTCACTGTATTGTACTTAACATTGGCCACTTGCTCGTGCGTTTTCATCGGTGTAAATGTAGCTACAAAAAATTCAATCGACAAGAATACGAAAAATAGCTATTTACTTATTTTATTTTTTTTAAAGGTCTTGATATGACACGGGTGTCTTAATTTGGCTTGTTTTGGCTCAATGTATTGTAATTAACATTGAGCAATTGTTCCTGCGTGTTCATCAGTGTAAATGTAGCTAAAAAAAATTCATTCGACAAGAACAAGAAAAATAGCTATTTACTTATTTTATTTTTTTAAAGGTTTTAAAAAGATATAGGTGTCTTAATTTTGCTTATTTTGGCTCATTGTATTGTACTTGACATTGAGCAATTGCTTCTTTGTGTTCATCAGTGTAAATGTAGCTAAAAAAAATTCATTCGACAAGAATAAGAAAAATAGCTATTTACTTATTTTATTTTTTTTAAAGGTTTTAAAAAGATATAGGTGTCTTAATTTTGCTTATTTAGGTTCACTGTATTGTACTCAACATTGGCCACTTGCTCGTGCGTGTTCATCGGTGTAAATGTAGCTACAAAAAATTCAATCGACAAGAATACGAAAAATAGCTATTTACTTATTTTATTTTTTTTAAAGGTCTTGATATGACACGGGTGTCTTAATTTGGCTTGTTTTGGCTCAATGTATTGTAATTAATATTGAGCAATTGTTCCTGCGTGTTCATCGGTGTAAATGTAGCTAAAAAAAATTCATTCGACAAGAATAAGAAAAATAGCTATTTACTTATTTTATTTTTTTAAAGGTTTTTAAAAGATATAGGTGTCTTAATTTTGCTTATTTTGGCTCATTGTATTGTACTTGACATTAAGCAATTGCTCCTGCGTGTTCATCGGTTTAAATGTTGCTAAAAAAAATTCATTCGACAAGAATAAAAAAAATAGCTATTTACTTATTTTATTTTTTTTAAAGGTCTTGATATGATAAGGGTGTCTTAATTTTGCTTATTTTGGCTCATTGTATTGTACTTAACATTGAGCAATTGCTTCTGCGTGTTCATCGGTGTAAATGTAGCTAAAAAAAATTCATTCGACAAGAATAAGAAAAATAGCTATTTACTTATTTTATTTTTTTTAAAGGTTTTAAAAAGATACAGGTGCCTTAATTTTGCTTTTTTTGGCTCAATGTATTGCACTTAACATTGAGCAATTGTTCCTGCGTGTTCATCGGTGTAAATGTACCTAAAAAAAATTCATTCGACAAGAATAAGAAAAATAGCTATTTACTTATTTTATTTTTTTTAAAGGTCTTAAAAAGATATAGGTGTCTTAATGTTGCTTATTTAGGCTCACTGTATTGTACTTAACATTGGCCACTTGCTCCTGCGTGTTCATCGGTGTAAATGTAGCTACAAAAAATTCATTCGACAAGAATACGAAAAATAGCTATATACTTATTTTTTTTTTTTTAAAGGTCTTGATATGACACGGGTGTCTTAAATTGGCTTATTTTGGCTCACTGTATTGTAATTAACATTGAGCAATTGCTCCTGCGTGTTCATCGGTTTAAATGTTGCTAAAAAAAATTCATTCGACAAGAATAAAAAAAATAGCTATTTACTTATTTTAATTTTTTAAGGGTCTTGATATGATAAGGGTGTCTTAATTTTGCTTATTTTGGCTCATTGTATTATACTTAACATTGAGTAATTGCTCCTGCGTGTTCATCGGTGTAAATGTAGCTAAAAAAAATTCATTCGACAAGAATAAGAAAAATAGCTATTTACTTATTTTATTTTTTTTAAAGGTCTTGAAAAGATATAGGTGTCTTAGTGTTGCTTATTTAGGCTCACTGTATTGTACTTAACATTGGCCACTTGCTCGTGCGTGTTCATCGGTGTAAATGTAGCTACAAAAAATTCAATCGACAAGAATACGAAAAATAGCTATTTACTTATTTTATTTTTTTTAAAGGTCTTGATATGACACGGGTGTCTTAATTTGGCTTGTTTTGGCTCAATGTATTGTAATTAACATTGAGCAATTGTTCCTGCGTGTTCATCAGTGTAAATGTAGCTAAAAAAAATTCATTCGACAAGAACAAGAAAAATAGCTATTTACTTATTTTATTTTTTTAAAGGTTTTAAAAAGATATAGGTGTCTTAATTTTGCTTATTTTGGCTCATTGTATTGTACTTGACATTGAGCAATTGCTCCTTTGTGTTCATCAGTGTAAATGTAGCTAAAAAAAATTCATTCGACAAGAATAAGAAAAATAGCTATTTACTTATTTTATTTTTTTTAAAGGTTTTAAAAAGATATAGGTGTCTTAATTTTGCTTATTTAGGCTCACTGTATTGTACTTAACATTGGCCACTTGCTCGTGCGTGTTCATCGGTGTAAATGTAGCTACAAAAAATTCAATCGACAAGAATACGAAAAATAGCTATTTACTTATTGTATTTTTTTTAAAGGTTTTAAAAAGATATAGGTGTCTTAATTTTGCTTATTTTGGCTTACTGTATTGTACTTGACATTGAACAATTGCTCCTGCGTGTTCATCGGTTTAAATGTTGCTAAAAAAAATTCATTCGACAAGAATAAAAAAAATAGCTATTTACTTATTTTATTTTTTTTAAAGGTTTTGATATGACAAGGGTGTCTTAATTTGGCTTATTTTGGCTCATTGTATTGTAATTAACATTGAGCAATTGTTCCTGCGTGTTCATCGGTGTAAATGTACCTAAAAAAAATTCATTCGACAAGAATAAGAAAAATAGCTATTTACTTATTTTATTTTTTTTAAAGGTCTTAAAAAGATATAGGTGTCTTAATGTTGCTTATTTAGGCTCACTGTATTGTACTTAACATTGGCCACTTGCTCCTGCGTGTTCATCGGTGTAAATGTAGCTACAAAAAATTCATTCGACAAGAATACGAAAAATAGCTATATACTTATTTTTTTTTTTTTAAAGGTCTTGATATGATAAGGGTGTCTTAATTTTGCTTATTTTGGCTCAGTGTATTGCACTTAACATTGAGCAATTGTACCTGCGTGTTTATCGGTGTAAATGTACCTAAAAAAAATTCATTCGACAAGAATAAGAAAAATAGCTATTTACTTATTTTATTTTTTTTAAAGGTCATTAAAAGATATAGGTGTCTTAATTTTGCTTATTTAGGCTCACTGTATTGTACTTAACATTGGCCACTTGCTCCTGCGTGTTCATCGGTGTAAATGTAGCTACAAAAAATTCATTCGACAAGAATACGAAAAATAGCTATATACTTATTTTTTTTTTTTAAAGGTCTTGATATGACACGGGTGTCTTAAATTGGCTTATTTTGGCTCACTGTATTGTAATTAACATTGAGCAATTGCTCCTGCGTGTTCATCGGTTTAAATGTTGCTAAAAAAAATTCATTCGACAAGAATAAAAAAATAGCTATTTACTTATTTTAATTTTTTAAGGGTCTTGATATGATAAGGGTGTCTTAATTTTGCTTATTTTGGCTCATTGTATTGTACTTAACATTGAGTAATTGCTCCTGCGTGTTCATCGGTGTAAATGTAGCTAAAAAAAATTCATTCGACAAGAATAAGAAAAATAGCTATTTACTTATTTTATTTTTTTTAAAGGTCTTGAAAAGATATAGGTGTCTTAGTTTTGCTTATTTAGGCTCACTGTATTGTACTTAACATTGGCCACTTGCTCGTGCGTGTTCATCGGTGTAAATGTAGCTACAAAAAATTCAATCGACAAGAATACGAAAAATAGCTATTTACTTATTTTATTTTTTTTAAAGGTCTTGATATGACACGGGTGTCTTAATTTGGCTTGTTTTGGCTCAATGTATTGTAATTAACATTGAGCAATTGTTCCTGCGTGTTCATCAGTGTAAATGTAGCTAAAAAAAATTCATTCGACAAGAACAAGAAAAATAGCTATTTACTTATTTTATTTTTTGAAAGGTTTTAAAAAGATATAGGTGTCTTAATTTTGCTTATTTTGGCTCATTGTATTGTACTTGACATTAAGCAATTGCTCCTGCGTGTTCATCGGTTTAAATGTTGCTAAAAAAAAATTCATTCGACAAGAATAAAAAAAATAGCTATTTACTTATTTTATTTTTTTAAAGGTCTTGATATGATAAGGGTGTCTTAATTTTGCTTATTTTGGCTCAGTGTATTGCACTTAACATTGAGCAATTGTACCTGCGTGTTTATCGGTGTAAATGTACCTAAAAAAAATTCATTCGACAAGAATAAGAAAAATAGCTATTTACTTATTTTATTTTTTTTAAAGGTCATTAAAAGATATAGGTGTCTTAATTTTGCTTATTTAGGCTCACTGTATTGTACTTAACATTGGCCACTTGCTCGTGCGTGTTCATCGGTGTAAATGTAGCTACAAAAAATTCAATCGACAAGAATACGAAAAATAGCTATTTACTTATTTTATTTTTTTTAAAGGTTTTAAAAAGATATAGGTGTCTTAATTTTGCTTATGTTGGCTTATTGTATTGTACTTGACATTGAGCAATTGCTCCTGCGTGTTCATCGGTTTAAATGTTGCTAAAAAAAATTCATTCGACAAGAATAAAAAAAATAGCTATTTACTTATTTTATTTTTTTTAAAGGTCTTGATATGACAAGGGTGTCTTAATTTGGCTTATTTTGGCTCATTGTATTGTAATTAACATTGAGCAATTGCTCCTGCGTGTTCATCGGTGTAAATGTAGCTACAAAAAATTCATTCGACAAGAATACGAAAAATAGCTATTTATTTATTTTATTTTTTTTAAAGGTTTTAAAAAGATATAGGTGTCTTAATTTTGCTTATTTTGGCTTATTGTATTGTACTTGACATTGAGCAATTGCTCGTGCGTGTTCATCGGTGTAAATGTAGCTACAAAAAATTCATTCGACAAGAATAAGAAAAATAGCTATTTACTTATTTTATTTTTTTAAAGGTTTTAAAAAGATATAGGTGTCTTAATTTTGCTTATTTTGGCTCATTGTATTGTACTTGACATTAAGCAATTGCTCCTGCGTGTTCATCGGTTTAAATGTTGCTAAAAAAAATTCATTCGACAAGAATAAAAAAAATAGCTATTTACTTATTTTATTTTTTTTAAAGGTCTTGATATGATAAGGGTGTCTTAATGTTGCTTATTTAGGCTCACTGTATTGTACTTAACATTGGCCACTTGCTCCTGCGTGTTCATCGGTGTAAATGTAGCTACAAAAAATTCATTCGACAAGAATACGAAAAATAGCTATATACTTATTTTTTTTTTTTTAAAGGTCTTGATATGACACGGGTGTCTTAAATTGGCTTATTTTGGCTCACTGTATTGTAATTAACATTGAGCAATTGCTCCTGCGTGTTCATCGGTTTAAATGTTGCTAAAAAAAATTCATTCGACAAGAATAAAAAAATAGCTATTTACTTATTTTAATTTTTTAAGGGTCTTGATATGATAAGGGTGTCTTGATTTTGCTTATTTTGGCTCATTGTATTGTACTTAACATTGAGTAATTGCTCCTGCGTGTTCATCGGTGTAAATGTAGCTAAAAAAAATTCATTCGACAAGAATAAGAAAAATAGCTATTTACTTATTTTATTTTTTTTAAAGGTCTTGAAAAGATATAGGTGTCTTAGTTTTGCTTATTTAGGCTCACTGTATTGTACTTAACATTGGCCACTTGCTCGTGCGTGTTCATCGGTGTAAATGTAGCTACAAAAAATTCAATCGACAAGAATACGAAAAATAGCTATTTACTTATTTTATTTTTTTTAAAGGTCTTGATATGACACGGGTGTCTTAATTTGGCTTGTTTTGGCTCAATGTATTGTAATTAACATTGAGCAATTGTTCCTGCGTGTTCATCAGAGTAAATGTAGCTAAAAAAAATTCATTCGACAAGAACAAGAAAAATAGCTATTTACTTATTTTATTTTTTTAAAGGTTTTAAAAAGATATAGGTGTCTTAATTTTGCTTTTTTGGGCTCAATGTATTGCACTTAACATTGAGCAATTGTTGCTGCGTGTTCATCGGTGTAAATGTACCTAAAAAAATTCATTCGACAAGAATAAGAAAAATAGCTATTTACTTATTTTATTTTTTTTAAAGGTCTTAAAAAGATATAGGTGTCTTAATGTTGCTTATTTAGGCTCATTGTATTGTACTTAACATTAAGCAATTGTTCCTGCGTGTTCATCGGTGTAAATGTAGCTAAAAAAAATTCATTCGACAAGAATAAAAAAAATAGCTATTTACTTATTTTATTTTTTTTAAAGGTTTTAGAAAGATATAGGAGTCTTAATTTTGCTTATTTTGGCTTATTGTATTGTACTTAACATTAAGCGATTGCTCCTGCGTGTTCATCGGTGTAAATGTAGCTAAAAAAAATTCATTCGACAAGAATAAGAAAAATAGCTATTTACTTATTTTATTTTTTTTAAAGGTCTTGAAAAGATATAGGTGTCTTAGTTTTGCTTATTTAGGCTCACTGTATTGTACTTAACATTGGCCACTTGCTCGTGCGTGTTCATCGGTGTAAATGTAGCTACAAAAAATTCATTCGACAAGAATACGAAAAATAGCTATATACTTATTTTTTTTTTTTTAAAGGTCTTGATATGACACGGGTGTCTTAAATTGGCTTATTTTGGCTCACTGTATTGTAATTAACATTGAGCAATTGCTCCTGCGCGTTCATCGGTTTAAATGTTGCTACAAAAAATTCATTCGACAAGAATACGAAAAATAGCTATATACTTATTTTTTTTTTTTTAAAGGTCTTGATATGACACGGGTGTCTTAAATTGGCTTATTTTGGCTCATTTTATTGTACTTAACATTGAAAAATTGCTCCTGCGTGTTCATCGGTGTAAATGTAGCTAAAAAAAATTCATTCGACAAGAATAAGAAAAATAGCTATTTACTTATTTTATTTTTTTTTAAGGTCTTGAAAAGATATAGGTGTCTTAGTTTTGCTTATTTAGGCTCACTGTATTGTACTTAACATTGGCCACTTGCTCGTGCGTGTTCATCGGTGTAAATGTAGCTACAAAAAATTCAATCGACAAGAATACGAAAAATAGCTATTTACTTATTTTATTTTTTTTAAAGGTCTTGATATGACACGGGTGTCTTAATTTGGCTTGTTTTGGCTCAATGTATTGTAATTAACATTGAGCAATTGTTCCTGCGTGTTCATCAGTGTAAATGTAGCTAAAAAAAATTCATTCGACAAGAACATGAAAAATAGCTATTTACTTATTTTATTTTTTTAAAGGTTTTAAAAAGATATAGGTGTCTTAATTTTGCTTATTTTGGCTCATTGTATTGTACTTGACATTAAGCAATTGCTCCTGCGTGTTCATCGGTTTAAATGTTGCTAAAAAAAATTCATTCGACAAGAATAAAAAAAATAGCTATTTACTTATTTTATTTTTTTAAAGGTTTTAAAAAGATATAGGTGTCTTAATTTTGCTTATTTTGGCTCATTGTATTGTACTTAACATTGAGTAATTGCTCCTGCGTGTTCATCGGTGTAAATGTAGCTAAAAAAAATTCATTCGACAAGAATAAGAAAAATAGCTATTTACTTATTTTATTTTTTTTAAAGGTCTTGAAAAGATATAGGTGTCTTAGTTTTGCTTATTTAGGCTCACTGTATTGTACTTAACATTGGCCACTTGCTCGTGCGTGTTCATCGGTGTAAATGTAGCTACAAAAAATTCATTCGACAAGAATACGAAAAATAGCTATATACTTATTTTTTTTTTTTTAAAGGTCTTGATATGACACGGGTGTCTTAAATTGGCTTATTTTGGCTCACTGTATTGTAATTAACATTGAGCAATTGCTCCTGCGTGTTCATCGGTTTAAATGTTGCTAAAAAAAATTCATTCGACAAGAATAAAAAAAATAGCTATTTACTTATTTTAATTTTTTAAGGGTCTTGATATGATAAGGGTGTCTTAATTTTGCTTATTTTGGCTCATTGTATTGTAATTAACATTGAGCAATTGTTCCTGCGTGTTCATCAGTGTAAATGTAGCTAAAAAAAATTCATTCGACAAGAACAAGAAAAATAGCTATTTACTTATTTTATTTTTTTAAAGGTTTTAAAAAGATATAGGTGTCTTAATTTTGCTTATTTTGGCTCATTGTATTGTACTTGACATTAAGCAATTGCTCCTGCGTGCATCGGTTTAAATATTGCTAAAAAAAATTCATTCGACAAGAATAAAAAAAATAGCTATTTACTTATTTTATTTTTTTAAAGGTCTTGATATGATAAGGGTGTCTTAATTTTGCTTATTTTGGCTCAGTGTATTGCACTTAACATTGAGTAATTGCTCCTGCGTGTTCATCGGTGTAAATGTAGCTAAAAAAAATTCATTCGACAAGAATAAGAAAAATAGCTATTTACTTATTTTATTTTTTTTAAAGGTCTTGAAAAGATATAGGTGTCTTAGTTTTGCTTATTTAGGCTCACTGTATTGTACTTAACATTGGCCACTTGCTCGTGCGTGTTCATCGGTGTAAATGTAGCTACAAAAAATTCAATCGACAAGCATACGAAAAATAGCTATTTACTTATTTTATTTTTTTTAAAGGTTTTAAAAAGATATAGGTGTCTTAATTTTGCTTATTTTGGCTTATTGTATTGTACTTGACATTGAGCAATTGCTCCTGCGTGTTCATCGGTTTAAATGTTGCTAAAAAAAATTCATTCGACAAGAATAAAAAAAATAGCTATTTACTTATTTTATTTTTTTTAAAGGTCTTGATATGACAAAGGTGTCTTAATTTGGCTTATTTTGGCTCACTGTATTGTAATTAACATTGAGCAATTGCTCCTGCGTGTTCATCGGTGTAAATGTAGCTACAAAAAATTCATTCGACAAGAATACGAAAAATAGCTATTTATTTATTTTATTTTTTTTAAAGGTCTTGATGTGACACGGGTGTCTTAATTTGGCTTGTTTGGGCTCAATGTATTGTAATTAACATTGAGCAATTGTTCCTGCGTGTTCATCGGTGTAAATGTAGCTAAAAAAAATTCATTCGACAAGAATAAGAAAAATAGCTATTTACTTATTTTATTTTTTTAAAGGTTTTAAAAAGATATAGGTGTCTTAATTTTGCTTATTTTGGCTCATTGTATTGTACTTGACATTAAGCAATTGCTCCTGCGTGTTCATCGGTTTAAATGTTGCTAAAAAAAATTCATTCGACAAGAATAAAAAAAATAGCTATTTACTTATTTTATTTTTTTTAAAGGTCTTGATATGATAAGGGTGTCTTAATTTTGCTTATTTTGGCTCATTGTATTGTACTTAACATTGAAAAATTGCTTCTGCGTGTTCATCGGTGTAAATGTAGCTAAAAAAAATTCATTCGACAAGAATAAGAAAAATAGCTATTTACTTATTTTATTTTTTTCAAAGGTTTTAAAAAGATACAGGTGCCTTAATTTTGCTTTTTTTGGCTCAATGTATTGCACTTAACATTGAGCAATTGTTCCTGCGTGTTCATCGGTGTAAATGTACCTAAAAAAATTCATTCGACAAGAATAAGAAAAATAGCTATTTACTTATTTTATTTTTTTTAAAGGTCTTAAAAAGACATAGGTGTCTTAATGTTGCTTATTTAGGCTCATTGTATTGTACTTAACATTAAGCAATTGTTCCTGCGTGTTCATCGGTGTAAATGTAGCTAAAAAAAATTCATTCGACAAGAATAAAAAAAATAGCTATTTACTTATTTTATTTTTTTTAAAGGTTTTAGAAAGATATGGGAGTCTTAATTTTGCTTATTTTGGCTTATTGTATTGTACTTAACATTAAGCAATTGCTCCTGCGTGTTCATCGGTGTAAATGTAGCTAAAAAAAATTCATTCGAGAAGAATAAGAAAAATAGCTATTTACTTATTTTATTTTTTTTAAAGGTCTTGAAAAGATATAGGTGTCTTAGTTTTGCTTATTTAGGCTCACTGTATTGTACTTAACATTGGCCACTTGCTCGTGCGTGTTCATCGGTGTAAATGTAGCTACAAAAAATTCATTCGACAAGAATACGAAAAATAGCTATATACTTATTTTTTTTTTTTTAAAGGTCTTGATATGACACGGGTGTCTTAAATTGGCTTATTTTGGCTCACTGTATTGTAATTAACATTGAGCAATTGCTCCTGCGTGTTCATCGGTTTAAATGTTGCTAAAAAAAATTCATTCGACAAGAATAAAAAAAATAGCTATTTACTTATTTTAATTTTTTAAGGGTCTTGATATGATAAGGGTGTCTTAATTTTGCTTATTTTGGCTCATTGTATTGTAATTAACATTGAGCAATTGTTCCTGCGTGTTCATCAGTGTAAATGTAGCTAAAAAAAATTCATTCGACAAGAACAAGAAAAATAGCTATTTACTTATTTTATTTTTTTAAAGGTTTTAAAAAGATATAGGTGTCTTAATTTTGCTTATTTTGGCTCATTGTATTGTACTTGACATTAAGCAATTGCTCCTGCGTGCATCGGTTTAAATATTGCTAAAAAAAATTCATTCGACAAGAATAAAAAAAATAGCTATTTACTTATTTTATTTTTTTAAAGGTCTTGATATGATAAGGGTGTCTTAATTTTGCTTATTTTGGCTCAGTGTATTGCACTTAACATTGAGTAATTGCTCCTGCGTGTTCATCGGTGTAAATGTAGCTAAAAAAAATTCATTCGACAAGAATAAGAAAAATAGCTATTTACTTATTTTATTTTTTTTAAAGGTCTTGAAAAGATATAGGTGTCTTAGTTTTGCTTATTTAGGCTCACTGTATTGTACTTAACATTGGCCACTTGCTCGTGCGTGTTCATCGGTGTAAATGTAGCTACAAAAAATTCAATCGACAAGAATACGAAAAATAGCTATTTACTTATTTTATTTTTTTTAAAGGTCTTGATATGACACGGGTGTCTTAATTTGGCTTGTTTTGGCTCAATGTATTGTAGTTAACATTGAGCAATTGTTCCTGCGTGTTCATCAGAGTAAATGTAGCTAAAAAAAATTCATTCGACAAGAACAAGAAAAATAGCTATTTACTTATTTTATTTTTTTAAAGGTTTTAAAAAGATATAGGTGTCTTAATTTTGCTTTTTTGGGCTCAATGTATTGCACTTAACATTGAGCAATTGTTGCTGCGTGTTCATCGGTGTAAATGTACCTAAAAAAATTCATTCGACAAGAATAAGAAAAATAGCTATTTACTTATTTTATTTTTTTTAAAGGTCTTAAAAAGATATAGGTGTCTTAATGTTGCTTATTTAGGCTCATTGTATTGTACTTAACATTAAGCAATTGTTCCTGCGTGTTCATCGGTGTAAATGTAGCTAAAAAAAATTCATTCGACAAGAATAAAAAAAATAGCTATTTACTTATTTTATTTTTTTTAAAGGTTTTAGAAAGATATAGGAGTCTTAATTTTGCTTATTTTGGCTTATTGTATTGTACTTACCATTAAGCGATTGCTCCTGCGTGTTCATCGGTGTAAATGTAGCTAAAAAAAATTCATTCGACAAGAATAAGAAAAATAGCTATTTACTTATTTTATTTTTTTTAAAGGTCTTGAAAAGATATAGGTGTCTTAGTTTTGCTTATTTAGGCTCACTGTATTGTACTTAACATTGGCCACTTGCTCGTGCGTGTTCATCGGTGTAAATGTAGCTACAAAAAATTCATTCGACAAGAATACGAAAAATAGCTATATACTTATTTTTTTTTTTTTAAAGGTCTTGATATGACACGGGTGTCTTAAATTGGCTTATTTTGGCTCACTGTATTGTAATTAACATTGAGCAATTGCTCCTGCGCGTTCATCGGTTTAAATGTTGCTACAAAAAATTCATTCGACAAGAATACGAAAAATAGCTATATACTTATTTTTTTTTTTTTAAAGGTCTTGATATGACACGGGTGTCTTAAATTGGCTTATTTTGGCTCATTTTATTGTACTTAACATTGAAAAATTGCTCCTGCGTGTTCATCGGTGTAAATGTAGCTAAAAAAAATTCATTCGACAAGAATAAGAAAAATAGCTATTTACTTATTTTATTTTTTTTTAAGGTCTTGAAAAGATATAGGTGTCTTAGTTTTGCTTATTTAGGCTCACTGTATTGTACTTAACATTGGCCACTTGCTCGTGCGTGTTCATCGGTGTAAATGTAGCTACAAAAAATTCAATCGACAAGAATACGAAAAATAGCTATTTACTTATTTTATTTTTTTTAAAGGTCTTGATATGACACGGGTGTCTTAATTTGGATTGTTTTGGCTCAATGTATTGTAATTAACATTGAGCAATTGTTCCTGCGTGTTCATCAGTGTAAATGTAGCTAAAAAAAATTCATTCGACAAGAACATGAAAAATAGCTATTTACTTATTTTATTTTTTTAAAGGTTTTAAAAAGATATAGGTGTCTTAATTTTGCTTATTTTGGCTCATTGTATTGTACTTGACATTAAGCAATTGCTCCTGCGTGTTCATCGGTTTAAATGTTGCTAAAAAAAATTCATTCGACAAGAATAAAAAAAATAGCTATTTACTTATTTTATTTTTTTAAAGGTTTTAAAAAGATATAGGTGTCTTAATTTTGCTTATTTTGGCTCATTGTATTGTACTTAACATTGAGTAATTGCTCCTGCGTGTTCATCGGTGTAAATGTAGCTAAAAAAAATTCATTCGACAAGAATAAGAAAAATAGCTATTTACTTATTTTATTTTTTTTAAAGGTCTTGAAAAGATATAGGTGTCTTAGTTTTGCTTATTTAGGCTCACTGTATTGTACTTAACATTGGCCACTTGCTCGTGCGTGTTCATCGGTGTAAATGTAGCTACAAAAAATTCATTCGACAAGAATACGAAAAATAGCTATATACTTATTTTTTTTTTTTTAAAGGTCTTGATATGACACGGGTGTCTTAAATTGGCTTATTTTGGCTCACTGTATTGTAATTAACATTGAGCAATTGCTCCTGCGTGTTCATCGGTTTAAATGTTGCTAAAAAAAATTCATTCGACAAGAATAAAAAAAATAGCTATTTACTTATTTTAATTTTTTAAGGGTCTTGATATGATAAGGGTGTCTTAATTTTGCTTATTTTGGCTCATTGTATTGTAATTAACATTGAGCAATTGTTCCTGCGTGTTCATCAGTGTAAATGTAGCTAAAAAAAATTCATTCGACAAGAACAAGAAAAATAGCTATTTACTTATTTTATTTTTTTAAAGGTTTTAAAAAGATATAGGTGTCTTAATTTTGCTTATTTTGGCTCATTGTATTGTACTTGACATTAAGCAATTGCTCCTGCGTGCATCGGTTTAAATATTGCTAAAAAAAATTCATTCGACAAGAATAAAAAAAATAGCTATTTACTTATTTTATTTTTTTAAAGGTCTTGATATGATAAGGGTGTCTTAATTTTGCTTATTTTGGCTCAGTGTATTGCACTTAACATTGAGCAATTGCTCCTGCGTGTTCATCGGTTTAAATGTTGCTAAAAAAAATTCATTCGACAAGAATAAAAAAAATAGCTATTTACTTATTTTAATTTTTTAAGGGTCTTGATATGATAAGGGTGTCTTAATTTTGCTTATTTTGGCTCATTGTATTGTAATTAACATTGAGCAATTGTTCCTGCGTGTTCATCAGTGTAAATGTAGCTAAAAAAAATTCATTCGACAAGAACAAGAAAAATAGCTATTTACTTATTTTATTTTTTTAAAGGTTTTAAAAAGATATAGGTGTCTTAATTTTGCTTATTTTGGCTCATTGTATTGTACTTGACATTAAGCAATTGCTCCTGCGTGCATCGGTTTAAATATTGCTAAAAAAAATTCATTCGACAAGAATAAAAAAAATAGCTATTTACTTATTTTATTTTTTTAAAGGTCTTGATATGATAAGGGTGTCTTAATTTTGCTTATTTTGGCTCAGTGTATTGCACTTAACATTGAGTAATTGCTCCTGCGTGTTCATCGGTGTAAATGTAGCTAAAAAAAATTCATTCGACAAGAATAAGAAAAATAGCTATTTACTTATTTTATTTTTTTTAAAGGTCTTGAAAAGATATAGGTGTCTTAGTTTTGCTTATTTAGGCTCACTGTATTGTACTTAACATTGGCCACTTGCTCGTGCGTGTTCATCGGTGTAAATGTAGCTACAAAAAATTCAATCGACAAGCATACGAAAAATAGCTATTTACTTATTTTATTTTTTTTAAAGGTTTTAAAAAGATATAGGTGTCTTAATTTTGCTTATTTTGGCTTATTGTATTGTACTTGACATTGAGCAATTGCTCCTGCGTGTTCATCGGTTTAAATGTTGCTAAAAAAAATTCATTCGACAAGAATAAAAAAAATAGCTATTTACTTATTTTATTTTTTTTAAAGGTCTTGATATGACAAAGGTGTCTTAATTTGGCTTATTTTGGCTCACTGTATTGTAATTAACATTGAGCAATTGCTCCTGCGTGTTCATCGGTGTAAATGTAGCTACAAAAAATTCATTCGACAAGAATACGAAAAATAGCTATTTATTTATTTTATTTTTTTTAAAGGTCTTGATGTGACACGGGTGTCTTAATTTGGCTTGTTTGGGCTCAATGTATTGTAATTAACATTGAGCAATTGTTCCTGCGTGTTCATCGGTGTAAATGTAGCTAAAAAAAATTCATTCGACAAGAATAAGAAAAATAGCTATTTACTTATTTTATTTTTTTAAAGGTTTTAAAAAGATATAGGTGTCTTAATTTTGCTTATTTTGGCTCATTGTATTGTACTTGACATTAAGCAATTGCTCCTGCGTGTTCATCGGTTTAAATGTTGCTAAAAAAAATTCATTCGACAAGAATAAAAAAAATAGCTATTTACTTATTTTATTTTTTTTAAAGGTCTTGATATGATAAGGGTGTCTTAATTTTGCTTATTTTGGCTCATTGTATTGTACTTAACATTGAAAAATTGCTTCTGCGTGTTCATCGGTGTAAATGTAGCTAAAAAAAATTCATTCGACAAGAATAAGAAAAATAGCTATTTACTTATTTTATTTTTTTCAAAGGTTTTAAAAAGATACAGGTGCCTTAATTTTGCTTTTTTTGGCTCAATGTATTGCACTTAACATTGAGCAATTGTTCCTGCGTGTTCATCGGTGTAAATGTACCTAAAAAAATTCATTCGACAAGAATAAGAAAAATAGCTATTTACTTATTTTATTTTTTTTAAAGGTCTTAAAAAGATATAGGTGTCTTAATGTTGCTTATTTAGGCTCATTGTATTGTACTTAACATTAAGCAATTGTTCCTGCGTGTTCATCGGTGTAAATGTAGCTAAAAAAAATTCATTCGACAAGAATAAAAAAAATAGCTATTTACTTATTTTATTTTTTTTAAAGGTTTTAGAAAGATATGGGAGTCTTAATTTTGCTTATTTTGGCTTATTGTATTGTACTTAACATTAAGCAATTGCTCCTGCGTGTTCATCGGTGTAAATGTAGCTAAAAAAAATTCATTCGAGAAGAATAAGAAAAATAGCTATTTACTTATTTTATTTTTTTTAAAGGTCTTGAAAAGATATAGGTGTCTTAGTTTTGCTTATTTAGGCTCACTGTATTGTACTTAACATTGGCCACTTGCTCGTGCGTGTTCATCGGTGTAAATGTAGCTACAAAAAATTCATTCGACAAGAATACGAAAAATAGCTATATACTTATTTTTTTTTTTTTAAAGGTCTTGATATGACACGGGTGTCTTAAATTGGCTTATTTTGGCTCACTGTATTGTAATTAACATTGAGCAATTGCTCCTGCGTGTTCATCGGTTTAAATGTTGCTAAAAAAAATTCATTCGACAAGAATAAAAAAAATAGCTATTTACTTATTTTAATTTTTTAAGGGTCTTGATATGATAAGGGTGTCTTAATTTTGCTTATTTTGGCTCATTGTATTGTAATTAACATTGAGCAATTGTTCCTGCGTGTTCATCAGTGTAAATGTAGCTAAAAAAAATTCATTCGACAAGAACAAGAAAAATAGCTATTTACTTATTTTATTTTTTTAAAGGTTTTAAAAAGATATAGGTGTCTTAATTTTGCTTATTTTGGCTCATTGTATTGTACTTGACATTAAGCAATTGCTCCTGCGTGCATCGGTTTAAATATTGCTAAAAAAAATTCATTCGACAAGAATAAAAAAAATAGCTATTTACTTATTTTATTTTTTTAAAGGTCTTGATATGATAAGGGTGTCTTAATTTTGCTTATTTTGGCTCAGTGTATTGCACTTAACATTGAGTAATTGCTCCTGCGTGTTCATCGGTGTAAATGTAGCTAAAAAAAATTCATTCGACAAGAATAAGAAAAATAGCTATTTACTTATTTTATTTTTTTTAAAGGTCTTGAAAAGATATAGGTGTCTTAGTTTTGCTTATTTAGGCTCACTGTATTGTACTTAACATTGGCCACTTGCTCGTGCGTGTTCATCGGTGTAAATGTAGCTACAAAAAATTCAATCGACAAGCATACGAAAAATAGCTATTTACTTATTTTATTTTTTTTAAAGGTTTTAAAAAGATATAGGTGTCTTAATTTTGCTTATTTTGGCTTATTGTATTGTACTTGACATTGAGCAATTGCTCCTGCGTGTTCATCGGTTTAAATGTTGCTAAAAAAAATTCATTCGACAAGAATAAAAAAAATAGCTATTTACTTATTTTATTTTTTTTAAAGGTCTTGATATGACAAAGGTGTCTTAATTTGGCTTATTTTGGCTCACTGTATTGTAATTAACATTGAGCAATTGCTCCTGCGTGTTCATCGGTGTAAATGTAGCTACAAAAAATTCATTCGACAAGAATACGAAAAATAGCTATTTATTTATTTTATTTTTTTTAAAGGTCTTGATGTGACACGGGTGTCTTAATTTGGCTTGTTTGGGCTCAATGTATTGTAATTAACATTGAGCAATTGTTCCTGCGTGTTCATCGGTGTAAATGTAGCTAAAAAAAATTCATTCGACAAGAATAAGAAAAATAGCTATTTACTTATTTTATTTTTTTAAAGGTTTTAAAAAGATATAGGTGTCTTAATTTTGCTTATTTTGGCTCATTGTATTGTACTTGACATTAAGCAATTGCTCCTGCGTGTTCATCGGTTTAAATGTTGCTAAAAAAAATTCATTCGACAAGAATAAAAAAAATAGCTATTTACTTATTTTATTTTTTTTAAAGGTCTTGATATGATAAGGGTGTCTTAATTTTGCTTATTTTGGCTCATTGTATTGTACTTAACATTGAAAAATTGCTTCTGCGTGTTCATCGGTGTAAATGTAGCTAAAAAAAATTCATTCGACAAGAATAAGAAAAATAGCTATTTACTTATTTTATTTTTTTTAAAGGTTTTAAAAAGATACAGGTGCCTTAATTTTGCTTTTTTTGGCTCAATGTATTGCACTTAACATTGAGCAATTGTTCCTGCGTGTTCATCGGTGTAAATGTACCTAAAAAAATTCATTCGACAAGAATAAGAAAAATAGCTATTTACTTATTTTATTTTTTTTAAAGGTCTTAAAAAGATATAGGTGTCTTAATGTTGCTTATTTAGGCTCATTGTATTGTACTTAACATTAAGCAATTGTTCCTGCGTGTTCATCGGTGTAAATGTAGCTAAAAAAAAATCATTCGACAAGAATAAAAAAAATAGCTATTTACTTATTTTATTTTTTTTAAAGGTTTTAGAAAGATATGGGAGTCTTAATTTTGCTTATTTTGGCTTATTGTATTGTACTTAACATTAAGCAATTGCTCCTGCGTGTTCATCGGTGTAAATGTAGCTAAAAAAAATTCATTCGACAAGAATAAGAAAAATAGCTATTTACTTATTTTATTTTTTTTAAAGGTCTTGAAAAAATATAGGTGTCTTAGTTTTGCTTATTTAGGCTCACTGTATTGTACTTAACATTGGCCACTTGCTCGTGCGTGTTCATCGGTGTAAATGTAGCTACAAAAAATTCATTCGACAAGAATACGAAAAATAGCTATATACTTATTTTTTTTTTTTTAAAGGTCTTGATATGACACGGGTGTCTTAAATTGGCTTATTTTGGCTCACTGTATTGTAATTAACATTGAGCAATTGCTCCTGCGTGTTCATCGGTTTAAATGTTGCTAAAAAAAATTCATTCGACAAGAATAAAAAAAATAGCTATTTACTTATTTTAATTTTTTAAGGGTCTTGATATGATAAGGGTGTCTTAATTTTGCTTATTTTGGCTCATTGTATTGTACTTAACATTGAGTAATTGCTCCTGCGTGTTCATCGGTGTAAATGTAGCTAAAAAAAATTCATTCGACAAGAATAAGAAAAATAGCTATTTACTTATTTTATTTTTTTTAAAGGTCTTGAAAAAATATAGGTGTCTTAGTTTTGCTTATTTAGGCTCACTGTATTGTACTTAACATTGGCCACTTGCTCGTGCGTGTTCATCGGTGTAAATGTAGCTACAAAAAATTCAATCGACAAGAATACGAAAAATAGCTATTTACTTATTTTATTTTTTTTTAAGGTCTTGATATGACACGGGTGTCTTAATTTGGCTTGTTTTGGCTCAATGTATTGTAATTAACATTGAGCAATTGTTCCTGCGTGTTCATCAGTGTAAATGTAGCTAAAAAAAATTCATTCGACAAGAACAAGAAAAATAGCTATTTACTTATTTTATTTTTTTAAAGGTTTTAAAAAGATATAGTGTAATGTGAATTCCGGAAAACGTAACTTTTAATATTACACAAAACCGAACCAAAAAAAGAAGAAAATTATTTACCATTTATTCTTATTTTCAGAAATCCACAAAACAATAATCACCGCGACCTAGCTCGAGTCAAGAAGAGATGTTGGGCGTAGATCCTTTTTAAACTGTTTTAATTCTATTAGACTGCTAGCTTTTTGAATAGATCTCCGAATAAAAATCTCAACCAAAACCTTCCAAGACATTCAGGGAACGTGCCAAGCCAAGAACAACAGAAAATCTAATTTAACCCAATATAATAACCTTATGGTCAATAAGAAATAAGCAATACATGATATCACAATACTGTAAGGAAAATTACAATTAGTTGGTTAGTACATTTCACTAGAATTAAGTATTATCAGAGGAAAATACATGACTTATAATAATTTGTTCATCTCAAAATTAATAGAATGCTGGAAAGAAGAACAATTACCCGAACAGGGAGAATTTCTCTATGCCTGGCTGAACTTAAGCAGCTATGCTCAAAATAATATTAACTTAAAAAGGAGGACTCACTCAACTCCTAGGTTTCCAGAAAAGAAAGCAAAAAAAGAAGCAAAAGGTAAGCTGATATCAAAAATATAAATTTACTAATTCAGACTATTTAATTAAAACTAATGTAGTATTCAAAATTAAATTTCAAGTTTAGAGTCCGAATTTCAAAAAAAAAAAATACTCCTATAAGGGCAACATTTCACTCACGCATTCATACTGGGGTACCTTAACAATAAACACCCAATGGTAGAAGAGTTGCAGAAAGGAATGAGTAGACTAGTATCTTCCATCATCAGCATCTAAGATCCCTGCATCCTTGCCACCAGCGTTTTAGGCCCGCACGGCCGTGAGAGGTTAAACCAGCATCATATCATCAATGGTTTCAAACCGCAGGAGAAAAACCAGCATCCGAGATAGAGAAGCAAACACTTGAAGCATCACCTTTGAAGTTAGGCATAATTTACTTGGAGAGATCCGAGGTGATGAAGGAGGAAAAAAAATGAAAGATGAGAGAAAATCAAAAGAAGGAGAACGAAGAACTTGGAGAACGAAGAAGTCGGAGAACGAAGAAGTCGGAGAACGAAGAAGTCGGAGAACGAAGAACTTGGACCAGACAGAACTCCTAGTTGTTTTTTTTATTGCTGGTTAGAACTAGTCCACGTTCAAAAAATTAAGTTTTTCCGTAGGAACCAGGTCAAGGCATCTCAACCTACGTTTTCGCAGACCCGAAATCCATTAGAACTCCACAATTTCTGGGCCCTTGCCTGTATCAGATGAAAATAAAAGTAATTAATAAATTAACATTGTAGAATTAGGTTGGTTTTCTTTATTACCAAGAATAAAAATCAAAAATTATACGGGCCCAATTTCAGGAATCGCCACCATATTTCCCTCTTCCGGAAATCAGTGTTTTCCTTTTTCTAAGGCACCGCTTGGCATACCCGTTGCCGCGAAATTGCTGGGATTTAAAATCTAATCACTTTGAATGCAAAAATTACTTTATTTGGTGCCATTTTATAAGAATTAGATTTATAAATTAGTTATTAAACTTACGTTGAAAAAAAAGAAGAGTTATTTCAATAAAATCAGTTTAAATATTTATTTGTTATTTTTGTATTAATGGCATAGACAAACAGTGCGCAGCCTTCTAGTTCATACCGACAAAGGAACTTATTGTAAACAAAAACATCGAATTCAAACATGGACATCTCCCTAGAGATTTTATCAATATTTCGACGCAAAAATAGAGAATACCTTCACGATAAGTAGGCCTAGACTAACCAGACTTAAGGAAGTGAAGTAAGACCATGTTCTTCATTGAGTTGCGAAGTCTTCAGGTACCCAGATGCTACGCTGGACGAGAAATAAATTCGATACCAGTGACAGGTAGGCTCTAAGAGTTGATAGATTGTGAATAAATTATGAGATTAACCGATTTTATCCAAAACGCTAGCGGATAAAATTCAATGGATTAAAATTCTTGCTACAAAATATTGACCATAAAGTAAACTCGCATTTCCAGACCTACACGGTCGAAAGGCGAACTCGTAGAATTAATTGGGAAGAGAACAAGATGAACGACCTATTCCAATCGGACACCCAAAAAAAACAACTTGAATTATAAGAGGAACAACTTCGATCCATCCTACTCAACCATAGACGATGGTTGAAGAACTCAACCACAGAAACAACTTATCATCTGTGGGAGTAACGAAAGGCCAAGATGAACAGGCAACGCAGACATTTCGAAAAACTTCGCGGAAAGTAAAAGCATTGGAAACATAGTATAGACAGCAAGCAGCTGTCTGACCAACCAACCCTTTACAAGGAGGGAAAATATCCGGGGGATATTGACCAATAAAAAAAAAAAAAAAAAAAATTGAATTTTTTTTTTTTGTTTTTTCTTTATTAAAAATAATAGAAAATATAAGAAATAATTTTTCCTACTTGAAACTTAGTAATAAAATTAGCCGGAAACTATCCGGGCTCGGATGTCAAGAACATCGGGGGTATATTGACCATAATCAAGAAGGATTCTACTATCGAGAACTAGGAACGCTCTTTTTTTTTTTTAAAGTGATATCTTGCATCTGTATAGAAATATTTTTATACGAATGGGCGTAAGAACGAAACATGCCATCTTCCAGCTTCGTCACCGTCCATCGTTTCTAAGATATAGGAAGAATTTCCAGCTCTCGCACGGATTGTGAAGGGACCGATGTATCTCGCCATTAAACTTTTCGTAACCCCGGCTTGCGCATCGGATCTTCTAATATTTTTCCTCAACACACACTCACCAGGGTGAAAATTAACTACTCTTCGACCACGATTATAATACTTTTGCTGTCTCAATTTCGCGACTTCACGATACTTCGTGACACGCTCCAGTACAGCTTTCGTTTCAGCCTTTATTTCATTATCCACCGTAACGGGGTCTTCTTCAATTATATCTGAGTTTCTCAGTGGGCACAAAGGTTCAAATAAACCTCGCATCGGTCTACCAAGAAATAAACGATCTGGAGACACTCCAGTCGTCTCACTACGGGACGAGTTCATGGCAAACGTAACCAGGGGTAAATAACGAGACCACAGCCGCTGTTCTTCGTGAACAAAGATGGCTAACATTAATTTGTTGGTTCGCACGTAGCGTTCTGTTTCGTTCGCGGACGGAAAATAGACCGCGTTGAATCGTATTGCTATCCCTCGTGACTCACAGTACTCTGTAAATAGATTGGAGATAAATTGTCCGCCATTATCCACAAGGATTAGTGATAATGCCCCATATTTCATAACAACGTTATTGGCGAATGCATCGGTCAATGTACGAGCAGTGGCAGTTCTGAGTGGAACAGTAACCACCCACTTAGACACTGACTCCGTGAAAATAGCAATATGTTTATACCCATTACTTTGGACAAGAGGGCCTATTAAATCGGCAGTCCACGAGAGACCAACCTTGGTAGGGGGTTTATGTACAGCCATTAGACCAGCAGGCTTACGATTATCGGCCTTAAATTTTTGGCACAATACACAAGATTTGACATAAGCCTTACAATCTCTAATCATTAGCGGCCAGTAATAAGTTGTGACAAGGCGAGAAAACATTCGAGTCACTCCGGGGTGTCCTACGGACGCCACGTCATGATTATACTTCATTATTTCATTTCTAAAATCCTTAGGAACGACAATTCTGTAAGAATAGGTTTTGTCCTCCCGAGACCGTATTAGCTTCATTAAGAAAGACTTTTCGACCTTGAACAGAGGGTATTTGTGACAGGTGTCATGGATAACTTTTTCCCGTAGATCACTATACCAATTGTCCGTAGTATTGGTGAAGTCCCAGGTAGGTTTATCAGGAAGTAACTGAACAGCAGAGATTTCTACTCGACTGAGACAGTCACTGACAGAATTTTTAATCCCAGAAATATGGACTATGTCAAAATCATAATTGCACAAGGTAGCCTGAATCCTTGAAATTCGAGGGGAAGGGTTACGCAGATTGAAAATCCACTTGATTGCTTGACAATCTGTGTGTACCACAAAGTGAGTACCGTAAACATAATGACGGAATTGATTGATACTAAAAAGTACAGCCATTGTCTCGAGTTCGAACATCGAGAGAGCTGATTGAGTCTTACTGAGTTTCTTACTCGTGTAAGCAATTACTCTACGCTCACCATCAACCATCTGTACTAACACAGCTCCTATGGCAATTGTAGATGCGTCACAGAAAAGCTCGTATGGAAGAGACGGGTCAGGAAGGGTTAAAACAGGGGATGATATAAGACATTGCTTAAGTTCTTGAAACGCTTGCTCTTGATCCGGACCCCATTGAAAAGGTACAGATTTTCGAGTAAGCATAGTCAAAGGAGCTGCCGTTTTACTAAATTGAGGGATAAACCTCTTAAACCACGCACACATTCCAATAAAACTACGTACTGAGGAAACATTTTGAGGGGTAGGAAATCTTTTTATTACATCTATTTTCTCATCGGTCACCATGACCTTACCGTCCTTGATTTTCATTCCCAAGTACACCGTTTCATCGGCTAAGTGTGACACTTTATCCCAATTTATGGCAAGTCCTGCATCAAACATGATCTGCAGTACCTGGTCAAGCCTATGACGTAATTCATCGTATGTCGTAGCCATGATCAACACGTCATCAATATAAATCACTGTCCATGGAAGATGACCTAACAACATGGTCATGATTCGTTGAAAAGAACCTGGGGCACTAGAGAGACCATAAGGCATGTAGTTAAAATGAAACAACCGGTTGTGACTTGGGGACCAAAATGCAGTTAGATGTTTAGAGGAATCTGACATCTTAATCTGGTGGAATCCGGAACTAAGATCTAACGTAACAATATACTTAGCGGGCTTAAGTTTGTCAATTAGCTCATCCATGCGAGGCAGGTCATGCGCCGGTAATTCGGTCATTGCATTGAGCGGACGAAAATCGACACACATCCTAAAGTCTTTGTTCTTCTTTAAGGCTAAGGTTATACCACTAGAGTATTCTGAGTCAGAAGGCTCAATAATCCCATCTTTTAGGAGTTTATCACATTGTCCCTTAATGAACTCTAGCATAGGAGGGCTAAACCGATTATATTTTCGTCTGTAAGGGAGAGCGTTAGGTTTTAGATACAATTTGTGCTCACCCACCTTACATTTTCCTGGCGACAAGGCAAATTTTTCTTTCCATTTTGAAATAAATGAAATATAATCAAGCTTCTGCTCCTCGGTTAAGTCGGGGTGCTTTATAACAATATTTTCCGAATTAGTAGAAGGGGGTTGGGAGGGATCCCATTCTAAGATATCACATAACTCGTCTTCGACGACACCCATGTCATCTCTAGGTTGTTCTAACAGTTTAACTGAAGTCAAGCCTTTAGGGTTATTTAAGACAGATTTATTAGCTTCAACAGGCTCATCTTCCTCAACAGGCTTAAAACTCTTCCACTCATTTGACTTAATGACGTAAGTATCTACAGAAGGTTGAAACGAGACCGTCTTAGGCTTACATGCGTTACTTATTGAAAGTGGATTAGACTCAATATCAACAGAAGCGACTTGTGAGCTTTCTATGACTTTAGAGGGTTTAAATTCATACTGAGACAGAAGCTCAAAATTACTACTAGGTTCACGCTTTTCAGGCTCTAGAGGAACCGGTAAATTGAGTTTATTTGTCAGACCAGAGGTCAGACTACATAATAGGTCAGAAGCTGGTTGAGCTAAAAATTTCTCAAGAGAACTAGTTTCAGTAACAGGGTCACTATCAACACAAACTTCAGGAGCTGAAGGAATAGTATTATTTGCGACGGTATCATCCGCTATTGTGACCTCAGCGACATTTGAATTGTAACTTTTCCCATTTTGTAAAAACAAACGTACCGGGAAAACATCGGCATTAAGGGTCAAGGTATCACTACCAAAACTAAGGTCAGCACCCAATTTTCGTAAGGTGGACATACCTATTATAGCTGGAAAACTCAGGTTTTTCAGTAAATAGAAACGAGACCGACACTTGTGGACTTTTCCGGGAGTCTCGATCTCAATGTCAAGATCGCACGATCCCGTCACTTGAGCCATTTGGCCATTAGCTACTTGAGCTTCGCCAATACAAGGACGTAATCTAACACCTTTTTGTTGTAAAGTGAACCACAGTTTCGAATCCAGCAGATCCGCCGAACTGCCAGTGTCTAAAAGACTTAAAACAGAGAAATTTTTAACTAAATTAACCTCAAAGAAATATCTGGAGCTATTGTCACCACCACAATATGCAAAAGAACTAACTTTTATTTGTTTGTCAAGATCGGGGAATTTTCTATATATTACTCCACGGTCCTGTCTGTCGCTAACCTCACCAATCAATTCGGACGCATTGATGGGAGAGACTAGTTTGACGATGGTCCGGTGAATGGATTATTATTGACGTTAACAGACGTCAGACGTTCAACCATACCACGTAGGTCATTAAGTTGCTGCTGAACGGTCATGTCTACGGCGTTAACCTGGACATTGTCGGGAGGTCGCCGTGATTTTCTAAAATCTGTAGCACCAACACATCCGCAGTTCCAAATAGTTTTCTGTGGAGCCAAGCACTCATAGCAACTGGGCTTAATTAAGTGTGGGCATTGCCGGACATTATGGTCTGGAGATGCGCAATTTTTACAAGAAGGCCCTGAATTATTAGGCTGAGTAACAACTGCAACGGCACTAACGGTCTTCACGGGTCGCTTAAGGGTAGGGTCACCATATAGCGGGTCAGCCAAAGTTTCATAGGTTGGAGGAGAATACATACTCCATTGATGCAGCTTACTTTCTGCTTCTCTACAACCTGTTTCAAAATCTGCAAGATTATGATAATTAGTACTGCCTAAGGCGGCACTCAATGTTGGATGTAAGTGAAGTTGAAGAAGACTTAAGAGTTCCCCCTCTGACATAGGAGTAACTAAGTCTTGGTTCATATAGCGTAGACAAGTAATAAAATCCACTACTGGCTCCATTGGCCCTTGCGTTCTACTATGTATTGCTATTCGAAGCTGAGCGTCAGCCCACTTTGAATCAGTGTAAATGGCTTTCAAGGCTACTTTAGCCTGTTGCCAAGTGGTAAAGCTAAGTTTGTTGGTGAGCCACCATCTAAGCGCGGCACCATCAAGAACATTTGAAAGAAGGTTTAATGTATCTTGGTCAGAAACTCTATACAACGTTTTAGCAGATTCGAATTTCCTTAAAAACAGTGGGAAATTTTCTTCTCTTGTGCCTTTGAATACAATATTCTTTTGTCGGCACTCTCTCAACAGAGCATCCGTGGGGGATGAAGTAGTAACCATGGCAGGAGGACGTTGCAGTAAAACCTGCAATTGAGATAGGTTTTGAGAGGCTACATTGGAAAGTATGGCCTGCAATATGTTTGCATCAATTGGTTGGCCCTGAGGAAAAGCATTAGGGTTAACTGAAGAGGATACATTTTGTGGCACATTAATCCCTTGCGGAGGGACTGGCCCAGCAATTGTTGAAGGAACGAATCCTGTTCCTAAAGGTAAAGGTGGAGGAGGATTAACAGCTCCAGTTCCAATTGGAGGATTAGGTATAAGAAGTTTAACATTAGGGTTGGTAGCTCCAGTACCAGTTTGGACGTATGGCCCAAATATGGTAGGGAAAATAAATGGATTGGCCTTCCCCGAACTATCTATTGGGGTGTTAGGCCTTTCTAGAGTCCCATCCGGTAATTTTAGATTACTTTTCTTAGACTCGTTAGCTAAGAACGCAATCTCCGCCGGTAAAAGGTCATGAGCACTTAAGTGCTTGAGCTCATCAATTAATAATAAATTTTGTGGGTTAGCCTCCAAATGAGACGCAATTGCGTACCTAAGATCAGGGTTAGTACCCGAGGAAGATAAATTCAAAGTGACACAAATAGTCTCTAGCTCGCTCCTACCTAGGTAGTGCAGAACTGAGGCTACTGTTTTACTCATATTTTGTTTGTTTTAATTTAAAAGGAAAATCAGAGAGAATAAATGTCTACAGACATCAAGAATTTTTTTTTTTTTTTTTTTTTTTTTTTTAAAGAATTTCCAGATTTCCAAGAAGGAAAATAAATCTAGAAAATTAAAATTCATATAAAAAGGCCAAGCGAGACCCAAAACACGAGGTGACAATTTAGGGGACACTTTAAATTTAAAAAAAAATTAAAATTAAAAATAAAATCATTATTTGGTTCCTATTACTCTATTACTAAGAGAGCGATTAATTAATTAAATCGAGAAGGATTCTTTAAAAAGGAAACCGCAGCACAAAATTACTACAGGCATTTAACTTCAATCCACAGAGCGTTAATAAACTAAACTGACGAAGACAAAAATCTCCAATCCTAGAGCCCTTAAAAGTTCTGTGTCTTGAAAAAAATTAATTATTTATTTATTAAATTAAATAACAAAATCGAGGGATTTTCATTGCGCTTAATTCAGCAAACCGCAAAACGGACAAATCATACCGAATGCAATTGCAAGACCCGAGTGGCCATTGATTAGTTAAAAATTAAATTTATCCAAAAATAGCAGTTAACAGGAACCAAACATCCAACAAAAGAGACGATGGGAAGAGTACCACTACTAACGACAACTAAAGACAACACGGAGAATCTGCAACAATTCACCAAAAAGATTAAGCACGGGTTGGACGCCATTCGAAGAGATAGCTTCGAAACTAATAAATAGAGAAACGATTCATGGAAGAATACTGAACCACTAAGGTCAAATGGCATAGGACAAATCTACCTAAAAACCACAGTACGTACCAATGAATAAAAATAGGAACGGAAGAAAGTCAAGGCAAAAGCACTTACAGACTGAGAGAAAACTTCGTCACCAAAGGCAAAAGCACTTACAAGGCAAATCGAAGACAGAAATAATAAGTTTATCAATATTATACCACAATAACACAAGATGAGGCACAAAGCCTAAGAGAAAAAAATTGCATTCTACCCAATGGGTAGGAGTACTCTATGAAAAAGAGGGTTTTCCCCAAGATTAACTAATGTTCACAGCGCATCAAAGCTCCCAACTTGCAAGGCAAGACGGACATAATTACTCGGTGATCCATCAACCAACTAACAGTCTTTAAGAATTAAAACAAAATGCTGTTGTGCAGCACTACGCCATGGCATTTGAAAAATAAATTGCAATTTTGCAGTTTCGCAGCCCCACGCCCTGGGCTCCATTTTTTTCTTGTAATGTGAATTCCGGAAAACGTAACTTTTAATATTACACAAAACCGAACCAAAAAAAGAAGAAAATTATTTACCATTTATTCTTATTTTCAGAAATCCACAAAACAATAATCACCGCGACCTAGCTCGAGTCAAGAAGAGATGTTGGGCGTAGATCCTTTTTAAACTGTTTTAATTCTATTAGACTGCTAGCTTTTTGAATAGATCTCCGAATAAAAATCTCAACCAAAACCTTCCAAGACATTCAGGGAACGTGCCAAGCCAAGAACAACAGAAAATCTAATTTAACCCAATATAATAACCTTATGGTCAATAAGAAATAAGCAATACATGATATCACAATACTGTAAGGAAAATTACAATTAGTTGGTTAGTACATTTCACTAGAATTAAGTATTATCAGAGGAAAATACATGACTTATAATAATTTGTTCATCTCAAAATTAATAGAATGCTGGAAAGAAGAACAATTACCCGAACAGGGAGAATTTCTCTATCCCTGGCTGAACTTAAGCAGCTATGCTCAAAATAATATTAACTTAAAAAGGAGGACTCACTCAACTCCTAGGTTTCCAGAAAAGAAAGCAAAAAAAGAAGCAAAAGGTAAGCTGATATCAAAAATATAAATTTACTAATTCAGACTATTTAATTAAAACTAATGTAGTATTCAAAATTAAATTTCAAGTTTAGAGTCCGAATTTCAAAAAAAAAAATACTCCTATAAGGGCAACATTTCACTCACGCATTCATACTGGGGTACCTTAACAATAAACACCCAATGGTAGAAGAGTTGCAGAAAGGAATGAGTAGACTAGTATCTTCCATCATCAGCATCTAAGATCCCTGCATCCTTGCCACCAGCGTTTTAGGCCCGCACGGCCGTGAGAGGTTAAACCAGCATCATATCATCAATGGTTTCAAACCGCAGGAGAAAAACCAGCATCCGAGATAGAGAAGCAAACACTTGAAGCATCACCTTTGAAGTTAGGCATAATTTACTTGGAGAGATCCGAGGTGATGAAGGAGGAAAAAAAAATGAAAGATGAGAGAAAATCAAAAGAAGGAGAACGAAGAACTTGGAGAACGAAGAAGTCGGAGAACGAAGAAGTCGGAGAACGAAGAAGTCGGAGAACGAAGAACTTGGACCAGACAGAACTCCTAGTTGTTTTTTTTATTGCTGGTTAGAACTAGTCCACGTTCAAAAAATTAAGTTTTTCCGTAGGAACCAGGTCAAGGCATCTCAACCTACGTTTTCGCAGACCCGAAATCCATTAGAACTCCACAATTTCTGGGCCCTTGCCTGTATCAGATGAAAATAAAAGTAATTAATAAATTAACATTGTAGAATTAGGTTGGTTTTCTTTATTACCAAGAATAAAAATCAAAAATTATACGGGCCCAATTTCAGGAATCGCCACCATATTTCCCTCTTCCGGAAATCAGTGTTTTCCTTTTTCTAAGGCACCGCTTGGCATACCCGTTGCCGCGAAATTGCTGGGATTTAAAATCTAATCACTTTGAATGCAAAAATTACTTTATTTGGTGCCATTTTATAAGAATTAGATTTATAAATTAGTTATTAAACTTACGTTGAAAAAAAAGAAGAGTTATTTCAATAAAATCAGTTTAAATATTTATTTGTTATTTTTGTATTAATGGCATAGACAAACAGTGCGCAGCCTTCTAGTTCATACCGACAAAGGAACTTATTGTAAACAAAAACATCGAATTCAAACATGGACATCTCCCTAGAGATTTTATCAATATTTCGACGCAAAAATAGAGAATACCTTCACGATAAGTAGGCCTAGACTAACCAGACTTAAGGAAGTGAAGTAAGACCATGTTCTTCATTGAGTTGCGAAGTCTTCAGGTACCCAGATGCTACGCTGGACGAGAAATAAATTCGATACCAGTGACAGGTAGGCTCTAAGAGTTGATAGATTGTGAATAAATTATGAGATTAACCGATTTTATCCAAAACGCTAGCGGATAAAATTCAATGGAGCAAAATTCTTGCTACAATAGGTGTCTTAATTTTGCTTATTTTGGCTCATTGTATTGTACTTGACATTAAGCAATTGCTCCTGCGTGTTCATCGGTTTAAATGTTGCTAAAAAAAATTCATTCGACAAGAATAAAAAAAATAGCTATTTACTTATTTTATTTTTTTAAAGGTTTTAAAAAGATATAGGTGTCTTAATTTTGCTTATTTTGGCTCATTGTATTGTACTTAACATTGAGTAATTGCTCCTGCGTGTTCATCGGTGTAAATGTAGCTAAAAAAAATTCATTCGACAAGAATAAGAAAAATAGCTATATACTTATTTTTTTTTTTTTAAAGGTCTTGATATGACACGGGTGTCTTAAATTGGCTTATTTTGGCTCACTGTATTGTAATTAACATTGAGCAATTGCTCCTGCGTGTTCATCGGTTTAAATGTTGCTAAAAAAAATTCATTCGACAAGAATAAAAAAAATAGCTATTTACTTATTTTAATTTTTTAAGGGTCTTGATATGATAAGGGTGTCTTAATTTTGCTTATTTTGGCTCATTGTATTGTACTTAACATTGAGTAATTGCTCCTGCGTGTTCATCGGTGTAAATGTAGCTAAAAAAAATTCATTCGACAAGAATAAGAAAAATAGCTATTTACTTATTTTATTTTTTTTAAAGGTCTTGAAAAGATAAAGGTGTCTTAGTTTTGCTTATTTAGGCTCACTGTATTGTACTTAACATTGGCCACTTGCTCGTGCGTGTTCATCGGTGTAAATGTAGCTACAAAAAATTCAATCGACAAGAATACGAAAAATAGCTATTTACTTATTTTATTTTTTTTAAAGGTCTTGATATGACACGGGTGTCTTAATTTGGCTTGTTTTGGCTCAATGTATTGTAATTAACATTGAGCAATTGTTCCTGCGTGTTCATCAGTGTAAATGTAGCTAAAAAAAATTCATTCGACAAGAACAAGAAAAATAGCTATTTACTTATTTTATTTTTTTAAATGTTTTAAAAAGATATAGGTGTCTTAATTTTGCTTATTTTGGCTCATTGAATTGTACTTGACATTAAGCAATTGCTCCTGCGTGTTCATCGGTTTAAATGTTGCTAAAAAAAATTCATTCGACAAGAATAAAAAAAATAGCTATTTACTTATTTTATTTTTTTAAAGGTCTTGATATGATAAGGGTGTCTTAATTTTGCTTATTTTGGCTCAATGTATTGTACTTAACATTGAGCAATTGCTTCTTTGTGTTCATCAGTGTAAATGTAGCTAAAAAGAAAAATAGCTATTTACTTATTTTATTTTTTTTAAAGGTTTTAAAAAGATATAGGTGTCTAAATTTTGCTTTTTTTGGCTCAGTGTATTGCACTTAACATTGAGCAATTGTACCTGCGTGTTTATCGGTGTAAATGTACCTAAAAAAAATTCATTCGACAAGAATAAGAAAAATAGCTATTTACTTATTTTATTTTTTTTAAAGGTCTTTAAAAGATATAGGTGTCTTAATTTTGCTTATTTAGGCTCACTGTATTGTACTTAACATTGGCCACTTGCTCGTGCGTGTTCATCGGTGTAAATGTAGCTACAAAAAATTCAATCGACAAGAATACGAAAAATAGCTATTTACTTATTGTATTTTTTTTAAAGGTTTTAAAAAGATATAGGTGTCTTAATTTTGCTTATTTTGGCTTATTATATTGTACTTGACATTGAGCAATTGCTCCTGCGTGTTCATCGGTTTAAATGTTGCTAAAAAAAATTCATTCGACAAGAATAAAAAAAATAGCTATTTACTTATTTTATTTTTTTTAAAGGTCTTGATATGACAAGGGTGTCTTAATTTGGCTTATTTTGGCTCATTGTATTGTAATTAACATTGAGCAATTGCTCCTGCGTGTTCATCGGTGTAAATGTAGCTACAAAAAATTCATTCGACAAGAATACGAAAAATACCTATTTATTTATTTTATTTTTTTTAAAGGTCTTGATATGACACGGGTGTCTTAATTTGGCTTGTTTTGGCTCAATGTATTGTAATTAACATTGAGCAATTGTTCCTGCGTGTTCATCGGTGTAAATGTAGCTAAAAAAAATTCATTCGACAAGAATAAGAAAAATAGCTATTTACTTATTTTATTTTTTTAAAGGTTTTAAAAAGATATAGGTGTCTTAATTTTGCTTATTTTGGCTCATTGTATTGTACTCGACATTAAGCAATTGCTCCTGCGTGTTCATCGGTTTAAATGTTGCTAAAAAAAATTCATTCGACAAGAATAAAAAAAATAGCTATTTACTTATTTTATTTTTTTTAAAGGTCTTGATATGATAAGGGTGTCTTAATTTTGCTTATTTTGGCTCATTGTATTGTACTTAACATTGAGCAATTGCTTCTGCGTGTTCATCGGTGTAAATGTAGCTAAAAAAAATTCATTCGACAAGAATAAGAAAAATAGCTATTTACTTATTTTATTTTTTTTAAAGGTTTTAAAAAGATACAGGTGCCTTAATTTTGCTTTTTTTGGCTCAATGTATTGCACTTAACATTGAGCAATTGTTCCTGCGTGTTCATCGGTGTAAATGTACCTAAAAAAAATTCATTCGACAAGAATAAGAAAAATAGCTATTTACTTATTTTATTTTTTTTAAAGGTCTTAAAAAGATATAGGTGTCTTAATGTTGCTTATTTAGGCTCAGTGTATTGTACTTAACATTGGCCACTTGCTCCTGCGTGTTCATCGGTGTAAATGTAGCTACAAAAAATTCATTCGACAAGAATACGAAAAATAGCTATATACTTATTTTTTTTTTTTTTAAAGGTCTTGATATGACACGGGTGTCTTAAATTGGCTTATTTTGGCTCACTGTATTGTAATTAACATTGAGCAATTGCTCCTGCGTGTTCATCGGTTTAAATGTTGCTAAAAAAAATTCATTCGACAAGAATTAAAAAAATAGCTATTTACTTATTTTAATTTTTTAAGGGTCTTGATATGATAAGGGTGTCTTAATTTTGCTTATTTTGGCTCATTGTATTGTACTTAACATTAAGCAATTGCTCCTGCGTGTTCATCGGTGTAAATGTAGCTAAAAAAAATTCATTCGACAAGAATAAGAAAAATAGCTATTTACTTATTTTATTTTTTTTAAAGGTCTTGAAAAGATATAGGTGTCTTAGTTTTGCTTATTTAGGCTCACTGTACTGTACTTAACATTGGCCACTTGCTCGTGCGTGTTCATCGGTGTAAATGTAGCTACAAAAAATTCAATCGACAAGAATACGAAAAATAGCTATTTACTTATTTTATTTTTTTTAAAGGTTTTAAAAAGATATAGGTGTCTTAATTTTGCTTATTTTGGCTTATTGTATTATACTTGACATTGAGCAATTGCTCCTGCGTGTTCATCGGTGTAAATGTAGCTAAAAAAAATTCATTCGACAAGAATACGAAAAATACCTATTTATTTATTTTATTTTTTTTAAAGGTCTTGATATGACACGGGTGTCTTAATTTGGCTTGTTTTGGCTCAATGTATTGTAATTAACATTGAGCAATTGTTCCTGCGTGTTCATCGGTGTAAATGTAGCTAAAAAAAATTCATTCGACAAGAATAAGAAAAATAGCTATTTACTTATTTTATTTTTTTAAAGGTTTTAAAAAGATATAGGTGTCTTAATTTTGCTTATTTTGGCTCATTGTATTGTACTTGACATTAAGCAATTGCTCCTGCGTGTTCATCGGTTTAAATGTTGCTAAAAAAAATTCATTCGACAAGAATAAAAAAAATAGCTATTTACTTATTTTATTTTTTTTAAAGGTCTTGATATGATAAGGGTGTCTTAATTTTTCTTATTTTGGCTCATTGTATTGTACTTAACATTGAGCAATTGCTTCTGCGTGTTCATCGGTGTAAATGTAGCTAAAAAAAATTCATTCGACAAGAATAAGAAAAATAGCTATTTACTTATTTTATTTTTTTTAAAGGTTTTAAAAAGATACAGGTGCCTTAATTTTGCTTTTTTTGGCTCAATGTATTGCACTTAACATTGAGCAATTGTTCCTGCGTGTTCATCGGTGTAAATGTACCTAAAAAAAATTCATTCGACAAGAATAAGAAAAATAGCTATTTACTTATTTTATTTTTTTTAAAGGTCTTAAAAAGATATAGGTGTCTTAATGTTGCTTATTTAGGCTCAGTGTATTGTACTTAACATTGGCCACTTGCTCCTGCGTGTTCATCGGTGTAAATGTAGCTACAAAAAATTCATTCGACAAGAATACGAAAAATAGCTATATACTTATTTTTTTTTTTTTTAAAGGTCTTGATATGACACGGGTGTCTTAAATTGGCTTATTTTGGCTCACTGTATTGTAATTAACATTGAGCAATTGCTCCTGCGTGTTCATCGGTTTAAATGTTGCTAAAAAAAATTCATTCGACAAGAATTAAAAAAATAGCTATTTACTTATTTTAATTTTTTAAGGGTCTTGATATGATAAGGGTGTCTTAATTTTGCTTATTTTGGCTCATTGTATTGTACTTAACATTAAGCAATTGCTCCTGCGTGTTCATCGGTGTAAATGTAGCTAAAAAAAATTCATTCGACAAGAATAAGAAAAATAGCTATTTACTTATTTTATTTTTTTTAAAGGTCTTGAAAAGATATAGGTGTCTTAGTTTTGCTTATTTAGGCTCACTGTATTGTACTTAACATTGGCCACTTGCTCGTGCGTGTTCATCGGTGTAAATGTAGCTACAAAAAATTCAATCGACAAGAATACGAAAAATAGCTATTTACTTATTTTATTTTTTTTAAAGGTTTTAAAAAGATATAGGTGTCTTAATTTTGCTTATTTTGGCTTATTGTATTATACTTGACATTGAGCAATTGCTCCTGCGTGTTCATCGGTTTAAATGTTGCTAAAAAAAATTCATTCGACAAGAATAAAAAAAATAGCTATTTACTTATTTTATTTTTTTTAAAGGTCTTGATATGACAAGGGTGTCTTAATTTGGCTTATTTTGGCTCATTGTATTGTAATTAACATTGAGCAATTGCTCCTGCGTGTTCATCGGTGTAAATGTAGCTACAAAAAATTCATTCGACAAGAATACGAAAAATAGCTATTTATTTTTTTTATTTTTTTTAAAGGTCTTGATATGACACGGGTGTCTTAATTTGGCTTGTTTTGGCTCAATGTATTGTAATTAACATTGAGCAATTGTTCCTGCGTGTTCATCGGTGTAAATGTAGCTAAAAAAAATTCATTCGACAAGAATAAGAAAAATAGCTATTTACTTATTTTATTTTTTTAAAGGTTTTAAAAAGATATAGGTGTCTTAATTTTGCTTTTTTTGGCTCAGTGTATTGCACTTAACATTGAGCAATTGTACCTGCGTGTTTATCGGTGTAAATGTACCTAAAAAAAATTCATTCGACAAGAATAAGAAAAATAGCTATTTACTTATTTTATTTTTTTTAAAGGTCTTTAAAAGATATAGGTGTCTTAATTTTGCTTATTTAGGCTCACTGTATTGTACTTAACATTGGCCACTTGCTCGTGCGTGTTCATCGGTGTAAATGTAGCTACAAAAAATTCAATCGACAAGAATACGAAAAATAGCTATTTACTTATTGTATTTTTTTTAAAGGTTTTAAAAAGATATAGGTGTCTTAATTTTGCTTATTTTGGCTTATTATATTGTACTTGACATTGAGCAATTGCTCCTGCGTGTTCATCGGTTTAAATGTTGCTAAAAAAAATTCATTCGACAAGAATAAAAAAAATAGCTATTTACTTATTTTATTTTTTTTAAAGGTCTTGATATGACAAGGGTGTCTTAATTTGGCTTATTTTGGCTCATTGTATTGTAATTAACATTGAGCAATTGCTCCTGCGTGTTCATCGGTGTAAATGTAGCTACAAAAAATTCATTCGACAATAATACGAAAAATACCTATTTACTTATTTTATTTTTTTTAAAGGTCTTGATATGACACGGGTGTCTTAATTTGGCTTGTTTTGGCTCAATGTATTGTAATTAACATTGAGCAATTGTTCCTGCGTGTTCATCGGTGTAAATGTAGCTAAAAAAAATTCATTCGACAAGAATAAGAAAAATAGCTATTTACTTATTTTATTTTTTTAAAGGTTTTAAAAAGATATAGGTGTCTTAATTTTGCTTATTTTGGCTCATTGTATTGTACTCGACATTAAGCAATTGCTCCTGCGTGTTCATCGGTTTAAATGTTGCTAAAAAAAATTCATTCGACAAGAATAAAAAAAATAGCTATTTACTTATTTTATTTTTTTTAAAGGTCTTGATATGATAAGGGTGTCTTAATTTTGCTTATTTTGGCTCATTGTATTGTACTTAACATTGAGCAATTGCTTCTGCGTGTTCATCGGTGTAAATGTAGCTAAAAAAAATTCATTCGACAAGAATAAGAAAAATAGCTATTTACTTATTTTATTTTTTTTAAAGGTTTTAAAAAGATACAGGTGCCTTAATTTTGCTTTTTTTGGCTCAATGTATTGCACTTAACATTGAGCAATTGTTCCTGCGTGTTCATCGGTGTAAATGTACCTAAAAAAAATTCATTCGACAAGAATAAGAAAAATAGCTATTTACTTATTTTATTTTTTTTAAAGGTCTTAAAAAGATATAGGTGTCTTAATGTTGCTTATTTAGGCTCAGTGTATTGTACTTAACATTGGCCACTTGCTCCTGCGTGTTCATCGGTGTAAATGTAGCTACAAAAAATTCATTCGACAAGAATACGAAAAATAGCTATATACTTATTTTTTTTTTTTTTAAAGGTCTTGATATGACACGGGTGTCTTAAATTGGCTTATTTTGGCTCACTGTATTGTAATTAACATTGAGCAATTGCTCCTGCGTGTTCATCGGTTTAAATGTTGCTAAAAAAAATTCATTCGACAAGAATTAAAAAAATAGCTATTTACTTATTTTAATTTTTTAAGGGTCTTGATATGATAAGGGTGTCTTAATTTTGCTTATTTTGGCTCATTGTATTGTACTTAACATTAAGCAATTGCTCCTGCGTGTTCATCGGTGTAAATGTAGCTAAAAAAAATTCATTCGACAAGAATAAGAAAAATAGCTATTTACTTATTTTATTTTTTTTAAAGGTCTTGAAAAGATATAGGTGTCTTAGTTTTGCTTATTTAGGCTCACTGTATTGTACTTAACATTGGCCACTTGCTCGTGCGTGTTCATCGGTGTAAATGTAGCTACAAAAAATTCAATCGACAAGAATACGAAAAATAGCTATTTACTTATTTTATTTTTTTTAAAGGTTTTAAAAAGATATAGGTGTCTTAATTTTGCTTATTTTGGCTTATTGTATTATACTTGACATTGAGCAATTGCTCCTGCGTGTTCATCGGTGTAAATGTAGCTAAAAAAAATTCATTCGACAAGAATACGAAAAATACCTATTTATTTTTTTTATTTTTTTTAAAGGTCTTGATATGACACGGGTGTCTTAATTTGGCTTGTTTTGGCTCAATGTATTGTAATTAACATTGAGCAATTGTTCCTGCGTGTTCATCGGTGTAAATGTAGCTAAAAAAAATTCATTCGACAAGAATAAGAAAAATAGCTATTTACTTATTTTATTTTTTTAAAGGTTTTAAAAAGATATAGGTGTCTTAATTTTGCTTATTTTGGCTCATTGTATTGTACTTGACATTAAGCAATTGCTCCTGCGTGTTCATCGGTTTAAATGTTGCTAAAAAAAATTCATTCGACAAGAATAAAAAAAATAGCTATTTACTTATTTTATTTTTTTTAAAGGTCTTGATATGATAAGGGTGTCTTAATTTTTCTTATTTTGGCTCATTGTATTGTACTTAACATTGAGCAATTGCTTCTGCGTGTTCATCGGTGTAAATGTAGCTAAAAAAAATTCATTCGACAAGAATAAGAAAAATAGCTATTTACTTATTTTATTTTTTTTAAAGGTTTTAAAAAGATACAGGTGCCTTAATTTTGCTTTTTTTGGCTCAATGTATTGCACTTAACATTGAGCAATTGTTCCTGCGTGTTCATCGGTGTAAATGTACCTAAAAAAAAATTCATTCGACAAGAATAAGAAAAATAGCTATTTACTTATTTTATTTTTTTTAAAGGTCTTAAAAAGATATAGGTGTCTTAATGTTGCTTATTTAGGCTCAGTGTATTGTACTTAACATTGGCCACTTGCTCCTGCGTGTTCATCGGTGTAAATGTAGCTACAAAAAATTCATTCGACAAGAATACGAAAAATAGCTATATACTTATTTTTTTTTTTTTTTAAAGGTCTTGATATGACACGGGTGTCTTAAATTGGCTTATTTTGGCTCACTGTATTGTAATTAACATTGAGCAATTGCTCCTGCGTGTTCATCGGTTTAAATGTTGCTAAAAAAAATTCATTCGACAAGAATTAAAAAAATAGCTATTTACTTATTTTAATTTTTTAAGGGTCTTGATATGATAAGGGTGTCTTAATTTTGCTTATTTTGGCTCATTGTATTGTACTTAACATTACGCAATTGCTCCTGCGTGTTCATCGGTGTAAATGTAGCTAAAAAAAATTCATTCGACAAGAATAAGAAAAATAGCTATTTACTTATTTTATTTTTTTTAAAGGTCTTGAAAAGATATAGGTGTCTTAGTTTTGCTTATTTAGGCTCACTGTATTGTACTTAACATTGGCCACTTGCTCGTGCGTGTTCATCGGTGTAAATGTAGCTACAAAAAATTCAATCGACAAGAATACGAAAAATAGCTATTTACTTATTTTATTTTTTTTAAAGGTTTTAAAAAGATATAGGTGTCTTAATTTTGCTTATTTTGGCTTATTGTATTATACTTGACATTGAGCAATTGCTCCTGCGTGTTCATCGGTTTAAATGTTGCTAAAAAAAATTCATTCGACAAGAATAAAAAAAATAGCTATTTACTTATTTTATTTTTTTTAAAGGTCTTGATATGACAAGGGTGTCTTAATTTGGCTTATTTTGGCTCATTGTATTGTAATTAACATTGAGCAATTGCTCCTGCGTGTTCATCGGTGTAAATGTAGCTACAAAAAATTCATTCGACAAGAATACGAAAAATAGCTATTTATTTTTTTTATTTTTTTTAAAGGTCTTGATGTGACACGGGTGTCTTAATTTGGCTTGTTTTGGCTCAATGTATTGTAATTAACATTGAGCAATTGTTCCTGCGTGTTCATCGGTGTAAATGTAGCTAAAAAAAATTCATTCGACAAGAATAAGAAAAATAGCTATTTACTTATTTTATTTTTTTAAAGGTTTTAAAAAGATATAGGTGTCTTAATTTTGCTTATTTTGGCTCATTGTATTGTACTTGACATTAAGCAATTGCTCCTGCGTGTTCATCGGTTTAAATGTTGCTAAAAAAAATTCATTCGACAAGAATAAAAAAAATAGCTATTTACTTATTTTATTTTTTTTAAAGGTCTTGATATGATAAGGGTGTCTTAATGTTGCTTATTTAGGCTCACTGTATTGTACTTAACATTGGCCACTTGCTCCTGCGTGTTCATCGGTGTAAATGTAGCTACAAAAAATTCATTCGACAAGAATACGAAAAATAGCTATATACTTATTTTTTTTTTTTTAAAGGTCTTGATATGACACGGGTGTCTTAAATTGGCTTATTTTGGCTCACTGTATTGTAATTAACATTGAGCAATTGCTCCTGCGTGTTCATCGGTTTAAATGTTGCTAAAAAAAATTCATTCGACAAGAATAAAAAAATAGCTATTTACTTATTTTAATTTTTTAAGGGTCTTGATATGATAAGGGTGTCTTAATTTTGCTTATTTTGGCTCATTGTATTGTACTTAACATTGAGTAATTGCTCCTGCGTGTTCATCGGTGTAAATGTAGCTAAAAAAAATTCATTCGACAAGAATAAGAAAAATAGCTATTTACTTATTTTATTTTTTTTAAAGGTCTTGAAAAGATATAGGTGTCTTAGTTTTGCTTATTTAGGCTCACTGTATTGTACTTAACATTGGCCACTTGCTCGTGCGTGTTCATCGGTGTAAATGTAGCTACAAAAAATTCATTCGACAAGAATACGAAAAATAGCTATATACTTATTTTTTTTTTTTTAAAGGTCTTGATATGACACGGGTGTCTTAAATTGGCTTATTTTGGCTCACTGTATTGTAATTAACATTGAGCAATTGCTCCTGCGCGTTCATCGGTTTAAATGTTGCTACAAAAAATTCATTCGACAAGAATACGAAAAATAGCTATATACTTATTTTTTTTTTTTTTAAAGGTCTTGATATGACACGGGTGTCTTAAATTGGCTTATTTTGGCTCATTGTATTGTACTTAACATTGAAAAATTGCTCCTGCGTGTTCATCGGTGTAAATGTAGCTAAAAAAAATTCATTCGACAAGAATAAGAAAAATAGCTATTTACTTATTTTATTTTTTTTTAAGGTCTTGAAAAGATATAGGTGTCTTAGTTTTGCTTATTTAGGCTCACTGTATTGTACTTAACATAGGCCACTTGCTCGTGCGTGTTCATCGGTGTAAATGTAGCTACAAAAAATTCAATCGACAAGAATACGAAAAATAGCTATTTACTTATTTTATTTTTTTTAAAGGTCTTGATATGACACGGGTGTCTTAATTTGGCTTGTTTTGGCTCAATGTATTGTAATTAACATTGACCAATTGTTCCTGCGTGTTCATCAGTGTAAATGTAGCTAAAAAAAATTCATTCGACAAGAACAAGAAAAATAGCTATTTACTTATTTTATTTTTTTAAAGGTTTTAAAAAGATATAGGTGTCTTAGTTTTGTTTATTTAGGCTCACTGTATTGTACTTAACATTGGCCACTTGCTCGTGCGTGTTCATCGGTGTAAATGTAGCTACAAAAAATTCAATCGACAAGAATACGAAAAATAGCTATTTACTTATTTTATTTTTTTTAAAGGTCTTGATATGACACGGGTGTCTTAATTTGGCTTGTTTTGGCTCCATGTATTGTAATTAACATTGAGCAATTGTTCCTGCGTGTTCATCAGTGTAAATGTAGCTAAAAAAAATTCATTCGACAAGAACAAGAAAAATAGCTATTTACTTATTTTATTTTTTTAAAGGTTTTAAAAAGATATAGGTGTCTTAATTTTGCTTATTTTGGCTCATTGTATTGTACTTGACATTAAGCAATTGCTCCTGCGTGTTCATCGGTTTAAATGTTGCTAAAAAAAAATTCATTCGACAAGAATAAAAAAAATAGCTATTTACTTATTTTATTTTTTTAAAGGTCTTGATATGATAAGGGTGTCTTAATTTTGCTTATTTTGGCTCAGTGTATTGCACTTAACATTGAGCAATTGTACCTGCGTGTTTATCGGTGTAAATGTACCTAAAAAAAAATTCATTCGACAAGAATAAGAAAAATAGCTATTTAGTTATTTTATTTTTTTTAAAGGTCTTTATAAGATATAGGTGTCTTAGTTTTGCTTATTTAGGCTCACTGTATTGTACTTAACATTGGCCACTTGCTCGTGCGTGTTCATCGGTGTAAATGTAGCTACAAAAAATTCAATCGACAAGAATACGAAAAATAGCTATTTACTTATTTTATTTTTTTTAAAGGTTTTAAAAAGATATAGGTGTCTTAATTTTGCTTATTTTGGCTTATTGTATTGTACTTGACATTGAGCAATTGCTCCTGCGTGTTCATCGGTTTAAATGTTGCTAAAAAAAATTCATTCGACAAGAATAAAAAAAATAGCTATTTACTTATTTTATTTTTTTTAAAGGTCTTGATATGACAAGGGTGTCTTAATTTGGCTTATTTTGGCTCATTGTATTGTAATTAACATTGAGCAATTGCTCCTGCGTGTTCATCGGTGTAAATGTAGCTACAAAAAATTCATTCGACAAGAATACGAAAAATAGCTATTTATTTTTTTTATTTTTTTTAAAGGTCTTGATGTGACACGGGTGTCTTAATTTGGCTTGTTTGGGCTCAATGTATTGTAATTAACATTGAGCAATTGTTCCTGCGTGTTCATCGGTGTTAATGTAGCTAAAAAAAATTCATTCGACAAGAATAAGAAAAATAGCTATTTACTTATTTTATTTTTTTAAAGGTTTTAAAAAGATATAGGTGTCTTAATTTTGCTTATTTTGGCTCATTGTATTGTACTTGACATTAAGCAATTGCTCCTGCGTGTTCATCGGTTTAAATGTTGCTAAAAAAAATTCATTCGACAAGAATAAAAAAAATAGCTATTTACTTATTTTATTTTTTTTAAAGGTCTTGATATGATAAGGGTGTCTTAATTTTGCTTATTTTGGCTCATTGTATTGTACTTAACATTGAAAAATTGCTTCTGCGTGTTCATCGGTGTAAATGTAGCTAAAAAAAATTCATTCGACAAGAATAAGAAAAATAGCTATTTACTTATTTTATTTTTTTTAAAGGTTTTAAAAAGATACAGGTGCCTTAATTTTGCTTTTTTTGGCTCAATGTATTGCACTTAATATTGAGCAATTGTTCCTGCGTGTTCATCGGTGTAAATGTACCTAAAAAAATTCATTCGACAAGAATAAGAAAAATAGCTATTTACTTATTTTATTTTTTTTAAAGGTCTTAAAAAGATATAGGTGTCTTAATGTTGCTTATTTAGGCTCAATGTATTGTACTTAACATTAAGCAATTGTTCCTGCGTGTTCATCGGTGTAAATGTAGCTAAAAAAAATTCATTCGACAAGAATAAAAAAAATAGCTATTTACTTATTTTATTTTTTTTAAAGGTTTTAGAAAGATATAGGAGTCTTAATTTTGCTTATTTTGGCTTATTGTATTGTACTTAACATTAAGCAATTGCTCCTGCGTGTTCATCGGTGTAAATGTAGCTAAAAAAAATTCATTCGACAAGAATAAGAAAAATAGCTATTTACTTATTTTATTTTTTTTAAAGGTCTTGAAAAGATATAGGTGTCTTAGTTTTGCTTATTTAGGCTCACTGTATTGTACTTAACATTGGCCACTTGCTCCTGCGTGTTCATCGGTGTAAATGTAGCTACAAAAAATTCATTCGACAAGAATACGAAAAATAGCTATATACTTATTTTTTTTTTTTTAAAGGTCTTGATATGACACGGGTGTCTTAAATTGGCTTATTTTGGCTCACTGTATTGTAATTAACATTGAGCAATTGCTCCTGCGTGTTCATCGGTTTAAATGTTGCTAAAAAAAATTCATTCGACAAGAATAAAAAAAATAGCTATTTACTTATTTTAATTTTTTAAGGGTCTTGATATGATAAGGGTGTCTTAATTTTGCTTATTTTGGCTCATTGTATTGTACTTAACATTGAGTAATTGCTCCTGCGTGTTCATCGGTGTAAATGTAGCTAAAAAAAATTCATTCGACAAGAATAAGAAAAATAGCTATTTACTTATTTTATTTTTTTTAAAGGTCTTGAAAAGATATAGGTGTCTTAGTTTTGCTTATTTAGGCTCACTGTATTGTACTTAACATTGGCCACTTGCTCGTGCGTGTTCATCGGTGTAAATGTAGCTACAAAAAATTCAATCGACAAGAATACGAAAAATAGCTATTTACTTATTTTATTTTTTTTAAAGGTCTTGATATGACACGGGTGTCTTAATTTGGCTTGTTTTGGCTCAATGTATTGTAATTAACATTGAGCAATTGTTCCTGCGTGTTCATCAGTGTAAATGTAGCTAAAAAAAATTCATTCGACAAGAACAAGAAAAATAGCTATTTACTTATTTTATTTTTTTTAAAGGTCTTGAAAAGATATAGGTGTCTTAGTTTTGCTTATTTAGGCTTACTGTATTGTACTTAACATTGGCCACTTGCTCGTGCGTGTTCATCGGTGTAAATGTAGCTACAAAAAATTCAATCGACAAGAATACGAAAAATAGCTATTTACTTATTTTATTTTTTTTAAAGGTTTTAAAAAGATATAGGTGTCTTAATTTTGCTTATTTTGGCTTATTGTATTGTACTTGACATTGAGCAATTGCTCCTGCGTGTTCATCGGTTTAAATGTTGCTAAAAAAAATTCATTCGACAAGAATAAAAAAAATAGCTATTTACTTATTTTATTTTTTTTAAAGGTCTTGATATGACAAGGGTGTCTTAATTTGGCTTATTTTGGCTCATTGTATTGTAATTAACATTGAGCAATTGCTCCTGCGTGTTCATCGGTGTAAATGTAGCTACAAAAAATTCATTCGACAAGAATACGAAAAATAGCTATTTATTTATTTTATTTTTTTTAAAGGTCTTGATATGACACGGGTGTCTTAATTTGGCTTGTTTTGGCTCAATGTATTGTAATTAACATTGAGCAATTGTTCCTGCGTGTTCATCGGTGTAAATGTAGCTAAAAAAAATTCATTCGACAAGAATAAGAAAAATAGCTATTTACTTATTTTATTTTTTTAAAGGTTTTAAAAAGATATAGGTGTCTTAATTTTGCTTATTTTGGCTCATTGTATTGTACTTGACATTAAGCAATTGCTCCTGCGTGTTCATCGGTTTAAATGTTGCTAAAAAAAATTCATTCGACAAGAATAAAAAAAATAGCTATTTACTTATTTTATTTTTTTTAAAGGTCTTGATATGATAAGGGTGTCTTAATGTTGCTTATTTAGGCTCACTGTATTGTACTTAACATTGGCCACTTGCTCCTGCGTGTTCATCGGTGTAAATGTAGCTACAAAAAATTCATTCGACAAGAATACGAAAAATAGCTATATACTTATTTTTTTTTTTTTTAAAGGTCTTGATATGACACGGGTGTCTTAAATTGGCTTATTTTGGCTCACTGTATTGTAATTAACATTGAGCAATTGCTCCTGCGTGTTCATCGGTTTAAATGTTGCTAAAAAAAATTCATTCGACAAGAATAAAAAAATAGCTATTTACTTATTTTAATTTTTTAAGGGTCTTGATATGATAAGGGTGTCTTAATTTTGCTTATTTTGGCTCATTGTATTGTACATAACATTGAGTAATTGCTCCTGCGTGTTCATCGGTGTAAATGTAGCTAAAAAAAATTCATTCGACAAGAATAAGAAAAATAGCTATTTAATTATTTTATTTTTTTTAAAGGTCTTGAAAAGATATAGGTGTCTTAGTTTTGCTTATTTAGGCTCACTGTATTGTACTTAACATTGGCCACTTGCTCGTGCGTGTTCATCGGTGTAAATGTAGCTACAAAAAATTCAATCGACAAGAATACGAAAAATAGCTATTTACTTATTTTATTTTTTTTAAAGGTCTTGATATGACACGGGTGTCTTAATTTGGCTTGTTTTGGCTCAATGTATTGTAATTAACATTGAGCAATTGTTCCTGCGTGTTCATCAGTGTAAATGTAGCTAAAAAAAATTCATTCGACAAGAACAAGAAAAATAGCTATTTACTTATTTTATTTTTTTAAAGGTTTTAAAAAGATATAGGTGTCTTAATTTTGCTTATTTTGGCTCATTGTATTGTACTTGACATTAAGCAATTGCTCCTGCGTGTTCATCGGTTTAAATGTTGCTAAAAAAAATTCATTCGACAAGAATAAAAAAAATAGCTATTTACTTATTTTATTTTTTTAAAGGTCTTGATATGATAAGGGTGTCTTAATTTTGCTTATTTTGGCTCAGTGTATTGCACTTAACATTGAGTAATTGCTCCTGCGTGTTCATCGGTGTAAATGTAGCTAAAAAAAATTCATTCGACAAGAATAAGAAAAATAGCTATTTACTTATTTTATTTTTTTAAAGGTCTTGAAAAGATATAGGTGTCTTAGTTTTGCTTATTTAGGCTCACTGTATTGTACTTAACATTGGCCACTTGCTCGTGCGTGTTCATCGGTGTAAATGTAGCTACAAAAAATTCAATCGACAAGAATACGAAAAATAGCTATTTACTTATTTTATTTTTTTTAAAGGTTTTAAAAAGATATAGGTGTCTTAATTTTGCTTATTTTGGCTTATTGTATTGTACTTGACATTGAGCAATTGCTCCTGCGTGTTCGTCGGTTTAAATGTTGCTAAAAAAAATTCATTCGACAAGAATAAAAAAAATAGCTATTTACTTATTTTATTTTTTTTAAAGGTCTTGATATGACAAAGGTGTCTTAATTTGGCTTATTTTGGCTCACTGTATTGTAATTAACATTGAGCAATTGCTCCTGCGTGTTCATCGGTGTAAATGTAGCTACAAAAAATTCATTCGACAAGAATACGAAAAATAGCTATTTATTTATTTTATTTTTTTTAAAGGTCTTGATGTGACACGGGTGTCTTAATTTGGCTTGTTTGGGCTCAATGTATTGTAATTAACATTGAGCAATTGTTCCTGCGTGTTCATCGGTGTAAATGTAGCTAAAAAAAATTCATTCGACAAGAATAAGAAAAATAGCTATTTACTTATTTTATTTTTTTAAAGGTTTTAAAAAGATATAGGTGTCTTAATTTTGCTTATTTTGGCTCATTGTATTGTACTTGACATTAAGCAATTGCTCCTGCGTGTTCATCGGTTTAAATGTTGCTAAAAAAAATTCATTCGACAAGAATAAAAAAAATAGCTATTTACTTATTTTATTTTTTTTAAAGGTCTTGATATGATAAGGGTGTCTTAATTTTGCTTATTTTGGCTCATTGTATTGTACTTAACATTGAAAAATTGCTTCTGCGTGTTCATCGGTGTAAATGTAGCTAAAAAAAATTCATTCGACAAGAATAAGAAAAATAGCTATTTACTTATTTTATTTTTTTTAAAGGTTTTAAAAAGATACAGGTGCCTTAATTTTGCTTTTTTTGGCTCAATGTATTGCACTTAACATTGAGCAATTGTTCCTGCGTGTTCATCGGTGTAAATGTACCTAAAAAAATTCATTCGACAAGAATAAGAAAAATAGCTATTTACTTATTTTATTTTTTTTAAAGGTCTTAAAAAGATATAGGTGTCTTAATGTTGCTTATTTAGGCTCATTGTATTGTACTTAACATTAAGCAATTGTTCCTGCGTGTTCATCGGTGTAAATGTAGCTAAAAAAAATTCATTCGACAAGAATAAAAAAAATAGCTATTTACTTATTTTATTTTTTTTAAAGGTTTTAGAAAGATATGGGAGTCTTAATTTTGCTTATTTTGGCTTATTGTATTGTACTTAACATTAAGCAATTGCTCCTGCGTGTTCATCGGTGTAAATGTAGCTAAAAAAAATTCATTCGACAAGAATAAGAAAAATAGCTATTTACTTATTTTATTTTTTTTAAAGGTCTTGAAAAGATATAGGTGTCTTAGTTTTGCTTATTTAGGCTCACTGTATTGTACTTAACATTGGCCACTTGCTCGTGCGTGTTCATCGGTGTAAATGTAGCTACAAAAAATTCATTCGACAAGAATACGAAAAATAGCTATATACTTATTTTTTTTTTTTTAAAGGTCTTGATATGACACGGGTGTCTTAAATTGGCTTATTTTGGCTCACTGTATTGTAATTAACATTGAGCAATTGCTCCTGCGTGTTCATCGGTTTAAATGTTGCTAAAAAAAATTCATTCGACAAGAATAAAAAAAATAGCTATTTACTTATTTTAATTTTTTAAGGGTCTTGATATGATAAGGGTGTCTTAATTTTGCTTATTTTGGCTCATTGTATTGTACTTAACATTGAGTAATTGCTCCTGCGTGTTCATCGGTGTAAATGTAGCTAAAAAAAATTCATTCGACAAGAATAAGAAAAATAGCTATTTACTTATTTTATTTTTTTTAAAGGTCTTGAAAAGATAAAGGTGTCTTAGTTTTGCTTATTTAGGCTCACTGTATTGTACTTAACATTGGCCACTTGCTCGTGCGTGTTCATCGGTGTAAATGTAGCTACAAAAAATTCAATCGACAAGAATACGAAAAATAGCTATTTACTTATTTTATTTTTTTTAAAGGTCTTGATATGACACGGGTGTCTTAATTTGGCTTGTTTTGGCTCAATGTATTGTAATTAACATTGAGCAATTGTTCCTGCGTGTTCATCAGTGTAAATGTAGCTAAAAAAAATTCATTCGACAAGAACAAGAAAAATAGCTATTTACTTATTTTATTTTTTTAAAGGTTTTAAAAAGATATAGGTGTCTTAATTTTGCTTATTTTGGCTCATTGTATTGTACTTGACATTAAGCAATTGCTCCTGCGTGTTCATCGGTTTAAATGTTGCTAAAAAAAATTCATTCGACAAGAATAAAAAAAATAGCTATTTACTTATTTTATTTTTTTAAAGGTCTTGATATGATAAGGGTGTCTTAATTTTGCTTATTTTGGCTCAATGTATTGTACTTAACATTGAGCAATTGCTTCTTTGTGTTCATCAGTGTAAATGTAGCTAAAAAGAAAAATAGCTATTTACTTATTTTATTTTTTTTAAAGGTTTTAAAAAGATATAGGTGTCTTAATTTTGCTTTTTTTGGCTCAGTGTATTGCACTTAACATTGAGCAATTGTACCTGCGTGTTTATCGGTGTAAATGTACCTAAAAAAAATTCATTCGACAAGAATAAGAAAAATAGCTATTTACTTATTTTATTTTTTTTAAAGGTCTTTAAAAGATATAGGTGTCTTAATTTTGCTTATTTAGGCTCACTGTATTGTACTTAACATTGGCCACTTGCTCGTGCGTGTTCATCGGTGTAAATGTAGCTACAAAAAATTCAATCGACAAGAATACGAAAAATAGCTATTTACTTATTGTATTTTTTTTAAAGGTTTTAAAAAGATATAGGTGTCTTAATTTTGCTTATTTTGGCTTATTGTATTGTACTTGACATTGAGCAATTGCTCCTGCGTGTTCATCGGTTTAAATGTTGCTAAAAAAAATTCATTCGACAAGAATAAAAAAAATAGCTATTTACTTATTTTATTTTTTTTAAAGGTCTTGATATGACAAGGGTGTCTTAATTTGGCTTATTTTGGCTCATTGTATTGTAATTAACATTGAGCAATTGCTCCTGCGTGTTCATCGGTGTAAATGTAGCTACAAAAAATTCATTCGACAAGAATACGAAAAATAGCTATTTATTTATTTTATTTTTTTTAAAGGTCTTGATATGACACGGGTGTCTTAATTTGGCTTGTTTTGGCTCAATGTATTGTAATTAACATTGAGCAATTGTTCCTGCGTGTTCATCGGTGTAAATGTAGCTAAAAAAAATTCATTCGACAAGAATAAGAAAAATAGCTATTTACTTATTTTATTTTTTTAAAGGTTTTAAAAAGATATAGGTGTCTTAATTTTGCTTATTTTGGCTCATTGTATTGTACTTGACATTAAGCAATTGCTCCTGCGTGTTCATCGGTTTAAATGTTGCTAAAAAAAATTCATTCGACAAGAATAAAAAAAATAGCTATTTACTTATTTTATTTTTTTTAAAGGTCTTGATATGATAAGGGTGTCTTAATTTTGCTTATTTTGGCTCATTGTATTGTACTTAACATTGAGCAATTGCTTCTGCGTGTTCATCGGTGTAAATGTAGCTAAAAAAAATTCATTCGACAAGAATAAGAAAAATAGCTATTTACTTATTTTATTTTTTTTAAAGGTTTTAAAAAGATACAGGTGCCTTAATTTTGCTTTGTTTGGCTCAATGTATTGCACTTAACATTGAGCAATTGTTCCTGCGTGTTCATCGGTGTAAATGTACCTAAAAAAAATTCATTCGACAAGAATAAGAAAAATAGCTATTTACTTATTTTATTTTTTTTAAAGGTCTTAAAAAGATATAGGTGTCTCAATGTTGCTTATTTAGGCTCACTGTATTGTACTTAACATTGGCCACTTGCTCCTGCGTGTTCATCGGTGTAAATGTAGCTACAAAAAATTCATTCGACAAGAATACGAAAAATAGCTATATACTTATTTTTTTTTTTTTAAAGGTCTTGATATGACACGGGTGTCTTAAATTGGCTTATTTTGGCTCACTGTATTGTAATTAACATTGAGCAATTGCTCCTGCGTGTTCATCGGTTTAAATGTTGCTAAAAAAAATTCATTCGACAAGAATTAAAAAAATAGCTATTTACTTATTTTAATTTTTTAAGGGTCTTGATATGATAAGGGTGTCTTAATTTTGCTTATTTTGGCTCATTGTATTGTACTTAACATTGAGTAATTGCTCCTGCGTGTTCATCGGTGTAAATGTAGCTAAAAAAAATTCATTCGACAAGAATAAGAAAAATAGCTATTTACTTATTTTATTTTTTTTAAAGGTCTTGAAAAGATATAGGTGTCTTAGTTTTGCTTATTTAGGCTCACTGTATTGTACTTAACATTGGCCACTTGCTCGTGCGTGTTCATCGGTGTAAATGTAGCTACAAAAAATTCAATCGACAAGAATACGAAAAATAGCTATTTACTTATTTTATTTTTTTTAAAGGTCTTGATATGACACGGGTGTCTTAATTTGGCTTGTTTTGGCTCAATGTATTGTAATTAACATTGAGCAATTGTTCCTGCGTGTTCATCAGTGTAAATGTAGCTAAAAAAAATTCATTCGACAAGAACAAGAAAAATAGCTATTTACTTATTTTATTTTTTTAAAGGTTTTAAAAAGATATAGGTGTCTTAATTTTGCTTATTTTGGCTCATTGTATTGTACTTGACATTAAGCAATTGCTCCTGCGTGTTCATCGGTTTAAATGTTGCTAAAAAAAATTCATTCGACAAGAATAAAAAAAATAGCTATTTACTTATTTTATTTTTTTAAAGGTCTTGATATGATAAGGGTGTCTTAATTTTGCTTATTTTGGCTCATTGTATTGTACTTAACATTGAGCAATTGCTTCTTTGTGTTCATCAGTGTAAATGTAGCTAAAAAAAATTCATTCGACAAGAATAAGAAAAATACCTATTTACTTATTTTATTTTTTTTAAAGGTTTTAAAAAGATATAGGTGTCTTAATTTTGCTTTTTTTGGCTCAGTGTATTGCACTTAACATTGAGCAATTGTACCTGCGTGTTTATCGGTGTAAATGTACCAAAAAAAAATTCATTCGACAAGAATAAGAAAAATAGCTATTTACTTATTTTATTTTTTTTTAAAGGTTTTAAAAAGATATAGGTGTCTTAATTTTGCTTTTTTTGGCTCAGTGTATTGCACTTAACATTGAGAAATTGCTCCTGCGTGTTCATCGGTTTAAATGTTGCTAAAAAAAATTCATTCGACAAGAATAAAAAAAATAGCTATTTACTTATTTTATTTTTTTAAAGGTCTTGATATGATAAGGGTGTCTTAATGTTGCTTACTTTGGCTCATTGTATTGTACTCAACATTAAGCAATTGTTCTTGCGTGTTCATCGGTGTAAATGTAGCTAAAAAAAATTCATTCGACAAGAATAAGAAAAATAGCTATTTAATTATTTTATTTTTTTTAAAGGTCTTAAAAAGATAAAGGTGTCTTAATTTTGCTTATTTAGGCTCACTGTATTGTACTTAACATTGGCCACTTGCTCCTGCGTGTTCATCGGTGTAAATGTAGCTACAAAAAATTCATTCGACAAGAATACGAAAAATAGCTATATACTTATTTTATTTTTTTTAAAGGTCTTGATATGACAGTGGTGTCTTAAATTGGCTTATTTTGGCTCATTGTATTGTAATTAACATTGAGCGATTGCTCCTGCGTGTTCATCGGTTTAAATGTTGCTAAAAAAAATTCATTCGACAAGAATAAAAAAAATAGCTATTTACTTATTTTATTTTTTTAAGGGTCTTGATATGATAAGGGTGTCTTAATTTTGCTTATTTTGGCTCATTGTATTGTACTTAACATTAAGCAATTGCTCCTGCGTGTTCATCGGTGTAAATGTAGCTAAAAAAAATTCATTCGACAAGAATAAGAAAAATAGCTATTTACTTATTTTATTTTTTTTAAAGGTCTTGAAAAGATATAGGTGTCTTAGTTTTGCTTATTTAGGCTCACTGTATTGTATTTAACATTGGCCACTTGCTCGTGCGTGTTCATCGGTGTAAATGTAGCTACAAAAAATTCAATCGACAAGAATACGAAAAATAGCTATTTACTTATTTTATTTTTTTTAAAGGTTTTAAAAAGATATAGGTGTCTTAATTTTGCTTATTTTGGCTTATTGTATTGTACTTGACATTGAGCAATTGCTCCTGCGTGTTCATCGGTTTAAATGTTGCTAAAAAAAATTCATTCGACAAGAATAAAAAAAATAGCTATTTACTTATTTTATTTTTTTTAAAGGTCTTGATATGACAAGGGTGTCTTAATTTGGCTTATTTTGGCTCATTGTATTGTAATTAACATTGAGCAATTGCTCCTGCGTGTTCATCGGTGTAAATGTAGCTACAAAAAATTCATTCGACAAGAATACGAAAAATAGCTATTTATTTATTTTATTTTTTTAAAGGTCTTGATATGACACGGGTGTCTTAATTTGGCTTGTTTTGGCTCAATGTATTGTAATTAACATTGAGCAATTGTTCCTGCGTGTTCATCGGTGTAAATGTAGCTAAAAAAAATTCATTCGACAAGAATAAGAAAAATAGCTATTTACTTATTTTATTTTTTTAAAGGTTTTAAAAAGATATAGGTGTCTTAATTTTGCTTATTTTGGCTCATTGTATTGTACTTGACATTAAGCAATTGCTCCTGCGTGTTCATCGGTTTAAATGTTGCTAAAAAAAATTCATTCGACAAGAATAAAAAAAATAGCTATTTACTTATTTTATTTTTTTTAAAGGTCTTGATATGATAAGGGTGTCTTAATGTTGCTTATTTAGGCTCACTGTATTGTACTTAACATTGGCCACTTGCTCCTGCGTGTTCATCGGTGTAAATGTAGCTACAAAAAATTCATTCGACAAGAATACGAAAAATAGCTATATACTTATTTTTTTTTTTTTAAAGGTCTTGATATGACACGGGTGTCTTAAATTGGCTTATTTTGGCTCACTGTATTGTAATTAACATTGAGCAATTGCTCCTGCGTGTTCATCGGTTTAAATGTTGCTAAAAAAAATTCATTCGACAAGAATAAAAAAAATAGCTATTTACTTATTTTAATTTTTTAAGGGTCTTGATATGATAAGGGTGTCTTAATTTTGCTTATTTTGGCTCATTGTATTGTACTTAACATTGAGTAATTGCTCCTGCGTGTTCATCGGTGTAAATGTAGCTAAAAAAAATTCATTCGACAAGAATAAGAAAAATAGCTATTTACTTATTTTATTTTTTTTAAAGGTCTTGAAAAGATATAGGTGTCTTAGTTTTGCTTATTTAGGCTCACTGTATTGTACTTAACATTGGCCACTTGCTCTTGCGTGTTCATCGGTGTAAATGTAGCTACAAAAAATTCAATCGACAAGAATACGAAAAATAGCTATTTACTTATTTTATTTTTTTTAAAGGTCTTGATATGACACGGGTGTCTTAATTTGGCTTGTTTTGGCTCAATGTATTGTAATTAACATTGAGCAATTGTTCCTGCGTGTTCATCAGTGTAAATGTAGCTAAAAAAAATTCATTCGACAAGAACAAGAAAAATAGCTATTTACTTATTTTATTTTTTTAAAGGTTTTAAAAAGATATAGGTGTCTTAATTTTGCTTATTTTGGCTCATTGTATTGTACTTGACATTAAGCAATTGCTCCTGCGTGTTCATCGGTTTAAATGTTGCTAAAAAAAATTCATTCGACAAGAATAAAAAAAATAGCTATTTACTTATTTTATTTTTTTAAGGGTCTTGATATGATAAGGGTGTCTTAATTTTGCTTATTTTGGCTCATTGTATTGTACTTAACATTAAGCAATTGCTCCTGCGTGTTCATCGGTGTAAATGTAGCTAAAAAAAATTCATTCGACAAGAATAAGAAAAATAGCTATTTACTTATTTTATTTTTTTTAAAGGTCTTGAAAAGATATAGGTGTCTTAGTTTTGCTTATTTAGGCTCACTGTATTGTACTTAACATTGGCCACTTGCTCGTGCGTGTTCATCGGTGTAAATGTAGCTACAAAAAATTCAATCGACAAGAATACGAAAAATAGCTATTTACTTATTTTATTTTTTTTAAAGGTTTTAAAAAGATATAGGTGTCTTAATTTTGCTTATTTTGGCTTATTGTATTGTACTTGACATTGAGCAATTGCTCCTGCGTGTTCATCGGTTTAAATGTTGCTAAAAAAAATTCATTCGACAAGAATAAAAAAAATAGCTATTTACTTATTTTATTTTTTTTAAAGGTCTTGATATGACAAGGGTGTCTTAATTTGGCTTATTTTGGCTCATTGTATTGTAATTAACATTGAGCAATTGCTCCTGCGTGTTCATCGGTGTAAATGTAGCTACAAAAAATTCATTCGACAAGAATACGAAAAATAGCTATTTATTTATTTTATTTTTTTAAAGGTTTTAAAAAGATATAGGTGTCTTAATTTTGCTTATTTTGGCTCATTGTATTGTACTTGACATTAAGCAATTGCTCCTGCGTGTTCATCGGTTTAAATGTTGCTAAAAAAAATTCATTCGACAAGAATAAGAAAAATAGCTATTTACTTATTTTATTTTTTTTAAAGGTCTTGATATGACAAGGGTGTCTTAATTTGGCTTATTTTGGCTCATTGTATTGTAATTAACATTGAGCAATTGCTCCTGCGTGTTCATCGGTGTAAATGTAGCTACAAAAAATTCATTCGACAAGAATACGAAAAATAGCTATTTATTTATTTTATTTTTTTTAAAGGTTTTAAAAAGATATAGGTGTCTTAATTTTGCTTTTTTTGGCTCAGTGTATTGCACTTAACATTGAGCAATTGTACCTGCGTGTTTATCGGTGTAAATGTACCTAAAAAAAATTCATTCGACAAGAATAAGAAAAATAGCTATTTACTTATTTTATTTTTTTTAAAGGTCTTTAAAAGATATAGGTGTCTTAATTTTGCTTATTTAGGCTCACTGTATTGTACTTAACATTGGCCACTTGCTCGTGCGTGTTCATCGGTGTAAATGTGGCTACAAAAAATTCAATCGACAAGAATACGAAAAATAGCTATTTACTTATTGTATTTTTTTTAAAGGTTTTAAAAAGATATAGGTGTCTTAATTTTGCTTATTTTGGCTTATTGTATTGTACTTGACATTGAGCAATTGCTCCTGCGTGTTCATCGGTTTAAATGTTGCTAAAAAAAATTCATTCGACAAGAATAAAAAAAATAGCTATTTACTTATTTTATTTTTTTTAAAGGTCTTGATATGACGAGGGTGTCTTAATTTGGCTTATTTTGGCCCATTGTATTGTAATTAACATTGAGCAATTGCTCCTGCGTGTTCATCGGTGTAAATGTAGCTACAAAAAATTCATTCGACAAGAATACGAAAAATACCTATTTATTTATTTTATTTTTTTTAAAGGTCTTGATATGACACGGGTGTCTAAATTTGGCTTGTTTTGGCTCAATGTATTGTAATTAACATTGAGCAATTGTTCCTGCGTGTTCATCGGTGTAAATTTAGCTAAAAAAAATTCATTCGACAAGAATAAGAAAAATAGCTATTTACTTATTTTATTTTTTTAAAGGTTTTAAAAAGATATAGGTGTCTTAATTTTGCTTATTTTGGCTCATTGTATTGTACTTGACATTCAGCAATTGCTCCTGCGTGTTCATCGGTTTAAATGTTGCTAAAAAAAAATTCATTCGACAAGAATAAAAAAAATAGCTATTTACTTATTTTATTTTTTTTAAAGGTCTTGATATGATAAGGGTGTCTTAATTTTGCTTATTTTGGCTCATTGTATTGTACTTAACATTGAGCAATTGCTTCTGCGTGTTCATCGGTGTAAATGTAGCTAAAAAAAATTCATTCGACAAGAATAAGAAAAATAGCTATTTACTTATTTTATTTTTTTTAAAGGTTTTAAAAAGATACAGGTGCCTTAATTTTGCTTTTTTTGGCTCAATGTATTGCACTTAACATTGAGCAATTGTTCCTGCGTGTTCATCGGTGTAAATGTACCTAAAAAAAATTCATTCGACAAGAATAAGAAAAATAGCTATTTACTTATTTTATTTTTTTTAAAGGTCTTAAAAAGATATAGGTGTCTCAATGTTGCTTATTTAGGCTCACTGTATTGTACTTAACATTGGCCACTTGCTCCTGCGTGTTCATCTGTGTAAATGTAGCTACAAAAAATTCATTCGACAAGAATACGAAAAATAGCTATATACTTATTTTTTTTTTTTTAAAGGTCTTGATATGACACGGGTGTCTTAAATTGGCTTATTTTGGCTCACTGTATTGTAATTAACATTGAGCAATTGCTCCTGCGTGTTCATCGGTTTAAATGTTGCTAAAAAAAATTCATTCGACAAGAATTAAAAAAATAGCTATTTACTTATTTTAATTTTTTAAGGGTCTTGATATGATAAGGGTGTCTTAATTTTGCTTATTTTGGCTCATTGTATTGTACTTAACATTGAGTAATTGCTCCTGCGTGTTCATCGGTGTAAATGTAGCTAAAAAAAATTCATTCGACAAGAATAAGAAAAATAGCTATTTACTTATTTTATTTTTTTTAAAGGTCTTGAAAAGATATAGGTGTCTTAGTTTTGCTTATTTAGGCTCACTGTATTGTACTTAACATTGGCCACTTGCTCGTGCGTGTTCATCGGTGTAAATGTAGCTACAAAAAATTCAATCGACAAGAATACGAAAAATAGCTATTTACTTATTTTATTTTTTTTAAAGGTCTTGATATGACACGGGTGTCTTAATTTGGCTTGTTTTGGCTCAATGTATTGTAATTAACATTGAGCAATTGTTCCTGCGTGTTCATCAGTGTAAATGTAGCTAAAAAAAATGCATTCGACAAGAACAAGAAAAATAGCTATTTACTTATTTTATTTTTTTAAAGGTTTTAAAAAGATATAGGTGTCTTAATTTTGCTTATTTTGGCTCATTGTATTGTACTTGACATTAAGCAATTGCTCCTGCGTGTTCATCGGTTTAAATGTTGCTAAAAAAAATTCATTCGACAAGAATAAAAAAAATAGCTATTTACTTATTTTATTTTTTTAAAGGTCTTGATATGATAAGGGTGTCTTAATTTTGCTTATTTTGGCTCAATGTATTGTACTTAACATTGAGCAATTGCTTCTTTGTGTTCATCAGTGTAAATGTAGCTAAAAAGAAAAATAGCTATTTACTTATTTTATTTTTTTTAAAGGTTTTAAAAAGATATAGGTGTCTTAATTTTGCTTTTTTTGGCTCAGTGTATTGCACTTAACATTGAGCAATTGTACCTGCGTGTTTATCGGTGTAAATGTACCTAAAAAAAATTCATTCGACAAGAATAAGAAAAATAGCTATTTACTTATTTTATTTTTTTTAAAGGTCTTTAAAAGATATAGGTGTCTTAATTTTGCTTATTTAGGCTCACTGTATTGTACTTAACATTGGCCACTTGCTCGTGCGTGTTCATCGGTGTAAATGTGGCTACAAAAAATTCAATCGACAAGAATAAAAAAATAGCTATTTACTTATTGTATTTTTTTTAAAGGTTTTAAAAAGATATAGGTGTCTTAATTTTGCTTATTTTGGCTTATTGTATTGTACTTGACATTGAGCAATTGCTCCTGCGTGTTCATCGGTTTAAATGTTGCTAAAAAAAATTCATTCGACAAGAATAAAAAAAATAGCTATTTACTTATTTTATTTTTTTTAAAGGTCTTGATATGACAAGGGTGTCTTAATTTGGCTTATTTTGGCTCATTGTATTGTAATTAACATTGAGCAATTGCTCCTGCGTGTTCATCGGTGTAAATGTAGCTACAAAAAATTCATTCGACAAGAATACGAAAAATACCTATTTATTTATTTTATTTTTTTTAAAGGTCTTGATATGACACGGGTGTCTAAATTTGGCTTGTTTTGGCTCAATGTATTGTAATTAACATTGAGCAATTGTTCCTGCGTGTTCATCGGTGTAAATGTAGCTAAAAAAAATTCATTCGACAAGAATAAGAAAAATAGCTATTTACTTATTTTATTTTTTTAAAGGTTTTAAAAAGATATAGGTGTCTTAATTTTGCTTATTTTGGCTCATTGTATTGTACTTGACATTAAGCAATTGCTCCTGCGTGTTCATCGGTTTAAATGTTGCTAAAAAAAATTCATTCGACAAGAATAAAAAAAATAGCTATTTACTTATTTTATTTTTTTTAAAGGTCTTGATATGATAAGGGTGTCTTAATTTTGCTTATTTTGGCTCATTGTATTGTACTTAACATTGAGCAATTGCTTCTGCGTGTTCATCGCTGTAAATGTAGCTAAAAAAAATTCATTCGACAAGAATAAGAAAAATAGCTATTTACTTATTTTATTTTTTTTAAAGGTTTTAAAAAGATACAGGTGCCTTAATTTTGCTTTTTTTGGCTCAATGTATTGCACTTAACATTGAGCAATTGTTCCTGCGTGTTCATCGGTGTAAATGTACCTAAAAAAAATTCATTCGACAAGAATAAGAAAAATAGCTATTTACTTATTTTATTTTTTTTAAAGGTCTTAAAAAGATATAGGTGTCTCAATGTTGCTTATTTAGGCTCACTGTATTGTACTTAACATTGGCCACTTGCTCCTGCGTGTTCATCGGTGTAAATGTAGCTACAAAAAATTCATTCGACAAGAATACGAAAAATAGCTATATACTTATTTTTTTTTTTTTAAAGGTCTTGATATGACACGGGTGTCTTAAATTGGCTTATTTTGGCTCACTGTATTGTAATTAACATTGAGCAATTGCTCCTGCGTGTTCATCGGTTTAAATGTTGCTAAAAAAAATTCATTCGACAAGAATTAAAAAAATAGCTATTTACTTATTTTAATTTTTTAAGGGTCTTGATATGATAAGGGTGTCTTAATTTTGCTTATTTTGGCTCATTGTATTGTACTTAACATTGAGTAATTGCTCCTGCGTGTTCATCGGTGTAAATGTAGCTAAAAAAAATTCATTCGACAAGAATAAGAAAAATAGCTATTTACTTATTTTATTTTTTTTAAAGGTCTTGAAAAGATATAGGTGTCTTAGTTTTGCTTATTTAGGCTCACTGTATTGTACTTAACATTGGCCACTTGCTCGTGCGTGTTCATCGGTGTAAATGTAGCTACAAAAAATTCAATCGACAAGAATACGAAAAATAGCTATTTACTTATTTTATTTTTTTTAAAGGTCTTGATATGACACGGGTGTCTTAATTTGGCTTGTTTTGGCTCAATGTATTGTAATTAACATTGAGCAATTGTTCCTGCGTGTTCATCAGTGTAAATGTAGCTAAAAAAAATTCATTCGACAAGAACAAGAAAAATAGCTATTTACTTATTTTATTTTTTTAAAGGTTTTAAAAAGATATAGGTGTCTTAATTTTGCTTATTTTGGCTCATTGTATTGTACTTGACATTAAGCAATTGCTCCTGCGTGTTCATCGGTTTAAATGTTGCTAAAAAAAATTCATTCGACAAGAATAAAAAAAATAGCTATTTACTTATTTTATTTTTTTAAAGGTCTTGATATGATAAGGGTGTCTTAATTTTGCTTATTTTGGCTCAATGTATTGTACTTAACATTGAGCAATTGCTTCTTTGTGTTCATCAGTGTAAATGTAGCTAAAAAGAAAAATAGCTATTTACTTATTTTATTTTTTTTAAAGGTTTTAAAAAGATATAGGTGTCTTAATTTTGCTTTTTTTGGCTCAGTGTATTGCACTTAACATTGAGCAATTGTACCTGCGTGTTTATCGGTGTAAATGTACCTAAAAAAAATTCATTCGACAAGAATAAGAAAAATAGCTATTTACTTATTTTATTTTTTTTAAAGGTCTTTAAAAGATATAGGTGTCTTAATTTTGCTTATTTAGGCTCACTGTATTGTACTTAACATTGGCCACTTGCTCGTGCGTGTTCATCGGTGTAAATGTGGCTACAAAAAATTCAATCGACAAGAATAAAAAAATAGCTATTTACTTATTGTATTTTTTTTAAAGGTTTTAAAAAGATATAGGTGTCTTAATTTTGCTTATTTTGGCTTATTGTATTGTACTTGACATTGAGCAATTGCTCCTGCGTGTTCATCGGTTTAAATGTTGCTAAAAAAAATTCATTCGACAAGAATAAAAAAAATAGCTATTTACTTATTTTATTTTTTTTAAAGGTCTTGATATGACAAGGGTGTCTTAATTTGGCTTATTTTGGCTCATTGTATTGTAATTAACATTGAGCAATTGCTCCTGCGTGTTCATCGGTGTAAATGTAGCTACAAAAAAATCATTCGACAAGAATACGAAAAATACCTATTTATTTATTTTATTTTTTTTAAAGGTCTTGATATGACACGGGTGTCTAAATTTGGCTTGTTTTGGCTCAATGTATTGTAATTAACATTGAGCAATTGTTCCTGCGTGTTCATCGGTGTAAATGTAGCTAAAAAAAATTCATTCGACAAGAATAAGAGAAATAGCTATTTACTTATTTTATTTTTTTAAAGGTTTTAAAAAGATATAGGTGTCTTAATTTTGCTTATTTTGGCTCATTGTATTGTACTTGACATTAAGCAATTGCTCCTGCGTGTTCATCGGTTTAAATGTTGCTAAAAAAAATTCATTCGACAAGAATAAAAAAAATAGCTATTTACTTATTTTATTTTTTTTAAAGGTCTTGATATGATAAGGGTGTCTTAATTTTGCTTATTTTGGCTCATTGTATTGTACTTAACATTGAGCAATTGCTTCTGCGTGTTCATCGGTGTAAATGTAGCTAAAAAAAATTCATTCGACAAGAATAAGAAAAATAGCTATTTACTTATTTTATTTTTTTTAAAGGTTTTAAAAAGATACAGGTGCCTTAATTTTGCTTTTTTTGGCTCAATGTATTGCACTTAACATTGAGCAATTGTTCCTGCGTGTTCATCGGTGTAAATGTACCTAAAAAAAATTCATTCGACAAGAATAAGAAAAATAGCTATTTACTTATTTTATTTTTTTTAAAGGTCTTAAAAAGATATAGGTGTCTCAATGTTGCTTATTTAGGCTCACTGTATTGTACTTAACATTGGCCACTTGCTCCTGCGTGTTCATCGGTGTAAATGTAGCTACAAAAAATTCATTCGACAAGAATACGAAAAATAGCTATATACTTATTTTTTTTTTTTTAAAGGTCTTGATATGACACGGGTGTCTTAAATTGGCTTATTTTGGCTCACTGTATTGTAATTAACATTGAGCAATTGCTCCTGCGTGTTCATCGGTTTAAATGTTGCTAAAAAAAATTCATTCGACAAGAATTAAAAAAATAGCTATTTACTTATTTTAATTTTTTAAGGGTCTTGATATGATAAGGGTGTCTTAATTTTGCTTATTTTGGCTCATTGTATTGTACTTAACATTGAGTAATTGCTCCTGCGTGTTCATCGGTGTAAATGTAGCTAAAAAAAATTCATTCGACAAGAATAAGAAAAATAGCTATTTACTTATTTTATTTTTTTTAAAGGTCTTGAAAAGATATAGGTGTCTTAGTTTTGCTTATTTAGGCTCACTGTATTGTACTTAACATTGGTCACTTGCTCGTGCGTGTTCATCGGTGTAAATGTAGCTACAAAAAATTCAATCGACAAGAATACGAAAAATAGCTATTTACTTATTTTATTTTTTTTAAAGGTCTTGATATGACACGGGTGTCTTAATTTGGCTTGTTTTGGCTCAATGTATTGTAATTAACATTGAGCAATTGTTCCTGCGTGTTCATCAGTGTAAATGTAGCTAAAAAAAATTCATTCGACAAGAACAAGAAAAATAGCTATTTACTTATTTTATTTTTTTAAAGGTTTTAAAAAGATATAGGTGTCTTAATTTTGCTTATTTTGGCTCATTGTATTGTACGTGACATTAAGCAATTGCTCCTGCGTGTTCATCGGTTTAAATGTTGCTAAAAAAAATTCATTCGACAAGAATAAAAAAAATAGCTATTTACTTATTTTATTTTTTTAAAGGTCTTGATATGATAAGGGTGTCTTAATTTTGCTTATTTTGGCTCATTGTATTGAACTTAACATTGAGCAATTGCTTCTTTGTGTTCATCAGTGTAAATGTAGCTAAAAAAAATTCATTCGACAAGAATAAGAAAAATACCTATTTACTTATTTTATTTTTTTTAAAGGTTTTAAAAAGATATAGGTGTCTTAATTTTGCTTTTTTTGGCTCAGTGTATTGCACTTAACATTGAGCAATTGTACCTGCGTGTTTATCGGTGTAAATGTACCAAAAAAAAATTCATTCGACAAGAATAAGAAAAATAGCTATTTACTTATTTTATTTTTTTTAAAGGTCTTTAAAAGATATAGGTGTCTTAATTTTGCTTATTTAGGCTCACTGTATTGTACTTAACATTGGCCACTTGCTCCTGCGTGTTCATCGGTGTAAATGTAGCTACAAAAAATTCATTCGACAAGAATACGAAAAATAGCTATATACTTATTTTATTTTTTTTAAAGGTCTTGATATGACACGGGTGTCTTAAATTGGCATATTTTGGCTCATTGCATTGCAATTAACATTGAGCAATTGCTCCTGCGTGTTCATCGGTGTAAATGTAGCTACAAAAAATTCATTCGACAAGAATACGAAAAATAGCTATTTATTTTTTTTATTTTTTTTAAAGGTCTTGATATGACACGGGTGTCTTAATTTGGCTTGTTTGGGCTCAATGTATTGTAATTAACATTGAGCAATTGTTCCTGCGTGTTCATCGGTGTAAATGTAGCTAAAAAAAATTCATTCGACAAGAATAAGAAAAATAGCTATTTACTTATTTTATTTTTTTAAAGGTTTTAAAAAGATATAGGTGTCTTAATTTTGCTTATTTTGGCTCATTGTATTGTACTTGACATTAAGCAATTGCTCCTGCGTGTTCATCGGTTTAAATGTTGCTAAAAAAAATTCATTCGACAAGAATAAAAAAAATAGCTATTTACTTATTTTATTTTTTTTAAAGGTCTTGATATGATAAGGGTGTCTTAATTTTGCTTATTTTGGCTCATTGTATTGTACTTAACATTGAAAAATTGCTTCTGCGTGTTCATCGGTGTAAATGTAGCTAAAAAAAATTCATTCGACAAGAATAAGAAAAATAGCTATTTACTTATTTTATTTTTTTTAAAGGTTTTAAAAAGATACAGGTGCCTTAATTTTGCTTTTTTGCTCAATGTATTGCACTTAACATTGAGCAATTGTTCCTGCGTGTTCATCGGTGTAAATGTACCAAAAAAAAATTCATTCGACAAGAATAAGAAAAATAGCTATTTACTTATTTTATTTTTTTTAAAGGTCTTAAAAAGATATAGGTGTCTTAGTTTTGCTTATTTAGGCTCACTGTATTGTACTTAACATTGGCCACTTGCTCGTGCGTGTTCATCGGTGTAAATGTAGCTACAAAAAATTCATTCGACAAGAATACGAAAAATAGCTATATACTTATTTTTTTTTTTTTTAAAGGTCTTGATATGACACGGGTGTCTTAAATTGGCTTATTTTGGCTCACTGTATTGTAATTAACATTGAGCAATTGCTCCTGCGTGTTCATCGGTTTAAATGTTGCTAAAAAAAATTCATTCGACAAGAATAAAAAAAATAGCTATTTACTTATTTTAATTTTTTAAGGGTCTTGATATGATAAGGGTGTCTTAATTTTGCTTATTTTGGCTCATTGTATTGTACTTAACATTGAGTAATTGCTCCTGCGTGTTCATCGGTGTAAATGTAGCTAAAAAAAATTCATTCGACAAGAATAAGAAAAATAGCTATTTACTTATTTTATTTTTTTTAAAGGTCTTGAAAAGATAAAGGTGTCTTAGTTTTGCTTATTTAGGCTCACTGTATTGTACTTAACATTGGCCACTTGCTCGTGCGTGTTCATCGGTGTAAATGTAGCTACAAAAAATTCAATCGACAAGAATACGAAAAATAGCTATTTACTTATTTTATTTTTTTTAAAGGTCTTGATATGACACGGGTGTCTTAATTTGGCTTGTTTTGGCTCAATGTATTGTAATTAACATTGAGCAATTGTTCCTGCGTGTTCATCAGTGTAAATGTAGCTAAAAAAAATTCATTCGACAAGAACAAGAAAAATAGCTATTTACTTATTTTATTTTTTTAAAGGTTTTAAAAAGATATAGGTGTCTTAATTTTGCTTATTTTGGCTCATTGTATTGTACTTGACATTAAGCAATTGCTCCTGCGTGTTCATCGGTTTAAATGTTGCTAAAAAAAATTCATTCGACAAGAATAAAAAAAATAGCTATTTACTTATTTTATTTTTTTAAAGGTCTTGATATGATAAGGGTGTCTTAATTTTGCTTATTTTGGCTCATTGTATTGTACTTAACATTGGCCACTTGCTCGTGCGTGTTCATCGGTGTAAATGTGGCTACAAAAAATTCAATCGACAAGAATACGAAAAATAGCTATTTACTTATTGTATTTTTTTTAAAGGTTTTAAAAAGATATAGGTGTCTTAATTTTGCTTATTTTGGCTTATTGTATTGTACTTGACATTGAGCAATTGCTCCTGCGTGTTCATCGGTTTAAATGTTGCTAAAAAAAATTCATTCGACAAGAATAAAAAAAATAGCTATTTACTTATTTTATTTTTTTTAAAGGTCTTGATATGACAAGGGTGTCTTAATTTGGCTTATTTTGGCTCATTGTATTGTAATTAACATTGAGCAATTGCTCCTGCGTGTTCATCGGTGTAAATGTAGCTACAAAAAATTCATTCGACAAGAATACGAAAAATACCTATTTATTTATTTTATTTTTTTTAAAGGTCTTGATATGACACGGGTGTCTAAATTTGGCTTGTTTTGGCTCAATGTATTGTAATTAACATTGAGCAATTGTTCCTGCGTGTTCATCGGTGTAAATGTAGCTAAAAAAAATTCATTCGACAAGAATAAGAAAAATAGCTATTTACTTATTTTATTTTTTTAAAGGTTTTAAAAAGATATAGGTGTCTTAATTTTGCTTATTTTGGCTCATTGTATTGTACTTGACATTAAGCAATTGCTCCTGCGTGTTCATCGGTTTAAATGTTGCTAAAAAAAATTCATTCGACAAGAATAAAAAAAATAGCTATTTACTTATTTTATTTTTTTTAAAGGTCTTGATATGATAAGGGTGTCTTAATTTTGCTTATTTTGGCTCATTGTATTGTACTTAACATTGAGCAATTGCTTCTGCGTGTTCATCGGTGTAAATGTAGCTAAAAAAAATTCATTCGACAAGAATAAGAAAAATAGCTATTTACTTATTTTATTTTTTTTAAAGGTTTTAAAAAGATACAGGTGCCTTAATTTTGCTTTTTTTGGCTCAATGTATTGCACTTAACATTGAGCAATTGTTCCTGCGTGTTCATCGGTGTAAATGTACCTAAAAAAAATTCATTCGACAAGAATAAGAAAAATAGCTATTTACTTATTTTATTTTTTTTAAAGGTCTTAAAAAGATATAGGTGTCTCAATGTTGCTTATTTAGGCTCACTGTATTGTACTTAACATTGGCCACTTGCTCCTGCGTGTTCATCGGTGTAAATGTAGCTACAAAAAATTCATTCGACAAGAATACGAAAAATAGCTATATACTTATTTTTTTTTTTTTAAAGGTCTTGATATGACACGGGTGTCTTAAATTGGCTTATTTTGGCTCACTGTATTGTAATTAACATTGAGCAATTGCTCCTGCGTGTTCATCGGTTTAAATGTTGCTAAAAAAAATTCATTCGACAAGAATTAAAAAAATAGCTATTTACTTATTTTAATTTTTTAAGGGTCTTGATATGATAAGGGTGTCTTAATTTTGCTTATTTTGGCTCATTGTATTGTACTTAACATTGAGTAATTGCTCCTGCGTGTTCATCGGTGTAAATGTAGCTAAAAAAAATTCATTCGACAAGAATAAGAAAAATAGCTATTTACTTATTTTATTTTTTTTAAAGGTCTTGAAAAGATATAGGTGTCTTAGTTTTGCTTATTTAGGCTCACTGTATTGTACTTAACATTGGCCACTTGCTCGTGCGTGTTCATCGGTGTAAATGTAGCTACAAAAAATTCAATCGACAAGAATACGAAAAATAGCTATTTACTTATTTTATTTTTTTTAAAGGTCTTGATATGACACGGGTGTCTTAATTTGGCTTGTTTTGGCTCAATGTATTGTAATTAACATTGAGCAATTGTTCCTGCGTGTTCATCAGTGTAAATGTAGCTAAAAAAAATTCATTCGACAAGAACAAGAAAAATAGCTATTTACTTATTTTATTTTTTTAAAGGTTTTAAAAAGATATAGGTGTCTTAATTTTGCTTATTTTGGCTCATTGTATTGTACTTGACATTAAGCAATTGCTCCTGCGTGTTCATCGGTTTAAATGTTGCTAAAAAAAATTCATTCGACAAGAATAAAAAAAATAGCTATTTACTTATTTTATTTTTTTAAAGGTCTTGATATGATAAGGGTGTCTTAATTTTGCTTATTTTGGCTCATTGTATTGAACTTAACATTGAGCAATTGCTTCTTTGTGTTCATCAGTGTAAATGTAGCTAAAAAAAATTCATTCGACAAGAATAAGAAAAATACCTATTTACTTATTTTATTTTTTTTAAAGGTTTTAAAAAGATATAGGTGTCTTAATTTTGCTTTTTTTGGCTCAGTGTATTGCACTTAACATTGAGCAATTGTACCTGCGTGTTTATCGGTGTAAATGTACCAAAAAAAAATTCATTCGACAAGAATAAGAAAAATAGCTATTTACTTATTTTATTTTTTTTAAAGGTCTTTAAAAGATATAGGTGTCTTAATTTTGCTTATTTAGGCTCACTGTATTGTACTTAACATTGGCCACTTGCTCCTGCGTGTTCATCGGTGTAAATGTAGCTACAAAAAATTCATTCGACAAGAATACGAAAAATAGCTATATACTTATTTTATTTTTTTTAAAGGTCTTGATATGACACGGGTGTCTTAAATTGGCATATTTTGGCTCATTGCATTGCAATTAACATTGAGCAATTGCTCCTGCGTGTTCATCGGTGTAAATGTAGCTACAAAAAATTCATTCGACAAGAATACGAAAAATAGCTATTTATTTTTTTTATTTTTTTTAAAGGTCTTGATATGACACGGGTGTCTTAATTTGGCTTGTTTGGGCTCAATGTATTGTAATTAACATTGAGCAATTGTTCCTGCGTGTTCATCGGTGTAAATGTAGCTAAAAAAAATTCATTCGACAAGAATAAGAAAAATAGCTATTTACTTATTTTATTTTTTTAAAGGTTTTAAAAAGATATAGGTGTCTTAATTTTGCTTATTTTGGCTCATTGTATTGTACCTGACATTAAGCAATTGCTCCTGCGTGTTCATCGGTTTAAATGTTGCTAAAAAAAATTCATTCGACAAGAATAAAAAAAATAGCTATTTACTTATTTTATTTTTTTTAAAGGTCTTGATATGATAAGGGTGTCTTAATTTTGCTTATTTTGGCTCATTGTATTGTACTTAACATTGAAAAATTGCTTCTGCGTGTTCATCGGTGTAAATGTAGCTAAAAAAAATTCATTCGACAAGAATAAGAAAAATAGCTATTTACTTATTTTATTTTTTTTAAAGGTTTTAAAAAGATACAGGTGCCTTAATTTTGCTTTTTTGCTCAATGTATTGCACTTAACATTGAGCAATTGTTCCTGCGTGTTCATCGGTGTAAATGTACCTAAAAAAAATTCTTTCGACAAGAATAAGAAAAATAGCTATTTACTTATTTTATTTTTTTTAAAGGTCTTAAAAAGATATAGGTGTCTTAATTTTGCTTTTTTTGGCTCAGTGTATTGCACTTAACATTGGCCACTTGCTCGTGCGTGTTCATCGGTGTAAATGTAGCTACAAAAAATTCATTCGACAAGAATACGAAAAATAGCTATATACTTATTTTTTTTTTTTTTAAAGGTCTTGATATGACACGGGTGTCTTAAATTGGCTTATTTTGGCTCACTGTATTGTAATTAACATTGAGCAATTGCTCCTGCGTGTTCATCGGTTTAAATGTTGCTAAAAAAAATTCATTCGACAAGAATAAAAAAAATAGCTATTTACTTATTTTAATTTTTTAAGGGTCTTGATATGATAAGGGTGTCTTAATTTTGCTTATTTTGGCTCATTGTATTGTACTTAACATTGAGTAATTGCTCCTGCGTGTTCATCGGTGTAAATGTAGCTAAAAAAAATTCATTCGACAAGAATAAGAAAAATAGCTATTTACTTATTTTATTTTTTTTAAAGGTCTTGAAAAGATAAAGGTGTCTTAGTTTTGCTTATTTAGGCTCACTGTATTGTACTTAACATTGGCCACTTGCTCGTGCGTGTTCATCGGTGTAAATGTAGCTACAAAAAATTCAATCGACAAGAATACGAAAAATAGCTATTTACTTATTTTATTTTTTTTAAAGGTCTTGATATGACACGGGTGTCTTAATTTGGCTTGTTTTGGCTCAATGTATTGTAATTAACATTGAGCAATTGTTCCTGCGTGTTCATCAGTGTAAATGTAGCTAAAAAAAATTCATTCGACAAGAACAAGAAAAATAGCTATTTACTTATTTTATTTTTTTAAAGGTTTTAAAAAGATATAGGTGTCTTAATTTTGCTTATTTTGGCTCATTGTATTGTACTTGACATTAAGCAATTGCTCCTGCGTGTTCATCGGTTTAAATGTTGCTAAAAAAAATTCATTCGACAAGAATAAAAAAAATAGCTATTTACTTATTTTATTTTTTTAAAGGTCTTGATATGATAAGGGTGTCTTAATTTTGCTTATTTTGGCTCAATGTATTGTACTTAACATTGAGCAATTGCTTCTTTGTGTTCATCAGTGTAAATGTAGCTAAAAAGAAAAATAGCTATTTACTTATTTTATTTTTTTTAAAGGTTTTAAAAAGATATAGGTGTCTTAATTTTGCTTTTTTTGGCTCAGTGTATTGCACTTAACATTGAGCAATTGTACCTGCGTGTTTATCGGTGTAAATGTACCTAAAAAAAATTCATTCGACAAGAATAAGAAAAATAGCTATTTACTTATTTTATTTTTTTTAAAGGTCTTTAAAAGATATAGGTGTCTTAATTTTGCTTATTTAGGCTCACTGTATTGTACTTAACATTGGCCACTTGCTCCTGCGTGTTCATCGGTGTAAATGTAGCTACAAAAAATTCATTCGACAAGAATACGAAAAATAGCTATATACTTATTTTATTTTTTTTAAAGGTCTTGATATGAGACGGGTGTCTTAAATTGGCATATTTTGGCTCATTGTATTGTAATTAACATTGAGCAATTGCTCCTGCGTGTTCGTCGGTTTAAATGTTGCTAAAAAAAATTCATTCGACAAGAATAAAAAAAATAGCTATTTACTTATTTTATTTTTTTAAAGGTCTTGATATGACACGGGTGTCTTAAATTGGCTTATTTTGGCTCATTGTATTGTAATTAACATTGAGAAATTGCTCCTGCGTGTTCATCGGTTTAAATGTTGCTAAAAAAAATTCATTCGACAAGAATAAAAAAAATAGCTATTTACTTATTTTATTTTTTTAAATGTCTTGATATGATAAGGGTGTCTTAATGTTGCTTACTTTGGCTCATTGTATTGTACTCAACATTAAGCAATTGTTCTTGCGTGTTCATCGGTGTAAATGTAGCTAAAAAAAATTCATTCGACAAGAATAAGAAAAATAGCTATTTAATTATTTTATTTTTTTTAAAGGTCTTAAAAAGATAAAGGTGTCTTAATTTTGCTTATTTAGGCTCACTGTATTGTACTTAACATTGGCCACTTGCTCCTGCGTGTTCATCGGTGTAAATGTAGCTTCAAAAAATTCATTCGACAAGAATAAGAAAAATAGCTATTTACTTATTTTATTTTTTTTAAAGGTCTTTAAAAGATATAGGTGTCTTAATTTTGCTTTTTTTGGCTCAGTGTATTGCACTTAACATTGAGCAATTGTACCTGCGCGTTTATCGGTGTAAATGTACCTAAAAAAAATTCATTCGACAAGAATAAGAAAAATAGCTATTTACTTATTTTATTTTTTTTAAAGGTCTTTAAAAGATATAGGTGTCTTAATTTTGCTTATTTAGGCTCACTGTATTGTACTTAACATTGGCCACTTGCTCCTGCGTGTTCATCGGTGTAAATGTAGCTACAAAAAATTCATTCGACAAGAATACGAAAAATAGCTATATACTTATTTTATTTTTTTTAAAGGTCTTGATATGACACGGGTGCCTTAAATTGGCATATTTTGGCTCATTGTATTGTAATTAACATTGAGCAATTGCTCCTGCGTGTTCATCGGTTTAAATGTTGCTAAAAAAAATTCATTCGACAAGAATAAAAAAAATAGCTATTTACTTATTTTATTTTTTTAAAGGTCTTGATATGATAAGGGTGTCTTAATGTTGCTTATTTTGGCTCATTGTATAGTACTTAACATTAAACAATTGTTCCTGCGTGTTCATCGGTGTAAATGTAGCTAAAAAAAATTCATTCGACAAGAATAAGAAAAATAGCTATTTACTTATTTTTTTTTTTTAAAGGTCTTGAAAAGATATAGGTGTCTTAGTTTTGCTTATTTAGGCTCACTGTATTGTACTTAACATTGGCCACTTGCTCGTGCGTGTTCATCGGTGTAAATGTAGCTACAAAAAATTCAATCGACAAGAATACGAAAAATAGCTATTTACTTATTGTATTTTTTTTAAAGGTTTTAAAAAGATATAGGTGTCTTAATTTTGCTTATTTTGGCTTATTGTATTGTACTTGACATTGAGCAATTGCTCCTGCGTGTTCATCGGTTTAAATGTTGCTAAAAAAAATTCATTCGACAAGAATAAAAAAAATAGCTATTTACTTATTTTTTTTTTTTTAAAGGTCTTGATATGACAAGGGTGTCTTAATTTGGCTTATTTTGGCTCATTGTATTGTAATTAACATTGAGCAATTGCTCCTGCGTGTTCATCGGTTTAAATGTTGCTAAAAAAAATTCATTCGACAAGAATAAAAAAAATAGCTATTTACTTATTTTTTTTTTTTTAAAGGTCTTGATATGACAAGGGTGTCTTAATTTGGCTTATTTTGGCTCATTGTATTGTAATTAACATTGAGAAATTGCTCCTGCGTGTTCATCGGTGTAAATGTAGCTACAAAAAATTCATTCGACAAGAATACGAAAAATAGCTATTTATTTATTTTATTTTTTTTAAAGGTCTTGATATGACACGGGTGTCTTAATTTGGCTTGTTTTGGCTCAATGTATTGTAATTAAGATTGAGCAATTGTTCCTGCGTGTTCATCGGTGTAAATGTAGCTAAAAAAAATTCATTCGACAAGAATAAGAAAAATAGCTATTTACTTATTTTATTTTTTTAAAGGTTTTAAAAAGATATAGGTGTCTTAATTTTGCTTATTTTGGCTCAATGTATTGTTCTTAACATTGAGCAATTGTTTGTGCGTGTTCATCGGTGTAAATGTAGCTAAAAAAAATTCATTCGACAAGAATAAGAAAAATAGCTATTTAATTATTTTATTTTTTTTAAAGGTCTTAAAAAGATAAAGGTGTCTTAATTTTGCTTATTTAGGCTCACTGTATTGTACTTAACATTGGCCACTTGCTCCTGCGTGTTCATCGGTGTAAATGTAGCTACAAAAAATTCATTCGACAAGAATAAGAAAAATAGCTATTTACTTATTTTATTTTTTTTAAAGGTCTTTAAAAGATATAGGTGTCTTAATTTTGCTTTTTTTGGCTCAGTGTATTGCACTTAACATTGAGCAATTGTACCTGCGTGTTTATCGGTGTAAATGTACCTAAAAAAAATTCATTCGACAAGAATAAGAAAAATAGCTATTTACTTATTTTATTTTTTTTAAAGGTCTTTAAAAGATATAGGTGTCTTAATTTTGCTTATTTAGGCTCACTGTATTGTACTTAACATTGGCCACTTGCTTCTGCGTGTTCATCGGTGTAAATGTAGCTACAAAAAATTCATTCGACAAGAATACGAAAAATAGCTATATACTTATTTTATTTTTTTTAAAGGTCTTGATATGACACGGGTGCCTTAAATTGGCATATTTTGGCTCATTGTATTGTAATTAACATTGAGCAATTGCTCCTGCGTGTTCATCGGTTTAAATGTTGCTAAAAAAAATTCATTCGACAAGAATACGAAAAATAGCTATTTACTTATTTTATTTTTTTAAAGGTCTTGATATGATAAGGGTGTCTTAATGTTGCTTATTTTGGCTCATTGTATAGTACTTAACATTAAACAATTGTTCCTGCGTGTTCATCGGTGTAAATGTAGCTAAAAAAAATTCATTCGACAAGAATAAGAAAAATAGCTATTTACTTATTTTTTTTTTTTAAAGGTCTTGAAAAGATATAGGTGTCTTAGTTTTGCTTATTTAGGCTCACTGTATTGTACTTAACATTGGCCACTTGATCGTGCGTGTTCATCGGTGTAAATGTAGCTACAAAAAATTCAATCGACAAGAATACGAAAAATAGCTATTTACTTATTGTATTTTTTTTAAAGGTTTTAAAAAGATATAGGTGTCTTAATTTTGCTTATTTTGGCTTATTGTATTGTACTTGACATTGAGCAATTGCTCCTGCGTGTTCATCGGTTTAAATGTTGCTAAAAAAAATTCATTCGACAAGAATAAAAAAAATAGCTATTTACTTATTTTTTTTTTTTTAAAGGTCTTGATATGACAAGGGTGTCTTAATTTTGCTTATTTTGGCTTATTGTATTGTACTTGACATTGAGCAATTGCTCCTGCGTGTTCATCGGTTTAAATGTTGCTAAAAAAAATTCATTCGACAAGAATAAAAAAAATAGCTATTTACTTATTTTTTTTTTTTTAAAGGTCTTGATATGACAAGGGTGTCTTAATTTGGCTTATTTTGGCTCATTGTATTGTAATTAACATTGAGCAATTGCTCCTGCGTGTTCATCGGTGTAAATGTAGCTACAAAAAATTCATTCGACAAGAATACGAAAAATAGCTATTTATTTATTTTATTTTTTTTAAAGGTCTTGATATGACACGGGTGTCTTAATTTGGCTTGTTTTGGCTCAATGTATTGTAATTAACATTGAGCAATTGTTCCTGCGTGTTCATCGGTGTAAATGTAGCTAAAAAAAATTCATTCGACAAGAATAAGAAAAATAGCTATTTACTTATTTTATTTTTTTAAAGGTTTTAAAAAGATATAGGTGTCTTAATTTTGCTTATTTTGGCTCAATGTATTGTTCTTAACATTGAGCAATTGTTTGTGCGTGTTCATCGGTGTAAATGTAGCTAAAAAAAATTCATTCGACAAGAATAAGAAAAATAGCTATTTACTTATTTTATTTTTCAAAAGGTCTTGATATGATAAGGGTGTGTTAATTTTGCTTACTTTGGCTCACGGTATTGTATTTAACATTGAGCAATTGCTCCTGCGTGTTGATCAGTGTAAATGTAGCTAAAAAAAATTCATTCGACAAGAATAAAAAAAATAGCTATTTACTTATTTTATTTTTTTAAGGGTCTTGATATGATAAGGGAGTCTTAATTTTGCTTATTTTGGCTCATTGTATTGTACTTAACATTGAGCAATTGTACCTGCGTGTTTATCGGTGTAAATGTACCTAAAAAAAATTCATTCGACAAGAATAAGAAAAATAGCTATTTACTAATTTTATTTTTTTTAAAGGTCTTTAAAAGATATAGGTGTCTTAATTTTGCTTTTTTTGGCTCAGTGTATTGCACTTGACATTAAGCAATTGCTCCTGCGTGTTCATCGGTTTAAATGTTGCTAAAAAAAATTCATTCGACAAGAATACGAAAAATAGCTATTTACTTATTTTATTTTTTTTAAAGGTCTTGATATGACACGGGTGTCTTAATTTGGCTTGTTTTGGCTCAATGTATTGTAATTAACATTGAGCAATTGTTCCTGCGTGTTCATCAGTGTAAATGTAGCTAAAAAAAATTCATTCGACAAGAACAAGAAAAATAGCTATTTACTTATTTTATTTTTTTAAAGGTTTTAAAAAGATATAGGTGTCTTAATTTTGCTTATTTTGGCTCATTGTATTGTACTTGACATTAAGCAATTGCTCCTGCGTGTTCATCGGTTTAAATGTTGCTAAAAAAAATTCATTCGACAAGAATAAAAAAAATAGCTATTTACTTATTTTATTTTTTTAAAGGTCTTGATATGATAAGGGTGTCTTAATTTTGCTTATTTTGGCTCATTGTATTGTACTTAACATTGAGCAATTGCTTCTTTGTGTTCATCAGTGTAAATGTAGCTAAAAAAAATTCATTCGACAAGAATAAGAAAAATAGCTATTTACTTATTTTATTTTTTTTAAAGGTTTTAAAAAGATATAGGTGTCTTAATTTTGCTTTTTTTGGCTCAGTGTATTGCACTTAACATTGAGCAATTGTACCTGCGTGTTTATCGGTGTAAATGTACCTAAAAAAAATTCATTCGACAAGAATAAGAAAAATAGCTATTTACTTATTTTATTTTTTTTAAAGGTCTTTAAAAGATATAGGTGTCTTAATTTTGCTTATTTAGGCTCACTGTATTGTACTTAACATTGGCCACTTGCTCCTGCGTGTTCATCGGTGTAAATGTAGCTACAAAAAATTCATTCGACAAGAATACGAAAAATAGCTATATACTTATTTTATTTTTTTTAAAGGTCTTGATATGACACGGGTGTCTTAAATTGGCATATTTTGGCTCATTGTATTGTAATTAACATTGAGCAATTGCTCCTGCGTGTTCATCGGTTTAAATGTTGCTAAAAAAAATTCATTCGACAAGAATAAAAAAAATAGCTATTTACTTATTTTATTTTTTTAAAGGTCTTGATATGACACGGGTGTCTTAAATTGGCTTATTTTGGCTCATTGTATTGTAATTAACATTGAGAAATTGCTCCTGCGTGTTCATCGGTTTAAATGTTGCTAAAAAAAATTCATTCGACAAGAATAAAAAAAATAGCTATTTACTTATTTTATTTTTTTAAAGGTCTTGATATGATAAGGGTGTCTTAATGTTGCTTACTTTGGCTCATTGTATTGTACTCAACATTAAGCAATTGTTCTTGCGTGTTCATCGGTGTAAATGTAGCTAAAAAAAATTCATTCGACAAGAATAAGAAAAATAGCTATTTAATTATTTTATTTTTTTTAAAGGTCTTAAAAAGATAAAGGTGTCTTAATTTTGCTTATTTAGGCTCACTGTATTGTACTTAACATTGGCCACTTGCTCCTGCGTGTTCATCGGTGTAAATGTAGCTACAAAAAATTCATTCGACAAGAATAAGAAAAATAGCTATTTACTTATTTTATTTTTTTTAAAGGTCTTTAAAAGATATAGGTGTCTTAATTTTGCTTTTTTTGGCTCAGTGTATTGCACTTAACATTGAGCAATTGTACCTGCGTGTTTATCGGTGTAAATGTACCTAAAAAAAATTCATTCGACAAGAATAAGAAAAATAGCTATTTACTTATTTTATTTTTTTTAAAGGTCTTTAAAAGATATAGGTGTCTTAATTTTGCTTATTTAGGCTCACTGTATTGTACTTAACATTGGCCACTTGCTCCTGCGTGTTCATCGGTGTAAATGTAGCTACAAAAAATTCATTCGACAAGAATACGAAAAATAGCTATATACTTATTTTATTTTTTTTAAAGGTCTTGATATGACACGGGTGTCTTAAATTGGCATATTTTGGCTCATTGTATTGTAATTAACATTGAGCAATTGCTCCTGCGTGTTCATCGGTTTAAATGTTGCTAAAAAAAATTCATTCGACAAGAATAAAAAAAATAGCTATTTACTTATTTTATTTTTTTAAAGGTCATGATATGATAAGGGTGTCTTAATGTTGCTTATTTTGGCTCATTGTATAGTACTTAACATTAAACAATTGTTCCTGCGTGTTGATCGGTGTAAATGTAGCTAAAAAAAATTCATTCGACAAGAATAAGAAAAATAGCTATTTACTTATTTTTTTTTTTTAAAGGTCTTGAAAAGATATAGGTGTCTTAGTTTTGCTTATTTAGGCTCACTGTATTGTACTTAACATTGGCCACTTGCTCGTGCGTGTTCATCGGTGTAAATGTAGCTACAAAAAATTCAATCGACAAGAATACGAAAAATAGCTATTTACTTATTGTATTTTTTTTAAAGGTTTTAAAAAGATATAGGTGTCTTAATTTTGCTTATTTTGGCTTATTGTATTGTACTTGACATTGAGCAATTGCTCCTGCGTGTTCATCGGTTTAAATGTTGCTAAAAAAAATTCATTCGACAAGAATAAAAAAAATAGCTATTTACTTATTTTTTTTTTTTTAAAGGTCTTGATATGACAAGGGTGTCTTAATTTGGCTTATTTTGGCTCATTGTATTGTAATTAACATTGAGCAATTGCTCCTGCGTGTTCATCGGTGTAAATGTAGCTACAAAAAATTCATTCGACAAGAATACGAAAAATAGCTATTTATTTATTTTATTTTTTTTAAAGGTCTTGATATGACACGGGTGTCTTAATTTGGCTTGTTTTGGCTCAATGTATTGTAATTAACATTGAGCAATTGTTCCTGCGTGTTCATCGGTGTAAATGTAGCTAAAAAAAATTCATTCGACAAGAATAAGAAAAATAGCTATTTACTTATTTTATTTTTTTAAAGGTTTTAAAAAGATATAGGTGTCTTAATTTTGCTTATTTTGGCTCATTGTATTGTACTTGACATTAAGCAATTGCTCCTGCGTGTTCATCGGTTTAAATGTTGCTAAAAAAAATTCATTCGACAAGAATAAAAAAAATTATTATTTACTTATTTTATTTTTTTTAAAGGTCTTGATATGATAAGGGTGTCTTAATTTTGCTTATTTTGGCTCATTGTATTGTACTTAACATTGAGCAATTGCTTCTGCGTGTTCATCGGTGTAAATGTAGCTAAAAAAAATTCATTCGACAAGAATAAGAAAAATAGCTATTTACTTATTTTATTTTTTTTAAAGGTTTTAAAAAGATACAGGTGCCTTAATTTTGCTTTTTTTGGCTCAATGTATTGCACTTAACATTGAGCAATTGTTCCTGCGTGTTCATCGGTGTAAATGTACCTAAAAAAAATTCATTCGACAAGAATAAGAAAAATAGCTATTTACTTATTTTTTTTTTTTTAAAGGTCTTAAAAAGATATAGGTGTCTTAATGTTGCTTATTTAGGCTCACTGTATTGTACTTAACATTGGCCACTTGCTCCTGCGTGTTCATCTGTGTAAATGTAGCTACAAAAAATTCATTCGACAAGAATACGAAAAATAGCTATATACTTATTTTTTTTTTTTAAAGGTCTTGATATGACACGGGTGTCTTAATTTTGCTTATTTTGGCTCATTGTATTGTACTTAACATTGAGTAATTGCTCCTGCGTGTTCATCGGTGTAAATGTAGCTAAAAAAAATTCATTCGACAAGAATAAGAAAAATAGCTATTTACTTATTTTATTTTTTTTAAAGGTCTTGAAAAGATATAGGTGTCTTAGTTTTGCTTATTTAGGCTCACTGTATTGTACTTAACCTTGGACACTTGCTCGTGCGTGTTCATCGGTGTAAATTTAGCTACAAAAAATTCAATCGACAAGAATACGAAAAATAGCTATTTACTTATTTTATTTTTTTTAAAGGTCTTGATATGACACGGGTGTCTTAATTTGGCTTGTTTTGGCTCAATGTATTGTAATTAACATTGAGCAATTGTTCCTGCGTGTTCATCAGTGTAAATGTAGCTAAAAAAAATTCATTCGACAAGAACAAGAAAAATAGCTATTTACTTATTTTATTTTTTTAAAGGTTTTAAAAAGATATAGGTGTCTTAATTTTGCTTATTTTGGCTCATTGTATTGTACTTGACATTAAGCAATTGCTCCTGCGTGTTCATCGGTTTAAATGTTGCTAAAAAAAATTCATTCGACAAGAATAAAAAAAATAGCTAGTTACTTATTTTATTTTTTTAAAGGTCTTGATATGATAAGGGTGTCTTAATTTTGCTTATTTTGGCTCATTGTATTGTACTTAACATTGAGCAATTGCTTCTTTGTGTTCATCAGTGTAAATGTAGCTAAAAAAAATTCATTCGACAAGAATAAGAAAAATAGCTATTTACTTATTTTATTTTTTTTAAAGGTTTTAAAAAGATATAGGTGTCTTAATTTTGCTTTTTTTGGCTCAGTGTATTGCACTTAACATTGAGCAATTGTACCTGCGTGTTCATCGGTGTAAATGTACCTAAAAAAAATTCATTCGACAAGAATAAGAAAAATAGCTATTTACTTATTTTATTTTTTTTAAAGGTCTTAAAAAGATACAGGTGTCTTAATGTTGCTTATTTAGGCTCACTGTATTGTACTTAACATTGGCCACTTGCTCCTGCGTGTTCATCGGTGTAAATGTAGCTACAAAAAATTCATTCGACAAGAATACGAAAAATAGCTATATACTTATTTTTTTTTTTTTAAAGGTCTTGATATGACACGGGTGTCTTAATTTTGCTTATTTTGGCTCATTGTATTGTACTTAACATTGAGTAATTGCTCCTGCGTGTTCATCGGTGTAAATGTAGCTAAAAAAAATTCATACGACAAGAATTAGAAAAATGGCTATTTACTTATTTTATTTTTTTAAAGGTTTTAAAAAGATATAGGTGTCTTAATTTTGCTTATTTTGGCTCATTGTATTGCACTTGACATTGAGCAATTGCTCTTGCGTGTTCATCGGTTTAAATGTGGCTAAAAAAAATTCATTCGACAAGAATAAAAAAAATAGCTATTTACTTATTTTATTTTTTTTAAAGGTCTTGATATGATAAGGGTGTCTTAATTTTGCTTATTTTGGCTCATTGTATTGTACTTAACATTGAGCAATTGCTCCTGCGTGTTCATCGGTGTAAATGTAGCTAAAAAAAATTCATTCGACAAGAATAAGAAAAATAGCTATTTACTTATTTTATTTTTTTAAAGGTTTTAAAAAGATATAGGTGTCTTAATTTTGCTTATTTTGGCTCAATGTATTGTTCTTAACATTGAGCAATTGTTTGTGCGTGTTCATCGGTGTAAATGTAGCTAAAAAAAATTCATTCGACAAGAATAAGAAAAATAGCTATTTACTTATTTTATTTTTCAAAAGGTCTTGATATGATAAGGGTGTGTTAATTTTGCTTACTTTGGCTCACGGTATTGTATTTAACATTGAGCAATTGCTCCTGCGTGTTGATCAGTGTAAATGTAGCTAAAAAAAATTCATTCGACAAGAATAAAAAAAATAGCTATTTACTTATTTTATTTTTTTAAGGGTCTTGATATGATAAGGGAGTCTTAATTTTGGTTAATTTGGCTCATTGTATTGTACTTAACATTGAGCAATTGTACCTGCGTGTTTATCGGTGTAAATGTACCTAAAAAAAATTCATTCGACAAGAATAAGAAAAATAGCTATTTACTAATTTTATTTTTTTTAAAGGTCTTTAAAAGATATAGGTGTCTTAATTTTGCTTTTTTTGGCTCAGTGTATTGCACTTGACATTAAGCAATTGCTCCTGCGTGTTCATCGCTTTAAATGTTGCTAAAAAAAATTCATTCGACAAGAATACGAAAAATAGCTATTTACTTATTTTATTTTTTTTAAAGGTCTTGATATGACACGGGTGTCTTAATTCGGCTTGTTTTGGCTCAATGTATTGTAATTAACATTGAGCAATTGTTCCTGCGTGTTCATCAGTGTAAATGTAGCTAAAAAAAATTCATTCGACAAGAACAGGAAAAATAGCTATTTACTTATTTTATTTTTTTAAAGGTTTTAAAAAGATATAGGTGTCTTAATTTTGCTTATTTTGGCTCATTGTATTGTACTTGACATTAAGCAATTGCTCCTGCGTGTTCATCGGTTTAAATGTTGCTAAAAAAAATTCATTCGACAAGAATAAAAAAAATAGCTATTTACTTATTTTATTTTTTTAAAGGTCTTGATATGATAAGGGTGTCTTAATTTTGCTTATTTTGGCTCATTGTATTGTACTTAACATTGAGCAATTGCTTCTTTGTGTTCATCAGTGTAAATGTAGCTAAAAAAAATTCATTCGACAAGAATAAGAAAAATAGCTATTTACTTATTTTATTTTTTTTAAAGGTTTTAAAAAGATATAGGTGTCTTAATTTTGCTTTTTTTGGCTCAGTGTATTGCACTTAACATTGAGCAATTGTACCTGCGTGTTTATCGGTGTAAATGTACCTAAAAAAAATTCATTCGACAAGAATAAGAAAAATAGCTATTTACTTATTTTATTTTTTTTAAAGGTCTTTAAAAGATATATTATTATATTAGATATATATTTTGGCTCATTGTATTGTAATTAACATTGAGCAATTGCTCCTGCGTGTTCATCGGTTTAAATGTTGCTAAAAAAAATTCATTCGACAAGAATACGAAAAATAGCTATTTATTTATTTTATTTTTTTTAAAGGTCTTGATATGACACGGGTGTCTTAATTTGGCTTGTTTTGGCTCAATGTATTGTAATTAACATTGAGCAATTGTTCCTGCGTGTTCATCGGTGTAAATGTAGCTAAAAAAAATTCATTCGACAAGAATAAGAAAAATAGCTATTTACTTATTTTATTTTTTTAAAGGTTTTAAAAAGATATAGGTGTCTTAATTTTGCTTATTTTGGCTCATTGTATTGTACTTGACATTAAGCAATTGCTCCTGCGTGTTCATCGGTTTAAATGTTGCTAAAAAAAATTCATTCGACAAGAATAAAAAAAATTATTATTTACTTATTTTATTTTTTTTAAAGGTCTTGATATGATAAGGGTGTCTTAATTTTGCTTATTTTGGCTCATTGTATTGTACTTGACATTAAGCAATTGCTCCTGCGTGCATCGGTTTAAATATTGCTAAAAAAAATTCATTCGACAAGAATAAAAAAAATAGCTATTTACTTATTTTATTTTTTTAAAGGTCTTGATATGATAAGGGTGTCTTAATTTTGCTTATTTTGGCTCAGTGTATTGCACTTAACATTGAGTAATTGCTCCTGCGTGTTCATCGGTGTAAATGTAGCTAAAAAAAATTCATTCGACAAGAATAAGAAAAATAGCTATTTACTTATTTTATTTTTTTTAAAGGTCTTGAAAAGATATAGGTGTCTTAGTTTTGCTTATTTAGGCTCACTGTATTGTACTTAACATTGGCCACTTGCTCGTGCGTGTTCATCGGTGTAAATGTACCTAAAAAAAATTCATTCGACAAGAATAAGAAAAATAGCTATTTACTTATTTTATTTTTTTTAAAGGTCTTAAAAAGATATAGGTGTCTTAATGTTGCTTATTTAGGCTCACTGTATTGTACTTAACATTGGCCACTTGCTCCTGCGTGTTCATCGGTGTAAATGTAGCTACAAAAAATTCATTCGACAAGAATACGAAAAATAGCTATATACTTATTTTTTTTTTTTTAAAGGTCTTGATATGACACGGGTGTCTTAATTTTGCTTTTTTTGGCTCAGTGTATTGCACTTAACATTGAGCAATTGTACCTGCGTGTTTATCGGTGTAAATGTACCTAAAAAAAATTCATTCGACAAGAATAAGAAAAATAGCTATTTACTTATTTTATTTTTTTTAAAGGTCTTGATATGACACGGGTGTCTTAAATTGGCATATTTTGGCTCATTGTATTGTAATTAACATTGAGCAATTGCTCCTGCGTGTTCATCGGTTTAAATGTTGCTAAAAAAAATTCATTCGACAAGAATAAAAAAAATAGCTATTTACTTATTTTATTTTTTTAAAGGTCTTGATATGACACGGGTGTCTTAAATTGGCTTATTTTGGCTCATTGTATTGTAATTAACATTGAGAAATTGCTCCTGCGTGTTCATCGGTTTAAATGTTGCTAAAAAAAATTCATTCGACAAGAATAAAAAAAATAGCTATTTACTTATTTTATTTTTTTAAAGGTCTTAAAAAGATAAAGGTGTCTTAATTTTGCTTACTTAGGCTCACTGTATTGTACTTAACATTGGCCACTTGCTCCTGCGTGTTCATCGGTGTAAATGTAGCTACAAAAAATTCATTCGACAAGAATAAGAAAAATAGCTATTTACTTATTTTATTTTTTTTAAAGGTCTTTAAAAGATATAGGTGTCTTAATTTTGCTTATTTAGGCTCACTGTATTGTACTTAACATTGGCCACTTGCTCCTGCGTGTTCATCGGTGTAAATGTAGCTACAAAAAATTCATTCGACAAGAATACGAAAAATAGCTATATACTTATTTTATTTTTTTTAAAGGTCTTGATATGACACGGGTGTCTTAAATTGGCATATTTTGGCTCATTGTATTGTAATTAACATTGAGCAATTGCTCCTGCGTGTTCATCGGTTTAAATGTTGCTAAAAAAAATTCATTCGACAAGAATAAAAAAAATAGCTATTTACTTATTTTATTTTTTTAAAGGTCTTGATATCATAAGGGTGTCTTAATGTTGCTTATTTTGGCTCATTGTATTGTACTTAACATTAAGCAATTGTTCCTGCGTGTTCATCGGTGTAAATGTAGCTAAAAAAAATTCATTCGACAAGAATAAGAAAAATAGCTATTTACTTATTTTATTTTTTTTAAAGGTCTTGAAAAGATATAGGTGTCTTAGTTTTGCTTATTTAGGCTCACTGTATTGTACTTAACATTGGCCACTTGCTCGTGCGTGTTCATCGGTGTAAATGTAGCTACAAAAAATTCAATCGACAAGAATACGAAAAATAGCTATTTACTTATTGTATTTTTTTTAAAGGTTTTAAAAAGATATAGGTGTCTTAATTTTGCTTTTTTGGCTTATTGTATTGTACTTGACATTGAGCAATTGCTCCTGCGTGTTCATCGGTTTAAATGTTGCTAAAAAAAATTCATTCGACAAGAATAAAAAAAATAGCTATTTACTTATTTTTTTTTTTTTTAAAGGTCTTGATATGAGAAGGGTGTCTTAATTTGGCTTATTTTGGCTCATTGTATTGTAATTAACATTGAGCAATTGCTCCTGCGTGTTCATCGGTGTAAATGTAGCTACAAAAAATTCATTCGACAAGAATACGAAAAATAGCTATTTATTTATTTTATTTTTTTTAAAGGTCTTGATATGACACGGGTGTCTTAATTTGGCTTGTTTTGGCTCAATGTATTGTAATTAACATTGAGCAATTGTTCCTGCGTGTTCATCGGTGTAAATGTAGCTAAAAAAAATTCATTCGACAAGAATAAGAAAAATAGCTATTTACTTATTTTATTTTTTTAAAGGTTTTAAAAAGATATAGGTGTCTTAATTTTGCTTATTTTGGCTCATTGTATTGTACTTCACATTAAGCAATTGCTCCTGCGTGTTCATCGGTTTAAATGTTGCTAAAAAAAATTCATTCGACAAGAATAAAAAAAATTATTATTTACTTATTTTATTTTTTTTAAAGGTCTTGATATGATAAGGGTGTCTTAATTTTGCTTATTTTGGCTCATTGTATTGTAATTAACATTGAGCAATTGCTCCTGCGTGTTCATCGGTGTAAATGTAGCTACAAAAAATTCATTCGACAAGAATACGAAAAATAGCTATATACTTATTTTTTTTTTTTTAAAGGTCTTGATATGACACGGGTGTCTTAAATTGGCTTATTTTGGCTCACTGTATTGTAATTAACATTGAGCAATTGCTCCTGCGTGTTCATCGGTTTAAATGTTGCTAAAAAAAATTCATTCGACATGAATAAAAAAAATAGCTATTTACTTATTTTAATTTTTTAAGGGTCTTGATATGATAAGGGTGTCTTAATTTTGCTTATTTTGGCTCATTGTATTGTACTTAACATTGAGTAATTGCTCCTGCGTGTTCATCGGTGTAAATGTAGCTAAAAAAAATTCATTCGACAAGAATAAGAAAAATAGCTATTTACTTATTTTATTTTTTTTAAAGGTCTTGAAAAGATATAGGTGTCTTAGTTTTGCTTATTTAGGCTCACTGTATTGTACTTAACATTGGCCACTTGCTCGTGCGTGTTCATCGGTGTAAATGTAGCTACAAAAAATTCAATCGACAAGAATACGAAAAATAGCTTTTTACTTATTTTATTTTTTTTAAAGGTCTTGATATGACACGGGTGTCTTAATTTGGCTTGTTTTGGCTCAATGTATTGTAATTAACATTGAGCAATTGTTCCTGCGTGTTCATCAGTGTAAATGTAGCTAAAAAAAATTCATTCGACAAGAACAAGAAAAATAGCTATTTACTTATTTTATTTTTTTAAAGGTTTTAAAAAGATATAGGTGTCTTAATTTTGCTTATTTTGGCTCATTGTATTGTACTTGACATTAAGCAATTGCTCCTGCGTGTTCATCGGTTTAAATGTTGCTAAAAAAAATTCATTCGACAAGAATAAAAAAAATAGCTATTTACTTATTTTATTTTTTTAAAGGTCTTGATATGATAAGGGTGTCTTAATTTTGCTTATTTTGGCTCATTGTATTGTACTTAACATTGAGCAATTGCTTCTTTGTGTTCATCAGTGTAAATGTAGCTAAAAAAAATTCATTCGACAAGAATAAGAAAAATAGCTATTTACTTATTTTATTTTTTTTAAAGGTCTTTAAAAGATATAGGTGTCTTAATTTTGCTTTTTTTGGCTCAGTGTATTGCACTTAACATTGAGCAATTGTACCTGCGTGTTTATCGGTGTAAATGTACCTAAAAAAAATTCATTCGACAAGAATAAGAAAAATAGCTATTTACTTATTTTATTTTTTTTAAAGGTCTTTAAAAGATATAGGTGTCTTAATTTTGCTTATTTAGGCTCAATGTATTGTACTTAACATTGGCCACTTGCTCCTGCGTGTTCAGCGGTGTAAATGTAGCTACAAAAAATTCATTCGACAAGAATACGAAAAATAGCTATATACTTATTTTATTTTTTTTAAAGGTCTTGATATGACACGGGTGTCTTAAATTGGCATATTTTGGCTCATTGTATTGTACTTGACATTAAGCAATTGCTCCTGCGTGTTCATCGGTTTAAATGTTGCTAAAAAAAATTCATTCGACAAGAATAAAAAAAATAGCTATTTACTTATTTTATTTTTTTAAAGGTCTTGATATGATAAGGGTGTCTTAATTTTGCTTATTTTGGCTCATTGTATTGTACTTAACATTGAGCAATTGCTTCTTTGTGTTCATCAGTGTAAATGTAGCTAAAAAAAATTCATTCGACAAGAATAAGAAAAATAGCTATTTACTTATTTTATTTTTTTTAAAGGTTTTAAAAAGATATAGGTGTCTTAATTTTGCTTTTTTTGGCTCAGTGTATTGCACTTAACATTGAGCAATTGTACCTGCGTGTTTATCGGTGTAAATGTACCTAAAAAAAATTCATTCGACAAGAATAAGAAAAATAGCTATTTACTTATTTTATTTTTTTTAAAGGTCTTTAAAAGATATAGGTGTCTTAATTTTGCTTATTTAGGCTCACTGTATTGTACTTAACATTGGCCACTTGCTCCTGCGTGTTCATCGGTGTAAATGTAGCTACAAAAAATTCATTCGACAAGAATACGAAAAATAGCTATATACTTATTTTATTTTTTTTAAAGGTCTTGATATGACACGGGTGTCTTAAATTGGCATATTTTGGCTCATTGTATTGTAATTAACATTGAGCAATTGCTCCTGCGTGTTCATCGGTTTAAATGTTGCTAAAAAAAATTCATTCGACAAGAATAAAAAAAATAGCTATTTACTTATTTTATTTTTTTAAAGGTCTTGATATGACACGGGTGTCTTAAATTGGCTTATTTTGGCTCATTGTATTGTAATTAACATTGAGAAATTGCTCCTGCGTGTTCATCGGTTTAAATGTTGCTAAAAAAAATTCATTCGACAAGAATAAAAAAAATAGCTATTTACTTATTTTATTTTTTTAAAGGTCTTGATATGATAAGGGTGTCTTAATTTTGCTTATTTTGGCTCATTGTATTGTACTTAACATTGAGTAATTGCTCCTGCGTGTTCATCGGTGTAAATGTAGCTAAAAAAAATTCATACGACAAGAATTAGAAAAATGGCTATTTACTTATTTTATTTTTTTAAAGGTTTTAAAAAGATATAGGTGTCTTAATTTTGCTTATTTTGGCTCATTGTATTGCACTTGACATTGAGCAATTGCTCTTGCGTGTTCATCGGTTTAAATGTGGCTAAAAAAAATTCATTCGACAAGAATAAAAAAAATAGCTATTTACTTATTTTATTTTTTTTAAAGGTCTTGATATGATAAGGGTGTCTTAATTTTGCTTATTTTGGCTCATTGTATTGTACTTAACATTGAGCAATTGCTCCTGCGTGTTCATCGGTGTAAATGTAGCTAAAAAAAATTCATTCGACAAGAATAAGAAAAATAGCTATTTACTTATTTTATTTTTTTAAAGGTTTTAAAAAGATATAGGTGTCTTAATTTTGCTTATTTTGGCTCAATGTATTGTTCTTAACATTGAGCAATTGTTTGTGCGTGTTCATCGGTGTAAATGTAGCTAAAAAAAATTCATTCGACAAGAATAAGAAAAATAGCTATTTACTTATTTTATTTTTCAAAAGGTCTTGATATGATAAGGGTGTGTTAATTTTGCTTACTTTGGCTCACGGTATTGTATTTAACATTGAGCAATTGCTCCTGCGTGTTGATCAGTGTAAATGTAGCTAAAAAAAATTCATTCGACAAGAATAAAAAAAATAGCTATTTACTTATTTTATTTTTTTAAGGGTCTTGATATGATAAGGGAGTCTTAATTTTGGTTAATTTGGCTCATTGTATTGTACTTAACATTGAGCAATTGTACCTGCGTGTTTATCGGTGTAAATGTACCTAAAAAAAATTCATTCGACAAGAATAAGAAAAATAGCTATTTACTAATTTTATTTTTTTTAAAGGTCTTTAAAAGATATAGGTGTCTTAATTTTGCTTTTTTTGGCTCAGTGTATTGCACTTGACATTAAGCAATTGCTCCTGCGTGTTCATCGCTTTAAATGTTGCTAAAAAAAATTCATTCGACAAGAATACGAAAAATAGCTATTTACTTATTTTATTTTTTTTAAAGGTCTTGATATGACACGGGTGTCTTAATTCGGCTTGTTTTGGCTCAATGTATTGTAATTAACATTGAGCAATTGTTCCTGCGTGTTCATCAGTGTAAATGTAGCTAAAAAAAATTCATTCGACAAGAACAGGAAAAATAGCTATTTACTTATTTTATTTTTTTAAAGGTTTTAAAAAGATATAGGTGTCTTAATTTTGCTTATTTTGGCTCATTGTATTGTACTTGACATTAAGCAATTGCTCCTGCGTGTTCATCGGTTTAAATGTTGCTAAAAAAAATTCATTCGACAAGAATAAAAAAAATAGCTATTTACTTATTTTATTTTTTTAAAGGTCTTGATATGATAAGGGTGTCTTAATTTTGCTTATTTTGGCTCATTGTATTGTACTTAACATTGAGCAATTGCTTCTTTGTGTTCATCAGTGTAAATGTAGCTAAAAAAAATTCATTCGACAAGAATAAGAAAAATAGCTATTTACTTATTTTATTTTTTTTAAAGGTTTTAAAAAGATATAGGTGTCTTAATTTTGCTTTTTTTGGCTCAGTGTATTGCACTTAACATTGAGCAATTGTACCTGCGTGTTTATCGGTGTAAATGTACCTAAAAAAAATTCATTCGACAAGAATAAGAAAAATAGCTATTTACTTATTTTATTTTTTTTAAAGGTCTTTAAAAGATATATTATTATATTAGATATATATTTTGGCTCATTGTATTGTAATTAACATTGAGCAATTGCTCCTGCGTGTTCATCGGTTTAAATGTTGCTAAAAAAAATTCATTCGACAAGAATACGAAAAATAGCTATTTATTTATTTTATTTTTTTTAAAGGTCTTGATATGACACGGGTGTCTTAATTTGGCTTGTTTTGGCTCAATGTATTGTAATTAACATTGAGCAATTGTTCCTGCGTGTTCATCGGTGTAAATGTAGCTAAAAAAAATTCATTCGACAAGAATAAGAAAAATAGCTATTTACTTATTTTATTTTTTTAAAGGTTTTAAAAAGATATAGGTGTCTTAATTTTGCTTATTTTGGCTCATTGTATTGTACTTGACATTAAGCAATTGCTCCTGCGTGTTCATCGGTTTAAATGTTGCTAAAAAAAATTCATTCGACAAGAATAAAAAAAATTATTATTTACTTATTTTATTTTTTTTAAAGGTCTTGATATGATAAGGGTGTCTTAATTTTGCTTATTTTGGCTCATTGTATTGTACTTGACATTAAGCAATTGCTCCTGCGTGCATCGGTTTAAATATTGCTAAAAAAAATTCATTCGACAAGAATAAAAAAAATAGCTATTTACTTATTTTATTTTTTTAAAGGTCTTGATATGATAAGGGTGTCTTAATTTTGCTTATTTTGGCTCAGTGTATTGCACTTAACATTGAGTAATTGCTCCTGCGTGTTCATCGGTGTAAATGTAGCTAAAAAAAATTCATTCGACAAGAATAAGAAAAATAGCTATTTACTTATTTTATTTTTTTTAAAGGTCTTGAAAAGATATAGGTGTCTTAGTTTTGCTTATTTAGGCTCACTGTATTGTACTTAACATTGGCCACTTGCTCGTGCGTGTTCATCGGTGTAAATGTACCTAAAAAAAATTCATTCGACAAGAATAAGAAAAATAGCTATTTACTTATTTTATTTTTTTTAAAGGTCTTAAAAAGATATAGGTGTCTTAATGTTGCTTATTTAGGCTCACTGTATTGTACTTAACATTGGCCACTTGCTCCTGCGTGTTCATCGGTGTAAATGTAGCTACAAAAAATTCATTCGACAAGAATACGAAAAATAGCTATATACTTATTTTTTTTTTTTTAAAGGTCTTGATATGACACGGGTGTCTTAATTTTGCTTTTTTTGGCTCAGTGTATTGCACTTAACATTGAGCAATTGTACCTGCGTGTTTATCGGTGTAAATGTACCTAAAAAAAATTCATTCGACAAGAATAAGAAAAATAGCTATTTACTTATTTTATTTTTTTTAAAGGTCTTGATATGACACGGGTGTCTTAAATTGGCATATTTTGGCTCATTGTATTGTAATTAACATTGAGCAATTGCTCCTGCGTGTTCATCGGTTTAAATGTTGCTAAAAAAAATTCATTCGACAAGAATAAAAAAAATAGCTATTTACTTATTTTATTTTTTTAAAGGTCTTGATATGACACGGGTGTCTTAAATTGGCTTATTTTGGCTCATTGTATTGTAATTAACATTGAGAAATTGCTCCTGCGTGTTCATCGGTTTAAATGTTGCTAAAAAAAATTCATTCGACAAGAATAAAAAAAATAGCTATTTACTTATTTTATTTTTTTAAAGGTCTTAAAAAGATAAAGGTGTCTTAATTTTGCTTACTTAGGCTCACTGTATTGTACTTAACATTGGCCACTTGCTCCTGCGTGTTCATCGGTGTAAATGTAGCTACAAAAAATTCATTCGACAAGAATAAGAAAAATAGCTATTTACTTATTTTATTTTTTTTAAAGGTCTTTAAAAGATATAGGTGTCTTAATTTTGCTTATTTAGGCTCACTGTATTGTACTTAACATTGGCCACTTGCTCCTGCGTGTTCATCGGTGTAAATGTAGCTACAAAAAATTCATTCGACAAGAATACGAAAAATAGCTATATACTTATTTTATTTTTTTTAAAGGTCTTGATATGACACGGGTGTCTTAAATTGGCATATTTTGGCTCATTGTATTGTAATTAACATTGAGCAATTGCTCCTGCGTGTTCATCGGTTTAAATGTTGCTAAAAAAAATTCATTCGACAAGAATAAAAAAAATAGCTATTTACTTATTTTATTTTTTTAAAGGTCTTGATATCATAAGGGTGTCTTAATGTTGCTTATTTTGGCTCATTGTATTGTACTTAACATTAAGCAATTGTTCCTGCGTGTTCATCGGTGTAAATGTAGCTAAAAAAAATTCATTCGACAAGAATAAGAAAAATAGCTATTTACTTATTTTATTTTTTTTAAAGGTCTTGAAAAGATATAGGTGTCTTAGTTTTGCTTATTTAGGCTCACTGTATTGTACTTAACATTGGCCACTTGCTCGTGCGTGTTCATCGGTGTAAATGTAGCTACAAAAAATTCAATCGACAAGAATACGAAAAATAGCTATTTACTTATTGTATTTTTTTTAAAGGTTTTAAAAAGATATAGGTGTCTTAATTTTGCTTTTTTGGCTTATTGTATTGTACTTGACATTGAGCAATTGCTCCTGCGTGTTCATCGGTTTAAATGTTGCTAAAAAAAATTCATTCGACAAGAATAAAAAAAATAGCTATTTACTTATTTTTTTTTTTTTTAAAGGTCTTGATATGAGAAGGGTGTCTTAATTTGGCTTATTTTGGCTCATTGTATTGTAATTAACATTGAGCAATTGCTCCTGCGTGTTCATCGGTGTAAATGTAGCTACAAAAAATTCATTCGACAAGAATACGAAAAATAGCTATTTATTTATTTTATTTTTTTTAAAGGTCTTGATATGACACGGGTGTCTTAATTTGGCTTGTTTTGGCTCAATGTATTGTAATTAACATTGAGCAATTGTTCCTGCGTGTTCATCGGTGTAAATGTAGCTAAAAAAAATTCATTCGACAAGAATAAGAAAAATAGCTATTTACTTATTTTATTTTTTTAAAGGTTTTAAAAAGATATAGGTGTCTTAATTTTGCTTATTTTGGCTCATTGTATTGTACTTCACATTAAGCAATTGCTCCTGCGTGTTCATCGGTTTAAATGTTGCTAAAAAAAATTCATTCGACAAGAATAAAAAAAATTATTATTTACTTATTTTATTTTTTTTAAAGGTCTTGATATGATAAGGGTGTCTTAATTTTGCTTATTTTGGCTCATTGTATTGTAATTAACATTGAGCAATTGCTCCTGCGTGTTCATCGGTGTAAATGTAGCTACAAAAAATTCATTCGACAAGAATACGAAAAATAGCTATATACTTATTTTTTTTTTTTTAAAGGTCTTGATATGACACGGGTGTCTTAAATTGGCTTATTTTGGCTCACTGTATTGTAATTAACATTGAGCAATTGCTCCTGCGTGTTCATCGGTTTAAATGTTGCTAAAAAAAATTCATTCGACATGAATAAAAAAAATAGCTATTTACTTATTTTAATTTTTTAAGGGTCTTGATATGATAAGGGTGTCTTAATTTTGCTTATTTTGGCTCATTGTATTGTACTTAACATTGAGTAATTGCTCCTGCGTGTTCATCGGTGTAAATGTAGCTAAAAAAAATTCATTCGACAAGAATAAGAAAAATAGCTATTTACTTATTTTATTTTTTTTAAAGGTCTTGAAAAGATATAGGTGTCTTAGTTTTGCTTATTTAGGCTCACTGTATTGTACTTAACATTGGCCACTTGCTCGTGCGTGTTCATCGGTGTAAATGTAGCTACAAAAAATTCAATCGACAAGAATACGAAAAATAGCTTTTTACTTATTTTATTTTTTTTAAAGGTCTTGATATGACACGGGTGTCTTAATTTGGCTTGTTTTGGCTCAATGTATTGTAATTAACATTGAGCAATTGTTCCTGCGTGTTCATCAGTGTAAATGTAGCTAAAAAAAATTCATTCGACAAGAACAAGAAAAATAGCTATTTACTTATTTTATTTTTTTAAAGGTTTTAAAAAGATATAGGTGTCTTAATTTTGCTTATTTTGGCTCATTGTATTGTACTTGACATTAAGCAATTGCTCCTGCGTGTTCATCGGTTTAAATGTTGCTAAAAAAAATTCATTCGACAAGAATAAAAAAAATAGCTATTTACTTATTTTATTTTTTTAAAGGTCTTGATATGATAAGGGTGTCTTAATTTTGCTTATTTTGGCTCATTGTATTGTACTTAACATTGAGCAATTGCTTCTTTGTGTTCATCAGTGTAAATGTAGCTAAAAAAAATTCATTCGACAAGAATAAGAAAAATAGCTATTTACTTATTTTATTTTTTTTAAAGGTCTTTAAAAGATATAGGTGTCTTAATTTTGCTTTTTTTGGCTCAGTGTATTGCACTTAACATTGAGCAATTGTACCTGCGTGTTTATCGGTGTAAATGTACCTAAAAAAAATTCATTCGACAAGAATAAGAAAAATAGCTATTTACTTATTTTATTTTTTTTAAAGGTCTTTAAAAGATATAGGTGTCTTAATTTTGCTTATTTAGGCTCAATGTATTGTACTTAACATTGGCCACTTGCTCCTGCGTGTTCAGCGGTGTAAATGTAGCTACAAAAAATTCATTCGACAAGAATACGAAAAATAGCTATATACTTATTTTATTTTTTTTAAAGGTCTTGATATGACACGGGTGTCTTAAATTGGCATATTTTGGCTCATTGTATTGTACTTGACATTAAGCAATTGCTCCTGCGTGTTCATCGGTTTAAATGTTGCTAAAAAAAATTCATTCGACAAGAATAAAAAAAATAGCTATTTACTTATTTTATTTTTTTAAAGGTCTTGATATGATAAGGGTGTCTTAATTTTGCTTATTTTGGCTCATTGTATTGTACTTAACATTGAGCAATTGCTTCTTTGTGTTCATCAGTGTAAATGTAGCTAAAAAAAATTCATTCGACAAGAATAAGAAAAATAGCTATTTACTTATTTTATTTTTTTTAAAGGTTTTAAAAAGATATAGGTGTCTTAATTTTGCTTTTTTTGGCTCAGTGTATTGCACTTAACATTGAGCAATTGTACCTGCGTGTTTATCGGTGTAAATGTACCTAAAAAAAATTCATTCGACAAGAATAAGAAAAATAGCTATTTACTTATTTTATTTTTTTTAAAGGTCTTTAAAAGATATAGGTGTCTTAATTTTGCTTATTTAGGCTCACTGTATTGTACTTAACATTGGCCACTTGCTCCTGCGTGTTCATCGGTGTAAATGTAGCTACAAAAAATTCATTCGACAAGAATACGAAAAATAGCTATATACTTATTTTATTTTTTTTAAAGGTCTTGATATGACACGGGTGTCTTAAATTGGCATATTTTGGCTCATTGTATTGTAATTAACATTGAGCAATTGCTCCTGCGTGTTCATCGGTTTAAATGTTGCTAAAAAAAATTCATTCGACAAGAATAAAAAAAATAGCTATTTACTTATTTTATTTTTTTAAAGGTCTTGATATGACACGGGTGTCTTAAATTGGCTTATTTTGGCTCATTGTATTGTAATTAACATTGAGAAATTGCTCCTGCGTGTTCATCGGTTTAAATGTTGCTAAAAAAAATTCATTCGACAAGAATAAAAAAAATAGCTATTTACTTATTTTATTTTTTTAAAGGTCTTGATATGATAAGGGTGTCTTAATGTTGCTTACTTTGGCTCATTGTATTGTACTCAACATTAAGCAATTGTTCTTGCGTGTTCATCGGTGTAAATGTAGCTAAAAAAAATTCATTCGACAAGAATAAGAAAAATAGCTATTTAATTATTTTATTTTTTTTAAAGGTCTTAAAAAGATAAAGGTGTCTTAATTTTGCTTATTTAGGCTCACTGTATTGTACTTAACATTGGCCACTTGCTCCTGCGTGTTCATCGGTGTAAATGTAGCTACAAAAAATTCATTCGACAAGAATAAGAAAAATAGCTATTTACTTATTTTATTTTTTTTAAAGGTCTTTAAAAGATATAGGTGTCTTAATTTTGCTTTTTTTGGCTCAGTGTATTGCACTTAACATTGAGCAATTGTACCTGCGTGTTTATCGGTGTAAATGTACCTAAAAAAAATTCATTCGACAAGAATAAGAAAAATAGCTATTTACTTATTTTATTTTTTTTAAAGGTCTTTAAAAGATATAGGTGTCTTAATTTTGCTTATTTAGGCTCACTGTATTGTACTTAACATTGGCCACTTGCTCCTGCGTGTTCATCGGTGTAAATGTAGCTACAAAAAATTCATTCGACAAGAATACGAAAAATAGCTATATACTTATTTTATTTTTTTTAAAGGTCTTGATATGACACGGGTGTCTTAAATTGGCATATTTTGGCTCATTGTATTGTAATTAACATTGAGCAATTGCTCCTGCGTGTTCATCGGTTTAAATGTTGCTAAAAAAAATTCATTCGACAAGAATAAAAAAAATAGCTATTTACTTATTTTATTTTTTTAAAGGTCTTGATATGATAAGGGTGTCTTAATGTTGCTTATTTTGGCTCATTGTATAGTACTTAACATTAAACAATTGTTTCTGCGTGTTCATCGGTGTAAATGTAGCTAAAAAAAATTCATTCGACAAGAATAAGAAAAATAGCTATTTACTTATTTTATTTTTTTAAAGGTTTTAAAAAGATATAGGTGTCTTAATTTTGCTTATTTTGGCTCAATGTATTGTTCTTAACATTGAGCAATTGTTTGTGCGTGTTCATCGGTGTAAATGTAGCTAAAAAAAATTCATTCGACAAGAATAAGAAAAATAGCTATTTACTTATTTTATTTTTCAAACGGTCTTGATATGATAAGGGTGTCTTAATTTTGCTTACTTTGGCTCACGGTATTGTATTTAACATTGAGCAATTGCTCCTGCGTGTTGATCAGTGTAAATGTAGCTAAAAAAAATTCATTCGACAAGAATAAAAAAAATAGCTATTTACTTATTTTATTTTTTTAAGGGTCTTGATATGATAAGGGTGTCTTAATTTTGCTTATTTTGGCTCATTGTATTGTACTTAACATTGAGCAATTGTACCTGCGTGTTTATCGGTGTAAATGTACCTAAAAAAAATTCATTCGACAAGAATAAGAAAAATAGCTATTTACTTATTTTATTTTTTTTAAAGGTCTTTAAAAGATATAGGTGTCTTAATTTTGCTTTTTTTGGCTCAGTGTATTGCACTTGACATTAAGCAATTGCTCCTGCGTGTTCATCGGTTTAGATGTTGCTAACAAAAATTCATTCGACAAGAATACGAAAAATAGCTATTTACTTATTTTATTTTTTTTAATGGTCTTGATATGACACGGGTGTCTTAATTTGGCTTGTTTTGGCTCAATGTATTGTAATTAACATTGAGCAATTGTTCCTGCGTGTTCATCAGTGTAAATGTAGCTAAAAAAAATTCATTCGACAAGAACAAGAAAAATAGCTATTTACTTATTTTATTTTTTTAAAGGTTTTAAAAAGATATAGGTGTCTGAATTTTGCTTATTTTGGCTCATTGTATTGTACTTGACATTAAGCAATTGCTCCTGCGTGTTCATCGGTTTAAATGTTGCTAAAAAAAATTCATTCGACAAGAATAAAAAAAATAGCTATTTACTTATTTTATTTTTTTAAAGGTCTTGATATGATAAGGGTGTCTTAATTTTGCTTATTTTGGCTCATTGTATTGTACTTAACATTGAGCAATTGCTTCTTTGTGTTCATCAGTGTAAATGTAGCTAAAAAAAATTCATTCGACAAGAATAAGAAAAATAGCTATTTACTTATTTTATTTTTTTTAAAGGTTTTAAAAAGATATAGGTGTCTTAATTTTGCTTTTTTTGGCTCAGTGTATTGCACTTAACATTGAGCAATTGTACCTGCGTGTTTATCGGTGTAAATGTACCTAAAAAAAATTCATTCGACAAGAATAAGAAAAATAGCTATTTACTTATTTTATTTTTTTTAAAGGTCTTTAAAAGATATAGGTGTCTTAATTTTGCTTATTTAGGCTTACTGTATTGTACTTAACATTGGCCACTTGCTCCTGCGTGTTCATCGGTGTAAATGTAGCTACAAAAAATTCATTCGACAAGAATACGAAAAATAGCTATATACTTATTTTATTTTTTTTAAAGGTCTTGATATGACACGGGTGTCTTAAATTGGCATATTTTGGCTCATTGTATTGTAATTAACATTGAGCAATTGCTCCTGCGTGTTCATCGGTTTAAATGTTGCTAAAAAAAATTCATTCGACAAGAATAAAAAAAATAGCTATTTACTTATTTTATTTTTTTAAAGGTCTTGATATGACACGGGTGTCTTAAATTGGCTTATTTTGGCTCATTGTATTGTAATTAACATTGAGAAATTGCTCCTGCGTGTTCATCGGTTTAAATGTTGCTAAAAAAAATTCATTCGACAAGAATAAAAAAAATAGCTATTTACTTATTTTATTTTTTTAAATGTCTTGATATGATAAGGGTGTCTTAATGTTGCTTACTTTGGCTCATTGTATTGTACTCAACATTAAGCAATTGTTCTTGCGTGTTCATCGGTGTAAATGTAGCTAAAAAAAATTCATTCGACAAGAATAAGAAAAATAGCTATTTAATTATTTTATTTTTTTTAAAGGTCTTAAAAAGATAAAGGTGTCTTAATTTTGCTTATTTAGGCTCACTGTATTGTACTTAACATTGGCCACTTGCTCCTGCGTGTTCATCGGTGTAAATGTAGCTTCAAAAAATTCATTCGACAAGAATAAGAAAAATAGCTATTTACTTATTTTATTTTTTTTAAAGGTCTTTAAAAGATATAGGTGTCTTAATTTTGCTTTTTTTGGCTCAGTGTATTGCACTTAACATTGAGCAATTGTACCTGCGCGTTTATCGGTGTAAATGTACCTAAAAAAAATTCATTCGACAAGAATAAGAAAAATAGCTATTTACTTATTTTATTTTTTTTAAAGGTCTTTAAAAGATATAGGTGTCTTAATTTTGCTTATTTAGGCTCACTGTATTGTACTTAACATTGGCCACTTGCTCCTGCGTGTTCATCGGTGTAAATGTAGCTACAAAAAATTCATTCGACAAGAATACGAAAAATAGCTATATACTTATTTTATTTTTTTTAAAGGTCTTGATATGACACGGGTGCCTTAAATTGGCATATTTTGGCTCATTGTATTGTAATTAACATTGAGCAATTGCTCCTGCGTGTTCATCGGTTTAAATGTTGCTAAAAAAAATTCATTCGACAAGAATAAAAAAAATAGCTATTTACTTATTTTATTTTTTTAAAGGTCTTGATATGATAAGGGTGTCTTAATGTTGCTTATTTTGGCTCATTGTATAGTACTTAACATTAAACAATTGTTCCTGCGTGTTCATCGGTGTAAATGTAGCTAAAAAAAATTCATTCGACAAGAATAAGAAAAATAGCTATTTACTTATTTTTTTTTTTTAAAGGTCTTGAAAAGATATAGGTGTCTTAGTTTTGCTTATTTAGGCTCACTGTATTGTACTTAACATTGGCCACTTGCTCGTGCGTGTTCATCGGTGTAAATGTAGCTACAAAAAATTCAATCGACAAGAATACGAAAAATAGCTATTTACTTATTGTATTTTTTTTAAAGGTTTTAAAAAGATATAGGTGTCTTAATTTTGCTTATTTTGGCTTATTGTATTGTACTTGACATTGAGCAATTGCTCCTGCGTGTTCATCGGTTTAAATGTTGCTAAAAAAAATTCATTCGACAAGAATAAAAAAAATAGCTATTTACTTATTTTTTTTTTTTTAAAGGTCTTGATATGACAAGGGTGTCTTAATTTGGCTTATTTTGGCTCATTGTATTGTAATTAACATTGAGCAATTGCTCCTGCGTGTTCATCGGTTTAAATGTTGCTAAAAAAAATTCATTCGACAAGAATAAAAAAAATAGCTATTTACTTATTTTTTTTTTTTTAAAGGTCTTGATATGACAAGGGTGTCTTAATTTGGCTTATTTTGGCTCATTGTATTGTAATTAACATTGAGAAATTGCTCCTGCGTGTTCATCGGTGTAAATGTAGCTACAAAAAATTCATTCGACAAGAATACGAAAAATAGCTATTTATTTATTTTATTTTTTTTAAAGGTCTTGATATGACACGGGTGTCTTAATTTGGCTTGTTTTGGCTCAATGTATTGTAATTAAGATTGAGCAATTGTTCCTGCGTGTTCATCGGTGTAAATGTAGCTAAAAAAAATTCATTCGACAAGAATAAGAAAAATAGCTATTTACTTATTTTATTTTTTTAAAGGTTTTAAAAAGATATAGGTGTCTTAATTTTGCTTATTTTGGCTCAATGTATTGTTCTTAACATTGAGCAATTGTTTGTGCGTGTTCATCGGTGTAAATGTAGCTAAAAAAAATTCATTCGACAAGAATAAGAAAAATAGCTATTTAATTATTTTATTTTTTTTAAAGGTCTTAAAAAGATAAAGGTGTCTTAATTTTGCTTATTTAGGCTCACTGTATTGTACTTAACATTGGCCACTTGCTCCTGCGTGTTCATCGGTGTAAATGTAGCTACAAAAAATTCATTCGACAAGAATAAGAAAAATAGCTATTTACTTATTTTATTTTTTTTAAAGGTCTTTAAAAGATATAGGTGTCTTAATTTTGCTTTTTTTGGCTCAGTGTATTGCACTTAACATTGAGCAATTGTACCTGCGTGTTTATCGGTGTAAATGTACCTAAAAAAAATTCATTCGACAAGAATAAGAAAAATAGCTATTTACTTATTTTATTTTTTTTAAAGGTCTTTAAAAGATATAGGTGTCTTAATTTTGCTTATTTAGGCTCACTGTATTGTACTTAACATTGGCCACTTGCTTCTGCGTGTTCATCGGTGTAAATGTAGCTACAAAAAATTCATTCGACAAGAATACGAAAAATAGCTATATACTTATTTTATTTTTTTTAAAGGTCTTGATATGACACGGGTGCCTTAAATTGGCATATTTTGGCTCATTGTATTGTAATTAACATTGAGCAATTGCTCCTGCGTGTTCATCGGTTTAAATGTTGCTAAAAAAAATTCATTCGACAAGAATAAAAAAAATAGCTATTTACTTATTTTATTTTTTTAAAGGTCTTGATATGATAAGGGTGTCTTAATGTTGCTTATTTTGGCTCATTGTATAGTACTTAACATTAAACAATTGTTCCTGCGTGTTCATCGGTGTAAATGTAGCTAAAAAAAATTCATTCGACAAGAATAAGAAAAATAGCTATTTACTTATTTTTTTTTTTTAAAGGTCTTGAAAAGATATAGGTGTCTTAGTTTTGCTTATTTAGGCTCACTGTATTGTACTTAACATTGGCCACTTGCTCGTGCGTGTTCATCGGTGTAAATGTAGCTACAAAAAATTCAATCGACAAGAATACGAAAAATAGCTATTTACTTATTGTATTTTTTTTAAAGGTTTTAAAAAGATATAGGTGTCTTAATTTTGCTTATTTTGGCTTATTGTATTGTACTTGACATTGAGCAATTGCTCCTGCGTGTTCATCGGTTTAAATGTTGCTAAAAAAAATTCATTCGACAAGAATAAAAAAAATAGCTATTTACTTATTTTTTTTTTTTTAAAGGTCTTGATATGACAAGGGTGTCTTAATTTTGCTTATTTTGGCTTATTGTATTGTACTTGACATTGAGCAATTGCTCCTGCGTGTTCATCGGTTTAAATGTTGCTAAAAAAAATTCATTCGACAAGAATAAAAAAAATAGCTATTTACTTATTTTTTTTTTTTTAAAGGTCTTGATATGACAAGGGTGTCTTAATTTGGCTTATTTTGGCTCATTGTATTGTAATTAACATTGAGCAATTGCTCCTGCGTGTTCATCGGTGTAAATGTAGCTACAAAAAATTCATTCGACAAGAATACGAAAAATAGCTATTTATTTATTTTATTTTTTTTAAAGGTCTTGATATGACACGGGTGTCTTAATTTGGCTTGTTTTGGCTCAATGTATTGTAATTAACATTGAGCAATTGTTCCTGCGTGTTCATCGGTGTAAATGTAGCTAAAAAAAATTCATTCGACAAGAATAAGAAAAATAGCTATTTACTTATTTTATTTTTTTAAAGGTTTTAAAAAGATATAGGTGTCTTAATTTTGCTTATTTTGGCTCAATGTATTGTTCTTAACATTGAGCAATTGTTTGTGCGTGTTCATCGGTGTAAATGTAGCTAAAAAAAATTCATTCGACAAGAATAAGAAAAATAGCTATTTACTTATTTTATTTTTCAAAAGGTCTTGATATGATAAGGGTGTGTTAATTTTGCTTACTTTGGCTCACGGTATTGTATTTAACATTGAGCAATTGCTCCTGCGTGTTGATCAGTGTAAATGTAGCTAAAAAAAATTCATTCGACAAGAATAAAAAAAATAGCTATTTACTTATTTTATTTTTTTAAGGGTCTTGATATGATAAGGGAGTCTTAATTTTGCTTATTTTGGCTCATTGTATTGTACTTAACATTGAGCAATTGTACCTGCGTGTTTATCGGTGTAAATGTACCTAAAAAAAATTCATTCGACAAGAATAAGAAAAATAGCTATTTACTAATTTTATTTTTTTTAAAGGTCTTTAAAAGATATAGGTGTCTTAATTTTGCTTTTTTTGGCTCAGTGTATTGCACTTGACATTAAGCAATTGCTCCTGCGTGTTCATCGGTTTAAATGTTGCTAAAAAAAATTCATTCGACAAGAATACGAAAAATAGCTATTTACTTATTTTATTTTTTTTAAAGGTCTTGATATGACACGGGTGTCTTAATTTGGCTTGTTTTGGCTCAATGTATTGTAATTAACATTGAGCAATTGTTCCTGCGTGTTCATCAGTGTAAATGTAGCTAAAAAAAATTCATTCGACAAGAACAAGAAAAATAGCTATTTACTTATTTTATTTTTTTAAAGGTTTTAAAAAGATATAGGTGTCTTAATTTTGCTTATTTTGGCTCATTGTATTGTACTTGACATTAAGCAATTGCTCCTGCGTGTTCATCGGTTTAAATGTTGCTAAAAAAAATTCATTCGACAAGAATAAAAAAAATAGCTATTTACTTATTTTATTTTTTTAAAGGTCTTGATATGATAAGGGTGTCTTAATTTTGCTTATTTTGGCTCATTGTATTGTACTTAACATTGAGCAATTGCTTCTTTGTGTTCATCAGTGTAAATGTAGCTAAAAAAAATTCATTCGACAAGAATAAGAAAAATAGCTATTTACTTATTTTATTTTTTTTAAAGGTTTTAAAAAGATATAGGTGTCTTAATTTTGCTTTTTTTGGCTCAGTGTATTGCACTTAACATTGAGCAATTGTACCTGCGTGTTTATCGGTGTAAATGTACCTAAAAAAAATTCATTCGACAAGAATAAGAAAAATAGCTATTTACTTATTTTATTTTTTTTAAAGGTCTTTAAAAGATATAGGTGTCTTAATTTTGCTTATTTAGGCTCACTGTATTGTACTTAACATTGGCCACTTGCTCCTGCGTGTTCATCGGTGTAAATGTAGCTACAAAAAATTCATTCGACAAGAATACGAAAAATAGCTATATACTTATTTTATTTTTTTTAAAGGTCTTGATATGACACGGGTGTCTTAAATTGGCATATTTTGGCTCATTGTATTGTAATTAACATTGAGCAATTGCTCCTGCGTGTTCATCGGTTTAAATGTTGCTAAAAAAAATTCATTCGACAAGAATAAAAAAAATAGCTATTTACTTATTTTATTTTTTTAAAGGTCTTGATATGACACGGGTGTCTTAAATTGGCTTATTTTGGCTCATTGTATTGTAATTAACATTGAGAAATTGCTCCTGCGTGTTCATCGGTTTAAATGTTGCTAAAAAAAATTCATTCGACAAGAATAAAAAAAATAGCTATTTACTTATTTTATTTTTTTAAAGGTCTTGATATGATAAGGGTGTCTTAATGTTGCTTACTTTGGCTCATTGTATTGTACTCAACATTAAGCAATTGTTCTTGCGTGTTCATCGGTGTAAATGTAGCTAAAAAAAATTCATTCGACAAGAATAAGAAAAATAGCTATTTAATTATTTTATTTTTTTTAAAGGTCTTAAAAAGATAAAGGTGTCTTAATTTTGCTTATTTAGGCTCACTGTATTGTACTTAACATTGGCCACTTGCTCCTGCGTGTTCATCGGTGTAAATGTAGCTACAAAAAATTCATTCGACAAGAATAAGAAAAATAGCTATTTACTTATTTTATTTTTTTTAAAGGTCTTTAAAAGATATAGGTGTCTTAATTTTGCTTTTTTTGGCTCAGTGTATTGCACTTAACATTGAGCAATTGTACCTGCGTGTTTATCGGTGTAAATGTACCTAAAAAAAATTCATTCGACAAGAATAAGAAAAATAGCTATTTACTTATTTTATTTTTTTTAAAGGTCTTTAAAAGATATAGGTGTCTTAATTTTGCTTATTTAGGCTCACTGTATTGTACTTAACATTGGCCACTTGCTCCTGCGTGTTCATCGGTGTAAATGTAGCTACAAAAAATTCATTCGACAAGAATACGAAAAATAGCTATATACTTATTTTATTTTTTTTAAAGGTCTTGATATGACACGGGTGTCTTAAATTGGCATATTTTGGCTCATTGTATTGTAATTAACATTGAGCAATTGCTCCTGCGTGTTCATCGGTTTAAATGTTGCTAAAAAAAATTCATTCGACAAGAATAAAAAAAATAGCTATTTACTTATTTTATTTTTTTAAAGGTCATGATATGATAAGGGTGTCTTAATGTTGCTTATTTTGGCTCATTGTATAGTACTTAACATTAAACAATTGTTCCTGCGTGTTGATCGGTGTAAATGTAGCTAAAAAAAATTCATTCGACAAGAATAAGAAAAATAGCTATTTACTTATTTTTTTTTTTTAAAGGTCTTGAAAAGATATAGGTGTCTTAGTTTTGCTTATTTAGGCTCACTGTATTGTACTTAACATTGGCCACTTGCTCGTGCGTGTTCATCGGTGTAAATGTAGCTACAAAAAATTCAATCGACAAGAATACGAAAAATAGCTATTTACTTATTGTATTTTTTTTAAAGGTTTTAAAAAGATATAGGTGTCTTAATTTTGCTTATTTTGGCTTATTGTATTGTACTTGACATTGAGCAATTGCTCCTGCGTGTTCATCGGTTTAAATGTTGCTAAAAAAAATTCATTCGACAAGAATAAAAAAAATAGCTATTTACTTATTTTTTTTTTTTTAAAGGTCTTGATATGACAAGGGTGTCTTAATTTGGCTTATTTTGGCTCATTGTATTGTAATTAACATTGAGCAATTGCTCCTGCGTGTTCATCGGTGTAAATGTAGCTACAAAAAATTCATTCGACAAGAATACGAAAAATAGCTATTTATTTATTTTATTTTTTTTAAAGGTCTTGATATGACACGGGTGTCTTAATTTGGCTTGTTTTGGCTCAATGTATTGTAATTAACATTGAGCAATTGTTCCTGCGTGTTCATCGGTGTAAATGTAGCTAAAAAAAATTCATTCGACAAGAATAAGAAAAATAGCTATTTACTTATTTTATTTTTTTAAAGGTTTTAAAAAGATATAGGTGTCTTAATTTTGCTTATTTTGGCTCATTGTATTGTACTTGACATTAAGCAATTGCTCCTGCGTGTTCATCGGTTTAAATGTTGCTAAAAAAAATTCATTCGACAAGAATAAAAAAAATTATTATTTACTTATTTTATTTTTTTTAAAGGTCTTGATATGATAAGGGTGTCTTAATTTTGCTTATTTTGGCTCATTGTATTGTACTTAACATTGAGCAATTGCTTCTGCGTGTTCATCGGTGTAAATGTAGCTAAAAAAAATTCATTCGACAAGAATAAGAAAAATAGCTATTTACTTATTTTATTTTTTTTAAAGGTTTTAAAAAGATACAGGTGCCTTAATTTTGCTTTTTTTGGCTCAATGTATTGCACTTAACATTGAGCAATTGTTCCTGCGTGTTCATCGGTGTAAATGTACCTAAAAAAAATTCATTCGACAAGAATAAGAAAAATAGCTATTTACTTATTTTATTTTTTTTAAAGGTCTTAAAAAGATATAGGTGTCTTAATGTTGCTTATTTAGGCTCACTGTATTGTACTTAACATTGGCCACTTGCTCCTGCGTGTTCATCTGTGTAAATGTAGCTACAAAAAATTCATTCGACAAGAATACGAAAAATAGCTATATACTTATTTTTTTTTTTTAAAGGTCTTGATATGACACGGGTGTCTTAATTTTGCTTATTTTGGCTCATTGTATTGTACTTAACATTGAGTAATTGCTCCTGCGTGTTCATCGGTGTAAATGTAGCTAAAAAAAATTCATTCGACAAGAATAAGAAAAATAGCTATTTACTTATTTTATTTTTTTTAAAGGTCTTGAAAAGATATAGGTGTCTTAGTTTTGCTTATTTAGGCTCACTGTATTGTACTTAACCTTGGCCACTTGCTCGTGCGTGTTCATCGGTGTAAATTTAGCTACAAAAAATTCAATCGACAAGAATACGAAAAATAGCTATTTACTTATTTTATTTTTTTTAAAGGTCTTGATATGACACGGGTGTCTTAATTTGGCTTGTTTTGGCTCAATGTATTGTAATTAACATTGAGCAATTGTTCCTGCGTGTTCATCAGTGTAAATGTAGCTAAAAAAAATTCATTCGACAAGAACAAGAAAAATAGCTATTTACTTATTTTATTTTTTTAAAGGTTTTAAAAAGATATAGGTGTCTTAATTTTGCTTATTTTGGCTCATTGTATTGTACTTGACATTAAGCAATTGCTCCTGCGTGTTCATCGGTTTAAATGTTGCTAAAAAAAATTCATTCGACAAGAATAAAAAAAATAGCTAGTTACTTATTTTATTTTTTTAAAGGTCTTGATATGATAAGGGTGTCTTAATTTTGCTTATTTTGGCTCATTGTATTGTACTTAACATTGAGCAATTGCTTCTTTGTGTTCATCAGTGTAAATGTAGCTAAAAAAAATTCATTCGACAAGAATAAGAAAAATAGCTATTTACTTATTTTATTTTTTTTAAAGGTTTTAAAAAGATATAGGTGTCTTAATTTTGCTTTTTTTGGCTCAGTGTATTGCACTTAACATTGAGCAATTGTACCTGCGTGTTCATCGGTGTAAATGTACCTAAAAAAAATTCATTCGACAAGAATAAGAAAAATAGCTATTTACTTATTTTATTTTTTTTAAAGGTCTTAAAAAGATACAGGTGTCTTAATGTTGCTTATTTAGGCTCACTGTATTGTACTTAACATTGGCCACTTGCTCCTGCGTGTTCATCGGTGTAAATGTAGCTACAAAAAATTCATTCGACAAGAATACGAAAAATAGCTATATACTTATTTTTTTTTTTTTAAAGGTCTTGATATGACACGGGTGTCTTAATTTTGCTTATTTTGGCTCATTGTATTGTACTTAACATTGAGTAATTGCTCCTGCGTGTTCATCGGTGTAAATGTAGCTAAAAAAAATTCATACGAAAAGAATTAGAAAAATGGCTATTTACTTATTTTATTTTTTTAAAGGTTTTAAAAAGATATAGGTGTCTTAATTTTGCTTATTTTGGCTCATTGTATTGCACTTGACATTGAGCAATTGCTCTTGCGTGTTCATCGGTTTAAATGTGGCTAAAAAAAATTCATTCGACAAGAATAAAAAAAATAGCTATTTACTTATTTTATTTTTTTTAAAGGTCTTGATATGATAAGGGTGTCTTAATTTTGCTTATTTTGGCTCATTGTATTGTACTTAACATTGAGCAATTGCTCCTGCGTGTTCATCGGTGTAAATGTAGCTAAAAAAAATTCATTCGACAAGAATAAGAAAAATAGCTATTTACTTATTTTATTTTTTTAAAGGTTTTAAAAAGATATAGGTGTCTTAATTTTGCTTATTTTGGCTCAATGTATTGTTCTTAACATTGAGCAATTGTTTGTGCGTGTTCATCGGTGTAAATGTAGCTAAAAAAAATTCATTCGACAAGAATAAGAAAAATAGCTATTTACTTATTTTATTTTTCAAAAGGTCTTGATATGATAAGGGTGTGTTAATTTTGCTTACTTTGGCTCACGGTATTGTATTTAACATTGAGCAATTGCTCCTGCGTGTTGATCAGTGTAAATGTAGCTAAAAAAAATTCATTCGACAAGAATAAAAAAAATAGCTATTTACTTATTTTATTTTTTTAAGGGTCTTGATATGATAAGGGAGTCTTAATTTTGCTTATTTTGGCTCATTGTATTGTACTTAACATTGAGCAATTGTACCTGCGTGTTTATCGGTGTAAATGTACCTAAAAAAAATTCATTCGACAAGAATAAGAAAAATAGCTATTTACTAATTTTTTTTTTTTTAAAGGTCTTTAAAAGATATAGGTGTCTTAATTTTGCTTTTTTTGGCTCAGTGTATTGCACTTGACATTAAGCAATTGCTCCTGCGTGTTCATCGCTTTAAATGTTGCTAAAAAAAATTCATTCGACAAGAATACGAAAAATAGCTATTTACTTATTTTATTTTTTTTAAAGGTCTTGATATGACACGGGTGTCTTAATTTGGCTTGTTTTGGCTCAATGTATTGTAATTAACATTGAGCAATTGTTCCTGCGTGTTCATCAGTGTAAATGTAGCTAAAAAAAATTCATTCGACAAGAACAGGAAAAATAGCTATTTACTTATTTTATTTTTTTAAAGGTTTTAAAAAGATATAGGTGTCTTAATTTTGCTTATTTTGGCTCATTGTATTGTACTTGACATTAAGCAATTGCTCCTGCGTGTTCATCGGTTTAAATGTTGCTAAAAAAAATTCATTCGACAAGAATAAAAAAAATAGCTATTTACTTATTTTATTTTTTTAAAGGTCTTGATATGATAAGGGTGTCTTAATTTTGCTTATTTTGGCTCATTGTATTGTACTTAACATTGAGCAATTGCTTCTTTGTGTTCATCAGTGTAAATGTAGCTAAAAAAAATTCATTCGACAAGAATAAGAAAAATAGCTATTTACTTATTTTATTTTTTTTAAAGGTTTTAAAAAGATATAGGTGTCTTAATTTTGCTTTTTTTGGCTCAGTGTATTGCACTTAACATTGAGCAATTGTACCTGCGTGTTTATCGGTGTAAATGTACCTAAAAAAAATTCATTCGACAAGAATAAGAAAAATAGCTATTTACTTATTTTATTTTTTTTAAAGGTCTTTAAAAGATATATTATTATATTAGATATATATTTTGGCTCATTGTATTGTAATTAACATTGAGCAATTGCTCCTGCGTGTTCATCGGTTTAAATGTTGCTAAAAAAAATTCATTCGACAAGAATACGAAAAATAGCTATTTATTTATTTTATTTTTTTTAAAGGTCTTGATATGACACGGGTGTCTTAATTTGGCTTGTTTTGGCTCAATGTATTGTAATTAACATTGAGCAATTGTTCCTGCGTGTTCATCGGTGTAAATGTAGCTAAAAAAAATTCATTCGACAAGAATAAGAAAAATAGCTATTTACTTATTTTATTTTTTTAAAGGTTTTAAAAAGATATAGGTGTCTTAATTTTGCTTATTTTGGCTCATTGTATTGTACTTGACATTAAGCAATTGCTCCTGCGTGTTCATCGGTTTAAATGTTGCTAAAAAAAATTCATTCGACAAGAATAAAAAAAATTATTATTTACTTATTTTATTTTTTTTAAAGGTCTTGATATGATAAGGGTGTCTTAATTTTGCTTATTTTGGCTCATTGTATTGTACTTGACATTAAGCAATTGCTCCTGCGTGCATCGGTTTAAATATTGCTAAAAAAAATTCATTCGACAAGAATAAAAAAAATAGCTATTTACTTATTTTATTTTTTTAAAGGTCTTGATATGATAAGGGTGTCTTAATTTTGCTTATTTTGGCTCAGTGTATTGCACTTAACATTGAGTAATTGCTCCTGCGTGTTCATCGGTGTAAATGTAGCTAAAAAAAATTCATTCGACAAGAATAAGAAAAATAGCTATTTACTTATTTTATTTTTTTTAAAGGTCTTGAAAAGATATAGGTGTCTTAGTTTTGCTTATTTAGGCTCACTGTATTGTACTTAACATTGGCCACTTGCTCGTGCGTGTTCATCGGTGTAAATGTACCTAAAAAAAATTCATTCGACAAGAATAAGAAAAATAGCTATTTACTTATTTTATTTTTTTTAAAGGTCTTAAAAAGATATAGGTGTCTTAATGTTGCTTATTTAGGCTCACTGTATTGTACTTAACATTGGCCACTTGCTCCTGCGTGTTCATCGGTGTAAATGTAGCTACAAAAAATTCATTCGACAAGAATACGAAAAATAGCTATATACTTATTTTTTTTTTTTTAAAGGTCTTGATATGACACGGGTGTCTTAATTTTGCTTTTTTTGGCTCAGTGTATTGCACTTAACATTGAGCAATTGTACCTGCGTGTTTATCGGTGTAAATGTACCTAAAAAAAATTCATTCGACAAGAATAAGAAAAATAGCTATTTACTTATTTTATTTTTTTTAAAGGTCTTGATATGACACGGGTGTCTTAAATTGGCATATTTTGGCTCATTGTATTGTAATTAACATTGAGCAATTGCTCCTGCGTGTTCATCGGTTTAAATGTTGCTAAAAAAAATTCATTCGACAAGAATAAAAAAAATAGCTATTTACTTATTTTATTTTTTTAAAGGTCTTGATATGACACGGGTGTCTTAAATTGGCTTATTTTGGCTCATTGTATTGTAATTAACATTGAGAAATTGCTCCTGCGTGTTCATCGGTTTAAATGTTGCTAAAAAAAATTCATTCGACAAGAATAAAAAAAATAGCTATTTACTTATTTTATTTTTTTAAAGGTCTTAAAAAGATAAAGGTGTCTTAATTTTGCTTACTTAGGCTCACTGTATTGTACTTAACATTGGCCACTTGCTCCTGCGTGTTCATCGGTGTAAATGTAGCTACAAAAAATTCATTCGACAAGAATAAGAAAAATAGCTATTTACTTATTTTATTTTTTTTAAAGGTCTTTAAAAGATATAGGTGTCTTAATTTTGCTTATTTAGGCTCACTGTATTGTACTTAACATTGGCCACTTGCTCCTGCGTGTTCATCGGTGTAAATGTAGCTACAAAAAATTCATTCGACAAGAATACGAAAAATAGCTATATACTTATTTTATTTTTTTTAAAGGTCTTGATATGACGCGGGTGTCTTAAATTGGCATATTTTGGCTCATTGTATTGTAATTAACATTGAGCAATTGCTCCTGCGTGTTCATCGGTTTAAATGTTGCTAAAAAAAATTCATTCGACAAGAATAAAAAAAATAGCTATTTACTTATTTTATTTTTTTAAAGGTCTTGATATCATAAGGGTGTCTTAATGTTGCTTATTTTGGCTCATTGTATTGTACTTAACATTAAGCAATTGTTCCTGCGTGTTCATCGGTGTAAATGTAGCTAAAAAAAATTCATTCGACAAGAATAAGAAAAATAGCTATTTACTTATTTTATTTTTTTTAAAGGTCTTGAAAAGATATAGGTGTCTTAGTTTTGCTTATTTAGGCTCACTGTATTGTACTTAACATTGGCCACTTGCTCGTGCGTGTTCATCGGTGTAAATGTAGCTACAAAAAATTCAATCGACAAGAATACGAAAAATAGCTATTTACTTATTGTATTTTTTTTAAAGGTTTTAAAAAGATATAGGTGTCTTAATTTTGCTTTTTTGGCTTATTGTATTGTACTTGACATTGAGCAATTGCTCCTGCGTGTTCATCGGTTTAAATGTTGCTAAAAAAAATTCATTCGACAAGAATAAAAAAAATAGCTATTTACTTATTTTTTTTTTTTTTAAAGGTCTTGATATGACAAGGGTGTCTTAATTTGGCTTATTTTGGCTCATTGTATTGTAATTAACATTGAGCAATTGCTCCTGCGTGTTCATCGGTGTAAATGTAGCTACAAAAAATTCATTCGACAAGAATACGAAAAATAGCTATTTATTTATTTTATTTTTTTTAAAGGTCTTGATATGACACGGGTGTCTTAATTTGGCTTGTTTTGGCTCAATGTATTGTAATTAACATTGAGCAATTGTTCCTGCGTGTTCATCGGTGTAAATGTAGCTAAAAAAAATTCATTCGACAAGAATAAGAAAAATAGCTATTTACTTATTTTATTTTTTTAAAGGTTTTAAAAAGATATAGGTGTCTTAATTTTGCTTATTTTGGCTCATTGTATTGTACTTCACATTAAGCAATTGCTCCTGCGTGTTCATCGGTTTAAATGTTGCTAAAAAAAATTCATTCGACAAGAATAAAAAAAATTATTATTTACTTATTTTATTTTTTTTAAAGGTCTTGATATGATAAGGGTGTCTTAATTTTGCTTATTTTGGCTCATTGTATTGTAATTAACATTGAGCAATTGCTCCTGCGTGTTCATCGGTGTAAATGTAGCTACAAAAAATTCATTCGACAAGAATACGAAAAATAGCTATATACTTATTTTTTTTTTTTTAAAGGTCTTGATATGACACGGGTGTCTTAAATTGGCTTATTTTGGCTCACTGTATTGTAATTAACATTGAGCAATTGCTCCTGCGTGTTCATCGGTTTAAATGTTGCTAAAAAAAATTCATTCGACATGAATAAAAAAAATAGCTATTTACTTATTTTAATTTTTTAAGGGTCTTGATATGATAAGGGTGTCTTAATTTTGCTTATTTTGGCTCATTGTATTGTACTTAACATTGAGTAATTGCTCCTGCGTGTTCATCGGTGTAAATGTAGCTAAAAAAAATTCATTCGACAAGAATAAGAAAAATAGCTATTTACTTATTTTATTTTTTTTAAAGGTCTTGAAAAGATATAGGTGTCTTAGTTTTGCTTATTTAGGCTCACTGTATTGTACTTAACATTGGCCACTTGCTCGTGCGTGTTCATCGGTGTAAATGTAGCTACAAAAAATTCAATCGACAAGAATACGAAAAATAGCTTTTTACTTATTTTATTTTTTTTAAAGGTCTTGATATGACACGGGTGTCTTAATTTGGCTTGTTTTGGCTCAATGTATTGTAATTAACATTGAGCAATTGTTCCTGCGTGTTCATCAGTGTAAATGTAGCTAAAAAAAATTCATTCGACAAGAACAAGAAAAATAGCTATTTACTTATTTTATTTTTTTAAAGGTTTTAAAAAGATATAGGTGTCTTAATTTTGCTTATTTTGGCTCATTGTATTGTACTTGACATTAAGCAATTGCTCCTGCGTGTTCATCGGTTTAAATGTTGCTAAAAAAAATTCATTCGACAAGAATAAAAAAAATAGCTATTTACTTATTTTATTTTTTTAAAGGTCTTGATATGATAAGGGTGTCTTAATTTTGCTTATTTTGGCTCATTGTATTGTACTTAACATTGAGCAATTGCTTCTTTGTGTTCATCAGTGTAAATGTAGCTAAAAAAAATTCATTCGACAAGAATAAGAAAAATAGCTATTTACTTATTTTATTTTTTTTAAAGGTCTTTAAAAGATATAGGTGTCTTAATTTTGCTTTTTTTGGCTCAGTGTATTGCACTTAACATTGAGCAATTGTACCTGCGTGTTTATCGGTGTAAATGTACCTAAAAAAAATTCATTCGACAAGAATAAGAAAAATAGCTATTTACTTATTTTATTTTTTTTAAAGGTCTTTAAAAGATATAGGTGTCTTAATTTTGCTTATTTAGGCTCAATGTATTGTACTTAACATTGGCCACTTGCTCCTGCGTGTTCAGCGGTGTAAATGCAGCTACAAAAAATTCATTCGACAAGAATACGAAAAATAGCTATATACTTATTTTATTTTTTTTAAAGGTCTTGATATGACACGGGTGTCTTAAATTGGCATATTTTGGCTCATTGTATTGTACTTGACATTAAGCAATTGCTCCTGCGTGTTCATCGGTTTAAATGTTGCTAAAAAAAATTCATTCGACAAGAATAAAAAAAATAGCTATTTACTTATTTTATTTTTTTAAAGGTCTTGATATGATAAGGGTGTCTTAATTTTGCTTATTTTGGCTCATTGTATTGTACTTAACATTGAGCAATTGCTTCTTTGTGTTCATCAGTGTAAATGTAGCTAAAAAAAATTCATTCGACAAGAATAAGAAAAATAGCTATTTACTTATTTTATTTTTTTTAAAGGTTTTAAAAAGATATAGGTGTCTTAATTTTGCTTTTTTTGGCTCAGTGTATTGCACTTAACATTGAGCAATTGTACCTGCGTGTTTATCGGTGTAAATGTACCTAAAAAAAATTCATTCGACAAGAATAAGAAAAATAGCTATTTACTTATTTTATTTTTTTTAAAGGTCTTTAAAAGATATAGGTGTCTTAATTTTGCTTATTTAGGCTCACTGTATTGTACTTAACATTGGCCACTTGCTCCTGCGTGTTCATCGGTGTAAATGTAGCTACAAAAAATTCATTCGACAAGAATACGAAAAATAGCTATATACTTATTTTATTTTTTTTAAAGGTCTTGATATGACACGGGTGTCTTAAATTGGCATATTTTGGCTCATTGTATTGTAATTAACATTGAGCAATTGCTCCTGCGTGTTCATCGGTTTAAATGTTGCTAAAAAAAATTCATTCGACAAGAATAAAAAAAATAGCTATTTACTTATTTTATTTTTTTAAAGGTCTTGATATGACACGGGTGTCTTAAATTGGCTTATTTTGGCTCATTGTATTGTAATTAACATTGAGAAATTGCTCCTGCGTGTTCATCGGTTTAAATGTTGCTAAAAAAAATTCATTCGACAAGAATAAAAAAAATAGCTATTTACTTATTTTATTTTTTTAAAGGTCTTGATATGATAAGGGTGTCTTAATGTTGCTTACTTTGGCTCATTGTATTGTACTCAACATTAAGCAATTGTTCTTGCGTGTTCATCGGTGTAAATGTAGCTAAAAAAAATTCATTCGACAAGAATAAGAAAAATAGCTATTTAATTATTTTATTTTTTTTAAAGGTCTTAAAAAGATAAAGGTGTCTTAATTTTGCTTATTTAGGCTCACTGTATTGTACTTAACATTGGCCACTTGCTCCTGCGTGTTCATCGGTGTAAATGTAGCTACAAAAAATTCATTCGACAAGAATAAGAAAAATAGCTATTTACTTATTTTATTTTTTTTAAAGGTCTTTAAAAGATATAGGTGTCTTAATTTTGCTTTTTTTGGCTCAGTGTATTGCACTTAACATTGAGCAATTGTACCTGCGTGTTTATCGGTGTAAATGTACCTAAAAAAAATTCATTCGACAAGAATAAGAAAAATAGCTATTTACTTATTTTATTTTTTTTAAAGGTCTTTAAAAGATATAGGTGTCTTAATTTTGCTTATTTAGGCTCACTGTATTGTACTTAACATTGGCCACTTGCTCCTGCGTGTTCATCGGTGTAAATGTAGCTACAAAAAATTCATTCGACAAGAATACGAAAAATAGCTATATACTTATTTTATTTTTTTTAAAGGTCTTGATATGACACGGGTGTCTTAAATTGGCATATTTTGGCTCATTGTATTGTAATTAACATTGAGCAATTGCTCCTGCGTGTTCATCGGTTTAAATGTTGCTAAAAAAAATTCATTCGACAAGAATAAAAAAAATAGCTATTTACTTATTTTATTTTTTTAAAGGTCTTGATATCATAAGGGTGTCTTAATGTTGCTTATTTTGGCTCATTGTATTGTACTTAACATTAAGCAATTGTTCCTGCGTGTTCATCGGTGTAAATGTAGCTAAAAAAAATTCATTCGACAAGAATAAGAAAAATAGCTATTTACTTATTTTATTTTTTTTAAAGGTCTTGAAAAGATATAGGTGTCTTAGTTTTGCTTATTTAGGCTCACTGTATTGTACTTAACATTGGCCACTTGCTCGTGCGTGTTCATCGGTGTAAATGTAGCTACAAAAAATTCAATCGACAAGAATACGAAAAATAGCTATTTACTTATTGTATTTTTTTTAAAGGTTTTAAAAAGATATAGGTGTCTTAATTTTGCTTTTTTGGCTTATTGTATTGTACTTGACATTGAGCAATTGCTCCTGCGTGTTCATCGGTTTAAATGTTGCTAAAAAAAATTCATTCGACAAGAATAAAAAAAATAGCTATTTACTTATTTTTTTTTTTTTTAAAGGTCTTGATATGACAAGGGTGTCTTAATTTGGCTTATTTTGGCTCATTGTATTGTAATTAACATTGAGCAATTGCTCCTGCGTGTTCATCGGTGTAAATGTAGCTACAAAAAATTCATTCGACAAGAATACGAAAAATAGCTATTTATTTATTTTATTTTTTTTAAAGGTCTTGATATGACACGGGTGTCTTAATTTGGCTTGTTTTGGCTCAATGTATTGTAATTAACATTGAGCAATTGTTCCTGCGTGTTCATCGGTGTAAATGTAGCTAAAAAAAATTCATTCGACAAGAATAAGAAAAATAGCTATTTACTTATTTTATTTTTTTAAAGGTTTTAAAAAGATATAGGTGTCTTAATTTTGCTTATTTTGGCTCATTGTATTGTACTTCACATTAAGCAATTGCTCCTGCGTGTTCATCGGTTTAAATGTTGCTAAAAAAAATTCATTCGACAAGAATAAAAAAAATTATTATTTACTTATTTTATTTTTTTTAAAGGTCTTGATATGATAAGGGTGTCTTAATTTTGCTTATTTTGGCTCATTGTATTGTAATTAACATTGAGCAATTGCTCCTGCGTGTTCATCGGTGTAAATGTAGCTACAAAAAATTCATTCGACAAGAATACGAAAAATAGCTATATACTTATTTTTTTTTTTTTAAAGGTCTTGATATGACACGGGTGTCTTAAATTGGCTTATTTTGGCTCACTGTATTGTAATTAACATTGAGCAATTGCTCCTGCGTGTTCATCGGTTTAAATGTTGCTAAAAAAAATTCATTCGACATGAATAAAAAAAATAGCTATTTACTTATTTTAATTTTTTAAGGGTCTTGATATGATAAGGGTGTCTTAATTTTGCTTATTTTGGCTCATTGTATTGTACTTAACATTGAGTAATTGCTCCTGCGTGTTCATCGGTGTAAATGTAGCTAAAAAAAATTCATTCGACAAGAATAAGAAAAATAGCTATTTACTTATTTTATTTTTTTTAAAGGTCTTGAAAAGATATAGGTGTCTTAGTTTTGCTTATTTAGGCTCACTGTATTGTACTTAACATTGGCCACTTGCTCGTGCGTGTTCATCGGTGTAAATGTAGCTACAAAAAATTCAATCGACAAGAATACGAAAAATAGCTTTTTACTTATTTTATTTTTTTTAAAGGTCTTGATATGACACGGGTGTCTTAATTTGGCTTGTTTTGGCTCAATGTATTGTAATTAACATTGAGCAATTGTTCCTGCGTGTTCATCAGTGTAAATGTAGCTAAAAAAAATTCATTCGACAAGAACAAGAAAAATAGCTATTTACTTATTTTATTTTTTTAAAGGTTTTAAAAAGATATAGGTGTCTTAATTTTGCTTATTTTGGCTCATTGTATTGTACTTGACATTAAGCAATTGCTCCTGCGTGTTCATCGGTTTAAATGTTGCTAAAAAAAATTCATTCGACAAGAATAAAAAAAATAGCTATTTACTTATTTTATTTTTTTAAAGGTCTTGATATGATAAGGGTGTCTTAATTTTGCTTATTTTGGCTCATTGTATTGTACTTAACATTGAGCAATTGCTTCTTTGTGTTCATCAGTGTAAATGTAGCTAAAAAAAATTCATTCGACAAGAATAAGAAAAATAGCTATTTACTTATTTTATTTTTTTTAAAGGTCTTTAAAAGATATAGGTGTCTTAATTTTGCTTTTTTTGGCTCAGTGTATTGCACTTAACATTGAGCAATTGTACCTGCGTGTTTATCGGTGTAAATGTACCTAAAAAAAATTCATTCGACAAGAATAAGAAAAATAGCTATTTACTTATTTTATTTTTTTTAAAGGTCTTTAAAAGATATAGGTGTCTTAATTTTGCTTATTTAGGCTCAATGTATTGTACTTAACATTGGCCACTTGCTCCTGCGTGTTCAGCGGTGTAAATGCAGCTACAAAAAATTCATTCGACAAGAATACGAAAAATAGCTATATACTTATTTTATTTTTTTTAAAGGTCTTGATATGACACGGGTGTCTTAAATTGGCATATTTTGGCTCATTGTATTGTACTTGACATTAAGCAATTGCTCCTGCGTGTTCATCGGTTTAAATGTTGCTAAAAAAAATTCATTCGACAAGAATAAAAAAAATAGCTATTTACTTATTTTATTTTTTTAAAGGTCTTGATATGATAAGGGTGTCTTAATTTTGCTTATTTTGGCTCATTGTATTGTACTTAACATTGAGCAATTGCTTCTTTGTGTTCATCAGTGTAAATGTAGCTAAAAAAAATTCATTCGACAAGAATAAGAAAAATAGCTATTTACTTATTTTATTTTTTTTAAAGGTTTTAAAAAGATATAGGTGTCTTAATTTTGCTTTTTTTGGCTCAGTGTATTGCACTTAACATTGAGCAATTGTACCTGCGTGTTTATCGGTGTAAATGTACCTAAAAAAAATTCATTCGACAAGAATAAGAAAAATAGCTATTTACTTATTTTATTTTTTTTAAAGGTCTTTAAAAGATATAGGTGTCTTAATTTTGCTTATTTAGGCTCACTGTATTGTACTTAACATTGGCCACTTGCTCCTGCGTGTTCATCGGTGTAAATGTAGCTACAAAAAATTCATTCGACAAGAATACGAAAAATAGCTATATACTTATTTTATTTTTTTTAAAGGTCTTGATATGACACGGGTGTCTTAAATTGGCATATTTTGGCTCATTGTATTGTAATTAACATTGAGCAATTGCTCCTGCGTGTTCATCGGTTTAAATGTTGCTAAAAAAAATTCATTCGACAAGAATAAAAAAAATAGCTATTTACTTATTTTATTTTTTTAAAGGTCTTGATATGACACGGGTGTCTTAAATTGGCTTATTTTGGCTCATTGTATTGTAATTAACATTGAGAAATTGCTCCTGCGTGTTCATCGGTTTAAATGTTGCTAAAAAAAATTCATTCGACAAGAATAAAAAAAATAGCTATTTACTTATTTTATTTTTTTAAAGGTCTTGATATGATAAGGGTGTCTTAATGTTGCTTACTTTGGCTCATTGTATTGTACTCAACATTAAGCAATTGTTCTTGCGTGTTCATCGGTGTAAATGTAGCTAAAAAAAATTCATTCGACAAGAATAAGAAAAATAGCTATTTAATTATTTTATTTTTTTTAAAGGTCTTAAAAAGATAAAGGTGTCTTAATTTTGCTTATTTAGGCTCACTGTATTGTACTTAACATTGGCCACTTGCTCCTGCGTGTTCATCGGTGTAAATGTAGCTACAAAAAATTCATTCGACAAGAATAAGAAAAATAGCTATTTACTTATTTTATTTTTTTTAAAGGTCTTTAAAAGATATAGGTGTCTTAATTTTGCTTTTTTTGGCTCAGTGTATTGCACTTAACATTGAGCAATTGTACCTGCGTGTTTATCGGTGTAAATGTACCTAAAAAAAATTCATTCGACAAGAATAAGAAAAATAGCTATTTACTTATTTTATTTTTTTTAAAGGTCTTTAAAAGATATAGGTGTCTTAATTTTGCTTATTTAGGCTCACTGTATTGTACTTAACATTGGCCACTTGCTCCTGCGTGTTCATCGGTGTAAATGTAGCTACAAAAAATTCATTCGACAAGAATACGAAAAATAGCTATATACTTATTTTATTTTTTTTAAAGGTCTTGATATGACACGGGTGTCTTAAATTGGCATATTTTGGCTCATTGTATTGTAATTAACATTGAGCAATTGCTCCTGCGTGTTCATCGGTTTAAATGTTGCTAAAAAAAATTCATTCGACAAGAATAAAAAAAATAGCTATTTACTTATTTTATTTTTTTAAAGGTCTTGATATGATAAGGGTGTCTTAATGTTGCTTATTTTGGCTCATTGTATAGTACTTAACATTAAACAATTGTTTCTGCGTGTTCATCGGTGTAAATGTAGCTAAAAAAAATTCATTCGACAAGAATAAGAAAAATAGCTATTTACTTATTTTTTTTTTTAAAGGTCTTGAAAAGATATAGGTGTCTTAGTTTTGCTTATTTAGGCTCACTGTATTGTACTTAACATTGGCCACTTGCTCGTGCGTGTTCATCGGTGTAAATGTAGCTACAAAAAATTCAATCGACAAGAATACGAAAAATAGCTATTTACTTATTGTATTTTTTTAAAGGTTTTAAAAAGATATAGGTGTCTTAATTTTGCTTATTTTGGCTCAATGTATTGTTCTAAACATTGAGCAATTGTTTGTGCGTGTTCATCGGTGTAAATGTAGCTAAAAAAAATTCATTCGACAAGAATAAGAAAAATAGCTATTTACTTATTTTATTTTTCAAAAGGTCTTGATATGATAAGGGTGTGTTAATTTTGCTTACTTTGGCTCACGGTATTGTATTTAACATTGAGCAATTGCTCCTGCGTGTTGATCAGTGTAAATGTAGCTAAAAAAAATTCATTCGACAAGAATAAAAAAAATAGCTATTTACTTATTTTATTTTTTTAAGGGTCTTGATATGATAAGGGAGTCTTAATTTTGCTTATTTTGGCTCATTGTATTGTACTTAACATTGAGCAATTGTACCTGCGTGTTTATCGGTGTAAATGTACCTAAAAAAAATTCATTCGACAAGAATAAGAAAAATAGCTATTTACTAATTTTATTTTTTTTAAAGGTCTTTAAAAGATATAGGTGTCTTAATTTTGCTTTTTTTGGCTCAGTGTATTGCACTTGACATTAAGCAATTGCTCCTGCGTGTTCATCGCTTTAAATGTTGCTAAAAAAAATTCATTCGACAAGAATACGAAAAATAGCTATTTACTTATTTTATTTTTTTTAAAGGTCTTGATATGACACGGGTGTCTTAATTTGGCTTGTTTTGGCTCAATGTATTGTAATTAACATTGAGCAATTGTTCCTGCGTGTTCATCAGTGTAAATGTAGCTAAAAAAAATTCATTCGACAAGAACAGGAAAAATAGCTATTTACTTATTTTATTTTTTTAAAGGTTTTAAAAAGATATAGGTGTCTTAATTTTGCTTATTTTGGCTCATTGTATTGTACTTGACATTAAGCAATTGCTCCTGCGTGTTCATCGGTTTAAATGTTGCTAAAAAAAATTCATTCGACAAGAATAAAAAAAATAGCTATTTACTTATTTTATTTTTTTAAAGGTCTTGATATGATAAGGGTGTCTTAATTTTGCTTATTTTGGCTCATTGTATTGTACTTAACATTGAGCAATTGCTTCTTTGTGTTCATCAGTGTAAATGTAGCTAAAAAAAATTCATTCGACAAGAATAAGAAAAATAGCTATTTACTTATTTTATTTTTTTTAAAGGTTTTAAAAAGATATAGGTGTCTTAATTTTGCTTTTTTTGGCTCAGTGTATTGCACTTAACATTGAGCAATTGTACCTGCGTGTTTATCGGTGTAAATGTACCTAAAAAAAATTCATTCGACAAGAATAAGAAAAATAGCTATTTATTTATTTTATTTTTTTTAAAGGTCTTTAAAAGATATATTATTATATTAGATATATATTTTGGCTCATTGTATTGTAATTAACATTGAGCAATTGCTCCTGCGTGTTCATCGGTTTAAATGTTGCTAAAAAAAATTCATTCGACAAGAATACGAAAAATAGCTATTTATTTATTTTATTTTTTTTAAAGGTCTTGATATGACACGGGTGTCTTAATTTGGCTTGTTTTGGCTCAATGTATTGTAATTAACATTGAGCAATTGTTCCTGCGTGTTCATCGGTGTAAATGTAGCTAAAAAAAATTCATTCGACAAGAATAAGAAAAATAGCTATTTACTTATTTTATTTTTTTAAAGGTTTTAAAAAGATATAGGTGTCTTAATTTTGCTTATTTTGGCTCATTGTATTGTACTTGACATTAAGCAATTGCTCCTGCGTGTTCATCGGTTTAAATGTTGCTAAAAAAAATTCATTCGACAAGAATAAAAAAAATTATTATTTACTTATTTTATTTTTTTTAAAGGTCTTGATATGATAAGGGTGTCTTAATTTTGCTTATTTTGGCTCATTGTATTGTACTTGACATTAAGCAATTGCTCCTGCGTGCATCGGTTTAAATATTGCTAAAAAAAATTCATTCGACAAGAATAAAAAAAATAGCTATTTACTTATTTTATTTTTTTAAAGGTCTTGATATGATAAGGGTGTCTTAATTTTGCTTATTTTGGCTCAGTGTATTGCACTTAACATTGAGTAATTGCTCCTGCGTGTTCATCGGTGTAAATGTAGCTAAAAAAAATTCATTCGACAAGAATAAGAAAAATAGCTATTTACTTATTTTATTTTTTTTAAAGGTCTTGAAAAGATATAGGTGTCTTAGTTTTGCTTATTTAGGCTCACTGTATTGTACTTAACATTGGCCACTTGCTCGTGCGTGTTCATCGGTGTAAATGTACCTAAAAAAAATTCATTCGACAAGAATAAGAAAAATAGCTATTTACTTATTTTATTTTTTTTAAAGGTCTTAAAAAGATATAGGTGTCTTAATGTTGCTTATTTAGGCTCACTGTATTGTACTTAACATTGGCCACTTGCTCCTGCGTGTTCATCGGTGTAAATGTAGCTACAAAAAATTCATTCGACAAGAATACGAAAAATAGCTATATACTTATTTTTTTTTTTTTAAAGGTCTTGATATGACACGGGTGTCTTAATTTTGCTTATTTTGGCTCATTGTATTGTACTTAACATTGAGTAATTGCTCCTGCGTGTTCATCGGTGTAAATGTAGCTACAAAAAATTCATTCGACAAGAATACGAAAAATAGCTATATACTTATTTTATTTTTTTTAAAGGTCTTGATATGACACGGGTGTCTTAAATTGGCACATTTTGGCTCATTGTATTGTAATTAACATTGAGCAATTGCTCCTGCGTGTTCATCGGTTTAAATGTTGCTAAAAAAAATTCATTCGACAAGAATAAAAAAAATAGCTATTTACTTATTTTATTTTTTTAAAGGTCTTGATATGACACGGGTGTCTTAAATTGGCTTATTTTGGCTCATTGTATTGTAATTAACATTGAGAAATTGCTCCTGCGTGTTCATCGGTTTAAATGTTGCTAAAAAAAATTCATTCGACAAGAATAAAAAAAATAGCTATTTACTTATTTTATTTTTTTAAAGGTCTTGATATGATAAGGGTGTCTTAATGTTGCTTACTTTGGCTCATTGTATTGTACTCAACATTAAGCAATTGTTCTTGCGTGTTCATCGGTGTAAATGTAGCTAAAAAAAATTCATTCGACAAGAATAAGAAAAATAGCTATTTAATTATTTTATTTTTTTTAAAGGTCTTAAAAAGATAAAGGTGTCTTAATTTTGCTTATTTAGGCTCACTGTATTGTACTTAACATTGGCCACTTGCTCCTGCGTGTTCATCGGTGTAAATGTAGCTACAAAAAATTCATTCGACAAGAATAAGAAAAATAGCTATTTACTTATTTTATTTTTTTTAAAGGTCTTTAAAAGATATAGGTGTCTTAATTTTGCTTTTTTTGGCTCAGTGTATTGCACTTAACATTGAGCAATTGTACCTGCGTGTTTATCGGTGTAAATGTACCTAAAAAAAATTCATTCGACAAGAATAAGAAAAATAGCTATTTACTTATTTTATTTTTTTTAAAGGTCTTTAAAAGATATAGGTGTCTTAATTTTGCTTATTTAGGCTCACTGTATTGTACTTAACATTGGCCACTTGCTCCTGCGTGTTCATCGGTGTAAATGTAGCTACAAAAAATTCATTCGACAAGAATACGAAAAATAGCTATATACTTATTTTATTTTTTTTAAAGGTCTTGATATGACACGGGTGTCTTAAATTGGCATATTTTGGCTCATTGTATTGTAATTAACATTGAGCAATTGCTCCTGCGTGTTCATCGGTTTAAATGTTGCTAAAAAAAATTCATTCGACAAGAATAAAAAAAATAGCTATTTACTTATTTTATTTTTTTAAAGGTCTTGATATGATAAGGGTGTCTTAATGTTGCTTATTTTGGCTCATTGTATAGTACTTAACATTAAACAATTGTTTCTGCGTGTTCATCGGTGTAAATGTAGCTAAAAAAAATTCATTCGACAAGAATAAGAAAAATAGCTATTTACTTATTTTTTTTTTTAAAGGTCTTGAAAAGATATAGGTGTCTTAGTTTTGCTTATTTAGGCTCACTGTATTGTACTTAACATTGGCCACTTGCTCGTGCGTGTTCATCGGTGTAAATGTAGCTACAAAAAATTCAATCGACAAGAATACGAAAAATAGCTATTTACTTATTGTATTTTTTTAAAGGTTTTAAAAAGATATAGGTGTCTTAATTTTGCTTATTTTGGCTCAATGTATTGTTCTTAACATTGAGCAATTGTTTGTGCGTGTTCATCGGTGTAAATGTAGCTAAAAAAAATTCATTCGACAAGAATAAGAAAAATAGCTATTTACTTATTTTATTTTTCAAAAGGTCTTGATATGATAAGGGTGTGTTAATTTTGCTTACTTTGGCTCACGGTATTGTATTTAACATTGAGCAATTGCTCCTGCGTGTTGATCAGTGTAAATGTAGCTAAAAAAAATTCATTCGACAAGAATAAAAAAAATAGCTATTTACTTATTTTATTTTTTTAAGGGTCTTGATATGATAAGGGAGTCTTAATTTTGCTTATTTTGGCTCATTGTATTGTACTTAACATTGAGCAATTGTACCTGCGTGTTTATCGGTGTAAATGTACCTAAAAAAAATTCATTCGACAAGAATAAGAAAAATAGCTATTTACTAATTTTATTTTTTTTAAAGGTCTTTAAAAGATATAGGTGTCTTAATTTTGCTTTTTTTGGCTCAGTGTATTGCACTTGACATTAAGCAATTGCTCCTGCGTGTTCATCGCTTTAAATGTTGCTAAAAAAAATTCATTCGACAAGAATACGAAAAATAGCTATTTACTTATTTTATTTTTTTTAAAGGTCTTGATATGACACGGGTGTCTTAATTTGGCTTGTTTTGGCTCAATGTATTGTAATTAACATTGAGCAATTGTTCCTGCGTGTTCATCAGTGTAAATGTAGCTAAAAAAAATTCATTCGACAAGAACAGGAAAAATAGCTATTTACTTATTTTATTTTTTTAAAGGTTTTAAAAAGATATAGGTGTCTTAATTTTGCTTATTTTGGCTCATTGTATTGTACTTGACATTAAGCAATTGCTCCTGCGTGTTCATCGGTTTAAATGTTGCTAAAAAAAATTCATTCGACAAGAATAAAAAAAATAGCTATTTACTTATTTTATTTTTTTAAAGGTCTTGATATGATAAGGGTGTCTTAATTTTGCTTATTTTGGCTCATTGTATTGTACTTAACATTGAGCAATTGCTTCTTTGTGTTCATCAGTGTAAATGTAGCTAAAAAAAATTCATTCGACAAGAATAAGAAAAATAGCTATTTACTTATTTTATTTTTTTTAAAGGTTTTAAAAAGATATAGGTGTCTTAATTTTGCTTTTTTTGGCTCAGTGTATTGCACTTAACATTGAGCAATTGTACCTGCGTGTTTATCGGTGTAAATGTACCTAAAAAAAATTCATTCGACAAGAATAAGAAAAATAGCTATTTATTTATTTTATTTTTTTTAAAGGTCTTTAAAAGATATATTATTATATTAGATATATATTTTGGCTCATTGTATTGTAATTAACATTGAGCAATTGCTCCTGCGTGTTCATCGGTTTAAATGTTGCTAAAAAAAATTCATTCGACAAGAATACGAAAAATAGCTATTTATTTATTTTATTTTTTTTAAAGGTCTTGATATGACACGGGTGTCTTAATTTGGCTTGTTTTGGCTCAATGTATTGTAATTAACATTGAGCAATTGTTCCTGCGTGTTCATCGGTGTAAATGTAGCTAAAAAAAATTCATTCGACAAGAATAAGAAAAATAGCTATTTACTTATTTTATTTTTTTAAAGGTTTTAAAAAGATATAGGTGTCTTAATTTTGCTTATTTTGGCTCATTGTATTGTACTTGACATTAAGCAATTGCTCCTGCGTGTTCATCGGTTTAAATGTTGCTAAAAAAAATTCATTCGACAAGAATAAAAAAAATTATTATTTACTTATTTTATTTTTTTTAAAGGTCTTGATATGATAAGGGTGTCTTAATTTTGCTTATTTTGGCTCATTGTATTGTACTTGACATTAAGCAATTGCTCCTGCGTGCATCGGTTTAAATATTGCTAAAAAAAATTCATTCGACAAGAATAAAAAAAATAGCTATTTACTTATTTTATTTTTTTAAAGGTCTTGATATGATAAGGGTGTCTTAATTTTGCTTATTTTGGCTCAGTGTATTGCACTTAACATTGAGTAATTGCTCCTGCGTGTTCATCGGTGTAAATGTAGCTAAAAAAAATTCATTCGACAAGAATAAGAAAAATAGCTATTTACTTATTTTATTTTTTTTAAAGGTCTTGAAAAGATATAGGTGTCTTAGTTTTGCTTATTTAGGCTCACTGTATTGTACTTAACATTGGCCACTTGCTCGTGCGTGTTCATCGGTGTAAATGTACCTAAAAAAAATTCATTCGACAAGAATAAGAAAAATAGCTATTTACTTATTTTATTTTTTTTAAAGGTCTTAAAAAGATATAGGTGTCTTAATGTTGCTTATTTAGGCTCACTGTATTGTACTTAACATTGGCCACTTGCTCCTGCGTGTTCATCGGTGTAAATGTAGCTACAAAAAATTCATTCGACAAGAATACGAAAAATAGCTATATACTTATTTTTTTTTTTTTAAAGGTCTTGATATGACACGGGTGTCTTAATTTTGCTTATTTTGGCTCATTGTATTGTACTTAACATTGAGTAATTGCTCCTGCGTGTTCATCGGTGTAAATGTAGCTAAAAAAAATTCATTCGACAAGAATAAGAAAAATAGCTATTTACTTATTTTATTTTTTTTAAAGGTCTTGAAAAGATATAGGTGTCTTAGTTTTGCTTATTTAGGCTCACTGTATTGTACTTAACATTGGCCACTTGCTCGTGCGTGTTCATCGGTGTAAATTTAGCTACAAAAAATTCAATCGACAAGAATACGAAAAATAGCTATTTACTTATTTTATTTTTTTTAAAGGTCTTGATATGACACGGGTGTCTTAATTTGGCTTGTTTTGGCTCAATGTATTGTAATTAACATTGAGCAATTGTTCCTGCGTGTTCATCAGTGTAAATGTAGCTAAAAAAAATTCATTCGACAAGAACAAGAAAAATAGCTATTTACTTATTTTATTTTTTTAAAGGTTTTAAAAAGATATAGGTGTCTTAATTTTGCTTATTTTGGCTCATTGTATTGTACTTGACATTAAGCAATTGCTCCTGCGTGTTCATCGGTTTAAATGTTGCTAAAAAAAATTCATTCGACAAGAATAAAAAAAATAGCTATTTACTTATTTTATTTTTTTAAAGGTCTTGATATGATAAGGGTGTCTTAGTTTTGCTTATTTTGGCTCATTGTATTGTACTTAACATTGAGCAATTGCTTCTTTGTGTTCATCAGTGTAAATGTAGCTAAAAAAAATTCATTCGACAAGAATAAGAAAAATAGCTATTTACTTATTTTATTTTTTTTAAAGGTTTTAAAAAGATATAGGTGTCTTAATTTTGCTTTTTTTGGCTCAGTGTATTGCACTTAACATTGAGCAATTGTACCTGCGTGTTTATCGGTGTAAATGTACCTAAAAAAAATTCATTCGACAAGAATAAGAAAAATAGCTATTTACTTATTTTATTTTTTTTAAAGGTCTTGATATGACACGGGTGTCTTAAATTGGCATATTTTGGCTCATTGTATTGTAATTAACATTGAGCAATTGCTCCTGCGTGTTCATCGGTTTAAATGTTGCTAAAAAAAATTCATTCGACAAGAATAAAAAAAATAGCTATTTACTTATTTTATTTTTTTAAAGGTCTTGATATGACACGGGTGTCTTAAATTGGCTTATTTTGGCTCATTGTATTGTAATTAACATTGAGAAATTGCTCCTGCGTGTTCATCGGTTTAAATGTTGCTAAAAAAAATTCATTCGACAAGAATAAAAAAAATAGCTATTTACTTATTTTATTTTTTTAAAGGTCTTAAAAAGATAAAGGTGTCTTAATTTTGCTTACTTAGGCTCACTGTATTGTACTTAACATTGGCCACTTGCTCCTGCGTGTTCATCGGTGTAAATGTAGCTACAAAAAATTCATTCGACAAGAATAAGAAAAATAGCTATTTACTTATTTTATTTTTTTTAAAGGTCTTTAAAAGATATAGGTGTCTTAATTTTGCTTATTTAGGCTCACTGTATTGTACTTAACATTGGCCACTTGCTCCTGCGTGTTCATCGGTGTAAATGTAGCTACAAAAAATTCATTCGACAAGAATACGAAAAATAGCTATATACTTATTTTATTTTTTTTAAAGGTCTTGATATGACACGGGTGTCTTAAATTGGCATATTTTGGCTCATTGTATTGTAATTAACATTGAGCAATTGCTCCTGCGTGTTCATCGGTTTAAATGTTGCTAAAAAAAATTCATTCGACAAGAATAAAAAAAATAGCTATTTACTTATTTTATTTTTTTAAAGGTCTTGATATCATAAGGGTGTCTTAATGTTGCTTATTTTGGCTCATTGTATTGTACTTAACATTAAGCAATTGTTCCTGCGTGTTCATCGGTGTAAATGTAGCTAAAAAAAATTCATTCGACAAGAATAAGAAAAATAGCTATTTACTTATTTTATTTTTTTTAAAGGTCTTGAAAAGATATAGGTGTCTTAGTTTTGCTTATTTAGGCTCACTGTATTGTACTTAACATTGGCCACTTGCTCGTGCGTGTTCATCGGTGTAAATGTAGCTACAAAAAATTCAATCGACAAGAATACGAAAAATAGCTATTTACTTATTGTATTTTTTTTAAAGGTTTTAAAAAGATATAGGTGTCTTAATTTTGCTTTTTTGGCTTATTGTATTGTACTTGACATTGAGCAATTGCTCCTGCGTGTTCATCGGTTTAAATGTTGCTAAAAAAAATTCATTCGACAAGAATAAAAAAAATAGCTATTTACTTATTTTTTTTTTTTTTAAAGGTCTTGATATGACAAGGGTGTCTTAATTTGGCTTATTTTGGCTCATTGTATTGTAATTAACATTGAGCAATTGCTCCTGCGTGTTCATCGGTGTAAATGTAGCTACAAAAAATTCATTCGACAAGAATACGAAAAATAGCTATTTATTTATTTTATTTTTTTTAAAGGTCTTGATATGACACGGGTGTCTTAATTTGGCTTGTTTTGGCTCAATGTATTGTAATTAACATTGAGCAATTGTTCCTGCGTGTTCATCGGTGTAAATGTAGCTAAAAAAAATTCATTCGACAAGAATAAGAAAAATAGCTATTTACTTATTTTATTTTTTTAAAGGTTTTAAAAAGATATAGGTGTCTTAATTTTGCTTATTTTGGCTCATTGTATTGTACTTGACATTAAGCAATTGCTCCTGCGTGTTCATCGGTTTAAATGTTGCTAAAAAAAATTCATTCGACAAGAATAAAAAAAATTATTATTTACTTATTTTATTTTTTTTAAAGGTCTTGATATGATAAGGGTGTCTTAATTTTGCTTATTTTGGCTCATTGTATTGTAATTAACATTGAGCAATTGCTCCTGCGTGTTCATCGGTGTAAATGTAGCTACAAAAAATTCATTCGACAAGAATACGAAAAATAGCTATATACTTATTTTTTTTTTTTTAAAGGTCTTGATATGACACGGGTGTCTTAAATTGGCTTATTTTGGCTCACTGTATTGTAATTAACATTGAGCAATTGCTCCTGCGTGTTCATCGGTTTAAATGTTGCTAAAAAAAATTCATTCGACAAGAATACGAAAAATAGCTATTTATTTATTTTATTTTTTTTAAAGGTCTTGATATGACACGGGTGTCTTAATTTGGCTTGTTTTGGCTCAATGTATTGTAATTAACATTGAGCAATTGTTCCTGCGTGTTCATCGGTGTAAATGTAGCTAAAAAAAATTCATTCGACAAGAATAAGAAAAATAGCTATTTACTTATTTTATTTTTTTAAAGGTTTTAAAAAGATATAGGTGTCTTAATTTTGCTTATTTTGGCTCATTGTATTGTACTTGACATTAAGCAATTGCTCCTGCGTGTTCATCGGTTTAAATGTTGCTAAAAAAAATTCATTCGACAAGAATAAAAAAAATTATTATTTACTTATTTTATTTTTTTTAAAGGTCTTGATATGATAAGGGTGTCTTAATTTTGCTTATTGTGGCTCATTGTATTGTACTTGACATTAAGCAATTGCTCCTGCGTGCATCGGTTTAAATATTGCTAAAAAAAATTCATTCGACAAGAATAAAAAAAATAGCTATTTACTTATTTTATTTTTTTAAAGGTCTTGATATGATAAGGGTGTCTTAATTTTGCTTATTTTGGCTCAGTGTATTGCACTTAACATTGAGTAATTGCTCCTGCGTGTTCATCGGTGTAAATGTAGCTAAAAAAAATTCATTCGACAAGAATAAGAAAAATAGCTATTTACTTATTTTATTTTTTTTAAAGGTCTTGAAAAGATATAGGTGTCTTAGTTTTGCTTATTTAGGCTCACTGTATTGTACTTAACATTGGCCACTTGCTCGTGCGTGTTCATCGGTGTAAATGTACCTAAAAAAAATTCATTCGACAAGAATAAGAAAAATAGCTATTTACTTATTTTATTTTTTTTAAAGGTCTTAAAAAGATATAGGTGTCTTAATGTTGCTTATTTAGGCTCACTGTATTGTACTTAACATTGGCCACTTGCTCCTGCGTGTTCATCGGTGTAAATGTAGCTACAAAAAATTCATTCGACAAGAATACGAAAAATAGCTATATACTTATTTTTTTTTTTTTAAAGGTCTTGATATGACACGGGTGTCTTAATTTTGCTTATTTTGGCTCATTGTATTGTACTTAACATTGAGTAATTGCTCCTGCGTGTTCATCGGTGTAAATGTAGCTAAAAAAAATTCATTCGACAAGAATAAGAAAAATAGCTATTTACTTATTTTATTTTTTTTAAAGGTCTTGAAAAGATATAGGTGTCTTAGTTTTGCTTATTTAGGCTCACTGTATTGTACTTAACATTGGCCACTTGCTCGTGCGTGTTCATCGGTGTAAATTTAGCTACAAAAAATTCAATCGACAAGAATACGAAAAATAGCTATTTACTTATTTTATTTTTTTTAAAGGTCTTGATATGACACGGGTGTCTTAATTTGGCTTGTTTTGGCTCAATGTATTGTAATTAACATTGAGCAATTGTTCCTGCGTGTTCATCAGTGTAAATGTAGCTAAAAAAAATTCATTCGACAAGAACAAGAAAAATAGCTATTTACTTATTTTATTTTTTTAAAGGTTTTAAAAAGATATAGGTGTCTTAATTTTGCTTATTTTGGCTCATTGTATTGTACTTGACATTAAGCAATTGCTCCTGCGTGTTCATCGGTTTAAATGTTGCTAAAAAAAATTCATTCGACAAGAATAAAAAAAATAGCTATTTACTTATTTTATTTTTTTAAAGGTCTTGATATGATAAGGGTGTCTTAGTTTTGCTTATTTTGGCTCATTGTATTGTACTTAACATTGAGCAATTGCTTCTTTGTGTTCATCAGTGTAAATGTAGCTAAAAAAAATTCATTCGACAAGAATAAGAAAAATAGCTATTTACTTATTTTATTTTTTTTAAAGGTTTTAAAAAGATATAGGTGTCTTAATTTTGCTTTTTTTGGCTCAGTGTATTGCACTTAACATTGAGCAATTGTACCTGCGTGTTTATCGGTGTAAATGTACCTAAAAAAAATTCATTCGACAAGAATAAGAAAAATAGCTATTTACTTATTTTATTTTTTTTAAAGGTCTTGATATGACACGGGTGTCTTAAATTGGCATATTTTGGCTCATTGTATTGTAATTAACATTGAGCAATTGCTCCTGCGTGTTCATCGGTTTAAATGTTGCTAAAAAAAATTCATTCGACAAGAATAAAAAAAATAGCTATTTACTTATTTTATTTTTTTAAAGGTCTTGATATGACACGGGTGTCTTAAATTGGCTTATTTTGGCTCATTGTATTGTAATTAACATTGAGAAATTGCTCCTGCGTGTTCATCGGTTTAAATGTTGCTAAAAAAAATTCATTCGACAAGAATAAAAAAAATAGCTATTTACTTATTTTATTTTTTTAAAGGTCTTAAAAAGATAAAGGTGTCTTAATTTTGCTTACTTAGGCTCACTGTATTGTACTTAACATTGGCCGCTTGCTCCTGCGTGTTCATCGGTGTAAATGTAGCTACAAAAAATTCATTCGACAAGAATAAGAAAAATAGCTATTTACTTATTTTATTTTTTTTAAAGGTCTTTAAAAGATATAGGTGTCTTAATTTTGCTTATTTAGGCTCACTGTATTGTACTTAACATTGGCCACTTGCTCCTGCGTGTTCATCGGTGTAAATGTAGCTACAAAAAATTCATTCGACAAGAATACGAAAAATAGCTATATACTTATTTTATTTTTTTTAAAGGTCTTGATATGACACGGGTGTCTTAAATTGGCATATTTTGGCTCATTGTATTGTAATTAACATTGAGCAATTGCTCCTGCGTGTTCATCGGTTTAAATGTTGCTAAAAAAAATTCATTCGACAAGAATAAAAAAAATAGCTATTTACTTATTTTATTTTTTTAAAGGTCTTGATATCATAAGGGTGTCTTAATGTTGCTTATTTTGGCTCATTGTATTGTACTTAACATTAAGCAATTGTTCCTGCGTGTTCATCGGTGTAAATGTAGCTAAAAAAAATTCATTCGACAAGAATAAGAAAAATAGCTATTTACTTATTTTATTTTTTTTAAAGGTCTTGAAAAGATATAGGTGTCTTAGTTTTGCTTATTTAGGCTCACTGTATTGTACTTAACATTGGCCACTTGCTCGTGCGTGTTCATCGGTGTAAATGTAGCTACAAAAAATTCAATCGACAAGAATACGAAAAATAGCTATTTACTTATTGTATTTTTTTTAAAGGTTTTAAAAAGATATAGGTGTCTTAATTTTGCTTTTTTGGCTTATTGTATTGTACTTGACATTGAGCAATTGCTCCTGCGTGTTCATCGGTTTAAATGTTGCTAAAAAAAATTCATTCGACAAGAATAAAAAAAATAGCTATTTACTTATTTTTTTTTTTTTTAAAGGTCTTGATGTGACAAGGGTGTCTTAATTTGGCTTATTTTGGCTCATTGTATTGTAATTAACATTGAGCAATTGCTCCTGCGTGTTCATCGGTGTAAATGTAGCTACAAAAAATTCATTCGACAAGAATACGAAAAATAGCTATTTATTTATTTTATTTTTTTTAAAGGTCTTGATATGACACGGGTGTCTTAATTTGGCTTGTTTTGGCTCAATGTATTGTAATTAACATTGAGCAATTGTTCCTGCGTGTTCATCGGTGTAAATGTAGCTAAAAAAAATTCATTCGACAAGAATACGAAAAATAGCTATATACTTATTTTTTTTTTTTTAAAGGTCTTGATATGACACGGGTGTCTTAAATTGGCTTATTTTGGCTCACTGTATTGTAATTAACATTGAGCAATTGCTCCTGCGTGTTCATCGGTTTAAATGTTGCTAAAAAAAATTCATTCGACATGAATAAAAAAAATAGCTATTTACTTATTTTAATTTTTTAAGGGTCTTGATATGATAAGGGTGTCTTAATTTTGCTTATTTTGGCTCATTGTATTGTACTTAACATTGAGTAATTGCTCCTGCGTGTTCATCGGTGTAAATGTAGCTAAAAAAAATTCATTCGACAAGAATAAGAAAAATAGCTATTTACTTATTTTATTTTTTTTAAAGGTCTTGAAAAGATATAGGTGTCTTAGTTTTGCTTATTTAGGCTCACTGTATTGTACTTAACATTGGCCACTTGCTCGTGCGTGTTCATCGGTGTAAATGTAGCTACAAAAAATTCAATCGACAAGAATACGAAAAATAGCTTTTTACTTATTTTATTTTTTTTAAAGGTCTTGATATGACACGGGTGTCTTAATTTGGCTTGTTTTGGCTCAATGTATTGTAATTAACATTGAGCAATTGTTCCTGCGTGTTCATCAGTGTAAATGTAGCTAAAAAAAATTCATTCGACAAGAACAAGAAAAATAGCTATTTACTTATTTTATTTTTTTAAAGGTTTTAAAAAGATATAGGTGTCTTAATTTTGCTTATTTTGGCTCATTGTATTGTACTTGACATTAAGCAATTGCTCCTGCGTGTTCATCGGTTTAAATGTTGCTAAAAAAAATTCATTCGACAAGAATAAAAAAAATAGCTATTTACTTATTTTATTTTTATAAAGGTCTTGATATGATAAGGGTGTCTTAATTTTGCTTATTTTGGCTCATTGTATTGTACTTAACATTGAGCAATTGCTTCTTTGTGTTCATCAGTGTAAATGTAGCTAAAAAAAATTCATTCGACAAGAATAAGAAAAATAGCTATTTACTTATTTTATTTTTTTTAAAGGTCTTTAAAAGATATAGGTGTCTTAATTTTGCTTTTTTTGGCTCAGTGTATTGCACTTAACATTGAGCAATTGTACCTGCGTGTTTATCGGTGTAAATGTACCTAAAAAAAATTCATTCGACAAGAATAAGAAAAATAGCTATTTACTTATTTTATTTTTTTTAAAGGTCTTTAAAAGATATAGGTGTCTTAATTTTGCTTATTTAGGCTCAATGTATTGTACTTAACATTGGCCACTTGCTCCTGCGTGTTCAACGGTGTAAATGTAGCTACAAAAAATTCATTCGACAAGAATACGAAAAATAGCTATATACTTATTTTATTTTTTTTAAAGGTCTTGATATGACACGGGTGTCTTAAATTGGCATATTTTGGCTCATTGTATTGTACTTGACATTAAGCAATTGCTCCTGCGTGTTCATCGGTTTAAATGTTGCTAAAAAAAATTCATTCGACAAGAATAAAAAAAATAGCTATTTACTTATTTTATTTTTTTAAAGGTCTTGATATGATAAGGGTGTCTTAATTTTGCTTATTTTGGCTCATTGTATTGTACTTAACATTGAGCAATTGCTTCTTTGTGTTCATCAGTGTAAATGTAGCTAAAAAAAATTCATTCGACAAGAATAAGAAAAATAGCTATTTACTTATTTTATTTTTTTTAAAGGTTTTAAAAAGATATAGGTGTCTTAATTTTGCTTTTTTTGGCTCAGTGTATTGCACTTAACATTGAGCAATTGTACCTGCGTGTTTATCGGTGTAAATGTACCTAAAAAAAATTCATTCGACAAGAATAAGAAAAATAGCTATTTACTTATTTTATTTTTTTTAAAGGTCTTGATATGACACGGGTGTCTTAAATTGGCATATTTTGGCTCATTGTATTGTAATTAACATTGAGCAATTGCTCCTGCGTGTTCATCGGTTTAAATGTTGCTAAAAAAAATTCATTCGACAAGAATAAAAAAAATAGCTATTTACTTATTTTATTTTTTTAAAGGTCTTGATATGACACGGGTGTCTTAAATTGGCTTATTTTGGCTCATTGTATTGTAATTAACATTGAGAAATTGCTCCTGCGTGTTCATCGGTTTAAATGTTGCTAAAAAAAATTCATTCGACAAGAATAAAAAAAATAGCTATTTACTTATTTTATTTTTTTAAAGGTCTTAAAAAGATAAAGGTGTCTTAATTTTGCTTACTTAGGCTCACTGTATTGTACTTAACATTGGCCACTTGCTCCTGCGTGTTCATCGGTGTAAATGTAGCTACAAAAAATTCATTCGACAAGAATAAGAAAAATAGCTATTTACTTATTTTATTTTTTTTAAAGGTCTTTAAAAGATATAGGTGTCTTAATTTTGCTTATTTAGGCTCACTGTATTGTACTTAACATTGGCCACTTGCTCCTGCGTGTTCATCGGTGTAAATGTAGCTACAAAAAATTCATTCGACAAGAATACGAAAAATAGCTATATACTTATTTTATTTTTTTTAAAGGTCTTGATATGACACGGGTGTCTTAAATTGGCATATTTTGGCTCATTGTATTGTAATTAACATTGAGCAATTGCTCCTGCGTGTTCATCGGTTTAAATGTTGCTAAAAAAAATTCATTCGACAAGAATAAAAAAAATAGCTATTTACTTATTTTATTTTTTTAAAGGTCTTGATATCATAAGGGTGTCTTAATGTTGCTTATTTTGGCTCATTGTATTGTACTTAACATTAAGCAATTGTTCCTGCGTGTTCATCGGTGTAAATGTAGCTAAAAAAAATTCATTCGACAAGAATAAGAAAAATAGCTATTTACTTATTTTATTTTTTTTAAAGGTCTTGAAAAGATATAGGTGTCTTAGTTTTGCTTATTTAGGCTCACTGTATTGTACTTAACATTGGCCACTTGCTCGTGCGTGTTCATCGGTGTAAATGTAGCTACAAAAAATTCAATCGACAAGAATACGAAAAATAGCTATTTACTTATTGTATTTTTTTTAAAGGTTTTAAAAAGATATAGGTGTCTTAATTTTGCTTTTTTGGCTTATTGTATTGTACTTGACATTGAGCAATTGCTCCTGCGTGTTCATCGGTTTAAATGTTGCTAAAAAAAATTCATTCGACAAGAATAAAAAAAATAGCTATTTACTTATTTTTTTTTTTTTTAAAGGTCTTGATATGACAAGGGTGTCTTAATTTGGCTTATTTTGGCTCATTGTATTGTAATTAACATTGAGCAATTGCTCCTGCGTGTTCATCGGTGTAAATGTAGCTACAAAAAATTCATTCGACAAGAATACGAAAAATAGCTATTTATTTATTTTATTTTTTTTAAAGGTCTTGATATGACACGGGTGTCTTAATTTGGCTTGTTTTGGCTCAATGTATTGTAATTAACATTGAGCAATTGTTCCTGCGTGTTCATCGGTGTAAATGTAGCTAAAAAAAATTCATTCGACAAGAATAAGAAAAATAGCTATTTACTTATTTTATTTTTTTAAAGGTTTTAAAAAGATATAGGTGTCTTAATTTTGCTTATTTTGGCTCATTGTATTGTACTTGACATTAAGCAATTGCTCCTGCGTGTTCATCGGTTTAAATGTTGCTAAAAAAAATTCATTCGACAAGAATAAAAAAAATTATTATTTACTTATTTTATTTTTTTTAAAGGTCTTGATATGATAAGGGTGTCTTAATTTTGCTTATTTTGGCTCATTGTATTGTAATTAACATTGAGCAATTGCTCCTGCGTGTTCATCGGTGTAAATGTAGCTACAAAAAATTCATTCGACAAGAATACGAAAAATAGCTATATACTTATTTTTTTTTTTTTAAAGGTCTTGATATGACACGGGTGTCTTAAATTGGCTTATTTTGGCTCACTGTATTGTAATTAACATTGAGCAATTGCTCCTGCGTGTTCATCGGTTTAAATGTTGCTAAAAAAAATTCATTCGACATGAATAAAAAAAATAGCTATTTACTTATTTTAATTTTTTAAGGGTCTTGATATGATAAGGGTGTCTTAATTTTGCTTATTTTGGCTCATTGTATTGTACTTAACATTGAGTAATTGCTCCTGCGTGTTCATCGGTGTAAATGTAGCTAAAAAAAATTCATTCGACAAGAATAAGAAAAATAGCTATTTACTTATTTTATTTTTTTTAAAGGTCTTGAAAAGATATAGGTGTCTTAGTTTTGCTTATTTAGGCTCACTGTATTGTACTTAACATTGGCCACTTGCTCGTGCGTGTTCATCGGTGTAAATGTAGCTACAAAAAATTCAATCGACATGAATACGAAAAATAGCTTTTTACTTATTTTATTTTTTTTAAAGGTCTTGATATGACACGGGTGTCTTAATTTGGCTTGTTTTGGCTCAATGTATTGTAATTAACATTGAGCAATTGTTCCTGCGTGTTCATCAGTGTAAATGTAGCTAAAAAAAATTCATTCGACAAGAACAAGAAAAATAGCTATTTACTTATTTTATTTTTTTAAAGGTTTTAAAAAGATATAGGTGTCTTAATTTTGCTTATTTTGGCTCATTGTATTGTACTTGACATTAAGCAATTGCTCCTGCGTGTTCATCGGTTTAAATGTTGCTAAAAAAAATTCATTCGACAAGAATAAAAAAAATAGCTATTTACTTATTTTATTTTTTTAAAGGTCTTGATATGATAAGGGTGTCTTAATTTTGCTTATTTTGGCTCATTGTATTGTACTTAACATTGAGCAATTGCTTCTTTGTGTTCATCAGTGTAAATGTAGCTAAAAAAAATTCATTCGACAAGAATAAGAAAAATAGCTATTTACTTATTTTATTTTTTTTAAAGGTCTTTAAAAGATATAGGTGTCTTAATTTTGCTTTTTTTGGCTCAGTGTATTGCACTTAACATTGAGCAATTGTACCTGCGTGTTTATCGGTGTAAATGTACCTAAAAAAAATTCATTCGACAAGAATAAGAAAAATAGCTATTTACTTATTTTATTTTTTTTAAAGGTCTTTAAAAGATATAGGTGTCTTAATTTTGCTTATTTAGGCTCAATGTATTGTACTTAACATTGGCCACTTGCTCCTGCGTGTTCAACGGTGTAAATGTAGCTACAAAAAATTCATTCGACAAGAATACGAAAAATAGCTATATACTTATTTTATTTTTTTTAAAGGTCTTGATATGACACGGGTGTCTTAAATTGGCATATTTTGGCTCATTGTATTGTACTTGACATTAAGCAATTGCTCCTGCGTGTTCATCGGTTTAAATGTTGCTAAAAAAAATTCATTCGACAAGAATAAAAAAAATAGCTATTTACTTATTTTATTTTTTTAAAGGTCTTGATATGATAAGGGTGTCTTAATTTTGCTTATTTTGGCTCATTGTATTGTACTTAACATTGAGCAATTGCTTCTTTGTGTTCATCAGTGTAAATGTAGCTAAAAAAAATTCATTCGACAAGAATAAGAAAAATAGCTATTTACTTATTTTATTTTTTTTAAAGGTTTTAAAAAGATATAGGTGTCTTAATTTTGCTTTTTTTGGCTCAGTGTATTGCACTTAACATTGAGCAATTGTACCTGCGTGTTTATCGGTGTAAATGTACCTAAAAAAAATTCATTCGACAAGAATAAGAAAAATAGCTATTTACTTATTTTATTTTTTTTAAAGGTCTTGATATGACACGGGTGTCTTAAATTGGCATATTTTGGCTCATTGTATTGTAATTAACATTGAGCAATTGCTCCTGCGTGTTCATCGGTTTAAATGTTGCTAAAAAAAATTCATTCGACAAGAATAAAAAAAATAGCTATTTACTTATTTTATTTTTTTAAAGGTCTTGATATGACACGGGTGTCTTAAATTGGCTTATTTTGGCTCATTGTATTGTAATTAACATTGAGAAATTGCTCCTGCGTGTTCATCGGTTTAAATGTTGCTAAAAAAAATTCATTCGACAAGAATAAAAAAAATAGCTATTTACTTATTTTATTTTTTTAAAGGTCTTAAAAAGATAAAGGTGTCTTAATTTTGCTTACTTAGGCTCACTGTATTGTACTTAACATTGGCCACTTGCTCCTGCGTGTTCATCGGTGTAAATGTAGCTACAAAAAATTCATTCGACAAGAATAAGAAAAATAGCTATTTACTTATTTTATTTTTTTTAAAGGTCTTTAAAAGATATAGGTGTCTTAATTTTGCTTATTTAGGCTCACTGTATTGTACTTAACATTGGCCACTTGCTCCTGCGTGTTCATCGGTGTAAATGTAGCTACAAAAAATTCATTCGACAAGAATACGAAAAATAGCTATATACTTATTTTATTTTTTTTAAAGGTCTTGATATGACACGGGTGTCTTAAATTGGCATATTTTGGCTCATTGTATTGTAATTAACATTGAGCAATTGCTCCTGCGTGTTCATCGGTTTAAATGTTGCTAAAAAAAATTCATTCGACAAGAATAAAAAAAATAGCTATTTACTTATTTTATTTTTTTAAAGGTCTTGATATCATAAGGGTGTCTTAATGTTGCTTATTTTGGCTCATTGTATTGTACTTAACATTAAGCAATTGTTCCTGCGTGTTCATCGGTGTAAATGTAGCTAAAAAAAATTCATTCGACAAGAATAAGAAAAATAGCTATTTACTTATTTTATTTTTTTTAAAGGTCTTGAAAAGATATAGGTGTCTTAGTTTTGCTTATTTAGGCTCACTGTATTGTACTTAACATTGGCCACTTGCTCGTGCGTGTTCATCGGTGTAAATGTAGCTACAAAAAATTCAATCGACAAGAATACGAAAAATAGCTATTTACTTATTGTATTTTTTTTAAAGGTTTTAAAAAGATATAGGTGTCTTAATTTTGCTTTTTTGGCTTATTGTATTGTACTTGACATTGAGCAATTGCTCCTGCGTGTTCATCGGTTTAAATGTTGCTAAAAAAAATTCATTCGACAAGAATAAAAAAAATAGCTATTTACTTATTTTTTTTTTTTTTAAAGGTCTTGATATGACAAGGGTGTCTTAATTTGGCTTATTTTGGCTCATTGTATTGTAATTAACATTGAGCAATTGCTCCTGCGTGTTCATCGGTGTAAATGTAGCTACAAAAAATTCATTCGACAAGAATACGAAAAATAGCTATTTATTTATTTTATTTTTTTTAAAGGTCTTGATATGACACGGGTGTCTTAATTTGGCTTGTTTTGGCTCAATGTATTGTAATTAACATTGAGCAATTGTTCCTGCGTGTTCATCGGTGTAAATGTAGCTAAAAAAAATTCATTCGACAAGAATAAGAAAAATAGCTATTTACTTATTTTATTTTTTTAAAGGTTTTAAAAAGATATAGGTGTCTTAATTTTGCTTATTTTGGCTCATTGTATTGTACTTGACATTAAGCAATTGCTCCTGCGTGTTCATCGGTTTAAATGTTGCTAAAAAAAATTCATTCGACAAGAATAAAAAAAATTATTATTTACTTATTTTATTTTTTTTAAAGGTCTTGATATGATAAGGGTGTCTTAATTTTGCTTATTTTGGCTCATTGTATTGTAATTAACATTGAGCAATTGCTCCTGCGTGTTCATCGGTGTAAATGTAGCTACAAAAAATTCATTCGACAAGAATACGAAAAATAGCTATATACTTATTTTTTTTTTTTTAAAGGTCTTGATATGACACGGGTGTCTTAAATTGGCTTATTTTGGCTCACTGTATTGTAATTAACATTGAGCAATTGCTCCTGCGTGTTCATCGGTTTAAATGTTGCTAAAAAAAATTCATTCGACATGAATAAAAAAAATAGCTATTTACTTATTTTAATTTTTTAAGGGTCTTGATATGATAAGGGTGTCTTAATTTTGCTTATTTTGGCTCATTGTATTGTACTTAACATTGAGTATTGCTCCTGCGTGTTCATCGGTGTAAATGTAGCTAAAAAAAATTCATTCGACAAGAATAAGAAAAATAGCTATTTACTTATTTTATTTTTTTTAAAGGTCTTGAAAAGATATAGGTGTCTTAGTTTTGCTTATTTAGGCTCACTGTATTGTACTTAACATTGGCCACTTGCTCGTGCGTGTTCATCGGTGTAAATGTAGCTACAAAAAATTCAATCGACAAGAATACGAAAAATAGCTTTTTACTTATTTTATTTTTTTTAAAGGTCTTGATATGACACGGGTGTCTTAATTTGGCTTGTTTTGGCTCAATGTATTGTAATTAACATTGAGCAATTGTTCCTGCGTGTTCATCAGTGTAAATGTAGCTAAAAAAAATTCATTCGACAAGAACAAGAAAAATAGCTATTTACTTATTTTATTTTTTTAAAGGTTTTAAAAAGATATAGGTGTCTTAATTTTGCTTATTTTGGCTCATTGTATTGTACTTGACATTAAGCAATTGCTCCTGCGTGTTCATCGGTTTAAATGTTGCTAAAAAAAATTCATTCGACAAGAATAAAAAAAATAGCTATTTACTTATTTTATTTTTTTAAAGGTCTTGATATGATAAGGGTGTCTTAATTTTGCTTATTTTGGCTCATTGTATTGTACTTAACATTGAGCAATTGCTTCTTTGTGTTCATCAGTGTAAATGTAGCTAAAAAAAATTCATTCGACAAGAATAAGAAAAATAGCTATTTACTTATTTTATTTTTTTAAAGGTTTTAAAAAGATATAGGTGTCTTAATTTTGCTTATTTTGGCTCATTGTATTGTACTTGACATTAAGCAATTGCTCCTGCGTGTTCATCGGTTTAAATGTTGCTAAAAAAAATTCATTCGACAAGAATAAAAAAAATTATTATTTACTTATTTTATTTTTTTTAAAGGTCTTGATATGATAAGGGTGTCTTAATTTTGCTTATTTTGGCTCATTGTATTGTAATTAACATTGAGCAATTGCTCCTGCGTGTTCATCGGTGTAAATGTAGCTACAAAAAATTCATTCGACAAGAATACGAAAAATAGCTATATACTTATTTTTTTTTTTTTAAAGGTCTTGATATGACACGGGTGTCTTAAATTGGCTTATTTTGGCTCACTGTATTGTAATTAACATTGAGCAATTGCTCCTGCGTGTTCATCGGTTTAAATGTTGCTAAAAAAAATTCATTCGACATGAATAAAAAAAATAGCTATTTACTTATTTTAATTTTTTAAGGGTCTTGATATGATAAGGGTGTCTTAATTTTGCTTATTTTGGCTCATTGTATTGTACTTAACATTGAGTATTGCTCCTGCGTGTTCATCGGTGTAAATGTAGCTAAAAAAAATTCATTCGACAAGAATAAGAAAAATAGCTATTTACTTATTTTATTTTTTTTAAAGGTCTTGAAAAGATATAGGTGTCTTAGTTTTGCTTATTTAGGCTCACTGTATTGTACTTAACATTGGCCACTTGCTCGTGCGTGTTCATCGGTGTAAATGTAGCTACAAAAAATTCAATCGACAAGAATACGAAAAATAGCTTTTTACTTATTTTATTTTTTTTAAAGGTCTTGATATGACACGGGTGTCTTAATTTGGCTTGTTTTGGCTCAATGTATTGTAATTAACATTGAGCAATTGTTCCTGCGTGTTCATCAGTGTAAATGTAGCTAAAAAAAATTCATTCGACAAGAACAAGAAAAATAGCTATTTACTTATTTTATTTTTTTAAAGGTTTTAAAAAGATATAGGTGTCTTAATTTTGCTTATTTTGGCTCATTGTATTGTACTTGACATTAAGCAATTGCTCCTGCGTGTTCATCGGTTTAAATGTTGCTAAAAAAAATTCATTCGACAAGAATAAAAAAAATAGCTATTTACTTATTTTATTTTTTTAAAGGTCTTGATATGATAAGGGTGTCTTAATTTTGCTTATTTTGGCTCATTGTATTGTACTTAACATTGAGCAATTGCTTCTTTGTGTTCATCAGTGTAAATGTAGCTAAAAAAAATTCATTCGACAAGAATAAGAAAAATAGCTATTTACTTATTTTATTTTTTTTAAAGGTCTTTAAAAGATATAGGTGTCTTAATTTTGCTTTTTTTGGCTCAGTGTATTGCACTTAACATTGAGCAATTGTACCTGCGTGTTTATCGGTGTAAATGTACCTAAAAAAAATTCATTCGACAAGAATAAGAAAAATAGCTATTTACTTATTTTATTTTTTTTAAAGGTCTTTAAAAGATATAGGTGTCTTAATTTTGCTTATTTAGGCTCAATGTATTGTACTTAACATTGGCCACTTGCTCCTGCGTGTTCAACGGTGTAAATGTAGCTACAAAAAATTCATTCGACAAGAATACGAAAAATAGCTATATACTTATTTTATTTCTTTTAAAGGTCTTGATATGACACGGGTGTCTTAAATTGGCATATTTTGGCTCATTGTATTGTACTTGACATTAAGCAATTGCTCCTGCGTGTTCATCGGTTTAAATGTTGCTAAAAAAAATTCATTCGACAAGAATAAAAAAAATAGCTATTTACTTATTTTATTTTTTTAAAGGTCTTGATATGATAAGGGTGTCTTAATTTTGCTTATTTTGGCTCATTGTATTGTACTTAACATTGAGCAATTGCTTCTTTGTGTTCATCAGTGTAAATGTAGCTAAAAAAAATTCATTCGACAAGAATAAGAAAAATAGCTATTTACTTATTTTATTTTTTTTAAAGGTTTTAAAAAGATATAGGTGTCTTAATTTTGCTTTTTTTGGCTCAGTGTATTGCACTTAACATTGAGCAATTGTACCTGCGTGTTTATCGGTGTAAATGTACCTAAAAAAAATTCATTCGACAAGAATAAGAAAAATAGCTATTTACTTATTTTATTTTTTTTAAAGGTCTTTAAAAGATATAGGTGTCTTAATTTTGCTTATTTAGGCTCACTGTATTGTACTTAACATTGGCCACTTGCTCCTGCGTGTTCATCGGTGTAAATGTAGCTACAAAAAATTCATTCGACAAGAATACGAAAAATAGCTATATACTTATTTTATTTTTTTTAAAGGTCTTGATATGACACGGGTGTCTTAAATTGGCATATTTTGGCTCATTGTATTGTAATTAACATTGAGCAATTGCTCCTGCGTGTTCATCGGTTTAAATGTTGCTAAAAAAAATTCATTCGACAAGAATAAAAAAAATAGCTATTTACTTATTTTATTTTTTTAAAGGTCTTGATATGACACGGGTGTCTTAAATTGGCTTATTTTGGCTCATTGTATTGTAATTAACATTGAGAAATTGCTCCTGCGTGTTCATAGGTTTAAATGTTGCTAAAAAAAATTCATTCGACAAGAATAAAAAAAATAGCTATTTACTTATTTTATTTTTTTAAAGGTCTTGATATGATAAGGGTGTCTTAATGTTGCTTACTTTGGCTCATTGTATTGTACTCAACATTAAGCAATTGTTCTTGCGTGTTCATCGGTGTAAATGTAGCTAAAAAAAATTCATTCGACAAGAATAAGAAAAATAGCTATTTAATTATTTTATTTTTTTTAAAGGTCTTAAAAAGATAAAGGTGTCTTAATTTTGCTTATTTAGGCTCACTGTATTGTACTTAACATTGGCCACTTGCTCCTGCGTGTTCATCGGTGTAAATGTAGCTACAAAAAATTCATTCGACAAGAATAAGAAAAATAGCTATTTACTTATTTTATTTTTTTTAAAGGTCTTTAAAAGATATAGGTGTCTTAATTTTGCTTTTTTTGGCTCAGTGTATTGCACTTAACATTGAGCAATTGTACCTGCGTGTTTATCGGTGTAAATGTACCTAAAAAAAATTCATTCGACAAGAATAAGAAAAATAGCTATTTACTTATTTTATTTTTTTTAAAGGTCTTTAAAAGATATAGGTGTCTTAATTTTGCTTATTTAGGCTCACTGTATTGTACTTAACATTGGCCACTTGCTCCTGCGTGTTCATCGGTGTAAATGTAGCTACAAAAAATTCATTCGACAAGAATACGAAAAATAGCTATATACTTATTTTATTTTTTTTAAAGGTCTTGATATGACACGGGTGTCTTAAATTGGCATATTTTGGCTCATTGTATTGTAATTAACATTGAGCAATTGCTCCTGCGTGTTCATCGGTTTAAATGTTGCTAAAAAAAATTCATTCGACAAGAATAAAAAAAATAGCTATTTACTTATTTTATTTTTTTAAAGGTCTTGATATGATAAGGGTGTCTTAATGTTGCTTATTTTGGCTCATTGTATAGTACTTAACATTAAACAATTGTTTCTGCGTGTTCATCGGTGTAAATGTAGCTAAAAAAAATTCATTCGACAAGAATAAGAAAAATAGCTATTTACTTATTTTTTTTTTTAAAGGTCTTGAAAAGATATAGGTGTCTTAGTTTTGCTTATTTAGGCTCACTGTATTGTACTTAACATTGGCCACTTGCTCGTGCGTGTTCATCGGTGTAAATGTAGCTACAAAAAATTCAATCGACAAGAATACGAAAAATAGCTATTTACTTATTGTATTTTTTTTAAAGGTTTTAAAAAGATATAGGTGTCTTAATTTTGCTTATTTTGGCTTATTGTATTGTACTTGACATTGAGCAATTGCTCCTGCGTGTTCATCGGTTTAAATGTTGCTAAAAAAAATTCATTCGACAAGAATAAAAAAAATAGCTATTTACTTATTTTTTTTTTTTTAAAGGTCTTGATATGACAAGGGTGTCTTAATTTGGCTTATTTTGGCTCATTGTATTGTAATTACCATTGAGCAATTGCTCCTGCGTGTTCATCGGTGTAAATGTAGCTACAAAAAATTCATTCGACAAGAATACGAAAAATAGCTATTTAATTATTTTATTTTTTTTAAAGGTCTTGATATGACACGGGTGTCTTAATTTGGCTTGTTTTGGCTCAATGTATTGTAATTAACATTGAGCAATTGTTCCTGCGTGTTCATCGGTGTAAATGTAGCTAAAAAAAATTCATTCGACAAGAATAAGAAAAATAGCTATTTACTTATTTTATTTTTTTAAAGGTTTTAAAAAGATATAGGTGTCTTAATTTTGCTTATTTTGGCTCATTGTATTGTACTTGACATTAAGCAATTGCTCCTGCGTGTTCATCGGTTTAAATGTTGCTAAAAAAAATTCATTCGACAAGAATAAAAAAAATTATTATTTACTTATTTTATTTTTTTTAAAGGCCTTGATATGATAAGGGTGTCTTAATTTTGCTTATTTTGGCTCATTGTATTGTACTTAACATTGAGCAATTGCTTCTGCGTGTTCATCGGTGTAAATGTAGCTAAAAAAAATTCATTCGACAAGAATAAGAAAAATAGCTATTTACTTATTTTATTTTTTTTAAAGGTTTTAAAAAGATACAGGTGCCTTAATTTTGCTTTTTTTGGCTCAATGTATTGCACTTAACATTGAGCAATTGTTCCTGCGTGTTCATCGGTGTAAATGTACCTAAAAAAAATTCATTCGACAAGAATAAGAAAAATAGCTATTTACTTATTTTATTTTTTTTAAAGGTCTTAAAAAGATATAGGTGTCTTAATGTTGCTTATTTAGGCTCACTGTATTGTAATTAACATTGGCCACTTGCTCCTGCGTGTTCATCGGTGTAAATGTAGCTACAAAAAATTCATTCGACAAGAATACGAAAAATAGCTATATACTTATTTTTTTTTTTTTAAAGGTCTTGATATGACACGGGTGTCTTAATTTTGCTTATTTTGGCTCATTGTATTGTACTTAACATTGAGTAATTGCTCCTGCGTGTTCATCGGTGTAAATGTAGCTAAAAAAAATTCATTCGACAAGAATAAGAAAAATAGCTATTTACTTATTTTATTTTTTTTAAAGGTCTTGAAAAGATATAGGTGTCTTAGTTTGGCTTATTTAGGCTCACTGTATTGTACTTAACATTGGCCACTTGCTCGTGCGTGTTCATCGGTGTAAATTTAGCTACAAAAAATTCAATCGACAAGAATACGAAAAATAGCTATTTACTTATTTTATTTTTTTTAAAGGTCTTGATATGACACGGGTGTCTTAATTTGGCTTGCTTTGGCTCAATGTATTGTAATTAACATTGAGCAATTGTTCCTGCGTGTTCATCAGTGTAAATGTAGCTAAAAAAAATTCATTCGACAAGAACAAGAAAAATAGCTATTTACTTATTTTATTTTTTTAAAGGTTTTAAAAAGATATAGGTGTCTTAATTTTGCTTATTTTGGCTCATTGTATTGTACTTGACATTAAGCAATTGCTCCTGCGTGTTCATCGGTTTAAATGTTGCTAAAAAAAATTCATTCGACAAGAATAAAAAAAATAGCTATTTACTTATTTTATTTTTTTAAAGGTCTTGATATGATAAGGGTGTCTTAATTTTGCTTATTTTGGCTCATTGTATTGTACTTAACATTGAGCAATTGTACCTGCGTGTTTATCGGTGTAAATGTACCTAATAAAAATTCATTCGACAAGAATAAGAAAAATAGCTATTTACTTATTTTATTTTTTTTAAAGGTCTTTAAAAGATATAGGTGTCTTAATTTTGCTTATTTAGGCTCACTGTATTGTACTTAACATTGGCCACTTGCTCCTGCGTGTTCATCGGTGTAAATGTAGCTACAAAAAATTCATTCGACAAGAATACGAAAAATAGCTATATACTTATTTTATTTTTTTTAAAGGTCTTGATATGACACGGGTGTCTTAAATTGGCATATTTTGGCTCATTGTATTGTACTTGACATTAAGCAATTGCTCCTGCGTGTTCATCGGTTTAAATGTTGCTAAAAAAAATTCATTCGACAAGAATAAAAAAAATAGCTATTTACTTATTTTATTTTTTTAAAGGTCTTGATATGATAAGGGTGTCTTAATTTTGCTTATTTTGGCTCATTGTATTGTACTTAACATTGAGCAATTGCTTCTTTGTGTTCATCAGTGTAAATGTAGCTAAAAAAAATTCATTCGACAAGAATAAGAAAAATAGCTATTTACTTATTTTATTTTTTTTAAAGGTTTTAAAAAGATATAGGTGTCTTAATTTTGCTTATTTAGGCTCACTGTATTGTACTTAACATTGGCCACTTGCTCCTGCGTGTTCATCGGTGTAAATGTAGCTACAAAAAATTCATTCGACAAGAATACGAAAAATAGCTATATACTTATTTTATTTTTTTTAAAGGTCTTGATATGACACGGGTGTCTTAAATTGGCATATTTTGGCTCATTGTATTGTACTTGACATTAAGCAATTGCTCCTGCGTGTTCATCGGTTTAAATGTTGCTAAAAAAAATTCATTCGACAAGAATAAAAAAAATAGCTATTTACTTATTTTATTTTTTTAAAGGTCTTGATATGATAAGGGTGTCTTAATTTTGCTTATTTTGGCTCATTGTATTGTACTTAACATTGAGCAATTGCTTCTTTGTGTTCATCAGTGTAAATGTAGCTAAAAAAAATTCATTCGACAAGAATAAGAAAAATAGCTATTTACTTATTTTATTTTTTTTAAAGGTTTTAAAAAGATATAGGTGTCTTAATTTTGCTTTTTTTGGCTCAGTGTATTGCACTTAACATTGAGCAATTGTACCTGCGTGTTTTTCGGTGTAAATGTACCTAAAAAAAATTCATTCGACAAGAATAAGAAAAATAGCTATTTACTTATTTTATTTTTTTTAAAGGTCTTTAAAAGATATAGGTGTCTTAATTTTGCTTATTTAGGCTCACTGTATTGTACTTAACATTGGCCACTTGCTCCTGCGTGTTCATCGGTGTAAATGTAGCTACAAAAAATTCATTCGACAAGAATACGAAAAATAGCTATATACTTATTTTATTTTTTTTAAAGGTCTTGATATGACACGGGTGTCTTAAATTGGCATATTTTGGCTCATTGTATTGTAATTAACATTGAGCAATTGCTCCTGCGTGTTCATCGGTTTAAATGTTGCTAAAAAAAATTCATTCGACAAGAATAAAAAAAATAGCTATTTACTTATTTTATTTTTTTAAAGGTCTTGATATGACAAGGGTGTCTTAAATTGGCTTATTTTGGCTCATTGTATTGTAATTAACATTGAGAAATTGCTCCTGCGTGTTCATCGGTTTAAATGTTGCTAAAAAAAATTCATTCGACAAGAATAAAAAAAATAGCTATTTACTTATTTTATTTTTTTAAAGGTCTTGATATGATAAGGGTGTCTTAATGTTGCTTACTTTGGCTCACTGTATTGTACTCAACATTAAGCAATTGTTCTTGCGTGTTCATCGGTGTAAATGTAGCTAAAAAAAATTCATTCGACAAGAATAAGAAAAATAGCTATTTAATTATTTTATTTTTTTTAAAGGTCTTAAAAAGATAAAGGTGTCTTAATGTTGCTTATTTTGGCTCATTGTATAGTACTTAACATTAAACAATTGTTCCTGCGTGTTCATCGGTGTAAATGTAGCTAAAAAAAATTCATTCGACAAGAATAAGAAAAATAGCTATTTACTTATTTTATTTTTTTTAAAGGTCTTGAAAAGATATAGGTGTCTTAGTTTTGCTTATTTAGGCTCACTGTATTGTACTTAACATTGGCCACTTGCTCGTGCGTGTTCATCGGTGTAAATGTAGCTACAAAAAATTCAATCGACAAGAATACGAAAAATAGCTATTTACTTATTGTATTTTTTTTAAAGGTTTTAAAAAGATATAGGTGTCTTAATTTTGCTTATTTTGGCTTATTGTATTGTACTTGACATTGAGCAATTGCTCCTGCGTGTTCATCGGTTTAAATGTTGCTAAAAAAAATTCATTCGACAAGAATAAAAAAAATAGCTATTTACTTATTTTTTTTTTTTTAAAGGTCTTGATATGACAAGGGTGTCTTAATTTGGCTTATTTTGGCTCATTGTATTGTAATTAACATTGAGCAATTGCTCCTGCCTGTTCATCGGTGTAAATGTAGCTACAAAAAATTCATTCGACAAGAATACGAAAAATAGCTATTTATTTATTTTATTTTTTTTAAAGGTCTTGATATGACACGTGTGTCTTAATTTGGCTTGTTTTGGCTCAATGTATTGTAATTAACATTGAGCAATTGTTCCTGCGTGTTCATCGGTGTAAATGTAGCTAAAAAAAATTCATTCGACAAGAATAAGAAAAATAGCTATTTACTTATTTTATTTTTTTAAAGGTTTTAAAAAGATATAGGTGTCTTAATTTTGCTTATTTTGGCTCATTGTATTGTACTTGACATTAAGCAATTGTTCCTGCGTGTTCATCGGTTTAAATGTTGCTAAAAAAAATTCATTCGACAAGAATAAAAAAAATTATTATTTACTTATTTTATTTTTTTTAAAGGTCTTGATATGATAAGGCTGTCTTAATTTTGCTTATTTTGGCTCATTGTATTGTACTTAACATTGAGCAATTGCTTCTGCGTGTTCATCGGTGTAAATGTAGCTAAAAAAAATTCATTCGACAAGAATAAGAAAAATAGCTATTTACTTATTTTATTTTTTTTAAAGGTTTTAAAAAGATACAGGTGCCTTAATTTTGCTTTTTTTGGCTCAATGTATTGCACTTAACATTGAGCAATTGTTCCTGCGTGTTCATCGGTGTAAATGTAGCTACAAAAAATTCATTCGACAAGAATACGAAAAATAGCTATATACTTATTTTTTTTTTTTTAAAGGTCTTGATATGACACGGGTGTCTTAATTTTGCTTATTTTGGCTCATTGTATTGTACTTAACATTGAGTAATTGCTCCTGCGTGTTCATCGGTGTAAATGTAGCTAAAAAAAATTCATACGACAAGAATTAGAAAAATGGCTATTTACTTATTTTATTTTTTTAAAGGTTTTAAAAAGATACAGGTGCCTTAATTTTGCTTATTTTGGCTCAATGTATTGTTCTTAACATTGAGCAATTGTTTGTGCGTGTTCATCGGTGTAAATGTAGCTAAAAAAAATTCATTCGACAAGAATAAGAAAAATAGCTATTTACTTATTTTATTTTTCAAAAGGTCTTGATATGATAAGGGTGTGTTAATTTTGCTTACTTTGGCTCACGGTATTGTATTTAACATTGAGCAATTGCTCCTGCGTGTTGATCAGTGTAAATGTAGCTAAAAAAAATTCATTCGACAAGAATAAAAAAAATAGCTATTTACTTATTTTATTTTTTTAAGGGTCTTGATATGATAAGGGAGTCTTAATTTTGCTTATTTTGGCTCATTGTATTGTACTTAACATTGAGCAATTGTACCTGCGTGTTTATCGGTGTAAATGTACCTAAAAAAAATTCATTCGACAAGAATAAGAAAAATAGCTATTTACTAATTTTATTTTTTTTAAAGGTCTTTAAAAGATATAGGTGTCTTAATTTTGCTTTTTTTGGCTCAGTGTATTGCACTTGACATTAAGCAATTGCTCCTGCGTGTTCATCGGTTTAAATGTTGCTAAAAAAAATTCATTCGACAAGAATACGAAAAATAGCTATTTACTTATTTTATTTTTTTTAAAGGTCTTGATATGATAAGGGTGTCTTAATTTTGCTTATTTTGGCTCATTGTATTGTACTTAACATTGAGCAATTGCTTCTTTGTGTTCATCAGTGTAAATGTAGCTAAAAAAAATTCATTCGACAAGAATAAGAAAAATAGCTATTTACTTATTTTATTTTTTTTAAAGGTTTTAAAAAGATATAGGTGTCTTAATTTTGCTTTTTTTGGCTCAGTGTATTGCACTTAACATTGAGCAATTGTACCTGCGTGTTTATCGGTGTAAATGTACCTAAAAAAAATTCATTCGACAAGAATAAGAAAAATAGCTATTTAATTATTTTATTTTTTTTAAAGGTCTTTAAAAGATATAGGTGTCTTAATTTTGCTTATTTAGGCTCACTGTATTGTACTTAACATTGGCCACTTGCTCCTGCGTGTTCATCGGTGTAAATGTAGCTACAAAAAATTCATTCGACAAGAATACGAAAAATAGCTATATACTTATTTTATTTTTTTTAAAGGTCTTGATATGACACGGGTGTCTTAAATTGGCATATTTTGGCTCATTGTATTGTAATTAACATTGAGCAATTGCTCCTGCGTGTTCATCGGTTTAAATGTTGCTAAAAAAAATTCATTCGTCAAGAATAAAAAAAATAGCTATTTACTTATTTTATTTTTTTAAAGGTCTTGATATGATAAGGGTGTCTTAATGTTGCTTATTTTGGCTCATTGTATAGTACTTAACATTAAACAATTGTTCCTGCGTGTTCATCGGTGTAAATGTAGCTAAAAAAAATTCATTCGACAAGAATAAGAAAAATAGCTATTTACTTATTTTATTTTTTTTAAAGGTCTTGAAAAGATATAGGTGTCTTAGTTTTGCTTATTTAGGCTCACTGTATTGTACTTAACATTGGCCACTTGCTCGTGCGTGTTCATCGGTGTAAATGTAGCTACAAAAAATTCAATCGACAAGAATACGAAAAATAGCTATTTACTTATTGTATTTTTTTTAAAGGTTTTAAAAAGATATAGGTGTCTTAATTTTGCTTATTTTGGCTTATTGTATTGTACTTGACATTGAGCAATTGCTCCTGCGTGTTCATCGGTTTAAATGTTGCTAAAAAAAATTCATTCGACAAGATTAAAAAAAATAGCTATTTACTTATTTTTTTTTTTTTAAAGGTCTTGATATGACAAGGGTGTCTTAATTTGGCTTATTTTGGCTCATTGTATTGTAATTAACATTGAGCAATTGCTCCTGCCTGTTCATCGGTGTAAATGTAGCTACAAAAAATTCATTCGACAAGAATACGAAAAATAGCTATTTATTTATTTTATTTTTTTTAAAGGTCTTGATATGACACGGGTGTCTTAGTTTGGCTTGTTTTGGCTCAATGTATTGTAATTAACATTGAGCAATTGTTCCTGCGTGTTCATCGGTGTAAATGTAGCTAAAAAAAATTCATTCGACAAGAATAAGAAAAATAGCTATTTACTTATTTTATTTTTTTAAAGGTTTTAAAAAGATATAGGTGTCTTAATTTTGCTTATTTTGGCTCATTGTATTGTACTTGACATTAAGCAATTGCTCCTGCGTGTTCATCGGTTTAAATGTTGCTAAAAAAAATTCATTCGACAAGAATAAAAAAAATTATTATTTACTTATTTTATTTTTTTTAAAGGTCTTGATATGATAAGGGTGTCTTAATTTTGCTTATTTTGGCTCATTGTATTGTACTTAACATTGAGCAATTGCTTCTGCGTGTTCATCGGTGTAAATGTAGCTAAAAAAAATTCATTCGACAAGAATAAGAAAAATAGCTATTTACTTATTTTATTTTTTTTAAAGGTTTTAAAAAGATACAGGTGCCTTAATTTTGCTTTTTTTGGCTCAATGTATTGCACTTAACATTGAGCAATTGTTCCTGCGTGTTCATCGGTGTAAATGTACCTAAAAAAAATTCATTCGACAAGAATAAGAAAAATAGCTATTTACTTATTTTATTTTTTTTAAAGGTCTTAAAAAGATATAGGTGTCTTAATGTTGCTTATTTAGGCTCACTGTATTGTACTTAACATTGGCCACTTGCTCCTGCGTGTTCATCGGTGTAAATGTAGCTACAAAAAATTCATTCGACAAGAATACGAAAAATAGCTATATACTTATTTTTTTTTTTTTAAAGGTCTTGATATGACACGGGTGTCTTAATTTTGCTTATTTTGGCTCAATGTATTGTACTTAACATTGAGTAATTGCTCCTGCGTGTTCATCGGTGTAAATGTAGCTAAAAAAAATTCATACGACAAGAATTAGAAAAATGGCTATTTACTTATTTTATTTTTTTAAAGGTTTTAAAAAGATATAGGTGTCTTAATTTTGCTTATTTTGGCTCATTGTATTGCACTTGACATTGAGCAATTGCTCTTGCGTGTTCATCGGTTTAAATGTGGCTAAAAAAAATTCATTCGACAAGAATAAAAAAAATAGCTATTTACTTATTTTATTTTTTTTAAAGGTCTTGATATGATAAGGGTGTCTTAATTTTGCTTATTTTGGCTCATTGTATTGTACTTAACATTGAGCAATTGCTCCTGCGTGTTCATCGGTGTAAATGTAGCTAAAAAAAATTAATTCGACAAGAATAAGAAAAATAGCTATTTACTTATTTTATTTTTTTAAAGGTTTTAAAAAGATATAGGTGTCTTAATTTTGCTTATTTTGGCTCATTGTATTGTACTCAACATTAAGCAATTGTTCTTGCGTGTTCATCGGTGTAAATGTAGCTTCAAAAAATTCATTCGACAAGAATAAGAAAAATAGCTATTTACTTATTTTATTTTTTTTAAAGGTCTTTAAAAGATATAGGTGTCTTAATTTTGCTTTTTTTGGCTCAGTGTATTGCACTTAACATTGAGCAATTGTACCTGCGTGTTTATCGGTGTAAATGTACCTAAAAAAAATTCATTCGACAAGAATAAGAAAAATAGCTATTTAATTATTTTATTTTTTTTAAAGGTCTTTAAAAGATATAGGTGTCTTAATTTTGCTTATTTAGGCTCACTGTATTGTACTTAACATTGGCCACTTGCTCCTGCGTGTTCATCGGTGTAAATGTAGCTACAAAAAATTCATTCGACAAGAATACGAAAAATAGCTATATACTTATTTTATTTTTTTTAAAGGTCTTGATATGACACGGGTGTCTTAAATTGGCATATTTTGGCTCATTGTATTGTAATTAACATTGAGCAATTGCTCCTGCGTGTTCATCGGTTTAAATGTTGCTAAAAAAAATTCATTCGACAAGAATAAAAAAAATAGCTATTTACTTATTTTATTTTTTTAAAGGTCTTGATATGATAAGGGTGTCTTAATGTTGCTTATTTTGGCTCATTGTATAGTACTTAACATTAAACAATTGTTCCTGCGTGTTCATCGGTGTAAATGTAGCTAAAAAAAATTCATTCGACAAGAATAAGAAAAATAGCTATTTACTTATTTTATTTTTTTTAAAGGTCTTGAAAAGATATAGGTGTCTTAGTTTTGCTTATTTAGGCTCACTGTATTGTACTTAACATTGGCCACTTGCTCGTGCGTGTTCATCGGTGTAAATGTAGCTACAAAAAATTCAATCGACAAGAATACGAAAAATAGCTATTTACTTATTGTATTTTTTTTAAAGGTTTTAAAAAGATATAGGTGTCTTAATTTTGCTTATTTTGGCTTATTGTATTGTACTTGACATTGAGCAATTGCTCCTGCGTGTTCATCGGTTTAAATGTTGCTAAAAAAAATTCATTCGACAAGAATAAAAAAAATAGCTATTTACTTATTTTTTTTTTTTTAAAGGTCTTGATATGACAAGGGTGTCTTAATTTGGCTTATTTTGGCTCATTGTATTGTAATTAACATTGAGCAATTGCTCCTGCCTGTTCATCGGTGTAAATGTAGCTACAAAAAATTCATTCGACAAGAATACGAAAAATAGCTATTTATTTATTTTATTTTTTTTAAAGGTCTTGATATGACACGTGTGTCTTAATTTGGCTTGTTTTGGCTCAATGTATTGTAATTAACATTGAGCAATTGTTCCTGCGTGTTCATCGGTGTAAATGTAGCTAAAAAAAATTCATTCGACAAGAATAAGAAAAATAGCTATTTACTTATTTTATTTTTTTAAAGGTTTTAAAAAGATATAGGTGTCTTAATTTTGCTTATTTTGGCTCATTGTATTGTACTTGACATTAAGCAATTGCTCCTGCGTGTTCATCGGTTTAAATGTTGCTAAAAAAAATTCATTCGACAAGAATAAAAAAAATTATTATTTACTTATTTTATTTTTTTTAAAGGTCTTGATATGATAAGGCTGTCTTAATTTTGCTTATTTTGGCTCATTGTATTGTACTTAACATTGAGCAATTGCTTCTGCGTGTTCATCGGTGTAAATGTAGCTAAAAAAAATTCATTCGACAAGAATAAGAAAAATAGCTATTTACTTATTTTATTTTTTTTAAAGGTTTTAAAAAGATACAGGTGCCTTAATTTTGCTTTTTTTGGCTCAATGTATTGCACTTAACATTGAGCAATTGTTCCTGCGTGTTCATCGGTGTAAATGTAGCTACAAAAAATTCATTCGACAAGAATACGAAAAATAGCTATATACTTATTTTTTTTTTTTTAAAGGTCTTGATATGACACGGGTGTCTTAATTTTGCTTATTTTGGCTCATTGTATTGTACTTAACATTGAGTAATTGCTCATGCGTGTTCATCGGTGTAAATGTAGCTAAAAAAAATTCATACGACAAGAATTAGAAAAATGGCTATTTACTTATTTTATTTTTTTAAAGGTTTTAAAAAGATATAGGTGTCTTAATTTTGCTTATTTTGGCTCATTGTATTGCACTTGACATTGAGCAATTGCTCTTGCGTGTTCATCGGTTTAAATGTGGCTAAAAAAAATTCATTCGACAAGAATAAAAAAAATAGCTATTTACTTATTTTATTTTTTTTAAAGGTCTTGATATGATAAGGGTGTCTTAATTTTGCTTATTTTGGCTCATTGTATTGTACTTAACATTGAGCAATTGCTCCTGCGTGTTCATCGGTGTAAATGTAGCTAAAAAAAATTCATTCGACAAGAATAAGAAAAATAGCTATTTACTTATTTTATTTTTTTAAAGGTTTTAAAAAGATATAGGTGTCTTAATTTTGCTTATTTTGGCTCAATGTATTGTTCTTAACATTGAGCAATTGTTTGTGCGTGTTCATCGGTGTAAATGTAGCTAAAAAAAATTCATTCGACAAGAATAAGAAAAATAGCTATTTACTTATTTTATTTTTCAAAAGGTCTTGATATGATAAGGGTGTGTTAATTTTGCTTACTTTGGCTCACGGTATTGTATTTAACATTGAGCAATTGCTCCTGCGTGTTGATCAGTGTAAATGTAGCTAAAAAAAATTCATTCGACAAGAATAAAAAAAATAGCTATTTACTTATTTTATTTTTTTAAGGGTCTTGATATGATAAGGGAGTCTTAATTTTGCTTATTTTGGCTCATTGTATTGCACTTAACATTGAGCAATTGTACCTGCGTGTTTATCGGTGTAAATGTACCTAAAAAAAATTCATTCGACAAGAATAAGAAAAATAGCTATTTACTAATTTTATTTTTTTTAAAGGTCTTTAAAAGATATAGGTGTCTTAATTTTGCTTTTTTTGGCTCAGTGTATTGCACTTGACATTAAGCAATTGCTCCTGCGTGTTCATCGGTTTAAATGTTGCTAAAAAAAATTCATTCGACAAGAATACGAAAAATAGCTATTTACTTATTTTATTTTTTTTAAAGGTCTTGATATGATAAGGGTGTCTTAATTTTGCTTATTTTGGCTCATTGTATTGTACTTAACATTGAGCAATTGCTTCTTTGTGTTCATCAGTGTAAATGTAGCTAAAAAAAATTCATTCGACAAGAATAAGAAAAATAGCTATTTACTTATTTTATTTTTTTTAAAGGTTTTAAAAAGATATAGGTGTCTTAATTTTGCTTTTTTTGGCTCAGTGTATTGCACTTAACATTGAGCAATTGTACCTGCGTGTTTATCGGTGTAAATGTACCTAAAAAAAATTCATTCGACAAGAATAAGAAAAATAGCTATTTAATTATTTTATTTTTTTTAAAGGTCTTTAAAAGATATAGGTGTCTTAATTTTGCTTATTTAGGCTCACTGTATTGTACTTAACATTGGCCACTTGCTCCTGCGTGTTCATCGGTGTAAATGTAGCTACAAAAAATTCATTCGACAAGAATACGAAAAATAGCTATATACTTATTTTATTTTTTTTAAAGGTCTTGATATGACACGGGTGTCTTAAATTGGCATATTTTGGCTCATTGTATTGTAATTAACATTGAGCAATTGCTCCTGCGTGTTCATCGGTTTAAATGTTGCTAAAAAAAATTCATTCGACAAGAATAAAAAAAATAGCTATTTACTTATTTTATTTTTTTAAAGGTCTTGATATGATAAGGGTGTCTTAATGTTGCTTATTTTGGCTCATTGTATAGTACTTAACATTAAACAATTGTTCCTGCGTGTTCATCGGTGTAAATGTAGCTAAAAAAAATTCATTCGACAAGAATAAGAAAAATAGCTATTTACTTATTTTATTTTTTTTAAAGGTCTTGAAAAGATATAGGTGTCTTAGTTTTGCTTATTTAGGCTCACTGTATTGTACTTAACATTGGCCACTTGCTCGTGCGTGTTCATCGGTGTAAATGTAGCTACAAAAAATTCAATCGACAAGAATACGAAAAATAGCTATTTACTTATTGTATTTTTTTTAAAGGTTTTAAAAAGATATAGGTGTCTTAATTTTGCTTATTTTGGCTTATTGTATTGTACTTGACATTGAGCAATTGCTCCTGCGTGTTCATCGGTTTAAATGTTGCTAAAAAAAATTCATTCGACAAGAATAAAAAAAATAGCTATTTACTTTTTTTTTTTTTTTTAAAGGTCTTGATATGACAAGGGTGTCTTAATTTGGCTTATTTTGGCTCATTGTATTGTAATTAACATTGAGCAATTGCTCCTGCCTGTTCATCGGTGTAAATGTAGCTACAAAAAATTCATTCGACAAGAATACGAAAAATAGCTATTTATTTATTTTATTTTTTTTAAAGGTCTTGATATGACACGGGTGTCTTAGTTTGGCTTGTTTTGGCTCAATGTATTGTAATTAACATTGAGCAATTGTTCCTGCGTGTTCATCGGTGTAAATGTAGCTAAAAAAAATTCATTCGACAAGAATAAGAAAAATAGCTATTTACTTATTTTATTTTTTTAAAGGTTTTAAAAAGATATAGGTGTCTTAATTTTGCTTATTTTGGCTCATTGTATTGTACTTGACATTAAGCAATTGCTCCTGCGTGTTCATCGGTTTAAATGTTGCTAAAAAAAATTCATTCGACAAGAATAAAAAAAATTATTATTTACTTATTTTATTTTTTTTAAAGGTCTTGATATGATAAGGGTGTCTTAATTTTGCTTATTTTGGCTCATTGTATTGTACTTAACATTGAGCAATTGCTTCTGCGTGTTCATCGGTGTAAATGTAGCTAAAAAAAATTCATTCGACAAGAATAAGAAAAATAGCTATTTACTTATTTTATTTTTTTTAAAGGTTTTAAAAAGATACAGGTGCCTTAATTTTGCTTTTTTTGGCTCAATGTATTGCACTTAACATTGAGCAATTGTTCCTGCGTGTTCATCGGTGTAAATGTACCTAAAAAAAATTCATTCGACAAGAATAAGAAAAATAGCTATTTACTTATTTTATTTTTTTTAAAGGTCTTAAAAAGATATAGGTGTCTTAATGTTGCTTATTTAGGCTCACTGTATTGTACTTAACATTGGCCACTTGCTCCTGCGTGTTCATCGGTGTAAATGTAGCTACAAAAAATTCATTCGACAAGAATACGAAAAATAGCTATATACTTATTTTTTTTTTTTTAAAGGTCTTGATATGACACGGGTGTCTTAATTTTGCTTATTTTGGCTCAATGTATTGTACTTAACATTGAGTAATTGCTCCTGCGTGTTCATCGGTGTAAATGTAGCTAAAAAAAATTCATACGACAAGAATTAGAAAAATGGCTATTTACTTATTTTATTTTTTTAAAGGTTTTAAAAAGATATAGGTGTCTTAATTTTGCTTATTTTGGCTCATTGTATTGCACTTGACATTGAGCAATTGCTCTTGCGTGTTCATCGGTTTAAATGTGGCTAAAAAAAATTCATTCGACAAGAATAAAAAAAATAGCTATTTACTTATTTTATTTTTTTTAAAGGTCTTGATATGATAAGGGTGTCTTAATTTTGCTTATTTTGGCTCATTGTATTGTACTTAACATTGAGCAATTGCTCCTGCGTGTTCATCGGTGTAAATGTAGCTAAAAAAAATTCATTCGACAAGAATAAGAAAAATAGCTATTTACTTATTTTATTTTTTTAAAGGTTTTAAAAAGATATAGGTGTCTTAATTTTGCTTATTTTGGCTCAATGTATTGTTCTTAACATTGAGCAATTGTTTGTGCGTGTTCATCGGTGTAAATGTAGCTAAAAAAAATTCATTCGACAAGAATAAGAAAAATAGCTATTTACTTATTTTATTTTTCAAAAGGTCTTGATATGATAAGGGTGTGTTAATTTTGCTTACTTTGGCTCACGGTATTGTATTTAACATTGAGCAATTGCTCCTGCGTGTTGATCAGTGTAAATGTAGCTAAAAAAAATTCATTCGACAAGAATAAAAAAAATAGCTATTTACTTATTTTATTTTTTTAAGGGTCTTGATATGATAAGGGAGTCTTAATTTTGCTTATTTTGGCTCATTGTATTGTACTTAACATTGAGCAATTGTACCTGCGTGTTTATCGGTGTAAATGTACCTAAAAAAAATTCATTCGACAAGAATAAGAAAAATAGCTATTTACTAATTTTATTTTTTTTAAAGGTCTTTAAAAGATATAGGTGTCTTAATTTTGCTTTTTTTGGCTCAGTGTATTGCACTTGACATTAAGCAATTGCTCCTGCGTGTTCATCGGTTTAAATGTTGCTAAAAAAAATTCATTCGACAAGAATACGAAAAATAGCTATTTACTTATTTTATTTTTTTTAAAGGTCTTGATATGACACGGGTGTCTTAATTTGGCTTGTTTTGGCTCAATGTATTGTAATTAACATTGAGCAATTGTTCCTGCGTGTTCATCAGTGTAAATGTAGCTAAACAAAATTCATTCGACAAGAACAAGAAAAATAGCTATTTACTTATTTTATTTTTTTAAAGGTTTTAAAAAGATATAGGTGTCTTAATTTTGCTTATTTTGGCTCATTGTATTGTACTTGACATTAAGCAATTGCTCCTGCGTGTTCATCGGTTTAAATGTTGCTAAAAAAAATTCATTCGACAAGAATAAAAAAAATAGCTATTTACTTATTTTATTTTTTTAAAGGTTTTAAAAAGATATAGGTGTCTTAATTTTGCTTTTTTTGGCTCAGTGTATTGCACTTAACATTGAGCAATTGTACCTGCGTGTTTATCGGTGTAAATGTACCTAAAAAAAATTCATTCGACAAGAATAAGAAAAATAGCTATTTACTTATTTTATTTTTTTTAAAGGTCTTTAAAAGATATAGGTGTCTTAATTTTGCTTATTTAGGCTCACTGTATTGTACTTAACATTGGCCACTTGCTCCTGCGTGTTCATCGGTGTAAATGTAGCTACAAAAAATTCATTCGACAAGAATACGAAAAATAGCTATATACTTATTTTATTTTTTTTAAAGGTCTTGATATGACACGGGTGTCTTAAATTGGCATATTTTGGCTCATTGTATTGTAATTAACATTGAGCAATTGCTCCTGCGTGTTCATCGGTTTAAATGTTGCTAAAAAAAATTCATTCGACAAGAATAAAAAAAATAGCTATTTACTTATTTTATTTTTTTAAAGGTCTTGATATGACACGGGTGTCTTAAATTGGCTTATTTTGGCTCATTGTATTGTAATTAACATTGAGAAATTGCTCCTGCGTGTTCATCGGTTTAAATGTTGCTAAAAAAAATTCATTCGACAAGAATAAAAAAAATAGCTATTTACTTATTTTATTTTTTTAAAGGTCTTGATATGATAAGGGTGTCTTAATGTTGCTTACTTTGGCTCATTGTATTGTACTCAACATTAAGCAATTGTTCTTGCGTGTTCATCGGTGTAAATGTAGCTAAAAAAAATTCATTCGACAAGAATAAGAAAAATAGCTATTTAATTATTTTATTTTTTTTAAAGGTCTTAAAAAGATAAAGGTGTCTTAATTTTGCTTATTTAGGCTCACTGTATTGTACTTAACATTGGCCACTTGCTCCTGCGTGTTCATCGGTGTAAATGTAGCTACAAAAAATTCATTCGACAAGAATAAGAAAAATAGCTATTTACTTATTTTATTTTTTTTAAAGGTCTTTAAAAGATATAGGTGTCTTAATTTTGCTTTTTTTGGCTCAGTGTATTGCACTTAACATTGAGCAATTGTACCTGCGTGTTTATCGGTGTAAATGTACCTAAAAAAAATTCATTCGACAAGAATAAGAAAAATAGCTATTTACTTATTTTATTTTTTTTAAAGGTCTTTAAAAGATATAGGTGTCTTAATTTTGCTTATTTAGGCTCACTGTATTGTACTTAACATTGGCCACTTGCTCCTGCGTGTTCATCGGTGTAAATGTAGCTACAAAAAATTCATTCGACAAGAATACGAAAAATAGCTATATACTTATTTTATTTTTTTTAAAGGTCTTGATATGACACGGGTGTCTTAAATTGGCATATTTTGGCTCATTGTATTGTAATTAACATTGAGCAATTGCTCCTGCGTGTTCATCGGTTTAAATGTTGCTAAAAAAAATTCATTCGACAAGAATAAAAAAAATAGCTATTTACTTATTTTATTTTTTTAAAGGTCTTGATATGATAAGGGTGTCTTAATGTTGCTTATTTTGGCTCATTGTATAGTACTTAACATTAAACAATTGTTCCTGCGTGTTCATCGGTGTAAATGTAGCTAAAAAAAATTCATTCGACAAGAATAAGAAAAATAGCTATTTACTTATTTTTTTTTTTTAAAGGTCTTGAAAAGATATAGGTGTCTTAGTTTTGCTTATTTAGGCTCACTGTATTGTACTTAACATTGGCCACTTGCTCGTGCGTGTTCATCGGTGTAAATGTAGCTACAAAAAATTCAATCGACAAGAATACGAAAAATAGCTATTTACTTATTGTATTTTTTTTAAAGGTTTTAAAAAGATATAGGTGTCTTAATTTTGCTTATTTTGGCTTATTGTATTGTACTTGACATTGAGCAATTGCTCCTGCGTGTTCATCGGTTTAAATGTTGCTAAAAAAAATTCATTCGACAAGAATAAAAAAAATAGCTATTTACTTATTTTTTTTTTTTAAAGGTCTTGATATGACAAGGGTGTCTTAATTTGGCTTATTTTGGCTCATTGTATTGTAATTAACATTGAGCAATTGCTCCTGCGTGTTCATCGGTGTAAATGTAGCTACAAAAAATTCATTCGACAAGAATACGAAAAATAGCTATTTATTTTTTTTATTTTTTTTAAAGGTCTTGATATGACAAGGGTGTCTTAATTTGGCTTGTTTTGGCTCAATGTATTGTAATTAACATTGAGCAATTGTTCCTGCGTGTTCATCGGTGTAAATGTAGCTAAAAAAAATTCATTCGACAAGAATAAGAAAAATAGCTATTTACTTATTTTATTTTTTTAAAGGTTTTAAAAAGATATAGGTGTCTTAATTTTGCTTATTTTGGCTCATTGTATTGTACTTGACATTAAGCAATTGCTCCTGCGTGTTCATCGGTTTAAATGTTGCTAAAAAAAATTCATTCGACAAGAATAAAAAAAATTATTATTTACTTATTTTATTTTTTTTAAAGGTCTTGATATGATAAGGGTGTCTTAATTTTGCTTATTTTGGCTCATTGTATTGTACTTAACATTGAGCAATTGCTTCTGCGTGTTCATCGGTGTAAATGTAGCTAAAAAAAATTCATTCGACAAGAATAAGAAAAATAGCTATTTACTTATTTTATTTTTTTTAAAGGTTTTAAAAAGATACAGGTGCCTTAATTTTGCTTTTTTTGGCTCAATGTATTGCACTTAACATTGAGCAATTGTTCCTGCGTGTTCATCGGTGTAAATGTACCTAAAAAAAATTCATTCGACAAGAATAAGAAAAATAGCTATTTACTTATTTTATTTTTTTTAAAGGTCTTAAAAAGATATAGGTGTCTTAATGTTGCTTATTTAGGCTCACTGTATTGTATTTAACATTGGCCACTTGCTCCTGCGTGTTCATCTGTGTAAATGTAGCTACAAAAAATTCATTCGACAAGAATACGAAAAATAGCTATATACTTATTTTTTTTTTTTAAAGGTCTTGATATGACACGGGTGTCTTAATTTTGCTTATTTTGGCTCATTGTATTGTACTTAACATTGAGTAATTGCTCCTGCGTGTTCATCGGTGTAAATGTAGCTAAAAAAAATTCATTCGACAAGAACAAGAAAAATAGCTATTTACTTATTTTATTTTTTTAAAGGTTTTAAAAAGATATAGGTGTCTTAATTTTGCTTATTTTGGCTCATTGTATTGTACTTGACATTAAGCAATTGCTCCTGCGTGTTCATCGGTTTAAATGTTGCTAAAAAAAATTCATTCGACAAGAATAAAAAAAATAGCTATTTACTTATTTTATTTTTTTAAAGGTCTTGATATGATAAGGGTGTCTTAATTTTGCTTATTTTGGCTCATTGTATTGTACTTAACATTGAGCAATTGCTTCATTGTGTTCATCAGTGTAAATGTAGCTAAAAAAAATTCATTCGACAAGAATAAGAAAAATAGCTATTTACTTATTTTATTTTTTTTAAAGGTTTTAAAAAGATATAGGTGTCTTAATTTTGCTTTTTTTGGCTCAGTGTATTGCACTTAACATTGAGCAATTGTACCTGCGTGTTCATCGGTGTAAATGTACCTAAAAAAAATTCATTCGACAAGAATAAGAAAAATAGCTATTTACTTATTTTATTTTTTTTAAAGGTCTTAAAAAGATATAGGTGTCTTAATGTTGCTTATTTAGGCTCACTGTATTGTACTTAACATTGGCCACTTGCTCCTGCGTGTTCATCGGTGTAAATGTAGCTACAAAAAATTCATTCGACAAGAATACGAAAAATAGCTATATACTTATTTTTTTTTTTTTAAAGGTCTTGATATGACACGGGTGTCTTAATTTTGCTTATTTTGGCTCATTGTATTGTACTTAACATTGAGTAATTGCTCCTGCGTGTTCATCGGTGTAAATGTAGCTAAAAAAAATTCATACGACAAGAATTAGAAAATGGCTATTTACTTATTTTATTTTTTTAAAGGTTTTAAAAAGATATAGGTGTCTTAATTTTGCTTATTTTGGCTCATTGTATTGCACTTGACATTGAGCAATTGCTCTTGCGTGTTCATCGGTTTAAATGTGGCTAAAAAAAATTCATTCGACAAGAATAAAAAAAATAGCTATTTACTTATTTTATTTTTTTTAAAGGTCTTGATATGATAAGGGTGTCTTAATTTTGCTTATTTTGGCTCATTGTATTGTACTTAACATTGAGCAATTGCTCCTGCGTGTTCATCGGTGTAAATGTAGCTAAAAAAAATTCATTCGACAAGAATAAGAAAAATAGCTATTTACTTATTTTATTTTTTTAAAGGTTTTAAAAAGATATAGGTGTCTTAATTTTGCTTATTTTGGCTCAATGTATTGTTCTTAACATTGAGCAATTGTTTGTGCGTGTTCATCGGTGTAAATGTAGCTAAAAAAAATTCATTCGACAAGAATAAGAAAAATAGCTATTTACTTATTTTATTTTTCAAAAGGTCTTGATATGATAAGGGTGTGTTAATTTTGCTTACTTTGGCTCACGGTATTGTATTTAACATTGAGCAATTGCTCCTGCGTGTTGATCAGTGTAAATGTAGCTAAAAAAAATTCATTCGACAAGAATAAAAAAAATAGCTATTTACTTATTTTATTTTTTTAAGGGTCTTGATATGATAAGGGAGTCTTAATTTTGCTTATTTTGGCTCATTGTATTGTACTTAACATTGAGCAATTGTACCTGCGTGTTTATCGGTGTAAATGTACCTAAAAAAAATTCATTCGACAAGAATAAGAAAAATAGCTATTTACTAATTTTATTTTTTTTAAAGGTCTTTAAAAGATATAGGTGTCTTAATTTTGCTTTTTTTGGCTCAGTGTATTGCACTTGACATTAAGCAATTGCTCCTGCGTGTTCATCGCTTTAAATGTTGCTAAAAAAAATTCATTCGACAAGAATACGAAAAATAGCTATTTACTTATTTTATTTTTTTTAAAGGTCTTGATATGACACGGGTGTCTTAATTTGGCTTGTTTTGGCTCAATGTATTGTAATTAACATTGAGCAATTGTTCCTGCGTGTTCATCAGTGTAAATGTAGCTAAAAAAAATTCATTCGACAAGAACAAGAAAAATAGCTATTTACTTATTTTATTTTTTTAAAGGTTTTAAAAAGATATAGGTGTCTTAATTTTGCTTATTTTGGCTCATTGTATTGTACTTGACATTAAGCAATTGCTCCTGCGTGTTCATCGGTTTAAATGTTGCTAAAAAAAATTCATTCGACAAGAATAAAAAAAATAGCTATTTACTTATTTTATTTTTTTAAAGGTCTTGATATGATAAGGGTGTCTTAATTTTGCTTATTTTGGCTCATTGTATTGTACTTAACATTGAGCAATTGCTTCTTTGTGTTCATCAGTGTAAATGTAGCTAAAAAAAATTCATTCGACAAGAATAAGAAAAATAGCTATTTACTTATTTTATTTTTTTTAAAGGTTTTAAAAAGATATAGGTGTCTTAATTTTGCTTTTTTTGGCTCAGTGTATTGCACTTAACATTGAGCAATTGTACCTGCGTGTTTATCGGTGTAAATGTACCTAAAAAAAATTCATTCGACAAGAATAAGAAAAATAGCTATTTACTTATTTTATTTTTTTTAAAGGTCTTTAAAAGATATAGGTGTCTTAATTTTGCTTATTTAGGCTCACTGTATTGTACTTAACATTGGCCACTTGCTCCTGCGTGTTCACCGGTGTAAATGTAGCTACAAAAAATTCATTCGACAAGAATACGAAAAATAACTATATACTTATTTTATTTTTTTTAAAGGTCTTGATATGACACGGGTGTCTTAAATTGGCATATTTTGGCTCATTGTATTGTAATTAACATTGAGCAATTGCTCCTGCGTGTTCATCGGTTTAAATGTTGCTAAAAAAAATTCATTCGACAAGAATAAAAAAAATAGCTATTTACTTATTTTATTTTTTTAAAGGTCTTGATATGACACGGGTGTCTTAAATTGGCTTATTTTGGCTCATTGTATTGTAATTAACATTGAGAAATTGCTCCTGCGTGTTCATCGGTTTAAATGTTGCTAAAAAAAATTCATTCGACAAGAATAAAAAAAATAGCTATTTACTTATTTTATTTTTTTAAAGGTCTTGATATGATAAGGGTGTCTTAATGTTGCTTACTTTGGCTCATTGTATTGTACTCAACATTAAGCAATTGTTCTTGCGTGTTCATCGGTGTAAATGTAGCTAAAAAAAATTCATTCGACAAGAATAAGAAAAATAGCTATTTAATTATTTTATTTTTTTTAAAGGTCTTAAAAAGATAAAGGTGTCTTAATTTTGCTTATTTAGGCTCACTGTATTGTACTTAACATTGGCCACTTGCTCCTGCGTGTTCATCGGTGTAAATGTAGCTACAAAAAATTCATTCGACAAGAATAAGAAAAATAGCTATTTACTTATTTTATTTTTTTTAAAGGTCTTTAAAAGATATAGGTGTCTTAATTTTGCTTTTTTTGGCTCAGTGTATTGCACTTAACATTGAGCAATTGTACCTGCGTGTTTATCGGTGTAAATGTACCTAAAAAAAATTCATTCGACAAGAATAAGAAAAATAGCTATTTACTTATTTTATTTTTTTTAAAGGTCTTTAAAAGATATAGGTGTCTTAATTTTGCTTATTTAGGCTCACTGTATTGTACTTAACATTGGCCACTTGCTCCTGCGTGTTCATCGGTGTAAATGTAGCTACAAAAAATTCATTCGACAAGAATACGAAAAATAGCTATATACTTATTTTATTTTTTTTAAAGGTCTTGATATGACACGGGTGCCTTAAATTGGCATATTTTGGCTCATTGTATTGTAATTAACATTGAGCAATTGCTCCTGCGTGTTCATCGGTTTAAATGTTGCTAAAAAAAATTCATTCGACAAGAATAAAAAAAATAGCTATTTACTTATTTTATTTTTTTAAAGGTCTTGATATGATAAGGGTGTCTTAATGTTGCTTATTTTGGCTCATTGTATAGTACTTAACATTAAACAATTGTTCCTGCGTGTTCATCGGTGTAAATGTAGCTAAAAAAAATTCATTCGACAAGAATAAGAAAAATAGCTATTTACTTATTTTTTTTTTTTAAAGGTCTTGAAAAGATATAGGTGTCTTAGTTTTGCTTATTTAGGCTCACTGTATTGTACTTAACATTGGCCACTTGCTCGTGCGTGTTCATCGGTGTAAATGTAGCTACAAAAAATTCAATCGACAAGAATACGAAAAATAGCTATTTACTTATTGTATTTTTTTTAAAGGTTTTAAAAAGATATAGGTGTCTTAATTTTGCTTATTTTGGCTTATTGTATTGTACTTGACATTGAGCAATTGCTCCTGCGTGTTCATCGGTTTAAATGTTGCTAAAAAAAATTCATTCGACAAGAATAAAAAAAATAGCTATTTACTTATTTTTTTTTTTTTAAAGGTCTTGATATGACAAGGGTGTCTTAATTTGGCTTATTTTGGCTCATTGTATTGTAATTAACATTGAGCAATTGCTCCTGCGTGTTCATCGGTGTAAATGTAGCTACAAAAAATTCATTCGACAAGAATACGAAAAATAGCTATTTATTTATTTTATTTTTTTTAAAGGTCTTGATATGACACGGGTGTCTTAATTTGGCTTGTTTTGGCTCAATGTATTGTAATTAACATTGAGCAATTGTTCCTGCGTGTTCATCGGTGTAAATGTAGCTAAAAAAAATTCATTCGACAAGAATAAGAAAAATAGCTATTTACTTATTTTATTTTTTTAAAGGTTTTAAAAAGATATAGGTGTCTTAATTTTGCTTATTTTGGCTCATTGTATTGTACTTGACATTAAGCAATTGCTCCTGCGTGTTCATCGGTTTAAATGTTGCTAAAAAAAATTCATTCGACAAGAATAAAAAAAATTATTATTTACTTATTTTATTTTTTTTAAAGGTCTTGATATGATAAGGGTGTCTTAATTTTGCTTATTTTGGCTCATTGTATTGTACTTAACATTGAGCAATTGCTTCTGCGTGTTCATCGGTGTAAATGTAGCTAAAAAAAATTCATTCGACAAGAATAAGAAAAATAGCTATTTACTTATTTTATTTTTTTTAAAGGTTTTAAAAAGATACAGGTGCCTTAATTTTGCTTTTTTTGGCTCAATGTATTGCACTTAACATTGAGCAATTGTTCCTGCGTGTTCATCGGTGTAAATGTACCTAAAAAAAATTCATTCGACAAGAATAAGAAAAATAGCTATTTACTTATTTTATTTTTTTTAAAGGTCTTAAAAAGATATAGGTGTCTTAATGTTGCTTATTTAGGCTCACTGTATTGTACTTAACATTGGCCACTTGCTCCTGCGTGTTCATCGGTGTAAATGTAGCTACAAAAAATTCATTCGACAAGAATACGAAAAATAGCTATATACTTATTTTTTTTTTTTTAAAGGTCTTGATATGACACGGGTGTCTTAATTTTGCTTATTTTGGCTCATTGTATTGTACTTAACATTGAGTAATTGCTCCTGCGTGTTCATCGGTGTAAATGTAGCTAAAAAAAATTCATTCGACAAGAATAAGAAAAATAGCTATTTACTTATTTTATTTTTTTTAAAGGCCTTGAAAAGATATAGGTGTCTTAGTTTTGCTTATTTAGGCTCACTGTATTGTACTTAACATTGGCCACTTGCTCGTGCGTGTTCATCGGTGTAAATTTAGCTACAAAAAATTCAATCGACAAGAATACGAAAAATAGCTATTTACTTATTTTATTTTTTTTAAAGGTCTTGATATGACACGGGTGTCTTAATTTGGCTTGTTTTGGCTCAATGTATTGTAATTAACATTGAGCAATTGTTCCTGCGTGTTCATCAGTGTAAATGTAGCTAAAAAAAATTCATTCGACAAGAACAAGAAAAATAGCTATTTACTTATTTTATTTTTTTAAAGGTTTTAAAAAGATATAGGTGTCTTAATTTTGCTTATTTTGGCTCATTGTATTGTACTTGACATTAAGCAATTGCCCCTGCGTGTTCATCGGTTTAAATGTTGCTAAAAAAAATTCATTCGACAAGAATAAAAAAAATAGCTATTTACTTATTTTATTTTTTTAAAGGTCTTGATATGATAAGGGTGTCTTAGTTTTGCTTATTTTGGCTCATTGTATTGCACTTAACATTGAGCAATTGTTCCTGCGTGTTCATCGGTGTAAATGTACCTAAAAAAAATTCATTCGACAAGAATAAGAAAAATAGCTATTTACTTATTTTATTTTTTTTAAAGGTCTTAAAAAGATATAGGTGTCTTAATGTTGCTTATTTAGGCTCACTGTATTGTACTTAACATTGGCCACTTGCTCCTGCGTGTTCATCTGTGTAAATGTAGCTACAAAAAATTCATTCGACAAGAATACGAAAAATAGCTATATACTTATTTTTTTTTTTTAAAGGTCTTGATATGACACGGGTGTCTTAATTTTGCTTATTTTGGCTCATTGTATTGTACTTAACATTGAGTAATTGCTCCTGCGTGTTCATCGGTGTAAATGTAGCTAAAAAAAATTCATTCGACAAGAATAAGAAAAATAGCTATTTACTTATTTTATTTTTTTTAAAGGTCTTGAAAAGATATAGGTGTCTTAGTTTTGCTTATTTAGGCTCACTGTATTGTACTTAACCTTGGCCACTTGCTCGTGCGTGTTCATCGGTGTAAATTTAGCTACAAAAAATTCAATCGACAAGAATACGAAAAATAGCTATTTACTTATTTTATTTTTTTTAAAGGTCTTGATATGACACGGGTGTCTTAATTTGGCTTGTTTTGGCTCAATGTATTGTAATTAACATTGAGCAATTGTTCCTGCGTGTTCATCAGTGTAAATGTAGCTAAAAAAAATTCATTCGACAAGAACAAGAAAAATAGCTATTTACTTATTTTATTTTTTTAAAGGTTTTAAAAAGATATAGGTGTCTTAATTTTGCTTATTTTGGCTCATTGTATTGTACTTGACATTAAGCAATTGCTCCTGCGTGTTCATCGGTTTAAATGTTGCTAAAAAAAATTCATTCGACAAGAATAAAAAAAATAGCTATTTACTTATTTTATTTTTTTAAAGGTCTTGATATGATAAGGGTGTCTTAATTTTGCTTATTTTGGCTCATTGTATTGTACTTAACATTGAGCAATTGCTTTTTTGTGTTCATCAGTGTAAATGTAGCTAAAAAAAATTCATTCGACAAGAATAAGAAAAATAGCTATTTACTTATTTTATTTTTTTTAAAGGTTTTAAAAAGATATAGGTGTCTTAATTTTGCTTTTTTTGGCTCAGTGTATTGCACTTAACATTGAGCAATTGTACCTGCGTGTTCATCGGTGTAAATGTACCTAAAAAAAATTCATTCGACAAGAATAAGAAAAATAGCTATTTACTTATTTTATTTTTTTTAAAGGTCTTAAAAAGATATAGGTGTCTTAATGTTGCTTATTTAGGCTCACTGTATTGTACTTAACATTGGCCACTTGCTCCTGCGTGTTCATCGGTGTAAATGTAGCTACAAAAAATTCATTCGACAAGAATACGAAAAATAGCTATATACTTATTTTTTTTTTTTTAAAGGTCTTGATATGACACGGGTGTCTTAATTTTGCTTATTTTGGCTCATTGTATTGTACTTAACATTGAGTAATTGCTCCTGCGTGTTCATCGGTGTAAATGTAGCTAAAAAAAATTCATACGACAAGAATTAGAAAAATGGCTATTTACTTATTTTATTTTTTTAAAGGTTTTAAAAAGATATAGGTGTCTTAATTTTGCTTATTTTGGCTCATTGTATTGCACTTGACATTGAGCAATTGCTCTTGCGTGTTCATCGGTTTAAATGTGGCTAAAAAAAATTCATTCGACAAGAATAAAAAAAATAGCTATTTACTTATTTTATTTTTTTTAAAGGTCTTGATATGATAAGGGTGTCTTAATTTTGCTTATTTTGGCTCATTGTATTGTACTTAACATTGAGCAATTGCTCCTGCGTGTTCATCGGTGTAAATGTAGCTAAAAAAAATTCATTCGACAAGAATAAGAAAAATAGCTATTTACTTATTTTATTTTTTTAAAGGTTTTAAAAAGATATAGGTGTCTTAATTTTGCTTATTTTGGCTCAATGTATTGTTCTTAACATTGAGCAATTGTTTGTGCGTGTTCATCGGTGTAAATGTAGCTAAAAAAAATTCATTCGACAAGAATAAGAAAAATAGCTATTTACTTATTTTATTTTTCAAAAGGTCTTGATATGATAAGGGTGTGTTAATTTTGCTTACTTTGGCTCACGGTATTGTATTTAACATTGAGCAATTGCTCCTGCGTGTTGATCAGTGTAAATGTAGCTAAAAAAAATTCATTCGACAAGAATAAAAAAAATAGCTATTTACTTATTTTATTTTTTTAAGGGTCTTGATATGATAAGGGAGTCTTAATTTTGCTTATTTTGGCTCATTGTATTGTACTTAACATTGAGCAATTGTACCTGCGTGTTTATCGGTGTAAATGTACCTAAAAAAAATTCATTCGACAAGAATAAGAAAAATAGCTATTTACTAATTTTATTTTTTTTAAAGGTCTTTAAAAGATATAGGTGTCTTAATTTTGCTTTTTTTGGCTCAGTGTATTGCACTTGACATTAAGCAATTGCTCCTGCGTGTTCATCGCTTTAAATGTTGCTAAACAAAATTCATTCGACAAGAATACGAAAAATAGCTATTTACTTATTTTATTTTTTTTAAAGGTCTTGATATGACACGGGTGTCTTAATTTGGCTTGTTTTGGCTCAATGTATTGTAATTAACATTGAGCAATTGTTCCTGCGTGTTCATCAGTGTAAATGTAGCTAAAAAAAATTCATTCGACAAGAACAAGAAAAATAGCTATTTACTTATTTTATTTTTTTAAAGGTTTTAAAAAGATAAAGGTGTCTTAATTTTGCTTATTTTGGCTCATTGTATTGTACTTGACATTAAGCAATTGCTCCTGCGTGTTCATCGGTTTAAATGTTGCTAAAAAAAATTCATTCGACAAGAATAAAAAAAATAGCTATTTACTTATTTTATTTTTTTAAAGGTCTTGATATGATAAGGGTGTCTTAATTTTGCTTATTTTGGCTCATTGTATTGTACTTAACATTGAGCAATTGCTTCTTTGTGTTCATCAGTGTAAATGTAGCTAAAAAAAATTCATTCGACAAGAATAAGAAAAATAGCTATTTACTTATTTTATTTTTTTTAAAGGTTTTAAAAAGATATAGGTGTCTTAATTTTGCTTTTTTTGGCTCAGTGTATTGCACTTAACATTGAGCAATTGTACCTGCGTGTTTATCGGTGTAAATGTACCTAAAAAAAATTCATTCGACAAGAATAAGAAAAATAGCTATTTACTTATTTTATTTTTTTTAAAGGTCTTTAAAAGATATAGGTGTCTTAATTTTGCTTATTTAGGCTCACTGTATTGTACTTAACATTGGCCACTTGCTCCTGCGTGTTCATCGGTGTAAATGTAGCTACAAAAAATTCATTCGACAAGAATACGAAAAATAGCTATATACTTATTTTATTTTTTTTAAAGGTCTTGATATGACACGGGTGTCTTAAATTGGCATATTTTGGCTCACTGTATTGTAATTAACATTGAGCAATTGCTCCTGCGTGTTCATCGGTTTAAATGTTGCTAAAAAAAATTCATTCGACAAGAATAAAAAAAATAGCTATTTACTTATTTTATTTTTTTAAAGGTCTTGATATGACACGGGTGTCTTAAATTGGCTTATTTTGGCTCATTGTATTGTAATTAACATTGAGAAATTGCTCCTGCGTGTTCATCGGTTTAAATGTTGCTAAAAAAAATTCATTCGACAAGAATAAAAAAAATAGCTATTTACTTATTTTATTTTTTTAAAGGTCTTGATATGATAAGGGTGTCTTAATGTTGCTTACTTTGGCTCATTGTATTGTACTCAACATTAAGCAATTGTTCTTGCGTGTTCATCGGTGTAAATGTAGCTAAAAAAAATTCATTCGACAAGAATAAGAAAAATAGCTATTTAATTATTTTATTTTTTTTAAAGGTCTTTAAAAGATATAGGTGTCTTAATTTTGCTTTTTTTGGCTCAGTGTATTGCACTTAACATTGAGCAATTGTACCTGCGTGTTTATCGGTGTAAATGTACCTAAAAAAAATTCATTCGACAAGAATAAGAAAAATAGCTATTTACTTATTTTATTTTTTGTAAAGGTCTTTAAAAGATATAGGTGTCTTAATTTTGCTTATTTAGGCTCACTGTATTGTACTTAACATTGGCCACTTGCTCCTGCGTGTTCATCGGTGTAAATGTAGCTACAAAAAATTCATTCGACAAGAATACGAAAAATAGCTATATACTTATTTTATTTTTTTTAAAGGTCTTGATATGACACGGGTGCCTTAAATTGGCATATTTTGGCTCATTGTATTGTAATTAACATTGAGCAATTGCTCCTGCGTGTTCATCGGTTTAAATGTTGCTAAAAAAAATTCATTCGACAAGAATAAAAAAAATAGCTATTTACTTATTTTATTTTTTTAAAGGTCTTGATATGATAAGGGTGTCTTAATGTTGCTTATTTTGGCTCATTGTATAGTACTTAACATTAAACAATTGTTCCTGCGTGTTCATCGGTGTAAATGTAGCTAAAAAAAATTCATTCGACAAGAATAAGAAAAATAGCTATTTACTTATTTTTTTTTTTTAAAGGTCTTGAAAAGATATAGGTGTCTTAGTTTTGCTTATTTAGGCTCACTGTATTGTACTTAACATTGGCCACTTGCTCGTGCGTGTTCATCGGTGTAAATGTAGCTACAAAAAATTCAATCGACAAGAATACGAAAAATAGCTATTTACTTATTGTATTTTTTTTAAAGGTTTTAAAAAGATATAGGTGTCTTAATTTTGCTTATTTTGGCTTATTGTATTGTACTTGACATTGAGCAATTGCTCCTGCGTGTTCATCGGTTTAAATGTTGCTAAAAAAAATTCATTCGACAAGAATAAAAAAAATAGCTATTTACTTATTTTTTTTTTTTTAAAGGTCTTGATATGACAAGGGTGTCTTAATTTGGCTTATTTTGGCTCATTGTATTGTAATTAACATTGAGCAATTGCTCCTGCGTGTTCATCGGTGTAAATGTAGCTACAAAAAATTCATTCGACAAGAATACGAAAAATAGCTATTTATTTATTTTATTTTTTTTAAAGGTCTTGATATGACACGGGTGTCTTAATTTGGCTTGTTTTGGCTCAATGTATTGTAATTAACATTGAGCAATTGTTCCTGCGTGTTCATCGGTGTAAATGTAGCTAAAAAAAATTCATTCGACAAGAATAAGAAAAATAGCTATTTACTTATTTTATTTTTTTAAAGGTTTTAAAAAGATATAGGTGTCTTAATTTTGCTTATTTTGGCTCATTGTATTGTACTTGACATTAAGCAATTGCTCCTGCGTGTTCATCGGTTTAAATGTTGCTAAAAAAAATTCATTCGACAAGAATAAAAAAAATTATTATTTACTTATTTTATTTTTTTTAAAGGTCTTGATATGATAAGGGTGTCTTAATTTTGCTTATTTTGGCTCATTGTATTGTACTTAACATTGAGCAATTGCTTCTGCGTGTTCATCGGTGTAAATGTAGCTAAAAAAAATTCATTCGACAAGAATAAGAAAAATAGCTATTTACTTATTTTATTTTTTTTAAAGGTTTTAAAAAGATACAGGTGCCTTAATTTTGCTTTTTTTGGCTCAATGTATTGCACTTAACATTGAGCAATTGTTCCTGCGTGTTCATCGGTGTAAATGTACCTAAAAAAAATTCATTCGACAAGAATAAGAAAAATAGCTATTTACTTATTTTTTTTTTTTTAAAGGTCTTAAAAAGATATAGGTGTCTTAATGTTGCTTATTTAGGCTCATTGTATTGTACTTAACATTGAGTAATTGCTCCTGCGTGTTCATCGGTGTAAATGTAGCTAAAAAAAATTCATTCGACAAGAATAAGAAAAATAGCTATTTACTTATTTTATTTTTTTTAAAGGTCTTTAAAAGATATAGGTGTCTTAATTTTGCTTTTTTTGGCTCAGTGTATTGCACTTAACATTGAGCAATTGTACCTGCGTGTTTATCGGTGTAAATGTACCTAAAAAAAATTCATTCGACAAGAATAAGAAAAATAGCTATTTACTTATTTTATTTTTTTTAAAGGTCTTTAAAAGATATAGGTGTCTTAATTTTGCTTATTTAGGCTCACTGTATTGTACTTAACATTGGCCACTTGCTCCTGCGTGTTCATCGGTGTAAATGTAGCTACAAAAAATTCATTCGACAAGAATACGAAAAATAGCTATATACTTATTTTATTTTTTTTAAAGGTCTTGATATGACACGGGTGCCTTAAATTGGCATATTTTGGCTCATTGTATTGTAATTAACATTGAGCAATTGCTCCTGCGTGTTCATCGGTTTAAATGTTGCTAAAAAAAATTCATTCGACAAGAATAAAAAAAATAGCTATTTACTTATTTTATTTTTTTAAAGGTCTTGATATGATAAGGGTGTCTTAATGTTGCTTATTTTGGCTCATTGTATAGTACTTAACATTAAACAATTGTTCCTGCGTGTTCATCGGTGTAAATGTAGCTAAAAAAAATTCATTCGACAAGAATAAGAAAAATAGCTATTTACTTATTTTTTTTTTTTAAAGGTCTTGAAAAGATATAGGTGTCTTAGTTTTGCTTATTTAGGCTCACTGTATTGTACTTAACATTGGCCACTTGCTCGTGCGTGTTCATCGGTGTAAATGTAGCTACAAAAAATTCAATCGACAAGAATACGAAAAATAGCTATTTACTTATTGTATTTTTTTTAAAGGTTTTAAAAAGATATAGGTGTCTTAATTTTGCTTATTTTGGCTTATTGTATTGTACTTGACATTGAGCAATTGCTCCTGCGTGTTCATCGGTTTAAATGTTGCTAAAAAAAATTCATTCGACAAGAATAAAAAAAATAGCTATTTACTTATTTTTTTTTTTTTAAAGGTCTTGATATGACAAGGGTGTCTTAATTTGGCTTATTTTGGCTCATTGTATTGTAATTAACATTGAGCAATTGCTCCTGCGTGTTCATCGGTGTAAATGTAGCTACAAAAAATTCATTCGACAAGAATACGAAAAATAGCTATTTATTTATTTTATTTTTTTTAAAGGTCTTGATATGACACGGGTGTCTTAATTTGGCTTGTTTTGGCTCAATGTATTGTAATTAACATTGAGAAATTGTTCCTGCGTGTTCATCGGTGTAAATGTAGCTAAAAAAAATTCATTCGACAAGAATAAAAAAAATTATTATTTACTTATTTTATTTTTTTTAAAGGTCTTGATATGATAAGGGTGTCTTAATTTTGCTTATTTTGGCTCATTGTATTGTACTTAACATTGAGCAATTGCTTCTGCGTGTTCATCGGTGTAAATGTAGCTAAAAAAAATTCATTCGACAAGAATAAGAAAAATAGCTATTTACTTATTTTATTTTTTTTAAAGGTTTTAAAAAGATACAGGTGCCTTAATTTTGCTTTTTTTGGCTCAATGTATTGCACTTAACATTGAGCAATTGTTCCTGCGTGTTCATCGGTGTAAATGTACCTAAAAAAAATTCATTCGACAAGAATAAGAAAAATAGCTATTTACTTATTTTATTTTTTTAAAAGGTCTTAAAAAGATATAGGTGTCTTAATGTTGCTTATTTAGGCTCACTGTATTGTACTTAACATTGGCCACTTGCTCCTGCGTGTTCATCGGTGTAAATGTAGCTACAAAAAATTCATTCGACAAGAATACGAAAAATAGCTATATACTTATTTTTTTTTTTTTAAAGGTCTTGATATGACACGGGTGTCTTAATTTTGCTTATTTTGGCTCATTGTATTGTACTTAACATTGAGTAATTGCTCCTGCGTGTTCATCGGTGTAAATGTAGCTAAAAAAAATTCATTCGACAAGAATAAGAAAAATAGCTATTTACTTATTTTATTTTTTTTAAAGGTCTTGAAAAGATATAGGTGTCTTAGTTTTGCTTATTTAGGCTCACTGTATTGTACTTAACATTGGCCACTTGCTCGTGCGTGTTCATCGGTGTAAATTTAGCTACAAAAAATTCAATCGACAAGAATACGAAAAATAGCTATTTACTTATTTTATTTTTTTTAAAGGTCTTGATATGACACGGGTGTCTTAATTTGGCTTGTTTTGGCTCAACGTATTGTAATTAACATTGAGCAATTGTTCCTGCGTGTTCATCAGTGTAAATGTAGCTAAAAAAAATTCATTCGACAAGAACAAGAAAAATAGCTATTTACTTATTTTATTTTTTTAAAGGTTTTAAAAAGATATAGGTGTCTTAATTTTGCTTATTTTGGCTCATTGTATTGTACTTGACATTAAGCAATTGCTCCTGCGTGTTCATCGGTTTAAATGTTGCTAAAAAAAATTCATTCGACAAGAATAAAAAAAATAGCTATTTACTTATTTTATTTTTTTAAAGGTCTTGATATGATAAGGGTGTCTTAGTTTTGCTTATTTTGGCTCATTGTATTGTACTTAACATTGAGCAATTGCTTCTTTGTGTTCATCAGTGTAAATGTAGCTAAAAAAAATTCATTCGACAAGAATAAGAAAAATAGCTATTTACTTATTTTATTTTTTTTAAAGGTTTTAAAAAGATATAGGTGTCTTAATTTTGCTTTTTTTGGCTCAGTGTATTGCACTTAACATTGAGCAATTGTACCTGCGTGTTTATCGGTGTAAATGTACCTAAAAAAAATTCATTCGACAAGAATAAGAAAAATAGCTATTTACTTATTTTATTTTTTTTAAAGGTCTTGATATGACACGGGTGTCTTAAATTGGCATATTTTGGCTCATTGTATTGTAATTAACATTGAGCAATTGCTCCTGCGTGTTCATCGGTTTAAATGTTGCTAAAAAAAATTCATTCGACAAGAATAAAAAAAATAGCTATTTACTTATTTTATTTTTTTAAAGGTCTTGATATGACACGGGTGTCTTAAATTGGCTTATTTTGGCTCATTGTATTGTAATTAACATTGAGAAATTGCTCCTGCGTGTTCATCGGTTTAAATGTTGCTAAAAAAAATTCATTCGACAAGAATAAAAAAAATAGCTATTTACTTATTTTATTTTTTTAAAGGTCTTAAAAAGATAAAGGTGTCTTGATTTTGCTTATTTAGGCTCACTGTATTGTACTTAACATTGGCCACTTGCTCCTGCGTGTTCATCGGTGTAAATGTAGCTACAAAAAATTCATTCGACAAGAATAAGAAAAATAGCTATTTACTTATTTTATTTTTTTTAAAGGTCTTTAAAAGATATAGGTGTCTTAATTTTGCTTATTTAGGCTCACTGTATTGTACTTAACATTGGCCACTTGCTCCTGCGTGTTCATCGGTGTAAATGTAGCTACAAAAAATTCATTCGACAAGAATACGAAAAATAGCTATATACTTATTTTATTTTTTTTAAAGGTCTTGATATGACACGGGTGTCTTAAATTGGCATATTTTGGCTCATTGTATTGTAATTAACATTGAGCAATTGCTCCTGCGTGTTCATCGGTTTAAATGTTGCTAAAAAAAATTCATTCGACAAGAATAAAAAAAATAGCTATTTACTTATTTTATTTTTTTAAAGGTCTTGATATGATAAGGGTGTCTTAATGTTGCTTATTTTGGCTCATTGTATTGTACTTAACATTAAGCAATTGTTCCTGCGTGTTCATCGGTGTAAATGTAGCTAAAAAAAATTCATTCGACAAGAATAAGAAAAATAGCTATTTACTTATTTTATTTTTTTTAAAGGTCTTGAAAAGATATAGGTGTCTTAGTTTTGCTTATTTAGGCTCACTGTATTGTACTTAACATTGGCCACTTGCTCGTGCGTGTTCATCGGTGTAAATGTAGCTACAAAAAATTCAATCGACAAGAATACGAAAAATAGCTATTTACTTATTGTATTTTTTTTTAAGGTTTTAAAAAGATATAGGTGTCTTAATTTTGCTTTTTTGGCTTATTGTATTGTACTTGACATTGAGCAATTGCTCCTGCGTGTTCATCGGTTTAAATGTTGCTAAAAAAAATTCATTCGACAAGAATAAAAAAAATAGCTATTTACTTATTTTTTTTTTTTTTAAAGGTCTTGATATGACAAGGGTGTCTTAATTTGGCTTATTTTGGCTCATTGTATTGTAATTAACATTGAGCAATTGCTCCTGCGTGTTCATCGGTGTAAATGTAGCTACAAAAAATTCATTCGACAAGAATACGAAAAATAGCTATTTATTTATTTTATTTTATTTAAAGGTCTTGATATGACACGGGTGTCTTAATTTTGCTTATTTAGGCTCACTGTATTGTACTTAACATTGGCCACTTGCTCCTGCGTGTTCATCGGTGTAAATGTAGCTACAAAAAATTCATTCGACAAGAATACGAAAAATAGCTATATACTTATTTTTTTTTTTTTAAAGGTCTTGATATGACACGGGTGTCTTAATTTTGCTTATTTTGGCTCATTGTATTGTACTTAACATTGAGTAATTGCTCCTGCGTGTTCATCGGTGTAAATGTAGCTAAAAAAAATTCATTCGACAAGAATAAGAAAAATAGCTATTTACTTATTTTATTTTTTTTAAAAGTCTTGAAAAGATATAGGTGTCTTAGTTTTGCTTATTTAGGCTCACTGTATTGTACTTAACATTGGCCACTTGCTCGTGCGTGTTCATCGGTGTAAATTTAGCTACAAAAAATTCAATCGACAAGAATACGAAAAATAGCTATTTACTTATTTTATTTTTTTTAAAGGTCTTGATATGACACGGGTGTCTTAATTTGGCTTGTTTTGGCTCAACGTATTGTAATTAACATTGAGCAATTGTTCCTGCGTGTTCATCAGTGTAAATGTAGCTAAAAAAAATTCATTCGACAAGAACAAGAAAAATAGCTATTTACTTATTTTATTTTTTTAAAGGTCTTGATATGATAAGGGTGTCTTAATTTTGCTTATTTTGGCTCATTGTATTGTACTTAACATTGAGCAATTGCTTCTGCGTGTTCATCGGTGTAAATGTAGCTAAAAAAAATTCATTCGACAAGAATAAGAAAAATAGCTATTTACTTATTTTATTTTTTTTAAAGGTTTTAAAAAGATACAGGTGCCTTAATTTTGCTTTTTTTGGCTCAATGTATTGCACTTAACATTGAGCAATTGTTCCTGCGTGTTCATCGGTGTAAATGTACCTAAAAAAAATTCATTCGACAAGAATAAGAAAAATAGCTATTTACTTATTTTTTTTTTTTTAAAGGTCTTAAAAAGATATAGGTGTCTTAATGTTGCTTATTTAGGCTCATTGTATTGTACTTAACATTGAGTAATTGCTCCTGCGTGTTCATCGGTGTAAATGTAGCTAAAAAAAATTCATTCGACAAGAATAAGAAAAATAGCTATTTACTTATTTTATTTTTTTTAAAGGTCTTTAAAAGATATAGGTGTCTTAATTTTGCTTTTTTTGGCTCAGTGTATTGCACTTAACATTGAGCAATTGTACCTGCGTGTTTATCGGTGTAAATGTACCTAAAAAAAATTCATTCGACAAGAATAAGAAAAATAGCTATTTACTTATTTTATTTTTTTTAAAGGTCTTTAAAAGATATAGGTGTCTTAATTTTGCTTATTTAGGCTCACTGTATTGTACTTAACATTGGCCACTTGCTCCTGCGTGTTCATCGGTGTAAATGTAGCTACAAAAAATTCATTCGACAAGAATACGAAAAATAGCTATATACTTATTTTATTTTTTTTAAAGGTCTTGATATGACACGGGTGCCTTAAATTGGCATATTTTGGCTCATTGTATTGTAATTAACATTGAGCAATTGCTCCTGCGTGTTCATCGGTTTAAATGTTGCTAAAAAAAATTCATTCGACAAGAATAAAAAAAATAGCTATTTACTTATTTTATTTTTTTAAAGGTCTTGATATGATAAGGGTGTCTTAATGTTGCTTATTTTGGCTCATTGTATAGTACTTAACATTAAACAATTGTTCCTGCGTGTTCATCGGTGTAAATGTAGCTAAAAAAAATTCATTCGACAAGAATAAGAAAAATAGCTATTTACTTATTTTTTTTTTTTAAAGGTCTTGAAAAGATATAGGTGTCTTAGTTTTGCTTATTTAGGCTCACTGTATTGTACTTAACATTGGCCACTTGCTCGTGCGTGTTCATCGGTGTAAATGTAGCTACAAAAAATTCAATCGACAAGAATACGAAAAATAGCTATTTACTTATTGTATTTTTTTTAAAGGTTTTAAAAAGATATAGGTGTCTTAATTTTGCTTATTTTGGCTTATTGTATTGTACTTGACATTGAGCAATTGCTCCTGCGTGTTCATCGGTTTAAATGTTGCTAAAAAAAATTCATTCGACAAGAATAAAAAAAATAGCTATTTACTTATTTTTTTTTTTTTAAAGGTCTTGATATGACAAGGGTGTCTTAATTTGGCTTATTTTGGCTCATTGTATTGTAATTAACATTGAGCAATTGCTCCTGCGTGTTCATCGGTGTAAATGTAGCTACAAAAAATTCATTCGACAAGAATACGAAAAATAGCTATTTATTTATTTTATTTTTTTTAAAGGTCTTGATATGACACGGGTGTCTTAATTTGGCTTGTTTTGGCTCAATGTATTGTAATTAACATTGAGAAATTGTTCCTGCGTGTTCATCGGTGTAAATGTAGCTAAAAAAAATTCATTCGACAAGAATAAGAAAAATAGCTATTTACTTATTTTATTTTTTTAAAGGTTTTAAAAAGATATAGGTGTCTTAATTTTGCTTATTTTGGCTCATTGTATTGTACTTGACATTAAGCAATTGCTCCTGCGTGTTCATCGGTTTAAATGTTGATAAAAAAAATTCATTCGACAAGAATAAAAAAAATTATTATTTACTTATTTTATTTTTTTTAAAGGTCTTGATATGATAAGGGTGTCTTAATTTTGCTTATTTTGGCTCATTGTATTGTACTTAACATTGAGCAATTGCTTCTGCGTGTTCATCGGTGTAAATGTAGCTAAAAAAAATTCATTCGACAAGAATAAGAAAAATAGCTATTTACTTATTTTATTTTTTTTAAAGGTTTTAAAAAGATACAGGTGCCTTAATTTTGCTTTTTTTGGCTCAATGTATTGCACTTAACATTGAGCAATTGTTCCTGCGTGTTCATCGGTGTAAATGTACCTAAAAAAAATTCATTCGACAAGAATAAGAAAAATAGCTATTTACTTATTTTATTTTTTTAAAAGGTCTTAAAAAGATATAGGTGTCTTAATGTTGCTTATTTAGGCTCACTGTATTGTACTTAACATTGGCCACTTGCTCCTGCGTGTTCATCGGTGTAAATGTAGCTACAAAAAATTCATTCGACAAGAATACGAAAAATAGCTATATACTTATTTTTTTTTTTTTAAAGGTCTTGATATGACACGGGTGTCTTAATTTTGCTTATTTGGGCTCATTGTATTGTACTTAACATTGAGTAATTGCTCCTGCGTGTTCATCGGTGTAAATGTAGCTAAAAAAAATTCATTCGACAAGAATAAGAAAAATAGCTATTTACTTATTTTATTTTTTTTAAAGGTCTTGAAAAGATATAGGTGTCTTAGTTTTGCTTATTTAGGCTCACTGTATTGTACTTAACATTGGCCACTTGCTCGTGCGTGTTCATCGGTGTAAATTTAGCTACAAAAAATTCAATCGACAAGAATACGAAAAATAGCTATTTACTTATTTTATTTTTTTTAAAGGTCTTGATATGACACGGGTGTCTTAATTTGGCTTGTTTTGGCTCAACGTATTGTAATTAACATTGAGCAATTGTTCCTGCGTGTTCATCAGTGTAAATGTAGCTAAAAAAAATTCATTCGACAAGAACAAGAAAAATAGCTATTTACTTATTTTATTTTTTTAAAGGTTTTAAAAAGATATAGGTGTCTTAATTTTGCTTATTTTGGCTCATTGTATTGTACTTGACATTAAGCAATTGCTCCTGCGTGTTCATCGGTTTAAATGTTGCTAAAAAAAATTCATTCGACAAGAATAAAAAAAATAGCTATTTACTTATTTTATTTTTTTAAAGGTCTTGATATGATAAGGGTGTCTTAGTTTTGCTTATTTTGGCTCATTGTATTGTACTTAACATTGAGCAATTGCTTCTTTGTGTTCATCAGTGTAAATGTAGCTAAAAAAAATTCATTCGACAAGAATAAGAAAAATAGCTATTTACTTATTTTATTTTTTTTAAAGGTTTTAAAAAGATATAGGTGTCTTAATTTTGCTTTTTTTGGCTCAGTGTATTGCACTTAACATTGAGCAATTGTACCTGCGTGTTTATCGGTGTAAATGTACCTAAAAAAAATTCATTCGACAAGAATAAGAAAAATAGCTATTTACTTATTTTATTTTTTTTAAAGGTCTTGATATGACACGGGTGTCTTAAATTGGCATATTTTGGCTCATTGTATTGTAATTAACATTGAGCAATTGCTCCTGCGTGTTCATCGGTTTAAATGTTGCTAAAAAAAATTCATTCGACAAGAATAAAAAAAATAGCTATTTACTTATTTTATTTTTTTAAAGGTCTTGATATGACACGGGTGTCTTAAATTGGCTTATTTTGGCTCATTGTATTGTAATTAACATTGAGAAATTGCTCCTGCGTGTTCATCGGTTTAAATGTTGCTAAAAAAAATTCATTCGACAAGAATAAAAAAAATAGCTATTTACTTATTTTATTTTTTTAAAGGTCTTAAAAAGATAAAGGTGTCTTAATTTTGCTTATTTAGGCTCACTGTATTGTACTTAACATTGGCCACTTGCTCCTGCGTGTTCATCGGTGTAAATGTAGCTACAAAAAATTCATTCGACAAGAATAAGAAAAATAGCTATTTACTTATTTTATTTTTTTTAAAGGTCTTTAAAAGATATAGGTGTCTTAATTTTGCTTATTTAGGCTCACTGTATTGTACTTAACATTGGCCACTTGCTCCTGCGTGTTCATCGGTGTAAATGTAGCTACAAAAAATTCATTCGACAAGAATACGAAAAATAGCTATATACTTATTTTATTTTTTTTAAAGGTCTTGATATGACACGGGTGTCTTAAATTGGCATATTTTGGCTCATTGTATTGTAATTAACATTGAGCAATTGCTCCTGCGTGTTCATCGGTTTAAATGTTGCTAAAAAAAATTCATTCGACAAGAATAAAAAAAATAGCTATTTACTTATTTTATTTTTTTAAAGGTCTTGATATGATAAGGGTGTCTTAATGTTGCTTATTTTGGCTCATTGTATTGTACTTAACATTAAGCAATTGTTCCTGCGTGTTCATCGGTGTAAATGTAGCTAAAAAAAATTCATTCGACAAGAATAAGAAAAATAGCTATTTACTTATTTTATTTTTTTTAAAGGTCTTGAAAAGATATAGGTGTCTTAGTTTTGCTTATTTAGGCTCACTGTATTGTACTTAACATTGGCCACTTGCTCGTGCGTGTTCATCGGTGTAAATGTAGCTACAAAAAATTCAATCGACAAGAATACGAAAAATAGCTATTTACTTATTGTATTTTTTTTTAAGGTTTTAAAAAGATATAGGTGTCTTAATTTTGCTTTTTTGGCTTATTGTATTGTACTTGACATTGAGCAATTGCTCCTGCGTGTTCATCGGTTTAAATGTTGCTAAAAAAAATTCATTCGACAAGAATAAAAAAAATAGCTATTTACTTATTTTTTTTTTTTTAAAGGTCTTGATATGACAAGGGTGTCTTAATTTGGCTTATTTTGGCTCATTGTATTGTAATTAACATTGAGCAATTGCTCCTGCGTGTTCATCGGTGTAAATGTAGCTACAAAAAATTCATTCGACAAGAATACGAAAAATAGCTATTTATTTATTTTATTTTTTTTAAAGGTCTTGATATGACACGGGTGTCTTAATTTGGCTTGTTTTGGCTCAATGTATTGTAATTAACATTGAGAAATTGTTCCTGCGTGTTCATCGGTGTAAATGTAGCTAAAAAAAATTCATTCGACAAGAATAAGAAAAATAGCTATTTACTTATTTTATTTTTTTAAAGGTTTTAAAAAGATATAGGTGTCTTAATTTTGCTTATTTTGGCTCATTGTATTGTACTTGACATTAAGCAATTGCTCCTGCGTGTTCATCGGTTTAAATGTTGCTAAAAAAAATTCATTCGACAAGAATAAAAAAAATTATTATTTACTTATTTTATTTTTTTTAAAGGTCTTGATATGATAAGGGTGTCTTAATTTTGCTTATTTTGGCTCATTGTATTGTACTTAACATTGAGCAATTGCTTCTGCGTGTTCATCGGTGTAAATGTAGCTAAAAAAAATTCATTCGACAAGAATAAGAAAAATAGCTATTTACTTATTTTATTTTTTTTAAAGGTTTTAAAAAGATACAGGTGCCTTAATTTTGCTTTTTTTGGCTCAATGTATTGCACTTAACATTGAGCAATTGTTCCTGCGTGTTCATCGGTGTAAATGTACCTAAAAAAAATTCATTCGACAAGAATAAGAAAAATAGCTATTTACTTATTTTATTTTTTTAAAAGGTCTTAAAAAGATATAGGTGTCTTAATGTTGCTTATTTAGGCTCACTGTATTGTACTTAACATTGGCCACTTGCTCCTGCGTGTTCATCGGTGTAAATGTAGCTACAAAAAATTCATTCGACAAGAATACGAAAAATAGCTATATACTTATTTTTTTTTTTTTAAAGGTCTTGATATGACACGGGTGTCTTAATTTTGCTTATTTTGGCTCATTGTATTGTACTTAACATTGAGTAATTGCTCCTGCGTGTTCATCGGTGTAAATGTAGCTAAAAAAAATTCATTCGACAAGAATAAGAAAAATAGCTATTTACTTATTTTATTTTTTTTAAAGGTCTTGAAAAGATATAGGTGTCTTAGTTTTGCTTATTTAGGCTCACTGTATTGTACTTAACATTGGCCACTTGCTCGTGCGTGTTCATCGGTGTAAATTTAGCTACAAAAAATTCAATCGACAAGAATACGAAAAATAGCTATTTACTTATTTTATTTTTTTTAAAGGTCTTGATATGACACGGGTGTCTTAATTTGGCTTGTTTTGGCTCAACGTGTTGTAATTAACATTGAGCAATTGTTCCTGCGTGTTCATCAGTGTAAATGTAGCTAAAAAAAATTCATTCGACAAGAACAAGAAAAATAGCTATTTACTTATTTTATTTTTTTAAAGGTTTTAAAAAGATATAGGTGTCTTAATTTTGCTTATTTTGGCTCATTGTATTGTACTTGACATTAAGCAATTGCTCCTGCGTGTTCATCGGTTTAAATGTTGCTAAAAAAAATTCATTCGACAAGAATAAAAAAAATAGCTATTTACTTATTTTATTTTTTTAAAGGTCTTGATATGATAAGGGTGTCTTAGTTTTGCTTATTTTGGCTCATTGTATTGTACTTAACATTGAGCAATTGCTTCTTTGTGTTCATCAGTGTAAATGTAGCTAAAAAAAATTCATTCGACAAGAATAAGAAAAATAGCTATTTACTTATTTTATTTTTTTTAAAGGTTTTAAAAAGATATAGGTGTCTTAATTTTGCTTTTTTTGGCTCAGTGTATTGCACTTAACATTGAGCAATTGTACCTGCGTGTTTATCGGTGTAAATGTACCTAAAAAAAATTCATTCGACAAGAATAAGAAAAATAGCTATTTACTTATTTTATTTTTTTTAAAGGTCTTGATATGACACGGGTGTCTTAAATTGGCATATTTTGGCTCATTGTATTGTAATTAACATTGAGCAATTGCTCCTGCGTGTTCATCGGTTTAAATGTTGCTAAAAAAAATTCATTCGACAAGAATAAAAAAAATAGCTATTTACTTATTTTATTTTTTTAAAGGTCTTGATATGACACGGGTGTCTTAAATTGGCTTATTTTGGCTCATTGTATTGTAATTAACATTGAGAAATTGCTCCTGCGTGTTCATCGGTTTAAATGTTGCTAAAAAAAATTCATTCGACAAGAATAAAAAAAATAGCTATTTACTTATTTTATTTTTTTAAAGGTCTTAAAAAGATAAAGGTGTCTTAATTTTGCTTATTTAGGCTCACTGTATTGTACTTAACATTGGCCACTTGCTCCTGCGTGTTCATCGGTGTAAATGTAGCTACAAAAAATTCATTCGACAAGAATAAGAAAAATAGCTATTTACTTATTTTATTTTTTTTAAAGGTCTTTAAAAGATATAGGTGTCTTAATTTTGCTTATTTAGGCTCATTGTATTGTACTTAACATTGAGCAATTGCTTCTTTGTGTTCATCAGTGTAAATGTAGCTAAAAAAAATTCATTCGACAAGAATAAGAAAAATAGCTATTTACTTATTTTATTTTTTTTAAAGGTTTTAAAAAGATATAGGTGTCTTAATTTTGCTTTTTTTGGCTCAGTGTATTGCACTTAACATTGAGCAATTGTACCTGCGTGTTTATCGGTGTAAATGTACCTAAAAAAAATTCATTCGACAAGAATAAGAAAAATAGCTATTTACTTATTTTATTTTTTTTAAAGGTCTTTAAAAGATATAGGTGTCTTAATTTTGCTTATTTAGGCTCACTGTATTGTACTTAACATTGGCCACTTGCTCCTGCGTGTTCATCGGTGTAAATGTAGCTACAAAAAATTCATTCGACAAGAATACGAAAAATAGTTATATACTTATTATATTTTTTTTAAAGGTCTTGATATGACACGGGTGTCTTAAATTGGCATATTTTGGCTCACTGTATTGTAATTAACATTGAGCAATTGCTCCTGCGTGTTCATCGGTTTAAATGTTGCTAAAAAAATTCATTCGACAAGAATAAAAAAAATAGCTATTTACTTATTTTATTTTTTTAAAGGTCTTGATATGACTCGGGTGTCTTAAATTGGCTTATTTTGGCTCATTGTATTGTAATTAACATTGAGAAATTGCTCCTGCGTGTTCATCGGTTTAAATGTTGCTAAAAAAAATTCATTCGACAAGAATAAAAAAAATAGCTATTTAATTATTTTATTTTTTTAAAGGTCTTGATATGATAAGGGTGTCTTAATGTTGCTTACTTTGGCTCATTGTATTGTACTCAACATTAAGCAATTGTTCTTGCGTGTTCATCGGTGTAAATGTAGCTAAAAAAAATTCATTCGACAAGAATAAGAAAAATAGCTATTTAATTATTTTATTTTATTTAAAGGTCTTAAAAAGATAAAGGTGTCTTAATTTTGCTTATTTAGGCTCACTGTATTGTACTTAACATTGGCCACTTGCTCCTGCGTGTTCATCGGTGTAAATGTAGCTACAAAAAATTCATTCGACAAGAATACGAAAAATAGCTATATACTTATTTTAGTTTTTTTTAAAGGTCTTGATATGACAGGGGTGTCTTAAATTGGCTTATTTAGGCTCACTGTATTGTAATTAACATTGAGCAATTGCTCCTGCGTGTTCATCGGTTTAAATGTTGCTAAAAAAATTCATTCGACAAGAATAAAAAAAATAGCTATTTACTTATTTTATTTTTTTAAGGGTCTTGATATGATAAGGGTGTCTTAATTTTGCTTATTTTGGCTCATTGTATTGTACTTAACATTAAGCAATTGCTCCTGCGTGTTCATCGGTGTAAATGTAGCTAAAAAAAATTCATTCGACAAGAATAAGAAAAATAGCTATTTACTTATTTTATTTTTTTTAAAGGTCTTGAAAAGATATAGGTGTCTTAATTTTGCTTATTTTGGCTCATTGTATTGTACTTAACATTGAGCAATTGCTTCTGCGTGTTCATCGGTGTAAATGTAGCTAAAAAAAATTCATTCGACAAGAATAAGAAAAATAGCTATTTACTTATTTTATTTTTTTTAAAGGTTTTAAAAAGATACAGGTGCCTTAATTTTGCTTTTTTTGGCTCAATGTATTGCACTTAACATTGAGCAATTGTTCCTGCGTGTTCATCGGTGTAAATGTACCTAAAAAAAATTCATTCGACAAGAATAAGAAAAATAGCTATTTACTTATTTTATTTTTTTTAAAGGTCTTAAAAAGATATAGGTGTCTTAATGTTGCTTATTTAGGCTCACTGTATTGTACTTAACATTGGCCACTTGCTCCTGCGTGTTCATCGGTGTAAATGTAGCTACAAAAAATTCATTCGACAAGAATACGAAAAATAGCTATATACTTATTTTTTTTTTTTTAAAGGTCTTGATATGACACGGGTGTCTTAATTTTGCTTATTTTGGCTCATTGTATTGTACTTAACATTGAGTAATTGCTCCTGCGTGTTCATCGGTGTAAATGTAGCTAAAAAAAATTCATACGACAAGAATTAGAAAAATGGCTATTTACTTATTTTATTTTTTTAAAGGTTTTAAAAAGATATAGGTGTCTTAATTTTGCTTATTTTGGCTCACTGTATTGCACTTGACATTGAGCAATTGCTCTTGCGTGTTCATCGGTTTAAATGTGGCTAAAAAAAATTCATTCGACAAGAATAAAAAAAATAGCTATTTACTTATTTTTTTTTTTTTAAAGGTCTTGATATGATAAGGGTGTCTTAATTTTGATTATTTTGGCTCATTGTATTGTACTTAACATTGAGCAATGTCTCCTGCGTGTTCATCGGTGTAAATGTAGCTAAAAAAAATTCATTCGACAAGAATAAGAAAAATAGCAATTTACTTATTTTATTTTTTTAAAGGTTTTAAAAAGATATAGGTGTCTTAATTTTGCTTATTTTGGCTCAATGTATTGTTCTTAACATTGAGCAATTGTTTGTGCGTGTTCATCGGTGTAAATGTAGCTAAAAAAAATTCATTCGACAAGAATAAGAAAAATAGCTATTTACTTATTTTATTTTTCAAAAGGTCTTGATATGATAAGGGTGTGTTAATTTTGCTTACTTTGGCTCAGGGTATTGTATTTAACATTGAGCAATTGCTCCTGCGTGTTGATCAGTGTAAATGTAGCTAAAAAAAATTCATTCGACAAGAATAAAAAAAATAGCTATTTACTTATTTTATTTTTTTAAGGGTCTTGATATGATAAGGGTGTCTTAATTTTGCTTATTTTGGCTCATTGTATTGTACTTAACATTGAGCAATTGTACCTGCGTGTTTATCGGTGTAAATGTACCTAAAAAAAATTCATTCGACAAGAATAAGAAAAATAGCTATTTACTAATTTTATTTTTTTTAAAGGTCTTTAAAAGATATAGGTGTCTTAATTTTGCTTTTTTTGGCTCAGTGTATTGCACTTGACATTAAGCAATTGCTCCTGCGTGTTCATCGGTTTAAATGTTGCTAAAAAAAATTCATTCGACAAGAATACGAAAAATAGCTATTTACTTATTTTATTTTTTTTAAAGGTCTTGATATGACACGGGTGTCTTAATTTGGCTTGTTTTGGCTCAATGTATTGTAATTAACATTGAGCAATTGTTCCTGCGTGTTCATCAGTGTAAATGTAGCTAAAAAAAATTCATTCGACAAGAACAAGAAAAATAGCTATTAACTTATTTTATTTTTTTAAAGGTTTTAAAAAGATATAGGTGTCTTAATTTTGCCTATTTTGGCTCATTGTATTGTACTTGACATTAAGCAATTGCTCCTGCGTGTTCATCGGTTTAAATGTTGCTAAAAAAAATTCATTCGACAAGAATAAAAAAAATAGCTATTTACTTATTTTATTTTTTTAAAGGTCTTGATATGATAAGGGTGTCTTAATTTTGCTTATTTTGGCTCATTGTATTGTACTTAACATTGAGCAATTGCTTCTTTGTGTTCATCAGTGTAAATGTAGCTAAAAAAAATTCATTCGACAAGAATAAGAAAAATAGCTATTTACTTATTTTATTTTTTTTAAAGGTTTTAAAAAGATATAGGTGTCTTAATTTTGCTTTTTTTGGCTCAGTGTATTGCACTTAACATTGAGCAATTGTACCTGCGTGTTTATCGGTGTAAATGTACCTAAAAAAAATTCATTCGACAAGAATAAGAAAAATAGCTATTTACTTATTTTATTTTTTTTAAAGGTCTTTAAAAGATATAGGTGTCTTAGTTTTGCTTATTTAGGCTCACTGTATTGTACTTAACATTGGCCACTTGCTCTTGCGTGTTCATCGGTGTAAATGTAGCTACAAAAAATTCATTCGACAAGAATACGAAAAATAGCTATATACTTATTTTATTTTTTTTAAAGGTCTTGATATGACACGGGTGTCTTAAATTGGCATATTTTGGCTCATTGTATTGTAATTAACATTGAGCAATTGCTCCTGCGTGTTCATCAGTTTAAATGTTGCTAAAAAAAATTCATTCGACAAGAATAAAAAAAATAGCTATTTACTTATTTTATTTTTTTAAAGGTCTTGATATGACACGGGTGTCTTAAATTGGCTTATTTTGGCTCATTGTATTGTAATTAACATTGAGAAATTGCTCCTGCGTGTTCATCGGTTTAAATGTTGCTAAAAAAAATTCATTCGACAAGAATAAAAAAAATAGCTATTTACTTATTTTATTTTTTTAAAGGTCTTGATATGATAAGGGTGTCTTAATGTTGCTTACTTTGGCTCATTGTATTGTACTCAACATTAAGCAATTGTTCTTGCGTGTTCATCGGTGTAAATGTAGCTAAAAAAAATTCATTCGACAAGAATAAGAAAAATAGCTATTTAATTATTTTATTTTTTTTAAAGGTCTTAAAAAGATAAAGGTGTCTTAATTTTGCTTATTTAGGCTCACTGTATTGTACTTAACATTGGCCACTTGCTCCTGCGTGTTCATCGGTGTAAATGTAGCTACAAAAAATTCATTCGACAAGAATAAGAAAAATAGCTATTTACTTATTTTATTTTTTTTAAAGGTCTTTAAAAGATATAGGTGTCTTAATTTTGCTTTTTTTGGCTCAGTGTATTGCACTTAACATTGAGCAATTGTACCTGCGTGTTTATCGGTGTAAATGTACCTAAAAAAAATTCATTCGACAAGAATAAGAAAAATAGCTATTTACTTATTTTATTTTTTTTAAAGGTCTTTAAAAGATATAGGTGTCTTAATTTTGCTTATTTAGGCTCACTGTATTGTACTTAACATTGGCCACTTGCTCCTGCGTGTTCATCGGTGTAAATGTAGCTACAAAAAATTCATTCGACAAGAATACGAAAAATAGCTATATACTTATTTTATTTTTTTTAAAGGTCTTGATATGACACGGGTGTCTTAAATTGGCATATTTTGGCTCATTGTATTGTAGTTAACATTGAGCAATTGCTCCTAAGTGTTCATCGGCTTAAATGTTGCTAAAAAAAATTCATTCGACAAGAATAAAAAAAATAGCTATTTACTTATTTTATTTTTTTAAAGGTCTTGATATGATAAGGGTGTCTTGATGTTGCTTATTTTGGCTCATTGTATAGTACTTAACATTAAACAATTGTTCCTGCGTGTTCATCGGTGTAAATGTAGCTAAAAAAAATTCATTCGACAAGAATAAGAAAAATAGCTATTTACTTATTTTTTTTTTTTAAAGGTCTTGAAAAGATATAGGTGTCTTAGTTTTGCTTATTTAGGCTCACTGTATTGTACTTAACATTGGCCACTTGCTCGTGCGTGTTCATCGGTGTAAATGTAGCTACAAAAAATTCAATCGACAAGAAAACGAAAAATAGCTATTTACTTATTGTATTTTTTTTAAAGGTTTTAAAAAGATATAGGTGTCTTAATTTTGCTTATTTTGGCTTATTGTATTGTACTTGACATTGAGCAATTGCTCCTGCGTGTTCATCGGTTTAAATGATGCTAAAAAAAATTCATTCGACAAGAATAAAAAAAATAGCTATTTACTTATTTTTTTTTTTTAAAGGTCTTGATATGACAAGGGTGTCTTAATTTGGCTTATTTTGGCTCATTGTATTGTAATTAACATTGAGCAATTGCTCCTGCGTGTTCATCGGTGTAAATGTAGCTACAAAAAATTCATTCGACAAGAATACGAAAAATAGCTATTTATTTATTTTTTTTTTTTTAAAGGTCTTGATATGACACGGGTGTCTTAATTTGGCTTGTTTTGGCTCAATGTATTGTAATTAACATTGAGCAATTGTTCCTGCGTGTTCATCGGTGTAAATGTAGCTAAAAAAAATTCATTCGACAAGAATAAGAAAAATAGCTATTTACTTATTTTATTTTTTTAAAGGTTTTAAAAAGATATAGGTGTCTTAATTTTGCTTATTTTGGCTCATTGTATTGTACTTGACATTAAGCAATTGCTCCTGCGTGTTCATCGGTTTAAATGTTGCTAAAAAAAATTCATTCGACAAGAATAAAAAAAATTATTATTTACTTATTTTATTTTTTTTAAAGGTCTTGATATGATAAGGGTGTCTTAATTTTGCTTATTTTGGCTCATTGTATTGTACTTAACATTGAGCAATTGCTTCTGCGTGTTCATCGGTGTAAATGTAGCTAAAAAAAATTCATTCGACAAGAATAAGAAAAATAGCTATTTACTTATTTTATTTTTTTTAAAGGTTTTAAAAAGATACAGGTGCCTTAATTTTGCTTTTTTTGGCTCACTGTATTGCACTTAACATTGAGCAATTGTTCCTGCGTGTTCATCGGTGTAAATGTACCTAAAAAAAATTCATTCGACAAGAATAAGAAAAATAGCTATTTACTTATTTTATTTTTTTTAAAGGTCTTAAAAAGATATAGGTGTCTTAATGTTGCTTATTTAGGCTCACTGTATTGTACTTAACATTGGCCACTTGCTCCTGCGTGTTCATCGGTGTAAATGTAGCTACAAAAAATTCATTCGACAAGAATACGAAAAATAGCTATATACTTATTTTTTTTTTTTTAAAGGTCTTGATATGACACGGGTGTCTTAATTTGGCTTGTTTTGGCTCAATGTATTGTAATTAACATTGAGCAATTGTTCCTGCGTGTTCATCAGTGTAAATGTAGCTAAAAAAAATTCATTCGACAAGAACAAGAAAAATAGCTATTTACTTATTTTATTTTTTTAAAGGTTTTAAAAAGATATAGGTGTCTTAATTTTGCTTATTTTGGCTCATTGTATTGTACTTGACATTAAGCAATTGCTCCTGCGTGTTCGTCGGTTTAAATGTTGCTAAAAAAAATTCATTCGACAAGAATAAAAAAAATAGCTATTTACTTATTTTATTTTTTTAAAGGTCTTGATATGATAAGGGTGTCTTAATTTTGCTTATTTTGGCTCATTGTATTGTACTTAACATTGAGCAATTGCTTCTTTGTGTTCATCAGTGTAAATGTAGCTAAAAAAAATTCATTCGACAAGAATAAGAAAAATAGCTATTTACTTATTTTATTTTTTTTAAAGGTTTTAAAAAGATATAGGTGTCTTAATTTTGCTTTTTTTGGCTCAGTGTATTGCACTTAACATTGAGCAATTGTACCTGCGTGTTTATCGGTGTAAATGTACCTAAAAAAAATTCATTCGACAAGAATAAGAAAAATAGCTATTTACTTATTTTATTTTTTTTAAAGGTCTTTAAAAGATATAGGTGTCTTAATTTTGCTTATTTAGGCTCACTGTATTGTACTTAACATTGGCCACTTGCTCCTGCGTGTTCATCGGTGTAAATGTAGCTACAAAAAATTCATTCGACAAGAATACGAAAAATAGCTATATACTTATTTTATTTTTTTTAAAGGTCTTGATATGACACGGGTGTCTTAAATTGGCATATTTTGGCTCATTGTATTGTACTTGACATTAAGCAATTGCTCCTGCGTGTTCATCGGTTTAAATGTTGCTAAAAAAAATTCATTCGACAAGAATAAAAAAAATAGCTATTTACTTATTTTATTTTTTTAAAGGTCTTGATATGATAAGGGTGTCTTAATTTTGCTTATTTTGGCTCATTGTATTGTACTTAACATTGAGCAATTGCTTCTTTGTGTTCATCAGTGTAAATGTAGCTAAAAAAAATTCATTCGACAAGAATAAGAAAAATAGCTATTTACTTATTTTATTTTTCAAAAGGTCTTGATATGATAAGGGTGTGTTAATTTTGCTTACTTTGGCTCAGGGTATTGTATTTAACATTGAGCAATTGCTCCTGCGTGTTGATCAGTGTAAATGTAGCTAAAAAAAATTCATTCGACAAGAATAAAAAAAATAGCTATTTACTTATTTTATTTTTTTAAGGGTCTTGATATGATAAGGGTGTCTTAATTTTGCTTATTTTGGCTCATTGTATTGTACTTAACATTGAGCAATTGTACCTGCGTGTTTATCGGTGTAAATGTACCTAAAAAAAATTCATTCGACAAGAATAAGAAAAATAGCTATTTACTAATTTTATTTTTTTTAAAGGTCTTTAAAAGATATAGGTGTCTTAATTTTGCTTTTTTTGGCTCAGTGTATTGCACTTGACATTAAGCAATTGCTCCTGCGTGTTCATCGGTTTAAATGTTGCTAAAAAAAATTCATTCGACAAGAATACGAAAAATAGCTATTTACTTATTTTATTTTTTTTAAAGGTCTTGATATGACACGGGTGTCTTAATTTGGCTTGTTTTGGCTCAATGTATTGTAATTAACATTGAGCAATTGTTCCTGCGTGTTCATCAGTGTAAATGTAGCTAAAAAAAATTCATTCGACAAGAACAAGAAAAATAGCTATTTACTTATTTTATTTTTTTAAAGGTTTTAAAAAGATATAGGTGTCTTAATTTTGCCTATTTTGGCTCATTGTATTGTACTTGACATTAAGCAATTGCTCCTGCGTGTTCATCGGTTTAAATGTTGCTAAAAAAAATTCATTCGACAAGAATAAAAAAAATAGCTATTTACTTATTTTATTTTTTTAAAGGTCTTGATATGATAAGGGTGTCTTAATTTTGCTTATTTTGGCTCATTGTATTGTACTTAACATTGAGCAATTGCTTCTTTGTGTTCATCAGTGTAAATGTAGCTAAAAAAAATTCATTCGACAAGAATAAGAAAAATAGCTATTTACTTATTTTATTTTTTTTAAAGGTTTTAAAAAGATATAGGTGTCTTAATTTTGCTTTTTTTGGCTCAGTGTATTGCACTTAACATTGAGCAATTGTACCTGCGTGTTTATCGGTGTAAATGTACCTAAAAAAAATTCATTCGACAAGAATAAGAAAAATAGCTATTTACTTATTTTATTTTTTTTAAAGGTCTTTAAAAGATATAGGTGTCTTAATTTTGCTTATTTAGGCTCACTGTATTGTACTTAACATTGGCCACTTGCTCTTGCGTGTTCATCGGTGTAAATGTAGCTACAAAAAATTCATTCGACAAGAATACGAAAAATAGCTATATACTTATTTTATTTTTTTTAAAGGTCTTGATATGACACGGGTGTCTTAAATTGGCATATTTTGGCTCATTGTATTGTAATTAACATTGAGCAATTGCTCCTGCGTGTTCATCAGTTTAAATGTTGCTAAAAAAAATTCATTCGACAAGAATAAAAAAAATAGCTATTTACTTATTTTATTTTTTTAAAGGTCTTGATATGACACGGGTGTCTTAAATTGGCTTATTTTGGCTCATTGTATTGTAATTAACATTGAGAAATTGCTCCTGCGTGTTCATCGGTTTAAATGTTGCTAAAAAAAATTCATTCGACAAGAATAAAAAAAATAGCTATTTACTTATTTTATTTTTTTAAAGGTCTTGATATGATAAGGGTGTCTTAATGTTGCTTACTTTGGCTCATTGTATTGTACTCAACATTAAGCAATTGTTCTTGCGTGTTCATCGGTGTAAATGTAGCTAAAAAAAATTCATTCGACAAGAATAAGAAAAATAGCTATTTAATTATTTTATTTTTTTTAAAGGTCTTAAAAAGATAAAGGTGTCTTAATTTTGCTTATTTAGGCTCACTGTATTGTACTTAACATTGGCCACTTGCTCCTGCGTGTTCATCGGTGTAAATGTAGCTACAAAAAATTCATTCGACAAGAATAAGAAAAATAGCTATTTACTTATTTTATTTTTTTTAAAGGTCTTTAAAAGATATAGGTGTCTTAATTTTGCTTTTTTTGGCTCAGTGTATTGCACTTAACATTGAGCAATTGTACCTGCGTGTTTATCGGTGTAAATGTACCTAAAAAAAATTCATTCGACAAGAATAAGAAAAATAGCTATTTACTTATTTTATTTTTTTTAAAGGTCTTTAAAAGATATAGGTGTCTTAATTTTGCTTATTTAGGCTCACTGTATTGTACTTAACATTGGCCACTTGCTCCTGCGTGTTCATCGGTGTAAATGTAGCTACAAAAAATTCATTCGACAAGAATACGAAAAATAGCTATATACTTATTTTATTTTTTTTAAAGGTCTTGATATGACACGGGTGTCTTAAATTGGCATATTTTGGCTCATTGTATTGTAGTTAACATTGAGCAATTGCTCCTAAGTGTTCATCGGTTTAAATGTTGCTAAAAAAAATTCATTCGACAAGAATAAAAAAAATAGCTATTTACTTATTTTATTTTTTTAAAGGTCTTGATATGATAAGGGTGTCTTGATGTTGCTTATTTTGGCTCATTGTATAGTACTTAACATTAAACAATTGTTCCTGCGTGTTCATCGGTGTAAATGTAGCTAAAAAAAATTCATTCGACAAGAATAAGAAAAATAGCTATTTACTTATTTTTTTTTTTTAAAGGTCTTGAAAAGATATAGGTGTCTTAGTTTTGCTTATTTAGGCTCACTGTATTGTACTTAACATTGGCCACTTGCTCGTGCGTGTTCATCGGTGTAAATGTAGCTACAAAAAATTCAATCGACAAGAATACGAAAAATAGCTATTTACTTATTGTATTTTTTTTAAAGGTTTTAAAAAGATATAGGTGTCTTAATTTTGCTTATTTTGGCTTATTGTATTGTACTTGACATTGAGCAATTGCTCCTGCGTGTTCATCGGTTTAAATGATGCTAAAAAAAATTCATTCGACAAGAATAAAAAAAATAGCTATTTACTTATTTTTTTTTTTTTAAAGGTCTTGATATGACAAGGGTGTCTTAATTTGGCTTATTTTGGCTCATTGTATTGTAATTAACATTGAGCAATTGCTCCTGCGTGTTCATCGGTGTAAATGTAGCTACAAAAAATTCATTCGACAAGAATACGAAAAATAGCTATTTATTTTTTTTTTTTTTTTTAAAGGTCTTGATATGACACGGGTGTCTTAATTTGGCTTGTTTTGGCTCAATGTATTGTAATTAACATTGAGCAATTGTTCCTGCGTGTTCATCGGTGTAAATGTAGCTAAAAAAAATTCATTCGACAAGAATAAGAAAAATAGCTATTTACTTATTTTATTTTTTTAAAGGTTTTAAAAAGATATAGGTGTCTTAATTTTGCTTATTTTGGCTCATTGTATTGTACTTGACATTAAGCAATTGCTCCTGCGTGTTCATCGGTTTAAATGTTGCTAAAAAAAATTCATTCGACAAGAATAAAAAAAATTATTATTTACTTATTTTATTTTTTTTAAAGGTCTTGATATGATAAGGGTGTCTTAATTTTGCTTATTTTGGCTCATTGTATTGTACTTAACATTGAGCAATTGCTTCTGCGTGTTCATCGGTGTAAATGTAGCTAAAAAAAATTCATTCGACAAGAATAAGAAAAATAGCTATTTACTTATTTTATTTTTTTTAAAGGTTTTAAAAAGATACAGGTGCCTTAATTTTGCTTTTTTTGGCTCACTGTATTGCACTTAACATTGAGCAATTGTTCCTGCGTGTTCATCGGTGTAAATGTACCTAAAAAAAATTCATTCGACAAGAATAAGAAAAATAGCTATTTACTTATTTTATTTTTTTTAAAGGTCTTAAAAAGATATAGGTGTCTTAATGTTGCTTATTTAGGCTCACTGTATTGTACTTAACATTGGCCACTTGCTCCTGCGTGTTCATCGGTGTAAATGTAGCTACAAAAAATTCATTCGACAAGAATACGAAAAATAGCTATATACTTATTTTTTTTTTTTTAAAGGTCTTGATATGACACGGGTGTCTTAATTTGGCTTGTTTTGGCTCAATGTATTGTAATTAACATTGAGCAATTGTTCCTGCGTGTTCATCAGTGTAAATGTAGCTAAAAAAAATTCATTCGACAAGAACAAGAAAAATAGCTATTTACTTATTTTATTTTTTTAAAGGTTTTAAAAAGATATAGGTGTCTTAATTTTGCTTATTTTGGCTCATTGTATTGTACTTGACATTAAGCAATTGCTCCTGCGTGTTCGTCGGTTTAAATGTTGCTAAAAAAAATTCATTCGACAAGAATAAAAAAAATAGCTATTTACTTATTTTATTTTTTTAAAGGTCTTGATATGATAAGGGTGTCTTAATTTTGCTTATTTTGGCTCATTTATTGTACTTAACATTGAGCAATTGCTTCTTTGTGTTCATCAGTGTAAATGTAGCTAAAAAAAATTCATTCGACAAGAATAAGAAAAATAGCTATTTACTTATTTTATTTTTTTTAAAGGTTTTAAAAAGATATAGGTGTCTTAATTTTGCTTTTTTTGGCTCAGTGTATTGCACTTAACATTGAGCAATTGTACCTGCGTGTTTATCGGTGTAAATGTACCTAAAAAAAATTCATTCGACAAGAATAAGAAAAATAGCTATTTACTTATTTTATTTTTTTTAAAGGTCTTTAAAAGATATAGGTGTCTTAATTTTGCTTATTTAGGCTCACTGTATTGTACTTAACATTGGCCACTTGCTCCTGCGTGTTCATCGGTGTAAATGTAGCTACAAAAAATTCATTCGACAAGAATACGAAAAATAGCTATATACTTATTTTATTTTTTTTAAAGGTCTTGATATGACACGGGTGTCTTAAATTGGCATATTTTGGCTCATTGTATTGTACTTGACATTAAGCAATTGCTCCTGCGTGTTCATCGGTTTAAATGTTGCTAAAAAAAATTCATTCGACAAGAATAAAAAAAATAGCTATTTACTTATTTTATTTTTTTAAAGGTCTTGATATGATAAGGGTGTCTTAATTTTGCTTATTTTGGCTCATTGTATTGTACTTAACATTGAGCAATTGCTTCTTTGTGTTCATCAGTGTAAATGTAGCTAAAAAAAATTCATTCGACAAGAATAAGAAAAATAGCTATTTACTTATTTTATTTTTTTTAAAGGTTTTAAAAAGATATAGGTGTCTTAATTTTGCTTTTTTTGGCTCAGTGTATTGCACTTAACATTGAGCAATTGTACCTGCGTGTTTATCGGTGTAAATGTACCTAAAAAAAATTCATTCGACAAGAATAAGAAAAATAGCTATTTACTTATTTTATTTTTTTTAAAGGTCTTTAAAAGATATAGGTGTCTTAATTTTGCTTATTTAGGCTCACTGTATTGTACTTAACATTGGCCACTTGCTCCTGCGTGTTCATCGGTGTAAATGTAGCTACAAAAAATTCATTCGACAAGAATACGAAAAATAGCTATATACTTATTTTATTTTTTTTAAAGGTCTTGATATGACACGGGTGTCTTAAATTGGCATATTTTGGCTCATTGTATTGTAATTAACATTGAGCAATTGCTCCTGCGTGTTCATCGGTTTAAATGTTGCTAAAAAAAATTCATTCGACAAGAATAAAAAAAATAGCTATTTACTTATTTTATTTTTTTAAAGGTCTTGGTATGACACGGGTGTCTTAAATTGGCTTATTTTGGCTCATTGTATTGTAATTAACATTGAGAAATTGCTCCTGCGTGTTCATCGGTTTAAATGTTGCTAAAAAAAATTCATTCGACAAGAATAAAAAAAATAGCTATTTACTTATTTTATTTTTTTAAAGGTCTTGATATGATAAGGGTGTCTTAATGTTGCTTACTTTGGCTCATTGTATTGTACTCAACATTAAGCAATTGTTCTTGCGTGTTCATCGGTGTAAATGTAGCTAAAAAAAATTCATTCGACAAGAATAAGAAAAATAGCTATTTAATTATTTTATTTTTTTTAAAGGTCTTAAAAAGATAAAGGTGTCTTAATTTTGCTTATTTAGGCTCACTGTATTGTACTTAACATTGGCCACTTGCTCCTGCGTGTTCATCGGTGTAAATGTAGCTACAAAAAATTCATTCGACAAGAATAAGAAAAATAGCTATTTACTTATTTTATTTTTTTTAAAGGTCTTTAAAAGATATAGGTGTCTTAATTTTGCTTTTTTTGGCTCAGTGTATAGCACTTAACATTGAGCAATTGTACCTGCGTGTTTATCGGTGTAAATGTACCTAAAAAAAATTCATTCGACAAGAATAAGAAAAATAGCTATTTACTTATTTTATTTTTTTTAAAGGTCTTTAAAAGATATAGGTGTCTTAATTTTGCTTATTTAGGCTCACTGTATTGTACTTAACATTGGCCACTTGCTCCTGCGTGTTCATCGGTGTAAATGTAGCTACAAAAAATTCATTCGACAAGAATACGAAAAATAGCTATATACTTATTTTATTTTTTTTAAAGGTCTTGATATGACACGGGTGTCTTAAATTGGCATATTTTGGCTCATTGTATTGTAATTAACATTGAGCAATTGCTCCTGCGTGTTCATCGGTTTAAATGTTGCTAAAAAAAATTCATTCGACAAGAATAAAAAAAATAGCTATTTACTTATTTTATTTTTTTAAAGGTCTTGATATGATAAGGGTGTCTTAATGTTGCTTATTTTGGCTCATTGTATAGTACTTAACATTAAACAATTGTTCCTGCGTGTTCATCGGTGTAAATGTAGCTAAAAAAAATTCATTCGACAAGAATAAGAAAAATAGCTATTTACTTATTTTTTTTTTTAAAGGTCTTGAAAAGATATAGGTGTCTTAGTTTTGCTTATTTAGGCTCACTGTATTGTACTTAACATTGGCCACTTGCTCGTGCGTGTTCATCGGTGTAAATGTAGCTACAAAAAATTCAATCGACAAGAATACGAAAAATAGCTATTTACTTATTGTATTTTTTTTAAAGGTTTTAAAAAGATATAGGTGTCTTAATTTTGCTTATTTTGGCTTATTGTATTGTACTTGACATTGAGCAATTGCTCCTGCGTGTTCATCGGTTTAAATGTTGCTAAAAAAAATTCATTCGACAAGAATAAAAAAAATAGCTATTTACTTATTTTTTTTTTTTAAAGGTCTTGATATGACAAGGGTGTCTTAATTTGGCTTATTTTGGCTCATTGTATTGTAATTACCATTGAGCAATTGCTCCTGCGTGTTCATCGGTGTAAATGTAGCTACAAAAAATTCATTCGACAAGAATACGAAAAATAGCTATATACTTATTTTATTTTTTTTAAAGGTCTTGATATGACACGGGTGTCTTAAATTGGCATATTTTGGCTCATTGTATTGTAATTAACATTGAGCAATTGCTCCTGCGTGTTCATCGGTTTAAATGTTGCTAAAAAAAATTCATTCGACAAGAATAAAAAAAATAGCTATTTACTTATTTTATTTTTTTAAAGGTCTTGATATGACACGGGTGTCTTAAATTGGCTTATTTTGGCTCATTGTATTGTAATTAACATTGAGAAATTGCTCCTGCGTGTTCATCGGTTTAAATGTTGCTAAAAAAAATTCATTCGACAAGAATAAAAAAAATAGCTATTTACTTATTTTATTTTTTTAAAGGTCTTGATATGATAAGGGTGTCTTAATGTTGCTTACTTTGGCTCATTGTATTGTACTCAACATTAAGCAATTGTTCTTGCGTGTTCATCGGTGTAAATGTAGCTAAAAAAAATTCATTCGACAAGAATAAGAAAAATAGCTATTTAATTATTTTATTTTTTTTAAAGGTCTTAAAAAGATAAAGGTGTCTTAATTTTGCTTATTTAGGCTCACTGTATTGTACTTAACATTGGCCACTTGCTCCTGCGTGTTCATCGGTGTAAATGTAGCTACAAAAAATTCATTCGACAAGAATAAGAAAAATAGCTATTTACTTATTTTATTTTTTTTAAAGGTCTTTAAAAGATATAGGTGTCTTAATTTTGCTTTTTTTGGCTCAGTGTATTGCACTTAACATTGAGCAATTGTACCTGCGTGTTTATCGGTGTAAATGTACCTAAAAAAAATTCATTCGACAAGAATAAGAAAAATAGCTATTTACTTATTTTATTTTTTTTAAAGGTCTTTAAAAGATATAGGTGTCTTAATTTTGCTTATTTAGGCTCACTGTATTGTACTTAACATTGGCCACTTGCTCCTGCGTGTTCATCGGTGTAAATGTAGCTACAAAAAATTCATTCGACAAGAATACGAAAAATAGCTATATACTTATTTTATTTTTTTTAAAGGTCTTGATATGACACGGGTGTCTTAAATTGGCATATTTTGGCTCATTGTATTGTAATTAACATTGAGCAATTGCTCCTGCGTGTTCATCGGTTTAAATGTTGCTAAAAAAAATTCATTCGACAAGAATAAAAAAAATAGCTATTTACTTATTTTATTTTTTTAAAGGTCTTGATATGATAAGGGTGTCTTAATGTTGCTTATTTTGGCTCATTGTATAGTACTTAACATTAAACAATTGTTCCTGCGTGTTCATCGGTGTAAATGTAGCTAAAAAAAATTCATTCGACAAGAATAAGAAAAATAGCTATTTACTTATTTTTTTTTTTAAAGGTCTTGAAAAGATATAGGTGTCTTAGTTTTGCTTATTTAGGCTCACTGTATTGTACTTAACATTGGCCACTTGCTCGTGCGTGTTCATCGGTGTAAATGTACCTAAAAAAAATTCATTCGACAAGAATAAGAAAAATAGCTATTTACTTATTTTATTTTTTTTAAAGGTCTTTAAAAGATATAGGTGTCTTAATTTTGCTTATTTAGGCTCACTGTATTGTACTTAACATTGGCCACTTGCTCCTGCGTGTTCATCGGTGTAAATGTAGCTACAAAAAATTCATTCGACAAGAATACGAAAAATAGCTATATACTTATTTTATTTTTTTTAAAGGTCTTGATATGACACGGGTGTCTTAAATTGGCATATTTTGGCTCATTGTATTGTAATTAACATTGAGCAATTGCTCCTGCGTGTTCATCGGTTTAAATGTTGCTAAAAAAAATTCATTCGACAAGAATAAAAAAAATAGCTATTTACTTATTTTATTTTTTTAAAGGTCTTGATATGATAAGGGTGTCTTAATGTTGCTTATTTTGGCTCATTGTATAGTACTTAACATTAAACAATTGTTCCTGCGTGTTCATCGGTGTAAATGTAGCTAAAAAAAATTCATTCGACAAGAATAAGAAAAATAGCTATTTACTTATTTTTTTTTTTTAAAGGTCTTGAAAAGATATAGGTGTCTTAGTTTTGCTTATTTAGGCTCACTGTATTGTACTTAACATTGGCCACTTGCTCGTGCGTGTTCATCGGTGTAAATGTAGCTACAAAAAATTCAATCGACAAGAATACGAAAAATAGCTATTTACTTATTGTATTTTTTTTAAAGGTTTTAAAAAGATATAGGTGTCTTAATTTTGCTTATTTTGGCTTATTGTATTGTACTTGACATTGAGCAATTGCTCCTGCGTGTTCATCGGTTTAAATGTTGCTAAAAAAAATTCATTCGACAAGAATAAAAAAAATAGCTATTTACTTATTTTTTTTTTTTAAAGGTCTTGATATGACAAGGGTGTCTTAATTTGGCTTATTTTGGCTCATTGTATTGTAATTACCATTGAGCAATTGCTCCTGCGTGTTCATCGGTGTAAATGTAGCTACAAAAAATTCATTCGACAAGAATACGAAAAATAGCTATATACTTATTTTATTTTTTTTAAAGGTCTTGATATGACACGGGTGTCTTAAATTGGCATATTTTGGCTCATTGTATTGTAATTAACATTGAGCAATTGCTCCTGCGTGTTCATCGGTTTAAATGTTGCTAAAAAAAATTCATTCGACAAGAATAAAAAAAATAGCTATTTACTTATTTTATTTTTTTAAAGGTCTTGATATGACACGGGTGTCTTAAATTGGCTTATTTTGGCTCATTGTATTGTAATTAACATTGAGAAATTGCTCCTGCGTGTTCATCGGTTTAAATGTTGCTAAAAAAAATTCATTCGACAAGAATAAAAAAAATAGCTATTTACTTATTTTATTTTTTTAAAGGTCTTGATATGATGAGGGTGTCTTAATGTTGCTTACTTTGGCTCATTGTATTGTACTCAACATTAAGCAATTGTTCTTGCGTGTTCATCGGTGTAAATGTAGCTAAAAAAAATTCATTCGACAAGAATAAGAAAAATAGCTATTTAATTATTTTATTTTTTTTAAAGGTCTTAAAAAGATAAAGGTGTCTTAATTTTGCTTATTTAGGCTCACTGTATTGTACTTAACATTGGCCACTTGCTCCTGCGTGTTCATCGGTGTAAATGTAGCTACAAAAAATTCATTCGACAAGAATAAGAAAAATAGCTATTTACTTATTTTATTTTTTTTAAAGGTCTTTAAAAGATATAGGTGTCTTAATTTTGCTTTTTTTGGCTCAGTGTATTGCACTTAACATTGAGCAATTGTACCTGCGTGTTTATCGGTGTAAATGTACCTAAAAAAAATTCATTCGACAAGAATAAGAAAAATAGCTATTTACTTATTTTATTTTTTTTAAAGGTCTTTAAAAGATATAGGTGTCTTAATTTTGCTTATTTAGGCTCACTGTATTGTACTTAACATTGGCCACTTGCTCCTGCGTGTTCATCGGTGTAAATGTAGCTACAAAAAATTCATTCGACAAGAATACGAAAAATAGCTATATACTTATTTTATTTTTTTTAAAGGTCTTGATATGACACGGGTGTCTTAAATTGGCATATTTTGGCTCATTGTATTGTAATTAACATTGAGCAATTGCTCCTGCGTGTTCATCGGTTTAAATGTTGCTAAAAAAAATTCATTCGACAAGAATAAAAAAAATAGCTATTTACTTATTTTATTTTTTTAAAGGTCTTGATATGATAAGGGTGTCTTAATGTTGCTTATTTTGGCTCATTGTATAGTACTTAACATTAAACAATTGTTCCTGCGTGTTCATCGGTGTAAATGTAGCTAAAAAAAATTCATTCGACAAGAATAAGAAAAATAGCTATTTACTTATTTTTTTTTTTAAAGGTCTTGAAAAGATATAGGTGTCTTAGTTTTGCTTATTTAGGCTCACTGTATTGTACTTAACATTGGCCACTTGCTCGTGCGTGTTCATCGGTGTAAATGTAGCTACAAAAAATTCAATCGACAAGAATACGAAAAATAGCTATTTACTTATTGTATTTTTTTTAAAGGTTTTAAAAAGATATAGGTGTCTTAATTTTGCTTATTTTGGCTTATTGTATTGTACTTGACATTGAGCAATTGCTCCTGCGTGTTCATCGGTTTAAATGTTGCTAAAAAAAATTCATTCGACAAGAATAAAAAAAATAGCTATTTACTTATTTTTTTTTTTAAAGGTCTTGATATGACAAGGGTGTCTTAATTTGGCTTATTTTGGCTCATTGTATTGTAATTACCATTGAGCAATTGCTCCTGCGTGTTCATCGGTGTAAATGTAGCTACAAAAAATTCATTCGACAAGAATACGAAAAATAGCTATTTATTTATTTTATTTTTTTTAAAGGTCTTGATATGACACGGGTGTCTTAAATTGGCTTATTTTGGCTCATTGTATTGTAATTAACATTGAGAAATTGCTCCTGCGTGTTCATCGGTTTAAATGTTGCTAAAAAAAATTCATTCGACAAGAATAAAAAAAATAGCTATTTACTTATTTTATTTTTTTAAAGGTCTTGATATGATGAGGGTGTCTTAATGTTGCTTACTTTGGCTCATTGTATTGTACTCAACATTAAGCAATTGTTCTTGCGTGTTCATCGGTGTAAATGTAGCTAAAAAAAATTCATTCGACAAGAATAAGAAAAATAGCTATTTAATTATTTTATTTTTTTTAAAGGTCTTAAAAAGATAAAGGTGTCTTAATTTTGCTTATTTAGACTCACTGTATTGTACTTAACATTGGCCACTTGCTCCTGCGTGTTCATCGGTGTAAATGTAGCTACAAAAAATTCATTCGACAAGAATAAGAAAAATAGCTATTTACTTATTTTATTTTTTTTAAAGGTCTTTAAAAGATATAGGTGTCTTAATTTTGCTTTTTTTGGCTCAGTGTATTGCACTTAACATTGAGCAATTGTACCTGCGTGTTTATCGGTGTAAATGTACCTAAAAAAAATTCATTCGACAAGAATAAGAAAAATAGCTATTTACTTATTTTATTTTTTTTAAAGGTCTTTAAAAGATATAGGTGTCTTAATTTTGCTTATTTAGGCTCACTGTATTGTACTTAACATTGGCCACTTGCTCCTGCGTGTTCATCGGTGTAAATGTAGCTACAAAAAATTCATTCGACAAGAATACGAAAAATAGCTATATACTTATTTTATTTTTTTTAAAGGTCTTGATATGACACGGGTGTCTTAAATTGGCATATTTTGGCTCATTGTATTGTAATTAACATTGAGCAATTGCTCCTGCGTGTTCATCGGTTTAAATGTTGCTAAAAAAAATTCATTCGACAAGAATAAAAAAAATAGCTATTTACTTATTTTATTTTTTTAAAGGTCTTGATATGATAAGGGTGTCTTAATGTTGCTTATTTTGGCTCATTGTATAGTACTTAACATTAAACAATTGTTCCTGCGTGTTCATCGGTGTAAATGTAGCTAAAAAAAATTCATTCGACAAGAATAAGAAAAATAGCTATTTACTTATTTTTTTTTTTAAAGGTCTTGAAAAGATATAGGTGTCTTAGTTTTGCTTATTTAGGCTCACTGTATTGTACTTAACATTGGCCACTTGCTCGTGCGTGTTCATCGGTGTAAATGTAGCTACAAAAAATTCAATCGACAAGAATACGAAAAATAGCTATTTACTTATTGTATTTTTTTTAAAGGTTTTAAAAAGATATAGGTGTCTTAATTTTGCTTATTTTGGCTTATTGTATTGTACTTGACATTGAGCAATTGCTCCTGCGTGTTCATCGGTTTAAATGTTGCTAAAAAAAATTCATTCGACAAGAATAAAAAAAATAGCTATTTACTTATTTTTTTTTTTAAAGGTCTTGATATGACAAGGGTGTCTTAATTTGGCTTATTTTGGCTCATTGTATTGTAATTACCATTGAGCAATTGCTCCTGCGTGTTCATCGGTGTAAATGTAGCTACAAAAAATTCATTCGACAAGAATACGAAAAATAGCTATTTATTTATTTTATTTTTTTTAAAGGTCTTGATATGACACGGGTGTCTTAATTTGGCTTGTTTTGGCTCAATGTATTGTAATTAACATTGAGCAATTGTTCCTGCGTGTTCATCGGTGTAAATGTAGCTAAAAAAAATTCATTCGACAAGAATAAGAAAAATAGCTATTTACTTATTTTATTTTTTTAAAGGTTTTAAAAAGATATAGGTGTCTTAATTTTGCTTATTTTGGCTCATTGTATTGTACTTGACATTAAGCAATTGCTCCTGCGTGTTCATCGGTTTAAATGTTGCTAAAAAAAATTCATTCGACAAGAATAAAAAAAATTATTATTTACTTATTTTATTTTTTTTAAAGGTCTTGATATGATAAGGGTGTCTTAATTTTGCTTATTTTGGCTCATTGTATTGTACTTAACATTGAGCAATTGCTTCTGCGTGTTCATCGGTGTAAATGTAGCTAAAAAAAATTCATTCGACAAGAATAAGAAAAATAGCTATTTACTTATTTTATTTTTTTTAAAGGTTTTAAAAAGATACAGGTGCCTTAATTTTGCTTTTTTTGGCTCAATGTATTGCACTTAACATTGAGCAATTGTTCCTGCGTGTTCATCGGTGTAAATGTACCTAAAAAAAATTCATTCGACAAGAATAAGAAAAATAGCTATTTACTTATTTTATTTTTTTTAAAGGTCTTAAAAAGATATAGGTGTCTTAATGTTGCTTATTTAGGCTCACTGTATTGTAATTAACATTGGCCACTTGCTCCTGCGTGTTCATCGGTGTAAATGTAGCTACAAAAAATTCATTCGACAAGAATACGAAAAATAGCTATATACTTATTTTTTTTTTTTAAAGGTCTTAATATGACACGGGTGTCTTAATTTTGCTTATTTTGGCTCATTGTATTGTACTTAACATTGAGTAATTGCTCCTGCGTGTTCATCGGTGTAAATGTAGCTAAAAAAAATTCATTCGACAAGAATAAGAAAAATAGCTATTTACTTATTTTATTTTTTTTAAAGGTCTTGAAAAGATATAGGTGTCTTAGTTTTGCTTATTTAGGCTCACTGTATTGTACTTAACATTGGCCACTTGCTCGTGCGTGTTCATCGGTGTAAATTTAGCTACAAAAAATTCAATCGACAAGAATACGAAAAATAGCTATTTACTTATTTTATTTTTTTAAAGGTCTTGATATGATAAGGGTGTCTTAATTTTGCTTATTTTGGCTCATTGTATTGTACTTAACATTGAGCAATTGTACCTGCGTGTTTATCGGTGTAAATGTACCTAAAAAAAATTCATTCGACAAGAATAAGAAAAATAGCTATTTACTTATTTTATTTTTTTTAAAGGTCTTTAAAAGATATAGGTGTCTTAATTTTGCTTATTTAGGCTCACTGTATTGTACTTAACATTGGCCACTTGCTCCTGCGTGTTCATCGGTGTAAATGTAGCTACAAAAAATTCATTCGACAAGAATACGAAAAATAGCTATATACTTATTTTATTTTTTTTAAAGGTCTTGATATGACACGGGTGTCTTAAATTGGCATATTTTGGCTCATTGTATTGTACTTGACATTAAGCAATTGCTCCTGCGTGTTCATCGGTTTAAATGTTGCTAAAAAAAATTCATTCGACAAGAATAAAAAAAATAGCTATTTACTTATTTTATTTTTTTAAAGGTCTTGATATGATAAGGGTGTCTTAATTTTGCTTATTTTGGCTCATTGTATTGTACTTAACATTGAGCAATTGCTTCTTTGTGTTCATCAGTGTAAATGTAGCTAAAAAAAATTCATTCGACAAGAATAAGAAAAATAGCTATTTACTTATTTTATTTTTTTTAAAGGTTTTAAAAAGATATAGGTGTCTTAATTTTGCTTTTTTTGGCTCAGTGTATTGCACTTAACATTGAGCAATTGTACCTGCGTGTTTATCGGTGTAAATGTACCTAAAAAAAATTCATTCGACAAGAATAAGAAAAATAGCTATTTACTTATTTTATTTTTTTTAAAGGTCTTTAAAAGATATAGGTGTCTTAATTTTGCTTATTTAGGCTCACTGTATTGTACTTAACATTGGCCACTTGCTCCTGCGTGTTCATCGGTGTAAATGTAGCTACAAAAAATTCATTCGACAAGAATACGAAAAATAGCTATATACTTATTTTATTTTTTTTAAAGGTCTTGATATGACACGGGTGTCTTAAATTGGCATATTTTGGCTCATTGTATTGTAATTAACATTGAGCAATTGCTCCTGCGTGTTCATCGGTTTAAATGTTGCTAAAAAAAATTCATTCGACAAGAATAAAAAAAATAGCTATTTACTTATTTTATTTTTTTAAAGGTCTTGATATGACAAGGGTGTCTTAGATTGGCTTATTTTGGCTCATTGTATTGTAATTAACATTGAGAAATTGCTCCTGCGTGTTCATCGGTTTAAATGTTGCTAAAAAAAATTCATTCGACAAGAATAAAAAAAATAGCTATTTACTTATTTTATTTTTTTAAAGGTCTTGATATGATAAGGGTGTCTTAATGTTGCTTACTTTGGCTCATTGTATTGTACTCAACATTAAGCAATTGTTCCTGCGTGTTCATCGGTGTAAATGTAGCTAAAAAAAATTCATTCGACACGAATAAGAAAATAGCTATTTAATTATTTTATTTTTTTTAAAGGTCTTAAAAAGATAAAGGTGTCTTAATTTTGCTTATTTAGGCTCACTGTATTGCACTTAACATTGGCCACTTGCTCCTGCGTGTTCATCGGTGTAAATGTAGCTACAAAAAATTCATTCGACAAGAATAAGAAAAATAGCTATTTACTTATTTTATTTTTTTTAAAGGTCTTTAAAAGATATAGGTGTCTTAATTTTGCTTTTTTTGGCTCAGTGAATTGCACTTAACATTGAGCAATTGTACCTGCGTGTTTATCGGTGTAAATGTACCTAAAAAAAATTCATTCGACAAGAATAAGAAAAATAGCTATTTACTTATTTTATTTTTTTTAAAGGTCTTTAAAAGATATAGGTGTCTTAATTTTGCTTATTTAGGCTCACTGTATTGTACTTAACATTGGCCACTTGCTCCTGCGTGTTCATCGGTGTAAATGTAGCTACAAAAAATTCATTCGACAAGAATACGAAAAATAGCTATATACTTATTTTATTTTTTTTAAAGGTCTTGATATGACACGGGTGTCTTAAATTGGCATATTTTGGCTCATTGTATTGTAATTAACATTGAGCAATTGCTCGTGCGTGTTCATCGGTTTAAATGTTGCTAAAAAAAATTCATTCGACAAGAATAAAAAAAATAGCTATTTACTTATTTTATTTTTTTAAAGGTCTTGATATGATAAGGGTGTCTTAATGTTGCTTATTTTGGCTCATTGTATAGTACTTAACATTAAACAATTGTTCCTGCGTGTTCATCGGTGTAAATGTAGCTAAAAAAAATTCATTCGACAAGAATAAGAAAAATAGCTATTTACTTATTTTTTTTTTAAAGGTCTTGAAAAGATATAGGTGTCTTAGTTTTGCTTATTTAGGCTCACTGTATTGTACTTAACATTGGCCGCTTGCTCGTGCGTGTTCATCGGTGCAAATGTAGCTACAAAAAATTCAATCGACAAGAATACGAAAAATAGCTATTTACTTATTGTATTTTTTTTAAAGGTTTTAAAAAGATATAGGTGTCTTAATTTTGCTTATTTTGGCTTATTGTATTGTACTTGACATTGAGCAATTGCTCCTGCGTGTTCATCGGTTTAAATGTTGCTAAAAAAAATTCATTCGACAAGAATAAAAAAAATAGCTATTTACTTATTTTTTTTTTTTAAAGGTCTTGATATGACAAGGGTGTCTTAATTTGGCTTATTTTGGCTCATTGTATTGTAATTAACATTGAGCAATTGCTCCTGCGTGTTCATCGGTGTAAATGTAGCTACAAAAAATTCATTCGACAAGAATACGAAAAATAGCTATTTATTTATTTTATTTTTTTTAAAGGTCTTGATATGACACGGGTGTCTTAATTTGGCTTGTTTTGGCTCAATGTATTGTAATTAACATTGAGCAATTGTTCCTGCGTGTTCATCGGTGTAAATGTAGCTAAAAAAAATTCATTCGACAAGAATAAGAAAAATAGCTATTTACTTATTTTATTTTTTTAAAGGTTTTAAAAAGATATAGGTGTCTTAATTTTGCTTATTTTGGCTCATTGTATTGTACTTGACATTAAGCAATTGCTCCTGCGTGTTCATCGGTTTAAATGTTGCTAAAAAAAATTCATTCGACATGAATAAAAAAAATTATTATTTACTTATTTTATTTTTTTTAAAGGTCTTGATATGATAAGGGTGTCTTAATTTTGCTTATTTTGGCTCATTGTATTGTACTTAACATTGAGCAATTGCTTCTGCGTGTTCATCGGTGTAAATGTAGCTAAAAAAAATTCATTCGACAAGAATAAGAAAAATAGCTATTTACTTATTTTATTTTTTTTAAAGGTTTTAAAAAGATACAGGTGCCTTAATTTTGCTTTTTTTGGCTCAATGTATTGCACTTAACATTGAGCAATTGTTCCTGCGTGTTCATCGGTGTAAATGTACCTAAAAAAAAATTCATTCGACAAGAATAAGAAAAATAGCTATTTACTTATTTTATTTTTTTTAAAGGTCTTAAAAAGATATAGGTGTCTTAATGTTGCTTATTTAGGCTCACTGTATTGTACTTAACATTGGCCACTTGCTCCTGCGTGTTCATCGGTGTAAATGTAGCTACAAAAAATTCATTCGACAAGAATACGAAAAATAGCTATATACTTATTTTTTTTTTTTTAAAGGTCTTGATATGACACGGGTGTCTTAATTTTGCTTATTTTGGCTCATTGTATTGTACTTAACATTGAGTAATTGCTCCTGCGTGTTCATCGGTGTAAATGTTGCTAAAAAAAATTCATTCGACAAGAATAAAAAAAATAGCTATTTACTTATTTTATTTTTTTAAAGGTCTTGATATGATAAGGGTGTCTTAATTTTGCTTATTTTGGCTCATTGTATTGTACTTAACATTGAGCAATTGCTTCTTTGTGTTCATCAGTGTAAATGTAGCTAAAAAAAATTCATTCGACAAGAATAAGAAAAATAGCTATTTACTTATTTTATTTTTTTTAAAGGTCTTGATATGACACGGGTGTCTTAATTTTGCTTATTTTGGCTCATTGTATTGTACTTAACATTGAGTAATTGCTCTTGCGTGTTCATCGGTGTAAATGTAGCTAAAAAAAATTCATTCGACAAGAATAAGAAAAATAGCTATTTACTTATTTTATTTTTTTTAAAGGTCTTGAAAAGATATAGGTGTCTTAGTTTTGCTTATTTAGGCTCACTGTATTGTACTTAACATTGGCCACTTGCTCGTGCGTGTTCATCGGTGTAAATTTAGCTACAAAAAATTCAATCGACAAGAATACGAAAAATAGCTATTTACTTATTTTATTTTTTTTAAAGGTCTTGATATGACACGGGTGTCTTAATTTGGCTTGTTTTGGCTCAATGTATTGTAATTAACATCGAGCAATTGTTCCTGCGTGTTCATCAGTGTAAATGTAGCTAAAAAAAATTCATTCGACAAGAACAAGAAAAATAGCTATTTACTTATTTTATTTTTTTAAAGGTTTTAAAAAGATATAGGTGTCTTAATTTTGCTTATTTTGGCTCATTGTATTGTACTTGACATTAAGCAATTGCTCCTGCGTGTTCATCGGTTTAAATGTTGCTAAAAAAAATTCATTCGACAAGAATAAAAAAAATAGCTATTTACTTATTTTATTTTTTTAAAGGTCTTGATATGATAAGGGTGTCTTAATTTTGCTTATTTTGGCTCATTGTATTGTACTTAACATTGAGCAATTGCTTCTTTGTGTTCATCAGTGTAAATGTAGCTAAAAAAAATTCATTCGACAAGAATAAGAAAAATAGCTATTTACTTATTTTATTTTTTTTAAAGGTTTTAAAAAGATATAGGTGTCTTAATTTTGCTTATTTAGGCTCACTGTATTGTACTTAACATTGGCCACTTGCTCCTGCGTGTTCATCGGTGTAAATGTAGCTACAAAAAATTCATTCGACAAGAATACGAAAAATAGCTATATACTTATTTTATTTTTTTTAAAGGTCTTGATATGACACGGGTGTCTTAAATTGGCATATTTTGGCTCATTGTATTGTAATTAACATTGAGCAATTGCTCCTGCGTGTTCATCGGTTTAAATGTTGCTAAAAAAAATTCATTCGACAAGAATAAAAAAAATAGCTATTTACTTATTTTATTTTTTTAAAGGTCTTGATATGACACGGGTGTCTTAAATTGGCTTATTTTGGCTCATTGTATTGTAATTAACATTGAGAAATTGCTCCTGCGTGTTCATCGGTTTAAATGTTGCTAAAAAAAATTCATTCGACAAGAATAAAAAAAATAGCTATTTACTTATTTTATTTTTTTAAAGGTCTTGATATGATAAGGGTGTCTTAATGTTGCTTACTTTGGCTCAATGTATTGTACTCAACATTAAGCAATTGTTCTTGCGTGTTCATCGGTGTAAATGTAGCTAAAAAAAATTCATTCGACAAGAATAAGAAAAATAGCTATTTAATTATTTTATTTTTTTTAAAGGTCTTAAAAAGATAAAGGTGTCTTAATTTTGCTTATTTAGGCTCACTGTATTGTACTTAACATTGGCCACTTGCTCCTGCGTGTTCATCGGTGTAAATGTAGCTACAAAAAATTCATTCGACAAGAATAAGAAAAATAGCTATTTACTTATTTTATTTTTTTTAAAGGTCTTTAAAAGATATAGGTGTCTTAATTTTGCTTTTTTTGGCTCAGTGTATTGCACTTAACATTGAGCAATTGTACCTGCGTGTTTATCGGTGTAAATGTACCTAAAAAAAATTCATTCGACAAGAATAAGAAAAATAGCTATTTACTTATTTTATTTTTTTTAAAGGTCTTTAAAAGATATAGGTGTCTTAATTTTGCTTATTTAGGCTCACTGTATTGTACTTAACATTGGCCACTTGCTCCTGCGTGTTCATCGGTGTAAATGTAGCTACAAAAAATTCATTCGACAAGAATACGAAAAATAGCTATATACTTATTTTATTTTTTTTAAAGGTCTTGATATGACACGGGTGTCTTAAATTGGCATATTTTGGCTCATTGTATTGTAAATAACATTGAGCAATTGCTCCTGCGTGTTCATCGGTTTAAATGTTGCTAAAAAAAATTCATTCGACAAGAATAAAAAAAATAGCTATTTACTTATTTTATTTTTTTAAAGGTCTTGATATGATAAGGGTGTCTTAATGTTGCTTATTTTGGCTCATTGTATAGTACTTAACATTAAACAATTGTTCCTGCGTGTTCATCGGTGTAAATGTAGCTAAAAAAAATTCATTCGACAAGAATAAGAAAAATAGCTATTTACTTATTTTTTTTTTTTAAAGGTCTTGAAAAGATATAGGTGTCTTAGTTTTGCTTATTTAGGCTCACTGTATTGTACTTAACATTGGCCACTTGCTCGTGCGTGTTCATCGGTGTAAATGTAGCTACAAAAAATTCAATCGACAAGAATACGAAAAATAGCTATTTACTTATTGTATTTTTTTTAAAGGTTTTAAAAAGATATAGGTGTCTTAATTTTGCTTATTTTGGCTTATTGTATTGTACTTGACATTGAGCAATTGCTCCTGCGTGTTCATCGGTTTAAATGTTGCTAAAAAAAATTCATTCGACAAGAATAAAAAAAATAGCTATTTACTTATTTTTTTTTTTAAAGGTCTTGATATGACAAGGGTGTCTTAATTTGGCTTATTTTGGCTCATTGTATTGTAATTACCATTGAGCAATTGCTCCTGCGTGTTCATCGGTGTAAATGTAGCTACAAAAAATTCATTCGACAAGAATACGAAAAATAGCTATTTATTTATTTTATTTTTTTTAAAGGTCTTGATATGGCACGGGTGTCTTAATTTGGCTTGTTTTGGCTCAATGTATTGTAATTAACATTGAGCAATTGTTCCTGCGTGTTCATCGGTGTAAATGTAGCTAAAAAAAATTCATTCGACAAGAATAAGAAAAATAGCTATTTACTTATTTTATTTTTTTAAAGGTTTTAAAAAGATATAGGTGTCTTAATTTTGCTTATTTTGGCTCATTGTATTGTACTTGACATTAAGCAATTGCTCCTGCGTGTTCATCGGTTTAAATGTTGCTAAAAAAAATTCATTCGACAAGAATAAAAAAAATTATTATTTACTTATTTTATTTTTTTTAAAGGTCTTGATATGATAAGGGTGTCTTAATTTTGCTTATTTTGGCTCATTGTATTGTACTTAACATTGAGCAATTGCTTCTGCGTGTTCATCGGTGTAAATGTAGCTAAAAAAAATTCATTCGACAAGAATAAGAAAAATAGCTATTTACTTATTTTATTTTTTTTAAAGGTTTTAAAAAGATACAGGTGCCTTAATTTTGCTTTTTTTGGCTCAATGTATTGCACTTAACATTGAGCAATTGTTCCTGCGTGTTCATCGGTGTAAATGTACCTAAAAAAAATTCATTCGACAAGAATAAGAAAAATAGCTATTTACTTATTTTATTTTTTTTAAAGGTCTTAAAAAGATATAGGTGTCTTAATGTTGCTTATTTAGGCTCACTGTATTGTAATTAACATTGGCCACTTGCTCCTGCGTGTTCATCGGTGTAAATGTAGCTACAAAAAATTCATTCGACAAGAATACGAAAAATAGCTATATACTTATTTTTTTTTTTTTAAAGGTCTTGTGACGTCAGTATCTGTCACAGTAGGTTTTTTCCGGGTCGGTTTGCAAACCTTGGCAAGGTCTGCAAACATGATCTGGCTTGTGCATTTTGTCGCATCACTTCGGGTGTCGGTTGATGCATGTAGAACTTCAGGCTGTGTACCGTAGATGTCTAGGCCGCTTATGCTTATACATGGGCGAGACCGGCTTCTTACGGTGTACAGTCTGATTAATCTCTAACGGTCATCCGGAGGTGATAAAAAGGCAGCGACTGACAGTTACTGCGTCCAGTCTCATCCAACTTTTATCGTAAACGTTCTTTTATTTTTGACATATTATGTATTTTTTGATTCTTGACTCGCCAAAATCACTTTATTAGAAGATCTCCAAATTGTGAACGTATAAAAGTGTATAGTGATTATTAGATATAATTGTGAGTGAACTTCAAGAATGAATTTCATGTGAACGCAGTAATGGGGCGGTGAGCGAGGGCTCCCCCCCAATCATGCTGATCCAGTACTCAGAGCTGAGCGCATCGGGCCATTGCCCCTCGCGCCCCTTTCGACGGTTACCAGGGACCTCTACACTGTCAATCCAGCCGAGTTACCAAACTGGCACAAGTGCGTGATATCCCACTTATAGAGTAAGTCCGCTATATGTGAATAATATAATGTACAACCATGTTTACCTACGATATTTCTTATTAATTAGCAGAATGACCTATCCGTAGCTAGTCGGATGCTTGAGGAGATTTTAGAGTCAGTTCAAGAGAAATCTCCACAAGAAAAATGGCGCCCAACGTAAATTTTTTTTTTTTTTTTTAACTTGATTAATGGTTTTTGATAGATAATGTTTCTGTGTTGCAGTTTTATTTTTCTCTTGCATTTTGCCACTTACGGCTAATTCGGATTGTTCGCAATGTAACGTAATGATATTGTTCCTTGAATTTTTAATTGCACATGGTTTGCGGTCATATTTGTATAAGATAGTACTTTGCCATACGGTATGTTGTTCATAAGATGCCTTGCACTAGGTTCATATTGTACAGTTTTTTTGGTGAGCTCTTTATTCACGTAACGCGTACGTAATTATTTCTCCCAAATTTGATACATGCACATCTGGCGTGGGTCGATTGGTCACTGGCTAAAGTGCGACTTGAACGAATTTTCACTTGTTTCGGTGATGGAGAATGCTGTTAGTGGATGGTTTCTTATATTGGGATCTGCTGCAGTTTGGTGTCTTCTTAGGTAATCTGGTGTAACTCTTAATTGAAATTTTTCCTAAGGTGTCGGGAGTGCCTATGCGAGCCATGGGTTTGGGCTTGTCTTATTAGGTTGCCTCCTGTCAACTGCTACATGTGTGAGCAGGTTCGTTTTTGTCAGCTGTTAGTGCAGTAACGTGTATACTTTACTGAGAAACTAGGCGTAATTTTTTTTCTTTTGTTTTATTTTTCTCTCTAATTGGGTAAGTTTTTCATGTACGTTAATTTCTGCCAGTATATTGTCGTGGGCATTGCCAGCCGACAATTGGCTACTGAGATTATTGTATATCTAGATTCTACTTCCTGATTGACTCTTGCCTACTATGAGAATTAATGTGTGGTTTGTTTTTTTTTCATTACACGTACACGTACCCTTTTACACCGTTAATTTGCTCTAGGCGGAGTGTTGGGTTAGAATGTTAAACTGAGGCCCATAGGGGGGTTAGGTAGAGTTACATAGGTTACCTACATACTGTATACGTACAGGTTGGCGTGGTTTAGGTTGAGTGTTTTATATAGGTTGGTGTTTGGATGGACTGGTTACTGTTTTGGGGTTAGGGCGAGTGCCCGCCTTACCTATTTTATGAAAATTGTAGCCTTGGCTCATGTGACATTTTTAAATTCTTGACTGGTCGTTCTTCTCTTTGGGTTGTTTCAATATGCTTGGTAACCTATTTGGTTGTGTAGATGACAAGAGTTCGGTTTCCTTTTTGTTTACAGGTTCCCTAGAAGTATGTTTGTATCTGGTTAAAGTTCCCCTGGGGACCCCAGATTGTGAATGGTGCCCCCTCTTGCTTCCTCGGTGGTTGAGCCGGGCAGTTTTGACCTGTTGTATCACACCTTGGGTATGTTTGTAGCGGGTTCGCCTGAACTTTCAGTGAGATACCTCCTCTAGTTTTGGTTCCATTGGTTGTCGAGCCTGGCAGTTTTGGCCTGTTGTATCACGCCATGGACGACTAGTAGCAGGCTCGTCTGATTTGTCAGTGACGCTGTTTGAGATGTTGGTACTGATGGAACTCTGGTTTTCCTGTCCAACTTGTATGTTTGCTTGTGTGAATGAGTCTTGTGGTTCTCTGAAATGTATGTCATTGGTTTCCTTTTTAGTTATTTATATCTCTTGTCACCTCAGAACCCGACTCTGTATTTTTCTTGGTATCGTATACCCGATTGCTCCTTAATGATTGAATTGTAACATGTACCCTAATCTGTGTCTGACTTGCAGAACTGTTTATTATTTTTTGGTCTTCTTTCTCTCTCCTTTCGCTTTTTTTTGGGGGGGGGGGATATTCTGTGACGTCAGTATCTGTCACAGTAGGTTTTTTCCGGGTCGGTTTGCAAACCTTGGCAAGGTCTGCAAACATGATCTGGCTTGTGCATTTTGTCGCATCACTTCGGGTGTCGGTTGATGCATGTAGAACTTCAGGCTGTGTACCGTAGATGTCTAGGCCGCTTATGCTTATACATGGGCGAGACCGGCTTCTTACGGTGTACAGTCTGATTAATCTCTAACGGTCATCCGGAGGTGATAAAAAGGCAGCGACTGACAGTTACTGCGTCCAGTCTCATCCAACTTTTATCGTAAACGTTCTTTTATTTTTGACATATTATGTATTTTTTGATTCTTGACTCGCCAAAATCACTTTATTAGAAGATCTCCAAATTGTGAACGTATAAAAGTGTATAGTGATTATTAGATATAATTGTGAGTGAACTTCAAGAATGAATTTCATGTGAACGCAGTAATGGGGCGGTGAGCGAGGGCTCCCCCCCAATCATGCTGATCCAGTACTCAGAGCTGAGCGCATCGGGCCATTGCCCCTCGCGCCCCTTTCGACGGTTACCAGGGACCTCTACACTGTCAATCCAGCCGAGTTACCAAACTGGCACAAGTGCGTGATATCCCACTTATAGAGTAAGTCCGCTATATGTGAATAATATAATGTACAACCATGTTTACCTACGATATTTCTTATTAATTAGCAGAATGACCTATCCGTAGCTAGTCGGATGCTTGAGGAGATTTTAGAGTCAGTTCAAGAGAAATCTCCACAGTCTTAATATGACACGGGTGTCTTAATTTTGCTTATTTTGGCTCATTGTATTGTACTTAACATTGAGTAATTGCTCCTGCGTGTTCATCGGTGTAAATGTAGCTAAAAAAAATTCATTCGACAAGAATAAGAAAAATAGCTATTTACTTATTTTATTTTTTTTAAAGGTCTTGAAAAGATATAGGTGTCTTAGTTTTGCTTATTTAGGCTCACTGTATTGTACTTAACATTGGCCACTTGCTCGTGCGTGTTCATCGGTGTAAATTTAGCTACAAAAAATTCAATCGACAAGAATACGAAAAATAGCTATTTACTTATTTTATTTTTTTTAAAGGTCTTGATATGACACGGGTGTCTTAATTTGGCTTGCTTTGGCTCAATGTATTGTATTTAACATTGAGCAATTGTTCCTGCGTGTTCATCAGTGTAAATGTAGCTAAAAAAAATTCATTCGACAAGAACAAGAAAAATAGCTATTTACTTATTTTATTTTTTTAAAGGTTTTAAAAAGATATAGGTGTCTTAATTTTGCTTATTTTGGCTCATTGTATTGTACTTGACATTAAGCAATTGCTCCTGCGTGTTCATCGGTTTAAATGTTGCTAAAAAAAATTCATTCGACAAGAATAAAAAAAATAGCTATTTACTTATTTTATTTTTTTAAAGGTCTTGATATGATAAGGGTGTCTTAATTTTGCTTATTTTGGCTCATTGTATTGTACTTAACATTGAGCCATTGTACCTGCGTGTTTATCGGTGTAAATGTACCTAAAAAAAATTCATTCGACAAGAATAAGAAAAATAGCTATTTACTTATTTTATTTTTTTTAAAGGTCTTTAAAAGATATAGGTGTCTTAATTTTGCTTATTTAGGCTCACTGTATTGTACTTAACATTGGCCACTTGCTCCTGCGTGTTCATCGGTGTAAATGTAGCTACAAAAAATTCATTCGACAAGAATACGAAAAATAGCTATATACTTATTTTATTTTTTTTAAAGGTCTTGATATGACACGGGTGTCTTAAATTGGCATATTTTGGCTCATTGTATTGTACTTGACATTAAGCAATTGCTCCTGCGTGTTCATCGGTTTAAATGTTGCTAAAAAAAATTCATTCGACAAGAATAAAAAAAATAGCTATTTACTTATTTTATTTTTTTAAAGGTCTTGATATGATAAGGGTGTCTTAATTTTGCTTATTTTGGCTCATTGTATTGTACTTAACATTGAGCAATTGCTTCTTTGTGTTCATCAGTGTAAATGTAGCTAAAAAAAATTCATTCGACAAGAATAAGAAAAATAGCTATTTACTTATTTTATTTTTTTTAAAGGTTTTAAAAAGATATAGGTGTCTTAATTTTGCTTTTTTTGGCTCAGTGTATTGCACTTAACATTGAGCAATTGTACCTGCGTGTTTATCGGTGTAAATGTACCTAAAAAAAATTCATTCGACAAGAATAAGAAAAATAGCTATTTACTTATTTTATTTTTTTTAAAGGTCTTTAAAAGATATAGGTGTCTTAATTTTGCTTATTTAGGCTCACTGTATTGTACTTAACATTGGCCACTTGCTCCTGCGTGTTCATCGGTGTAAATGTAGCTACAAAAAATTCATTCGACAAGAATACGAAAAATAGCTATATACTTATTTTATTTTTTTTAAAGGTCTTGATATGACACGGGTGTCTTAAATTGGCATATTTTGGCTCATTGTATTGTAATTAACATTGAGCAATTGCTCCTGCGTGTTCATCGGTTTAAATGTTGCTAAAAAAAATTCATTCGACAAGAATAAAAAAAATAGCTATTTACTTATTTTATTTTTTTAAAGGTCTTGATATGACAAGGGTGTCTTAAATTGGCTTATTTTGGCTCATTGTATTGTAATTAACATTGAGAAATTGCTCCTGCGTGTTCATCGGTTTAAATGTTGCTAAAAAAAATTCATTCGACAAGAATAAAAAAAATAGCTATTTACTTATTTTATTTTTTTAAAGGTCTTGATATGATAAGGGTGTCTTAATGTTGCTTACTTTGGCTCATTGTATTGTACTCAACATTAAGCAATTGTTCTTGCGTGTTCATCGGTGTAAATGTAGCTAAAAAAAATTCATTCGACAAGAATAAGAAAAATAGCTATTTAATTATTTTATTTTTTTTAAAGGTCTTAAAAAGATAAAGGTGTCTTAATTTTGCTTATTTAGGCTCACTGTATTGCACTTAACATTGGCCACTTGCTCCTGCGTGTTCATCGGTGTAAATGTAGCTACAAAAAATTCATTCGACAAGAATAAGAAAAATAGCTATTTACTTATTTTATTTTTTTTAAAGGTCTTTAAAAGATATAGGTGTCTTAATTTTGCTTTTTTTGGCTCAGTGTATTGCACTTAACATTGAGCAATTGTACCTGCGTGTTTATCGGTGTAAATGTACCTAAAAAAAATTCATTCGACAAGAATAAGAAAAATAGCTATTTACTTATTTTATTTTTTTTAAAGGTCTTTAAAAGATATAGGTGTCTTAATTTTGCTTATTTAGGCTCACTGTATTGTACTTAACATTGGCCACTTGCTCCTGCGTGTTCATCGGTGTAAATGTAGCTACAAAAAATTCATTCGACAAGAATACGAAAAATAGCTATATACTTATTTTATTTTTTTTAAAGGTCTTGATATGACACGGGTGTCTTAAATTGGCATATTTTGGCTCATTGTATTGTAATTAACATTGAGCAATTGCTCCTGCGTGTTCATCGGTTTAAATGTTGCTAAAAAAAATTCATTCGACAAGAATAAAAAAAATAGCTATTTACTTATTTTATTTTTTTAAAGGTCTTGATATGATAAGGGTGTCTTAATGTTGCTTATTTTGGCTCATTGTATAGTACTTAACATTAAACAATTGTTCCTGCGTGTTCATCGGTGTAAATGTAGCTAAAAAAAATTCATTCGACAAGAATAAGAAAAATAGCTATTTACTTATTTTTTTTTTAAAGGTCTTGAAAAGATATAGGTGTCTTAGTTTTGCTTATTTAGGCTCACTGTATTGTACTTAACATTGGCCACTTGCTCGTGCGTGTTCATCGGTGTAAATGTAGCTACAAAAAATTCAATCGACAAGAATACGAAAAATAGCTATTTACTTATTGTATTTTTTTTAAAGGTTTTAAAAAGATATAGGTGTCTTAATTTTGCTTATTTTGGCTTATTGTATTGTACTTGACATTGAGCAATTGCTCCTGCGTGTTCATCGGTTTAAATGTTGCTAAAAAAAATTCATTCGACAAGAATAAAAAAAATAGCTATTTACTTATTTTATTTTTTTAAAGGTCTTGATATGATAAGGGTGTCTTAATTTTGCTTATTTTGGCTCATTGTATTGTACTTAACATTGAGCCATTGTACCTGCGTGTTTATCGGTGTAAATGTACCTAAAAAAAATTCATTCGACAAGAATAAGAAAAATAGCTATTTACTTATTTTATTTTTTTTAAAGGTCTTTAAAAGATATAGGTGTCTTAATTTTGCTTATTTAGGCTCACTGTATTGTACTTAACATTGGCCACTTGCTCCTGCGTGTTCATCGGTGTAAATGTAGCTACAAAAAATTCATTCGACAAGAATACGAAAAATAGCTATATACTTATTTTATTTTTTTTAAAGGTCTTGATATGACACGGGTGTCTTAAATTGGCATATTTTGGCTCATTGTATTGTACTTGACATTAAGCAATTGCTCCTGCGTGTTCATCGGTTTAAATGTTGCTAAAAAAAATTCATTCGACAAGAATAAAAAAAATAGCTATTTACTTATTTTATTTTTTTAAAGGTCTTGATATGATAAGGGTGTCTTAATTTTGCTTATTTTGGCTCATTGTATTGTACTTAACATTGAGCAATTGCTTCTTTGTGTTCATCAGTGTAAATGTAGCTAAAAAAAATTCATTCGACAAGAATAAGAAAAATAGCTATTTACTTATTTTATTTTTTTTAAAGGTTTTAAAAAGATATAGGTGTCTTAATTTTGCTTTTTTTGGCTCAGTGTATTGCACTTAACATTGAGCAATTGTACCTGCGTGTTTATCGGTGTAAATGTACCTAAAAAAAATTCATTCGACAAGAATAAGAAAAATAGCTATTTACTTATTTTATTTTTTTTAAAGGTCTTTAAAAGATATAGGTGTCTTAATTTTGCTTATTTAGGCTCACTGTATTGTACTTAACATTGGCCACTTGCTCCTGCGTGTTCATCGGTGTAAATGTAGCTACAAAAAATTCATTCGACAAGAATACGAAAAATAGCTATATACTTATTTTATTTTTTTTAAAGGTCTTGATATGACACGGGTGTCTTAAATTGGCATATTTTGGCTCATTGTATTGTAATTAACATTGAGCAATTGCTCCTGCGTGTTCATCGGTTTAAATGTTGCTAAAAAAAATTCATTCGACAAGAATAAAAAAAATAGCTATTTACTTATTTTATTTTTTTAAAGGTCTTGATATGACAAGGGTGTCTTAAATTGGCTTATTTTGGCTCATTGTATTGTAATTAACATTGAGAAATTGCTCCTGCGTGTTCATCGGTTTAAATGTTGCTAAAAAAAATTCATTCGACAAGAATAAAAAAAATAGCTATTTACTTATTTTATTTTTTTAAAGGTCTTGATATGATAAGGGTGTCTTAATGTTGCTTACTTTGGCTCATTGTATTGTACTCAACATTAAGCAATTGTTCTTGCGTGTTCATCGGTGTAAATGTAGCTAAAAAAAATTCATTCGACAAGAATAAGAAAAATAGCTATTTAATTATTTTATTTTTTTTAAAGGTCTTAAAAAGATAAAGGTGTCTTAATTTTGCTTATTTAGGCTCACTGTATTGCACTTAACATTGGCCACTTGCTCCTGCGTGTTCATCGGTGTAAATGTAGCTACAAAAAATTCATTCGACAAGAATAAGAAAAATAGCTATTTACTTATTTTATTTTTTTTAAAGGTCTTTAAAAGATATAGGTGTCTTAATTTTGCTTTTTTTGGCTCAGTGTATTGCACTTAACATTGAGCAATTGTACCTGCGTGTTTATCGGTGTAAATGTACCTAAAAAAAATTCATTCGACAAGAATAAGAAAAATAGCTATTTACTTATTTTATTTTTTTTTAAGGTCTTTAAAAGATATAGGTGTCTTAATTTTGCTTATTTAGGCTCACTGTATTGTACTTAACATTGGCCACTTGCTCCTGCGTGTTCATCGGTGTAAATGTAGCTACAAAAAATTCATTCGACAAGAATACGAAAAATAGCTATATACTTATTTTATTTTTTTTAAAGGTCTTGATATGACACGGGTGTCTTAAATTGGCATATTTTGGCTCATTGTATTGTAATTAACATTGAGCAATTGCTCCTGCGTGTTCATCGGTTTAAATGTTGCTAAAAAAAATTCATTCGACAAGAATAAAAAAAATAGCTATTTACTTATTTTATTTTTTTAAAGGTCTTGATATGATAAGGGTGTCTTAATGTTGCTTATTTTGGCTCATTGTATAGTACTTAACATTAAACAATTGTTCCTGCGTGTTCATCGGTGTAAATGTAGCTAAAAAAAATTCATTCGACAAGAATAAGAAAAATAGCTATTTACTTATTTTTTTTTTAAAGGTCTTGAAAAGATATAGGTGTCTTAGTTTTGCTTATTTAGGCTCACTGTATTGTACTTAACATTGGCCACTTGCTCGTGCGTGTTCATCGGTGTAAATGTAGCTACAAAAAATTCAATCGACAAGAATACGAAAAATAGCTATTTACTTATTGTATTTTTTTTAAAGGTTTTAAAAAGATATAGGTGTCTTAATTTTGCTTATTTTGGCTTATTGTATTGTACTTGACATTGAGCAATTGCTCCTGCGTGTTCATCGGTTTAAATGTTGCTAAAAAAAATTCATTCGACAAGAATAAAAAAAATAGCTATTTACTTATTTTTTTTTTTTTAAAGGTCTTGACATGACAAGGGTGTCTTAATTTGGCTTATTTTGGCTCATTGTATTGTAATTAACATTGAGCAATTGCTCCTGCGTGTTCATCGGTGTAAATGTAGCTACAAAAAATTCATTCGACAAGAATACGAAAAATAGCTATTTATTTATTTTATTTTTTTTAAAGGTCTTGATATGACACGGGTGTCTTAATTTGGCTTGTTTTGGCTCAATGTATTGTAATTAACATTGAGCAATTGTTCCTGCGTGTTCATCGGTGTAAATGTAGCTAAAAAAAATTCATTCGACAAGAATAAGAAAAATAGCTATTTACTTATTTTATTTTTTTAAAGGTTTTAAAAAGATATAGGTGTCTTAATTTTGCTTATTTTGGCTCATTGTATTGTACTTGACATTAAGCAATTGCTCCTGCGTGTTCACCGGTTTAAATGTTGCTAAAAAAAATTCATTCGACAAGAATAAAAAAAATTATTATTTACTTATTTTATTTTTTTTAAAGGTCTTGATATGATATGGGTGTCTTAATTTTGCTTATTTTGGCTCATTGTATTGTACTTAACATTGAGCAATTGCTTCTGCGTGTTCATCGGTGTAAATGTAGCTAAAAAAAATTCATTCGACAAGAATAAGAAAAATAGCTATTTACTTATTTTATTTTTTTTAAAGGTTTTAAAAAGATACAGGTGCCTTAATTTTGCTTTTTTTGGCTCAATGTATTGCACTTAACATTGAGCAATTGTTCCTGCGTGTTCATCGGTGTAAATGTACCTAAAAAAAATTCATTCGACAAGAATAAGAAAAATAGCTATTTACTTATTTTATTTTTTTTAAAGGTCTTAAAAAGATATAGGTGTCTTAATGTTGCTTATTTAGGCTCACTGTATTGTACTTAACATTGGCCACTTGCTCCTGCGTGTTCATCGGTGTAAATGTAGCTACAAAAAATTCATTCGACAAGAATACGAAAAATAGCTATATACTTATTTTTTTTTTTTTAAAGGTCTTGATATGACACGGGTGTCTTAATTTTGCTTATTTTGGCTCATTGTATTGTACTTAACATTGAGTAATTGCTCTTGCGTGTTCATCGGTGTAAATGTAGCTAAAAAAAATTCATTCGACAAGAATAAGAAAAATAGCTATTTACTTATTTTATTTTTTTTAAAGGTCTTGAAAAGATATAGGTGTCTTAGTTTTGCTTATTTAGGCTCACTGTATTGTACTTAACATTGGCCACTTGCTCGTGCGTGTTCATCGGTGTAAATTTAGCTACAAAAAATTCAATCGACAAGAATACGAAAAATAGCTATTTACTTATTTTATTTTTTTTAAAGGTCTTGATATGACACGGGTGTCTTAATTTGGCTTGTTTTGGCTCAATGTATTGTAATTAGCATCGAGCAATTGTTCCTGCGTGTTCATCAGTGTAAATGTAGCTAAAAAAAATTCATTCGACAAGAACAAGAAAAATAGCTATTTACTTATTTTATTTTTTTAAAGGTTTTAAAAAGATATAGGTGTCTTAATTTTGCTTATTTTGGCTCATTGTATTGTACTTGACATTAAGCAATTGCTCCTGCGTGTTCATCGGTTTAAATGTTGCTAAAAAAAATTCATTCGACAAGAATAAAAAAAATAGCTATTTACTTATTTTATTTTTTTAAAGGTCTTGATATGATAAGGGTGTCTTAATTTTGCTTATTTTGGCTCATTGTATTGTACTTGACATTAAGCAATTGCTCCTGCGTGTTCATCGGTTTAAATGTACCTAAAAAAAATTCATTCGACAAGAATAAGAAAAATAGCTATTTACTTATTTTATTTTTTTTAAAGGTCTTTAAAAGATATAGGTGTCTTAATTTTGCTTATTTAGGCTCACTGTATTGTACTTAACATTGGCCACTTGCTCCTGCGTGTTCATCGGTGTAAATGTAGCTACAAAAAATTCATTCGACAAGAATACGAAAAATAGCTATATACTTATTTTATTTTTTTTAAAGGTCTTGATATGACACGGGTGTCTTAAATTGGCATATTTTGGCTCATTGTATTGTACTTGACATTAAGCAATTGCTCCTGCGTGTTCATCGGTTTAAATGTTGCTAAAAAAAATTCATTCGACAAGAATAAAAAAAATAGCTATTTACTTATTTTATTTTTTTAAAGGTCTTGATATGATAAGGGTGTCTTAATTTTGCTTATTTTGGCTCATTGTATTGTACTTAACATTGAGCAATTGCTTCTTTGTGTTCATCAGTGTAAATGTAGCTAAAAAAAATTCATTCGACAAGAATAAGAAAAATAGCTATTTACTTATTTTATTTTTTTTAAAGGTTTTAAAAAGATATAGGTGTCTTAATTTTGCTTTTTTTGGCTCAGTGTATTGCACTTAACATTGAGCAATTGTACCTGCGTGTTTATCGGTGTAAATGTACCTAAAAAAAATTCATTCGACAAGAATAAGAAAAATAGCTATTTACTTATTTTATTTTTTTTAAAGGTCTTTAAAAGATATAGGTGTCTTAATTTTGCTTATTTAGGCTCACTGTATTGTACTTAACATTGGCCACTTGCTCCTGCGTGTTCATCGGTGTAAATGTAGCTACAAAAAATTCATTCGACAAGAATACGAAAAATAGCTATATACTTATTTTATTTTTTTTAAAGGTCTTGATATGACACGGGTGTCTTAAATTGGCATATTTTGGCTCATTGTATTGTAATTAACATTGAGCAATTGCTCCTGCGTGTTCATCGGTTTAAATGTTGCTAAAAAAAATTCATTCGACAAGAATAAAAAAAATAGCTATTTACTTATTTTATTTTTTTAAAGGTCTTGATATGACAAGGGTGTCTTAAATTGGCTTATTTTGGCTCATTGTATTGTAATTAACATTGAGAAATTGCTCCTGCGTGTTCATCGGTTTAAATGTTGCTAAAAAAAATTCATTCGACAAGAATAAAAAAAATAGCTATTTACTTATTTTATTTTTTTAAAGGTCTTGATATGATAAGGGTGTCTTAATGTTGCTTACTTTGGCTCATTGTATTGTACTCAACATTAAGCAATTGTTCTTGCGTGTTCATCGGTGTAAATGTAGCTAAAAAAAATTCATTCGACAAGAATAAGAAAAATAGCTATTTAATTATTTTATTTTTTTTAAAGGTCTTAAAAAGATAAAGGTGTCTTAATTTTGCTTATTTAGGCTCACTGTATTGCACTTAACATTGGCCACTTGCTCCTGCGTGTTCATCGGTGTAAATGTAGCTACAAAAAATTCATTCGACAAGAATAAGAAAAATAGCTATTTACTTATTTTATTTTTTTTAAAGGTCTTTAAAAGATATAGGTGTCTTAATTTTGCTTTTTTTGGCTCAGTGTATTGCACTTAACATTGAGCAATTGTACCTGCGTGTTTATCGGTGTAAATGTACCTAAAAAAAATTCATTCGACAAGAATAAGAAAAATAGCTATTTACTTATTTTATTTTTTTTAAAGGTCTTTAAAAGATATAGGTGTCTTAATTTTGCTTATTTAGGCTCACTGTATTGTACTTAACATTGGCCACTTGCTCCTGCGTGTTCATCGGTGTAAATGTAGCTAGAAAAAATTCATTCGACAAGAATACGAAAAATAGCTATATACTTATTTTATTTTTTTTAAAGGTCTTGATATGACACGGGTGTCTTAAATTGGCATATTTTGGCTCATTGTATTGTAATTAACATTGAGCAATTGCTCCTGCGTGTTCATCGGTTTAAATGTTGCTAAAAAAAATTCATTCGACAAGAATAAAAAAAATAGCTATTTACTTATTTTATTTTTTTAAAGGTCTTGATATGATAAGGGTGTCTTAATGTTGCTTATTTTGGCTCATTGTATAGTACTTAACATTAAACAATTGTTCCTGCGTGTTCATCGGTGTAAATGTAGCTAAAAAAAATTCATTCGACAAGAATAAGAAAAATAGCTATTTACTTATTTTTTTTTTAAAGGTCTTGAAAAGATATAGGTGTCTTAGTTTTGCTTATTTAGGCTCACTGTATTGTACTTAACATTGGCCACTTGCTCGTGCGTGTTCATCGGTGTAAATGTAGCTACAAAAAATTCAATCGACAAGAATACGAAAAATAGCTATTTACTTATTGTATTTTTTTTAAAGGTTTTAAAAAGATATAGGTGTCTTAATTTTGCTTATTTTGGCTTATTGTATTGTACTTGACATTGAGCAATTGCTCCTGCGTGTTCATCGGTTTAAATGTTGCTAAAAAAAATTCATTCGACAAGAATAAAAAAAATAGCTATTTACTTATTTTTTTTTTTTTTAAAGGTCTTGACATGACAAGGGTGTCTTAATTTGGCTTATTTTGGCTCATTGTATTGTAATTAACATTGAGCAATTGCTCCTGCGTGTTCATCGGTGTAAATGTAGCTACAAAAAATTCATTCGACAAGAATACGAAAAATAGCTATTTATTTATTTTATTTTTTTTAAAGGTCTTGATATGACACGGGTGTCTTAATTTGGCTTGTTTTGGCTCAATGTATTGTAATTAACATTGAGCAATTGTTCCTGCGTGTTCATCGGTGTAAATGTAGCTAAAAAAAATTCATTCGACAAGAATAAGAAAAATAGCTATTTACTTATTTTATTTTTTTAAAGGTTTTAAAAAGATATAGGTGTCTTAATTTTGCTTATTTTGGCTCATTGTATTGTACTTGACATTAAGCAATTGCTCCTGCGTGTTCATCGGTTTAAATGTTGCTAAAAAAAATTCATTCGACAAGAATAAAAAAAATTATTATTTACTTATTTTATTTTTTTTAAAGGTCTTGATATGATAAGGGTGTCTTAATTTTGCTTATTTTGGCTCATTGTATTGTACTTAACATTGAGCAATTGCTTCTGCGTGTTCATCGGTGTAAATGTAGCTAAAAAAAATTCATTCGACAAGAATAAGAAAAATAGCTATTTACTTATTTTATTTTTTTTAAAGGTTTTAAAAAGATACAGGTGCCTTAATTTTGCTTTTTTTGGCTCAATGTATTGCACTTAACATTGAGCAATTGTTCCTGCGTGTTCATCGGTGTAAATGTACCTAAAAAAAATTCATTCGACAAGAATAAGAAAAATAGCTATTTACTTATTTTATTTTTTTTAAAGGTCTTAAAAAGATATAGATGTCTTAATGTTGCTTATTTAGGCTCACTGTATTGTACTTAACATTGGCCACTTGCTCCTGCGTGTTCATCGGTGTAAATGTAGCTACAAAAAATTCATTCGACAAGAATACGAAAAATAGCTATATACTTATTTTTTTTTTTTTAAAGGTCTTGATATGACACGGGTGTCTTAATTTTGCTTATTTTGGCTCATTGTATTGTACTTAACATTGAGTAATTGCTCTTGCGTGTTCATCGGTGTAAATGTAGCTAAAAAAAATTCATTCGACAAGAATAAGAAAAATAGCTATTTACTTATTTTATTTTTTTTAAAGGTCTTGAAAAGATATAGGTGTCTTAGTTTTGCTTATTTAGGCTCACTGTATTGTACTTAACATTGGCCACTTGCTCGTGCGTGTTCATCGGTGTAAATTTAGCTACAAAAAATTCAATCGACAAGAATACGAAAAATAGCTATTTACTTATTTTATTTTTTTTAAAGGTCTTGATATGACACGGGTGTCTTAATTTGGCTTGTTTTGGCTCAATGTATTGTAATTAGCATCGAGCAATTGTTCCTGCGTGTTCATCAGTGTAAATGTAGCTAAAAAAAATTCATTCGACAAGAACAAGAAAAATAGCTATTTACTTATTTTATTTTTTTAAAGGTTTTAAAAAGATATAGGTGTCTTAATTTTGCTTATTTTGGCTCATTGTATTGTACTTGACATTAAGCAATTGCTCCTGCGTGTTCATCGGTTTAAATGTTGCTAAAAAAAATTCATTCGACAAGAATAAAAAAAATAGCTATTTACTTATTTTATTTTTTTAAAGGTCTTGATATGATAAGGGTGTCTTAATTTTGCTTATTTTGGCTCATTGTATTGTACTTAACATTGAGCAATTGCTTCTTTGTGTTCATCAGTGTAAATGTAGCTAAAAAAAATTCATTCGACAAGAATAAGAAAAATAGCTATTTACTTATTTTATTTTTTTTAAAGGTTTTAAAAAGATATAGGTGTCTTAATTTTGCTTTTTTTGGCTCAGTGTATTGCACTTAACATTGAGCAATTGTACCTGCGTGTTTATCGGTGTAAATGTACCTAAAAAAAATTCATTCGACAAGAATAAGAAAAATAGCTATTTACTTATTTTATTTTTTTTAAAGGTCTTGATATGACACGGGTGTCTTAAATTGGCATATTTTGGCTCATTGTATTGTAATTAACATTGAGCAATTGCTCCTGCGTGTTCATCGGTTTAAATGTTGCTAAAAAAAATTCATTCGACAAGAATAAAAAAAATAGCTATTTACTTATTTTATTTTTTTAAAGGTCTTGATATGACACGGGTGTCTTAAATTGGCTTATTTTGGCTCATTGTATTGTAATTAACATTGAGAAATTGCTCCTGCGTGTTCATCGGTTTAAATGTTGCTAAAAAAAATTCATTCGACAAGAATAAAAAAAATAGCTATTTACTTATTTTATTTTTTTAAAGGTCTTGATATGATAAGGGTGTCTTAATGTTGCTTACTTTGGCTCATTGTATTGTACTCAACATTAAGCAATTGTTCTTGCGTGTTCATCGGTGTAAATGTAGCTAAAAAAAATTCATTCGACAAGAATAAGAAAAATAGCTATTTAATTATTTTATTTTTTTTAAAGGTCTTAAAAAGATAAAGGTGTCTTAATTTTGCTTATTTAGGCTCACTGTATTGTACTTAACATTGGCCACTTGCTCCTGCGTGTTCATCGGTGTAAATGTAGCTACAAAAAATTCATTCGACAAGAATAAGAAAAATAGCTATTTACTTATTTTATTTTTTTTAAAGGTCTTTAAAAGATATAGGTGTCTTAATTTTGCTTATTTAGGCTCACTGTATTGTACTTAACATTGGCCACTTGCTCCTGCGTGTTCATCGGTGTAAATGTAGCTACAAAAAATTCATTCGACAAGAATACGAAAAATAGCTATATACTTATTTTATTTTTTTTAAAGGTCTTGATATGACACGGGTGTCTTAAATTGGCATATTTTGGCTCATTGTATTGTAATTAACATTGAGCAATTGCTCCTGCGTGTTCATCGGTTTAAATGTTGCTAAAAAAAATTCATTCGACAAGAATTTATTTTCTTTTCTTTCAAGAATTTATTGTCTTAATGTTGCTTATTTTGGCTCATTGTATTGTACTTAACATTAAATAATTGCTCCTGCGTGTTCATCGGTGTAAATGTAGCTAAAAAAAATTCATTCGACAAGAATAAAAAAAATAGCTATTTACTTATTTTATTTTTTTAAAGGTCTTGATATGACACGGGTGTCTTAAATTGGCTTATTTTGGCTCATTGTATTGTAATTAACATTGAGAAATTGCTCCTGCGTGTTCATCGGTTTAAATGTTGCTAAAAAAAATTCATTCGACAAGAATAAAAAAAATAGCTATTTACTTATTTTATTTTTTTAAAGGTCTTGATATGATAAGGGTGTCTTAATGTTGCTTACTTTGGCTCATTGTATTGTACTCAACATTAAGCAATTGTTCTTGCGTGTTCATCGGTGTAAATGTAGCTAAAAAAAATTCATTCGACAAGAATAAGAAAAATAGCTATTTAATTATTTTATTTTTTTTAAAGGTCTTAAAAAGATAAAGGTGTCTTAATTTTGCTTATTTAGGCTCACTGTATTGTACTTAACATTGGCCACTTGCTCCTGCGTGTTCATCGGTGTAAATGTAGCTACAAAAAATTCATTCGACAAGAATAAGAAAAATAGCTATTTACTTATTTTATTTTTTTTAAAGGTCTTTAAAAGATATAGGTGTCTTAATTTTGCTTATTTAGGCTCACTGTATTGTACTTAACATTGGCCACTTGCTCCTGCGTGTTCATCGGTGTAAATGTAGCTACAAAAAATTCAATCGACAAGAATACGAAAAATAGCTTTTTACTTATTTTATTTTTTTTAAAGGTCTTGATATGACACGGGTGTCTTAATTTGGCTTGTTTTGGCTCAATGTATTGTAATTAACATTGAGCAATTGTTCCTGCGTGTTCATCAGTGTAAATGTAGCTAAAAAAAATTCATTCGACAAGAACAAGAAAAATAGCTATTTACTTATTTTATTTTTTTAAAGGTTTTAAAAAGATAAAGGTGTCTTAATTTTGCTTATTTTGGCTCATTGTATTGTACTTGACATTAAGCAATTGCTCCTGCGTGTTCATCGGTTTAAATGTTGCTAAAAAAAATTCATTCGACAAGAATAAAAAAAATAGCTATTTACTTATTTTATTTTTTTAAAGGTCTTGATATGATAAGGGTGTCTTAATTTTGCTTATTTTGGCTCATTGTATTGTACTTAACATTGAGCAATTGCTTCTTTGTGTTCATCAGTGTAAATGTAGCTAAAAAAAATTCATTCGACAAGAATAAGAAAAATAGCTATTTACTTATTTTATTTTTTTTAAAGGTTTTAAAAAGATATAGGTGTCTTAATTTTGCTTTTTTTGGCTCAGTGTATTGCACTTAACATTGAGCAATTGTACCTGCGTGTTTATCGGTGTAAATGTACCTAAAAAAAATTCATTCGACAAGAATAAGAAAAATAGCTATTTACTTATTTTATTTTTTTTAAAGGTCTTTAAAAGATATAGGTGTCTTAATTTTGCTTATTTAGGCTCACTGTATTGTACTTAACATTGGCCACTTGCTCCTGCGTGTTCATCGGTGTAAATGTAGCTACAAAAAATTCATTCGACAAGAATACGAAAAATAGTTATATACTTATTTTATTTTTTTTAAAGGTCTTGATATGACACGGGTGTCTTAAATTGGCATATTTTGGCTCAATGTATTGTAATTAACATTGAGCAATTGTTCCTGCGTGTTCATCGGTGTAAATGTAGCTAAAAAAAATTCATTCGACAAGAATAAGAAAAATAGCTATTTACTTATTTTATTTTTTTAAAGGTTTTAAAAAGATATAGGTGTCTTAATTTTGCTTATTTTGGCTCATTGTATTGTACTTGACATTAAGCAATTGCTCCTGCGTGTTCATCGGTTTAAATGTTGCTAAAAAAAATTCATTCGACAAGAATAAAAAAAATTATTATTTACTTATTTTATTTTTTTTAAAGGTCTTGATATGATAAGGGTGTCTTAATTTTGCTTATTTTGGCTCATTGTATTGTACTTAACATTGAGCAATTGCTTCTGCGTGTTCATCGGTGTAAATGTAGCTAAAAAAAATTCATTCGACAAGAATAAGAAAAATAGCTATTTACTTATTTTATTTTTTTTAAAGGTTTTAAAAAGATACAGGTGCCTTAATTTTGCTTTTTTTGGCTCAATGTATTGCACTTAACATTGAGCAATTGTTCCTGCGTGTTCATCGGTGTAAATGTACCTAAAAAAAATTCATTCGACAAGAATAAGAAAAATAGCTATTTACTTATTTTATTTTTTTTAAAGGTCTTAAAAAGATATAGGTGTCTTAATGTTGCTTATTTAGGCTCACTGTATTGTACTTAACATTGGCCACTTGCTCCTGCGTGTTCATCGGTGTAAATGTAGCTACAAAAAATTCATTCGACAAGAATACGAAAAATAGCTATATACTTATTTTTTTTTTTTTAAAGGTCTTGATATGACACGGGTGTCTTAATTTTGCTTATTTTGGCTCATTGTATTGTACTTAACAATGAGTAATTGCTCTTGCGTGTTCATCGGTGTAAATGTAGCTAAAAAAAATTCATTCGACAAGAATAAGAAAAATAGCTATTTACTTATTTTATTTTTTTTAAAGGTCTTGAAAAGATATAGGTGTCTTAGTTTTGCTTATTTAGGCTCACTGTATTGTACTTAACATTGGCCACTTGCTCGTGCGTGTTCATCGGTGTAAATTTTGCTACAAAAAATTCAATCGACAAGAATACGAAAAATAGCTATTTACTTATTTTATTTTTTTTAAAGGTCTTGATATGACACGGGTGTCTTAATTTGGCTTGTTTTGGCTCAATGTATTGTAATTAACATCGAGCAATTGTTCCTGCGTGTTCATCAGTGTAAATGTAGCTAAAAAAAATTCATTCGACAAGAACAAGAAAAATAGCTATTTACTTATTTTATTTTTTTAAAGGTTTTAAAAAGATATAGGTGTCTTAATTTTGCTTATTTTGGCTCATTGTATTGTACTTGACATTAAGCAATTGCTCCTGCGTGTTCATCGGTTTAAATGTTGCTAAAAAAAATTCATTCGACAAGAATAAAAAAAATAGCTATTTACTTATTTTATTTTTTTAAAGGTCTTGATATGATAAGGGTGTCTTAATTTTGCTTATTTTGGCTCATTGTATTGTACTTAACATTGAGCAATTGCTTCTTTGTGTTCATCAGTGTAAATGTAGCTAAAAAAAATTCATTCGACAAGAATAAGAAAAATAGCTATTTACTTATTTTATTTTTTTTAAAGGTTTTAAAAAGATATAGGTGTCTTAATTTTGCTTTTTTTGGCTCAGTGTATTGCACTTAACATTGAGCAATTGTACCTGCGTGTTTATCGGTGTAAATGTACCTAAAAAAAATTCATTCGACAAGAATAAGAAAAATAGCTATTTACTTATTTTATTTTTTTTAAAGGTCTTGATATGACACGGGTGTCTTAAATTGGCATATTTTGGCTCATTGTATTGTAATTAACATTGAGCAATTGCTCCTGCGTGTTCATCGGTTTAAATGTTGCTAAAAAAAATTCATTCGACAAGAATAAAAAAAATAGCTATTTACTTATTTTATTTTTTTAAAGGTCTTGATATGACACGGGTGTCTTAAATTGGCTTATTTTGGCTCATTGTATTGTAATTAACATTGAGAAATTGCTCCTGCGTGTTCATCGGTTTAAATGTTGCTAAAAAAAATTCATTCGACAAGAATAAAAAAAATAGCTATTTACTTATTTTATTTTTTTAAAGGTCTTGATATGATAAGGGTGTCTTAATGTTGCTTACTTTGGCTCATTGTATTGTACTCAACATTAAGCAATTGTTCTTGCGTGTTCATCGGTGTAAATGTAGCTAAAAAAAATTCATTCGACAAGAATAAGAAAAATAGCTATTTAATTATTTTATTTTTTTTAAAGGTCTTAAAAAGATAAAGGTGTCTTAATTTTGCTTATTTAGGCTCACTGTATTGTACTTAACATTGGCCACTTGCTCCTGCGTGTTCATCGGTGTAAATGTAGCTACAAAAAATTCATTCGACAAGAATAAGAAAAATAGCTATTTACTTATTTTATTTTTTTTAAAGGTCTTTAAAAGATATAGGTGTCTTAATTTTGCTTATTTAGGCTCACTGTATTGTACTTAACATTGGCCACTTGCTCCTGCGTGTTCATCGGTGTAAATGTAGCTACAAAAAATTCATTCGACAAGAATACGAAAAATAGCTATATACTTATTTTATTTTTTTTAAAGGTCTTGATATGACACGGGTGTCTTAAATTGGCATATTTTGGCTCATTGTATTGTAATTAACATTGAGCAATTGCTCCTGCGTGTTCATCGGTTTAAATGTTGCTAAAAAAAATTCATTCGACAAGAATTTATTTTCTTTTCTTTCAAGAATTTATTGTCTTAATGTTGCTTATTTTGGCTCATTGTATTGTACTTAACATTAAATAACTGCTCCTGCGTGTTCATCGGTGTAAATGTAGCTAAAAAAAATTCATTCGACAAGAATAAAAAAAATAGCTATTTACTTATTTTATTTTTTTAAAGGTCTTGATATGACACGGGTGTCTTAAATTGGCATATTTTGGCTCATTGTATTGTAATTAACATTGAGAAATTGCTCCTGCGTGTTCATCGGTTTAAATGTTGCTAAAAAAAATTCATTCGACAAGAATAAAAAAAATAGCTATTTACTTATTTTATTTTTTTAAAGGTCTTGATATGATAAGGGTGTCTTAATGTTGCTTATTTTGGCTCATTGTATTGTACTTAACATTAAGCAATTGTTCCTGCGTGTTCATCGGTGTAAATGTAGCTAAAAAAAATTCATTCGACAAGAATAAGAAAAATAGCTATTTACTTATTTTATTTTTTTTAAAGGTCTTTAAAAGATATAGGTGTCTTAATTTTGCTTATTTAGGCTCACTGTATTGTACTTAACATTGGCCACTTGCTCCTGCGTGTTCATCGGTGTAAATGTAGCTACAAAAAATTCATTCGACAAGAATACGAAAAATAGCTATATACTTATTTTATTTTTTTTAAAGGTCTTGATATGACACGGGTGTCTTAAATTGGCATATTTTGGCTCATTGTATTGTAATTAACATTGAGCAATTGCTCCTGCGTGTTCATCGGTTTAAATGTTGCTAAAAAAAATTCATTCGACAAGAATTTATTTTCTTTTCTTTCAAGAATTTATTGTCTTAATGTTGCTTATTTTGGCTCATTGTATTGTACTTAACATTAAATAATTGCTCCTGCGTGTTCATCGGTGTAAATGTAGCTAAAAAAAATTCATTCGACAAGAATAAAAAAAATAGCTATTTACTTATTTTATTTTTTTAAAGGTCTTGATATGACACGGGTGTCTTAAATTGGCTTATTTTGGCTCATTGTATTGTAATTAACATTGAGAAATTGCTCCTGCGTGTTCATCGGTTTAAATGTTGCTAAAAAAAATTCATTCGACAAGAATAAAAAAAATAGCTATTTACTTATTTTATTTTTTTAAAGGTCTTGATATGATAAGGGTGTCTTAATGTTGCTTACTTTGGCTCATTGTATTGTACTCAACATTAAGCAATTGTTCTTGCGTGTTCATCGGTGTAAATGTAGCTAAAAAAAATTCATTCGACAAGAATAAGAAAAATAGCTATTTAATTATTTTATTTTTTTTAAAGGTCTTAAAAAGATAAAGGTGTCTTAATTTTGCTTATTTAGGCTCACTGTATTGTACTTAACATTGGCCACTTGCTCCTGCGTGTTCATCGGTGTAAATGTAGCTACAAAAAATTCATTCGACAAGAATAAGAAAAATAGCTATTTACTTATTTTATTTTTTTTAAAGGTCTTTAAAAGATATAGGTGTCTTAATTTTGCTTATTTAGGCTCACTGTATTGTACTTAACATTGGCCACTTGCTCCTGCGTGTTCATCGGTGTAAATGTAGCTACAAAAAATTCAATCGACAAGAATACGAAAAATAGCTTTTTACTTATTTTATTTTTTTTAAAGGTCTTGATATGACACGGGTGTCTTAATTTGGCTTGTTTTGGCTCAATGTATTGTAATTAACATTGAGCAATTGTTCCTGCGTGTTCATCAGTGTAAATGTAGCTAAAAAAAATTCATTCGACAAGAACAAGAAAAATAGCTATTTACTTATTTTATTTTTTTAAAGGTTTTAAAAAGATATAGGTGTCTTAATTTTGCTTATTTTGGCTCATTGTATTGTACTTGACATTAAGCAATTGCTCCTGCGTGTTCATCGGTTTAAATGTTGCTAAAAAAAATTCATTCGACAAGAATAAAAAAAATAGCTATTTACTTATTTTATTTTTTTAAAGGTCTTGATATGATAAGGGTGTCTTAATTTTGCTTATTTTGGCTCATTGTATTGTACTTAACATTGAGCAATTGCTTCTTTGTGTTCATCAGTGTAAATGTAGCTAAAAAAAATTCATTCGACAAGAATAAGAAAAATAGCTATTTACTTATTTTATTTTTTTTAAAGGTTTTAAAAAGATATAGGTGTCTTAATTTTGCTTTTTTTGGCTCAGTGTATTGCACTTAACATTGAGCAATTGTACCTGCGTGTTTATCGGTGTAAATGTACCTAAAAAAAATTCATTCGACAAGAATAAGAAAAATAGCTATTTACTTATTTTATTTTTTTTAAAGGTCTTTAAAAGATATAGGTGTCTTAATTTTGCTTATTTAGGCTCACTGTATTGTACTTAACATTGGCCACTTGCTCCTGCGTGTTCATCGGTGTAAATGTAGCTACAAAAAATTCATTCGACAAGAATACGAAAAATAGTTATATACTTATTTTATTTTTTTTAAAGGTCTTGATATGACACGGGTGTCTTAAATTGGCATATTTTGGCTCATTGTATTGTAATTAACATTGAGCAATTGCTCCTGCGTGTTCATCGGTTTAAATGTTGCTAAAAAAAATTCATTCGACAAGAATAAAAAAAATAGCTATTTACTTATTTTATTTTTTTAAAGGTCTTGATATGATAAGGGTGTCTTAATGTTGCTTACTTTGGCTCATTGTATTGTACTCAACATTAAGCAATTGTTCTTGCGTGTTCATCGGTGTAAATGTAGCTAAAAAAAATTCATTCGACAAGAATAAGAAAAATAGCTATTTAATTATTTTATTTTTTTTAAAGGTCTTAAAAAGATAAAGGTGTCTTAATTTTGCTTATTTAGGCTCACTGTGTTGTACTTAACATTGGCCACTTGCTCCTGCGTGTTCATCGGTGTAAATGTAGCTACAAAAAATTCATTCGACAAGAATAAGAAAAATAGCTATTTACTTATTTTATTTTTTTTAAAGGTCTTTAAAAGATATAGGTGTCTTAATTTTGCTTATTTAGGCTCACTGAATTGTACTTAACATTGGCCACTTGCTCCTGCGTGTTCATCGGTGTAAATGTAGCTACAAAAAATTCATTCGACAAGAATACGAAAAATAGCTATATACTTATTTTATTTTTTTTAAAGGTCTTGATATGACACGGGTGTCTTAAATTGGCATATTTTGGCTCATTGTATTGTAATTAACATTGAGCAATTGCTCCTGCGTGTTCATCGGTTTAAATGTTGCTAAAAAAAATTCATTCGACAAGAATAAAAAAAATAGCTATTTACTTATTTTATTTTTTTAAAGGTCTTGATATGATAAGGGTGTCTTAATGTTGCTTATTTTGGCTCATTGTATTGTACTTAACATTAAGCAATTGTTCCTGCGTGTTCATCGGTGTAAATGTAGCTAAAAAAAATTCATTCGACAAGAATAAGAAAAATAGCTATTTACTTATTTTATTTTTTTTAAAGGTCTTGAAAAGATATAGGTGTCTTAGTTTTGCTTATTTAGGCTCACTGTATTGTACTTAACATTGGCCACTTGCTCGTGCGTGTTCATCGGTGTAAATGTAGCTACAAAAAATTCGATCGACAAGAATACGAAAAATAGCTATTTACTTATTGTATTTTTTTTAAAGGTTTTAAAAAGATATAGGTGTCTTAATTTTGCTTATTTTGGCTTATTGTATTGTACTTGACATTGAGCAATTGCTCCTGCGTGTTCATCGGTTTAAATGTTGCTAAAAAAAATTCATTCGACAAGAATAAAAAAAATAGCTATTTACTTATTTTTTTTTTTTTTAAAGGTCTTGATATGACAAGGGTGTCTTAATTTGGCTTATTTTGGCTCATTGTATTGTAATTAACATTGAGCAATTGCTCCTGCGTGTTCATCGGTGTAAATGTAGCTACAAAAAATTCATTCGACAAGAATACGAAAAATAGCTATTTATTTATTTTATTTTTTTTAAAGGTCTTGATATGACACGGGTGTCTTAATTTGGCTTGTTTTGGCTCAATGTATTGTAATTAACATTGAGCAATTGTTCCTGCGTGTTCATCGGTGTAAATGTAGCTAAAAAAAATTCATTCGACAAGAATAAGAAAAATAGCTATTTACTTATTTTATTTTTTTAAAGGTTTTAAAAAGATATAGGTGTCTTAATTTTGCTTATTTTGGCTCATTGTATTGTACTTGACATTAAGCAATTGCTCCTGCGTGTTCATCGGTTTAAATGTTGCTAAAAAAAATTCATTCGACAAGAATAAAAAAAATTATTATTTACTTATTTTATTTTTTTTAAAGGTCTTGATATGATAAGGGTGTCTTAATTTTGCTTATTTTGGCTCATTGTATTGTACTTAACATTGAGCAATTGCTTCTGCGTGTTCATCGGTGTAAATGTAGCTAAAAAAAATTCATTCGACAAGAATAAGAAAAATAGCTATTTACTTATTTTATTTTTTTTAAAGGTTTTAAAAAGATACAGGTGCCTTAATTTTGCTTTTTTTGGCTCAATGTATTGCACTTAACATTGAGCAATTGTTCCTGCGTGTTCATCGGTGTAAATGTACCTAAAAAAAATTCATTCGACAAGAATAAGAAAAATAGCTATTTACTTATTTTATTTTTTTTAAAGGTCTTAAAAAGATATAGGTGTCTTAATGTTGCTTATTTAGGCTCACTGTATTGTACTTAACATTGGCCACTTGCTCCTGCGTGTTCATCGGTGTAAATGTAGCTACAAAAAATTCATTCGACAAGAATACGAAAAATAACTATATACTTATTTTTTTTTTTTTAAAGGTCTTGATATGACACGGGTGTCTTAAATTGGCTTATTTTGGCTCACTGTATTGTAATTAACATTGAGCAATTGCTCCTGCGTGTTCATCGGTTTAAATGTTGCTAAAAAAAATTCATTCGACAAGAATAAAAAAAATAGCTATTTACTTATTTTAATTTTTTAAGGGTCTTGATATGATAAGGGTGTCTTAATTTTGCTTATTTTGGCTCATTGTATTGTACTTAACATTGAGTAATTGCTCCTGCGTGTTCATCGGTGTAAATGTAGCTAAAAAAAATTCATTCGACAAGAATAAGAAAAATAGCTATTTACTTATTTTATTTTTTTTAAAGGTCTTGAAAAGATATAGGTGTCTTAGTTTTGCTTATTTAGGCTCACTGTATTGTACTTAACATTGGCCACTTGCTCGTGCGTGTTCATCGGTGTAAATGTAGCTACAAAAAATTCAATCGACAAGAATACGAAAAATAGCTTTTTACTTATTTTATTTTTTTTAAAGGTCTTGATATGACACGGGTGTCTTAATTTGGCTTGTTTTGGCTCAATGTATTGTAATTAACATTGAGCAATTGTTCCTGCGTGTTCATCAGTGTAAATGTAGCTAAAAAAAATTCATTCGACAAGAACAAGAAAAATAGCTATTTACTTATTTTATTTTTTTAAAGGTTTTAAAAAGATATAGGTGTCTTAATTTTGCTTATTTTGGCTCATTGTATTGTACTTGACATTAAGCAATTGCTCCTGCGTGTTCATCGGTTTAAATGTTGCTAAAAAAAATTCATTCGACAAGAATAAAAAAAATAGCTATTTACTTATTTTATTTTTTTAAAGGTCTTGATATGATAAGGGTGTCTTAATTTTGCTTATTTTGGCTCATTGTATTGTACTTAACATTGAGCAATTGCTTCTTTGTGTTCATCAGTGTAAATGTAGCTAAAAAAAATTCATTCGACAAGAATAAGAAAAATAGCTATTTACTTATTTTATTTTTTTTAAAGGTTTTAAAAAGATATAGGTGTCTTAATTTTGCTTTTTTTGGCTCAGTGTATGCACTTAACATTGAGCAATTGTACCTGCGTGTTTATCGGTGTAAATGTACCTAAAAAAAATTCATTCGACAAGAATAAGAAAAATAGCTATTTACTTATTTTATTTTTTTTAAAGGTCTTTAAAAGATATAGGTGTCTTAATTTTGCTTATTTAGGCTCACTGTATTGTACTTAACATTGGCCACTTGCTCCTGCGTGTTCATCGGTGTAAATGTAGCTACAAAAAATTCATTCGACAAGAATACGAAAAATAGTTATATACTTATTTTATTTTTTTTAAAGGTCTTGATATGACACGGGTGTCTTAAATTGGCATATTTTGGCTCACTGTATAGTAGTTAACATTGAGCAATTGCTCCTGCGTGTTCATCGGTTTAAATGTTGCTAAAAAAATTCATTCGACAAGAATAAAAAAAATAGCTATTTACTTATTTTATTTTTTTAAAGGTCTTGATATGACACGGGTGTCTTAAATTGGCTTATTTTGGCTCATTGTATTGTAATTAACATTGAGAAATTGCTCCTGCGTGTTCATCGGTTTAAATGTTGCTAAAAAAAATTCATTCGACAAGAATAAAAAAAATAGCTATTTAATTATTTTATTTTTTTAAAGGTCTTGATATGATAAGGGTGTCTTAATGTTGCTTACTTTGGCTCATTGTATTGTACTCAACATTAAGCAATTGTTCTTGCGTGTTCATCGGTGTAAATGTAGCTAAAAAAAATTCATTCGACAAGAATAAGAAAAATAGCTATTTAATTATTTTATTTTTTTTAAAGGTCTTAAAAAGATAAAGGTGTCTTAATTTTGCTTATTTAGGCTCACTGTATTGTACTTAACATTGGCCACTTGCTCCTGCGTGTTCATCGGTGTAAATGTAGCTACAAAAAATTCATTCGACAAGAATACGAAAAATAGCTATATACTTATTTTATTTTTTTTAAAGGTCTTGATATGACAGGGGTGTCTTAAATTGGCTTATTTAGGCTCACTGTATTGTAATTAACATTGAGCAATTGCTCCTGCGTGTTCATCGGTTTAAATGTTGCTAAAAAAATTCATTCGACAAGAATAAAAAAAATAGCTATTTACTTATTTTATTTTTTTAAGGGTCTTGATATGATAAGGGTGTCTTAATTTTGCTTATTTTGGCTCATTGTATTGTACTTAACATTAAGCAATTGCTCCTGCGTGTTCATCGGTGTAAATCTAGCTAAAAAAAATTCATTCGACAAGAATAAGAAAAATAGCTATTTACTTATATTATTTTTTTTAAAGGTCTTGAAAAGATATAGGTGTCTTAATTTTGCTTATTTTGGCTCATTGTATTGTACTTAACATTGAGCAATTGCTTCTGCGTGTTCATCGGTGTAAATGTAGCTAAAAAAAATTCATTCGACAAGAATAAGAAAAATAGCTATTTACTTATTTTATTTTTTTTAAAGGTTTTAAAAAGATACAGGTGCCTTAATTTTGCTTTTTTTGGCTCAATGTATTGCACTTAACATTGAGCAATTGTCCCTGCGTGTTCATCGGTGTAAATGTACCTAAAAAAAATTCATTCGACAAGAATAAGAAAAATAGCTATTTACTTATTTTATTTTTTTTAAAGGTCTTAAAAAGATATAGGTGTCTTAATGTTGCTTATTTAGGCTCACTGTATTGTACTTAACATTGGCCACTTGCTCCTGCGTGTTCATCGGTGTAAATGTAGCTACAAAAAATTCATTCGACAAGAATACGAAAAATAGCTATATACTTATTTTTTTTTTTTTAAAGGTCTTGATATGACACGGGTGTCTTAATTTTGCTTATTTTGGCTCATTGTATTGTACTTAACATTGAGTAATTGCTCCTGCGTGTTCATCGGTGTAAATGTAGCTAAAAAAAATTCATACGACAAGAATTAGAAAAATGGCTATTTACTTATTTTATTTTTTTAAAGGTTTTAAAAAGATATAGGTGTCTTAATTTTGCTTATTTTGGCTCATTGTATTGCACTTGACATTGAGCAATTGCTCTTGCGTGTTCATCGGTTTAAATGTGGCTAAAAAAAATTCATTCGACAAGAATAAAAAAAATAGCTATTTACTTATTTTTTTTTTTTTAAAGGTCTTGATATGATAAGGGTGTCTTAATTTTGCTTATTTTGGCTCAATGTATTGTTCTTAACATTGAGCAATTGTTTGTGCGTGTTCATCGGTGTAAATGTAGCTAAAAAAAATTCATTCGACAAGAATAAGAAAAATAGCTATTTACTTATTTTATTTTTCAAAAGGTCTTGATATGATAAGGGTGTGTTAATTTTGCTTACTTTGGCTCATGGTATTGTATTTAACATTGAGCAATTGCTCCTGCGTGTTGATCAGTGTAAATGTAGCTAAAAAAAATTCATTCGACAAGAATAAAAAAAATAGCTATTTACTTATTTTATTTTTTTAAGGGTCTTGATATGATAAGGGTGTCTTAATTTTGCTTATTTTGGCTCATTGTATTGTACTTAACATTGAGCAATTGTACCTGCGTGTTTATCGGTGTAAATGTACCTAAAAAAAATTCATTCGACAAGAATAAGAAAAATAGCTATTTACTAATTTTATTTTTTTTAAAGGTCTTTAAAAGATATAGGTGTCTTAATTTTGCTTTTTTTGGCTCAGTGTATTGCACTTGACATTAAGCAATTGCTCCTGCGTGTTCATCGGTTTAAATGTTGCTAAAAAAAATTCATTCGACAAGAATACGAAAAATAGCTATTTACTTATTTTATTTTTTTTAAAGGTCTTGATATGACACGGGTGTCTTAATTTGGCTTGTTTTGGCTCAATGTATTGTAATTAACATTGAGCAATTGTTCCTGCGTGTTCATCAGTGTAAATGTAGCTAAAAAAAATTCATTCGACAAGAACAAGAAAAATAGCTATTTACTTATTTTATTTTTTTAAAGGTTTTAAAAAGATATAGGTGTCTTAATTTTGCTTATTTTGGCTCATTGTATTGTACTTGACATTAAGCAATTGCTCCTGCGTGTTCATCGGTTTAAATGTTGCTAAAAAAAATTCATTCGACAAGAATAAAAAAAATAGCTATTTACTTATTTTATTTTTTTAAAGGTCTTGATATGATAAGGGTGTCTTAATTTTGCTTATTTTGGCTCATTGTATTGTACTTAACATTGAGCAATTGCTTCTTTGTGTTCATTAGTGTAAATGTAGCTAAAAAAAATTCATTCGACAAGAATAAGAAAAATAGCTATTTACTTATTTTATTTTTTTTAAAGGTTTTAAAAAGATATAGGTGTCTTAATTTTGCTTTTTTTGGCTCAGTGTATTGCACTTAACATTGAGCAATTGTACCTGCGTGTTTATCGGTGTAAATGTACCTAAAAAAAATTCATTCGACAAGAATAAGAAAAATAGCTATTTACTTATTTTATTTTTTTTAAAGGTCTTTAAAAGATATAGGTGTCTTAATTTTGCTTATTTAGGCTCACTGTATTGTACTTAACATTGGCCACTTGCTCTTGCGTGTTCATCGGTGTAAATGTAGCTACAAAAAATTCATTCGACAAGAATACGAAAAATAGCTATATACTTATTTTATTTATTTTAAAGGTCTTGATATGACACGGGTGTCTTAAATTGGCATATTTTGGCTCATTGTATTGTAATTAACATTGAGCAATTGCTCCTGCGTGTTCATCGGTTTAAATGTTGCTAAAAAAAATTCATTCGACAAGAATAAAAAAAATAGCTATTTACTTATTTTATTTTTTTAAAGGTCTTGATATGACACGGGTGTCTTAAATTGGCTTATTTTGGCTCATTGTATTGTAATTAACATTGAGAAATTGCTCCTGCGTGTTCATCGGTTTAAATGTTGCTAAAAAAAATTCATTCGACAAGAATAAAAAAAATAGCTATTTACTTATTTTATTTTTTTAAAGGTCTTGATATGATAAGGGTGTCTTAATGTTGCTTACTTTGGCTCATTGTATTGTACTCAACATTAAGCAATTGTTCTTGCGTGTTCATCGGTGTAAATGTAGCTAAAAAAAATTCATTCGACAAGAATAAGAAAAATAGCTATTTAATTATTTTATTTTTTTTAAAGGTCTTAAAAAGATAAAGGTGTCTTAATTTTGCTTATTTAGGCTCACCGTATTGTACTTAACATTGGCCACTTGCTCCTGCGTGTTCATCGGTGTAAATGTAGCTACAAAAAATTCATTCGACAAGAATAAGAAAAATAGCTATTTACTTATTTTATTTTTTTTAAAGGTCTTTAAAAGATATAGGTGTCTTAATTTTGCTTTTTTTGGCTCAGTGTATTGCACTTAACATTGAGCAATTGTACCTGCGTGTTTATCGGTGTAAATGTACCTAAAAAAAATTCATTCGACAAGAATAAGAAAAATAGCTATTTACTTATTTTATTTTTTTTAAAGGTCTTTAAAAGATATAGGTGTCTTAATTTTGCTTATTTAGGCTCACTGTATTGTACTTAACATTGGCCACTTGCTCCTGCGTGTTCATCGGTGTAAATGTAGCTACAAAAAATTCATTCGACAAGAATACGAAAAATAGCTATATACTTATTTTATTTTTTTTAAAGGTCTTGATATGACACGGGTGTCTTAAATTGGCATATTTTGGCTCATTGTATTGTAGTTAACATTGAGCAATTGCTCCTAAGTGTTCATCGGTTTAAATGTTGCTAAAAAAAATTCATTCGACAAGAATAAAAAAAATAGCTATTTACTTATTTTATTTTTTTAAAGGTCTTGATATGATAAGGGTGTCTTAATGTTGCTTATTTTGGCTCATTGTATAGTACTTAACATTAAACAATTGTTCCTGCGTGTTCATCGGTGTAAATGTAGCTAAAAAAAATTCATTCGACAAGAATAAGAAAAATAGCTATTTACTTTTTTTTTTTTTTTTAAAGGTCTTGAAAAGATATAGGTGTCTTAGTTTTGCTTATTTAGGCTCACTGTATTGTACTTAACATTGGCCACTTGCTCGTGCGTGTTCATCGGTGTAAATGTAGCTACAAAAAATTCAATCGACAAGAATACGAAAAATAGCTATTTACTTATTGTATTTTTTTTAAAGGTTTTAAAAAGATATAGGTGTCTTAATTTTGCTTATTTTGGCTTATTGTATTGTACTTGACATTGAGCAATTACTCCTGCGTGTTCATCGGTTTAAATGATGCTAAAAAAAATTCATTCGACAAGAATAAAAAAAATAGCTATTTACTTATTTTTTTTTTTTTAAAGGTCTTGATATGACAAGGGTGTCTTAATTTGGCTTATTTTGGCTCATTGTATTGTAATTAACATTGAGCAATTGCTCCTGCGTGTTCATCGGTGTAAATGTAGCTACAAAAAATTCATTCGACAAGAATACGAAAAATAGCTATTTATTTATTTATTTTTTTTAAAGGTCTTGATATGACACGGGTGTCTTAATTTGGCTTGTTTTGGCTCAATGTATTGTAATTAACATTGAGCAATTGTTCCTGCGTGTTCATCGGTGTAAATGTAGCTAAAAAAAATTCATTCGACAAGAATAAGAAAAATAGCTATTTACTTATTTTATTTTTTTAAAGGTTTTAAAAAGATATAGGTGTCTTAATTTTGCTTATTTTGGCTCATTGTATTGTACTTGACATTAAGCAATTGCTCCTGCGTGTTCATCGGTTTAAATGTTGCTAAAAAAAATTCATTCGACAAGAATAAAAAAAATTATTATTTACTTATTTTATTTTTTTTAAAGGTCTTGATATGATAAGGGTGTCTTAATTTTGCTTATTTTGGCTCATTGTATTGTACTTAACATTGAGCAATTGCTTCTGCGTGTTCATCGGTGTAAATGTAGCTAAAAAAAATTCATTCGACAAGAATAAGAAAAATAGCTATTTACTTATTTTATTTTTTTTAAAGGTTTTAAAAAGATACAGGTGCCTTAATTTTGCTTTTTTTGGCTCAATGTATTGCACTTAACATTGAGCAATTGTTCCTGCGTGTTCATCGGTGTAAATGTACCTAAAAAAAATTCATTCGACAAGAATAAGAAAAATAGCAATTTACTTATTTTATTTTTTTTAAAGGTCTTAAAAAGATATAGGTGTCTTAATGTTGCTTATTTAGGCTCACTGTATTGTACTTAACATTGGCCACTTGCTCCTGCGTGTTCATCGGTGTAAATGTAGCTACAAAAAATTCATTCGACAAGAATACGAAAAATAGCTATATACTTATTTTTTTTTTTTTAAAGGTCTTGATATGACACGGGTGTCTTAATTTTGCTTATTTTGGCTCATTGTATTGTACTTAACATTGAGTAATTGCTCCTGCGTGTTCATCGGTGTAAATGTAGCTAAAAAAAATTCATTCGACAAGAATAAGAAAAATAGCTATTTACTTATTTTATTTTTTTTAAAGGTCTTGAAAAGATATAGGTGTCTTAGTTTTGCTTATTTAGGCTCACTGTATTGTACTTAACATTGGCCTTTTGCTCGTGCGTGTTCATCGGTGTAAATTTAGCTACAAAAAATTCAATCGACAAGAATACGAAAAATAGCTATTTACTTATTTTATTTTTTTTAAAGGTCTTGATATGACACGGGTGTCTTAATTTGGCTTGTTTTGGCTCAATGTATTGTAATTAACATTGAGCAATTGTTCCTGCGTGTTCATCAGTGTAAATGTAGCTAAAAAAAATTCATTCGACAAGAACAAGAAAAATAGCTATTTACTTATTTTATTTTTTTAAAGGTTTTAAAAAGATATAGGTGTCTTAATTTTGCTTATTTTGGCTCATTGAATTGTACTTGACATTAAGCAATTGCTCCTGCGTGTTCATCGGTTTAAATGTTGCTAAAAAAAATTCATTCGACAAGAATAAAAAAAAATAGCTATTTACTTATTTTATTTTTTTAAAGGTCTTGATATGATAAGGGTGTCTTAATTTTGCTTATTTTGGCTCATTGTATTGTACTTAACATTGAGCAATTGCTTCTTTGTGTTCATCAGTGTAAATGTAGCTAAAAAAAATTCATTCGACAAGAATAAGAAAAATAGCTATTTACTTATTTTATTTTTTTTAAAGGTTTTAAAAAGATATAGGTGTCTTAATTTTGCTTTTTTTGGCTCAGTGTATTGCACTTAACATTGAGCAATTGTACCTGCGTGTTTATCGGTGTAAATGTACCTAAAAAAAATTCATTCGACAAGAATAAGAAAAATAGCTATTTACTTATTTTATTTTTTTAAAGGTCTTGATATGACACGGGTGTCTTAAATTGGCTTATTTTGGCTCATTGTATTGTAATTAACATTGAGAAATTGCTCCTGCGTGTTCATCGGTTTAAATGTTGCTAAAAAAAATTCATTCGACAAGAATAAAAAAAATAGCTATTTACTTATTTTATTTTTTTAAAGGTCTTGATATGATAAGGGTGTCTTAATGTTGCTTACTTTGGCTCATTGTATAGTACTTAACATTAAACAATTGTTCCTGCGTGTTCATCGGTGTAAATGTAGCTAAAAAAAATTCATTCGACAAGAATAAGAAAAATAGCTATTTAATTATTTTATTTTTTTTAAAGGTCTTAAAAAGATAAAGGTGTCTTAATTTTGCTTATTTAGGCTCACTGTATTGTACTTAACATTGGCCACTTGCTCCTGCGTGTTCATCGGTGTAAATGTAGCTACAAAAAATTCATTCGACAAGAATAAGAAAAATAGCTATTTACTTATTTTATTTTTTTTAAAGGTCTTTAAAAGATATAGGTGTCTTAATTTTGCTTTTTTTGGCTCAGTGTATTGCACTTAACATTGAGCAATTGTACCTGCGTGTTTATCGGTGTAAATGTACCTAAAAAAAATTCATTCGACAAGAATAAGAAAAATAGCTATTTACTTATTTTATTTTTTTTAAAGGTCTTTAAAAGATATAGGTGTCTTAATTTTGCTTATTTAGGCTCACTGTATTGTACTTAACATTGGCCACTTGCTCCTGCGTGTTCATCGGTGTAAATGTAGCTACAAAAAATTCATTCGACAAGAATACGAAAAATAGCTATATACTTATTTTATTTTTTTTAAAGGTCTTGATATGACACGGGTGTCTTAAATTGGCATATTTTGGCTCATTGTATTGTAGTTAACATTGAGCAATTGCTCCTAAGTGTTCATCGGTTTAAATGTTGCTAAAAAAAATTCATTCGACAAGAATAAAAAAAATAGCTATTTACTTATTTTATTTTTTTAAAGGTCTTGATATGATAAGGGTGTCTTAATGTTGCTTATTTTGGCTCATTGTATAGTACTTAACATTAAACAATTGTTCCTGCGTGTTCATCGGTGTAAATGTAGCTAAAAAAAATTCATTCGACAAGAATAAGAAAAATAGCTATTTACTTATTTTTTTTTTTAAAGGTCTTGAAAAGATATAGGTGTCTTAGTTTTGCTTATTTAGGCTCACTGTATTGTACTTAACATTGGCCACTTGCTCGTGCGTGTTCATCGGTGTAAATGTAGCTACAAAAAATTCAATCGACAAGAATACGAAAAATAGCTATTTACTTATTGTATTTTTTTTAAAGGTTTTAAAAAGATATAGGTGTCTTAATTTTGCTTATTTTGGCTTATTGTATTGTACTTGACATTGAGCAATTGCTCCTGCGTGTTCATCGGTTTAAATGATGCTAAAAAAAATTCATTCGACAAGAATAAAAAAAATAGCTATTTACTTATTTTTTTTTTTTAAAGGTCTTGATATGACAAGGGTGTCTTAATTTGGCTTATTTTGGCTCATTGTATTGTAATTAACATTGAGCAATTGCTCCTGCGTGTTCATCGGTGTAAATGTAGCTACAAAAAATTCATTCGACAAGAATACGAAAAATAGCTATTTATTTTTTTTATTTTTTTTAAAGGTCTTGATATGACACGGGTGTCTTAATTTGGCTTGTTTTGGCTCAATGTATTGTAATTAACATTGAGCAATTGTTCCTGCGTGTTCATCGGTGTAAATGTAGCTAAAAAAAATTCATTCGACAACAATAAGAAAAATAGCTATTTACTTATTTTATTTTTTTAAAGGTTTTAAAAAGATATAGGTGTCTTAATTTTGCTTATTTTGGCTCATTGTATTGTACTTGACATTAAGCAATTGCTCCTGCGTGTTCATCGGTTTAAATGTTGCTAAAAAAAATTCATTCGACAAGAATAAAAAAAATTATTATTTACTTATTTTATTTTTTTTAAAGGTCTTGATATGATAAGGGTGTCTTAATTTTGCTTATTTTGGCTCATTGTATTGTACTTAACATTGAGCAATTGCTTCTGCGTGTTCATCGGTGTAAATGTAGCTAAAAAAAATTCATTCGACAAGAATAAGAAAAATAGCTATTTACTTATTTTATTTTTTTTAAAGGTCTTTAAAAGATATAGGTGTCTTAATTTTGCTTATTTAGGCTCACTGTATTGTACTTAACATTGGCCACTTGCTCCTGCGTGTTCATCGGTGTAAATGTAGCTACAAAAAATTCATTCGACAAGAATACGAAAAATAGCTATATACTTATTTTATTTTTTTTAAAGGTCTTGATATGACACGGGTGTCTTAATGTTGCTTATTTTGGCTTATTGTATAGTACTTAACATTAAACAATTGTTCCTGCGTGTTCATCGGTGTAAATGTAGCTAAAAAAAATTCATTCGACAAGAATAAGAAAAATAGCTATTTACTTATTTTTTTTTTTAAAGGTCTTGAAAAGATATAGGTGTCTTAGTTTTGCTTATTTAGGCTCACTGTATTGTACTTAACATTGGCCACTTGCTCGTGCGTGTTCATCGGTGTAAATGTAGCTACAAAAAATTCAATCGACAAGAATACGAAAAATAGCTATTTACTTATTGTATTTTTTTTAAAGGTTTTAAAAAGATATAGGTGTCTTAATTTTGCTTATTTTGGCTTATTGTATTGTACTTGACATTGAGCAATTGCTCCTGCGTGTTCATCGGTTTAAATGTTGCTAAAAAAAATTCATTCGACAAGAATAAAAAAAATAGCTATTTACTTATTTTTTTTTTTTTAAAGGTCTTGATATGACAAGGGTGTCTTAATTTGGCTTATTTTGGCTCATTGTATTGTAATTACCATTGAGCAATTGCTCCTGCGTGTTCATCGGTGTAAATGTAGCTACAAAAAATTCATTCGACAAGAATACGAAAAATAGCTATTTATTTATTTTATTTTTTTTAAAGGTCTTGATATGACACGGGTGTCTTAATTTGGCTCGTTTTGGCTCAATGTATTGTAATTAACATTGAGCAATTGTTCCTGCGTGTTCATCGGTGTAAATGTAGCTAAAAAAAATTCATTCGACAAGAATAAGAAAAATAGCTATTTACTTATTTTATTTTTTTAAAGGTTTTAAAAAGATATAGGTGTCTTAATTTTGCTTATTTTGGCTCATTGTATTGTACTTGACATTAAGCAATTGCTCCTGCGTGTTCATCGGTTTAAATGTTGCTAAAAAAAATTCATTCGACAAGAATAAAAAAAATTATTATTTACTTATTTTATTTTTTTTAAAGGTCTTGATATGATAAGGGTGTCTTAATTTTGCTTATTCTGGCTCATTGTATTGTTCTTAACATTGAGCAATTGCTTCTGCGTGTTCATCGGTGTAAATGTAGCTAAAAAAAATTCATTCGACAAGAATAAGAAAAATAGCTATTTACTTATTTTATTTTTTTTAAAGGTTTTAAAAAGATACAGGTGCCTTAATTTTGCTTTTTTTGGCTCAATGTATTGCACTTAACATTGAGCAATTGTTCCTGCGTGTTCATCGGTGTAAATGTACCTAAAAAAAATTCATTCGACAAGAATAAGAAAAATAGCTATTTACTTATTTTATTTTTTTTAAAGGTCATAAAAAGATATAGGTGTCTTAATGTTGCTTATTTAGGCTCACTGTATTGTAATTAACATTGGCCACTTGCTCCTGCGTGTTCATCGGTGTAAATGTAGCTACAAAAAATTCATTCGACAAGAATACGAAAAATAGCTATATACTTATTTTTTTTTTTTTTAAAGGTCTTGATATGACACGGGTGTCTTAATTTTGCTTATTTTGGCTCATTGTATTGTACTTAACATTGAGTAATTGCTCCTGCGTGTTCATCGGTGTAAATGTAGCTAAAAAAAATTCATTCGACAAGAATAAGAAAAATAGCTATTTACTTATTTTATTTTTTTTAAAGGTCTTGAAAAGATATAGGTGTCTTAGTTTGGCTTATTTAGGCTCACTGTATTGTACTTAACATTGGCCACTTGCTCGTGCGTGTTCATCGGTGTAAATTTAGCTACAAAAAATTCAATCGACAAGAATACGAAAAATAGCTATTTACTTATTTTATTTTTTTTAAAGGTCTTGATATGACACGGGTGTCTTAATTTGGCTTGCTTTGGCTCAATGTATTGTAATTAACATTGAGCAATTGTTCCTGCGTGTTCATCAGTGTAAATGTAGCTAAAAAAAATTCATTCGACAAGAACAAGAAAAATAGCTATTTACTTATTTTATTTTTTTAAAGGTTTTAAAAAGATATAGGTGTCTTAATTTTGCTTATTTTGGCTCATTGTATTGTACTTGACATTAAGCAATTGCTCCTGCGTGTTCATCGGTTTAAATGTTGCTAAAAAAAATTCATTCGACAAGAATAAAAAAAATAGCTATTTACTTATTTTATTTTTTTAAAGGTCTTGATATGATAAGGGTGTCTGAATTTTGCTTATTTTGGCTCATTGTATTGTACTTAACATTGAGCAATTGTACCTGCGTGTTTATCGGTGTAAATGTACCTAAAAAAAATTCATTCGACAAGAATAAGAAAAATAGCTATTTACTTATTTTATTTTTTTTAAAGGTCTTTAAAAGATATAGGTGTCTTAATTTTGCTTATTTAGGCTCACTGTATTGTACTTAACATTGGCCACTTGCTCCTGCGTGTTCATCGGTGTAAATGTAGCTACAAAAAATTCATTCGACAAGAATACGAAAAATAGCTATATACTTATTTTATTTTTTTTAAAGGTCTTGATATGACACGGGTGTCTTAAATTGGCATATTTTGGCTCATTGTATTGTACTTGACATTAAGCAATTGCTCCTGCGTGTTCATCGGTTTAAATGTTGCTAAAAAAAATTCATTCGACAAGAATAAAAAAAATAGCTATTTACTTATTTTATTTTTTTAAAGGTCTTGATATGATAAGGGTGTCTTAATGTTGCTTACTTTGGCTCACTGTATTGTACTCAACATTAAGCAATTGTTCTTGCGTGTTCATCGGTGTAAATGTAGCTAAAAAAAATTCATTCGACAAGAATAAGAAAAATAGCTATTTAATTATTTTATTTTTTTTAAAGGTCTTAAAAAGATAAAGGTGTCTTAATTTTGCTTATTTAGGCTCACTGTATTGTACTTAACATTGGCCACTTGCTCCTGCGTGTTCATCGGTGTAAATGTAGCTACAAAAAATTCATTCGACAAGAATAAGAAAAATAGCTATTTACTTATTTTATTTTTTTAAAGGTCTTTAAAAGATATAGGTGTCTTAATTTTGCTTTTTTTGGCTCAGTGTATTGCACTTAACATTGAGCAATTGTACCTGCGTGTTTATCGGTGTAAATGTACCTAAAAAAAATTCATTCGACAAGAATAAGAAAAATAGCTATTTACTTATTTTATTTTTTTTAAAGGTCTTTAAAAGATATAGGTGTCTTAATTTTGCTTATTTAGGCTCACTGTATTGTACTTAATATTGGCCACTTGCTCCTGCGTGTTCATCGGTGTAAATGTAGCTACAAAAAATTCATTCGACAAGAATACGAAAAATAGCTATATACTTATTTTATTTTTTTTAAAGGTCTTGATATGACACGGGTGTCTTAAATTGGCATATTTTGGCTCATTGTATTGTAATTAACATTGAGCAATTGCTCCTGCGTGTTCATCGGTTTAAATGTTGCTAAAAAAAATTCATTCGACAAGAATAAAAAAAATAGCTATTTACTTATTTTATTTTTTTAAAGGTCTTGATATGATAAGGGTGTCTTAATGTTGCTTATTTTGGCTCATTGTATAGTACTTAACATTAAACAATTGTTCCTGCGTGTTCATCGGTGTAAATGTAGCTAAAAAAAATTCATTCGACAAGAATAAGAAAAATAGCTATTTACTTATTTTTTTTTTTAAAGGTCTTGAAAAGATATAGGTGTCTTAGTTTTGCTTATTTAGGCTCACTGTATTGTACTTAACATTGGCCACTTGCTCGTGCGTGTTCATCGGTGTAAATGTAGCTACAAAAAATTCAATCGACAAGAATACGAAAAATAGCTATTTACTTATTGTATTTTTTTTAAAGGTTTTAAAAAGATATAGGTGTCTTAATTTTGCTTATTTTGGCTTATTGTATTGTACTTGACATTGAGCAATTGCTCCTGCGTGTTCATCGGTTTAAATGTTGCTAAAAAAAATTCATTCGACAAGAATAAAAAAAATAGCTATTTACTTATTTTTTTTTTTTTAAAGGTCTTGATATGACACGGGTGTCTTAATTTGGCTTGTTTTGGCTCATTGTATTGTAATTAACATTGAGCAATTGCTCCTGCGTGTTCATCGGTGTAAATGTAGCTACAAAAAATTCATTCGACAAGAATACGAAAAATAGCTATTTATTTATTTTATTTTTTTTAAAGGTCTTGATATGACACGGGTGTCTTAATTTGGCTTGTTTTGGCTCAATGTATTGTAATTAACATTGAGCAATTGTTCCTGCGTGTTCATCGGTGTAAATGTAGCTAAAAAAAATTCATTCGACAAGAATAAGAAAAATAGCTATTTACTTATTTTATTTTTTTAAAGGTTTTAAAAAGATATAGGTGTCTTAATTTTGCTTATTTTGGCTCATTGTATTGTACTTAACATTGAGCAATTGTACCTGCGTGTTTATCGGTGTAAATGTACCTAAAAAAAATTCATTCGACAAGAATAAGAAAAATAGCTATTTACTTATTTTATTTTTTTTAAAGGTCTTGATATGACACGGGTGTCTTAAATTGGCATATTTTGGCTCATTGTATTGTAATTAACATTGAGCAATTGCTCCTGCGTGTTCATCGGTTTAAATGTTGCTAAAAAAAATTCATTCGACAAGAATAAAAAAAATAGCTATTTACTTATTTTATTTTTTTAAAGGTCTTGATATGACACGGGTGTCTTAAATTGGCTTATTTTGGCTCATTGTATTGTAATTAACATTGAGAAATTGCTCCTGCGTGTTCATCGGTTTAAATGTTGCTAAAAAAAATTCATTCGACAAGAATAAAAAAAATAGCTATTTACTTATTTTATTTTTTTAAAGGTCTTGATATGATAAGGGTGTCTTAATGTTGCTTACTTTGGCTCATTGTATTGTACTCAACATTAAGCAATTGTTCTTGCGTGTTCATCGGTGTAAATGTAGCTAAAAAAAATTCATTCGACAAGAATAAGAAAAATAGCTATTTAATTATTTTATTTTTTTTAAAGGTCTTAAAAAGATAAAGGTGTCTTAATTTTGCTTATTTAGGCTCACTGTATTGTACTTAACATTGGCCACTTGCTCCTGCGTGTTCATCGGTGTAAATGTAGCTACAAAAAATTCATTCGACAAGAATAAGAAAAATAGCTATTTACTTATTTTATTTTTTTTAAAGGTCTTTAAAAGATATAGGTGTCTTAATTTTGCTTATTTAGGCTCACTGTATTGTACTTAACATTGGCCACTTGCTCCTGCGTGTTCATCGGTGTAAATGTAGCTACAAAAAATTCATTCGACAAGAATACGAAAAATAGCTATATACTTATTTTATTTTTTTTAAAGGTCTTGATATGACACGGGTGTCTTAAATTGGCATATTTTGGCTCATTGTATTGTAATTAACATTGAGCAATTGCTCCTGCGTGTTCATCGGTTTAAATGTTGCTAAAAAAAATTCATTCGACAAGAATAAAAAAAATAGCTATTTACTTATTTTATTTTTTTAAAGGTCTTGATATGATGAGGGTGTCTTAATGTTGCTTATTTTGGCTCATTGTATTGTACTTAACGTTAAGCAATTGTTCCTGCGTGTTCATCGGTGTAAATGTAGCTAAAAAAAATTCATTCGACAAGAATAAGAAAAATAGCTATTTACTTATTTTATTTTTTTTAAAGGTCTTGAAAAGATATAGGTGTCTTAGTTTTGCTTATTTAGGCTCACTGTATTGTACTTAACATTGGCCACTTGCTCGTGCGTGTTCATCGGTGTAAATGTAGCTACAAAAAATTCAATCGACAAGAATACGAAAAATAGCTATTTACTTATTGTATTTTTTTTAAAGGTTTTAAAAAGATATAGGTGTCTTAATTTTGCTTATTTTGGCTTATTGTATTGTACTTGACATTGAGCAATTGCTCCTGCGTGTTCATCCGTTTAAATGTTGCTAAAAAAAATTCATTCGACAAGAATAAAAAAAATAGCTATTTACTTATTTTTTTTTTTTTTAAAGGTCTTGATATGACAAGGGTGTCTTAATTTGGCTTATTTTGGCTCATTGTATTGTAATTAACATTGAGCAATTGCTCCTGCGTGTTCATCGGTGTAAATGTAGCTACAAAAAATTCATTCGACAAGAATACGAAAAATAGCTATTTATTTTTTTTATTTTTTTTAAAGGTCTTGATATGACACGGGTGTCTTAATTTGGCTTGTTTTGGCTCAATGTATTGTAATTAACATTGAGCAATTGTTCCTGCGTGTTCATCGGTGTAAATGTAGCTAAAAAAAATTCATTCGACAAGAATAAGAAAAATAGCTATTTACTTATTTTATTTTTTTAAAGGTTTTAAAAAGACATAGGTGTCTTAATTTTGCTTATTTTGGCTCATTGTATTGTACTTGACATTAAGCAATTGCTCCTGCGTGTTCATCGGTTTAAATGTTGCTAAAAAAAAATTCATTCGACAAGAATAAAAAAAATTATTATTTACTTATTTTATTTTTTTTAAAGGTCTTGATATGATAAGGGTGTCTTAATTTTGCTTATTTTGGCTCATTGTATTGTACTTAACATTGAGCAATTGCTTCTGCGTGTTCATCGGTGTAAATGTAGCTAAAAAAAATTCATTCGACAAGAATAAGAAAAATAGCTATTTACTTATTTTATTTTTTTTAAAGGTTTTAAAAAGATACAGGTGCCTTAATTTTGCTTTTTTTGGCTCAATGTATTGCACTTAACATTGAGCAATTGTTCCTGCGTGTTCATCGGTGTAAATGTACCTAAAAAAAATTCATTCGACAAGAATAAGAAAAATAGCTATTTACTTATTTTATTTTTTTTAAAGGTCTTAAAAAGATATAGGTGTCTTAATGTTGCTTATTTAGGCTCACTGTATTGCATTCAACATTGGCCACTTGCTCCTGCGTGTTCATCGGTGTAAATGTAGCTACAAAAAATTCATTCGACAAGAATACGAAAAATAGCTATATACTTATTTTTTTTTTTTTAAAGGTCTTGATATGACACGGGTGTCTTAAATTGGCTTATTTTGGCTCACTGTATTGTAATTAACATTGAGCAATTGCTCCTGCGTGTTCATCGGTTTAAATGTTGCTAAAAAAAATTCATTCGACAAGAATAAAAAAAATAGCTATTTACTTATTTTAATTTTTTAAGGGTCTTGATATGATAAGGGTGTCTTAATTTTGCTTATTTTGGCTCATTGTATTGTACTTAACATTAAATAATTGCTCCTGCGTGTTCATCGGTGTAAATGTAGCTAAAAAAAATTCATTCGACAAGAATAAGAAAAATAGCTATTTACTTATTTTATTTTTTTTAAAGGTCTTGAAAAGATATAGGTGTCTTAGTTTTGCTTATTTAGGCTCACTGTATTGTACTTAACATTGGCCACTTGCTCGTGCGTGTTCATCGGTGTAAATGTAGCTACAAAAAATTCAATCGACAAGAATACGAAAAATAGCTTTTTACTTATTTTATTTTTTTTAAAGGTCTTGATATGACACGGGTGTCTTAATTTGGCTTGTTTTGGCTCAATGTATTGTAATTAACATTGAGCAATTGTTCCTGCGTGTTCATCAGTGTAAATGTAGCTAAAAAAAATTCATTCGACAAGAACAAGAAAAATAGCTATTTACTTATTTTATTTTTTTAAAGGTTTTAAAAAGATATAGGTGTCTTAATTTTGCTTATTTTGGCTCATTGTATTGTACTTGACATTAAGCAATTGCTCCTGCGTGTTCATCGGTTTAAATGTTGCTAAAAAAAATTCATTCGACAAGAATAAAAAAAATAGCTATTTACTTATTTTATTTTTTTAAAGGTCTTGATATGATAAGGGTGTCTTAATTTTGCTTATTTTGGCTCATTGTATTGTACTTAACATTGAGCAATTGCTTCTTAGTGTTCATCAGTGTAAATGTAGCTAAAAAAAATTCATTCGACAAGAATAAGAAAAATAGAAATTTACTTATTTTATTTTTTTTAAAGGTTTTAAAAAGATATAGGTGTCTTAATTTTGCTTTTTTTGGCTCACTGTATTGCACTTAACATTGAGCAATTGTACCTGCGTGTTTATCGGTGTAAATGTACCTAAAAAAAATTCATTCGACAAGAATAAGAAAAATAGCTATTTACTTATTTTATTTTTTTTAAAGGTCTTTAAAAGATATAGGTGTCTTAATTTTGCTTATTTAGGCTCACTGTATTGTACTTAACATTGGCCACTTGCTCCTGCGTGTTCATCGGTGTAAATGTAGCTACAAAAAATTCATTCGACAAGAATACGAAAAATAGTTATATACTTATTTTATTTTTTTTAAAGGTCTTGATATGACACGGGTGTCTTAAATTGGCATATTTTGGCTCATTGTATTGTAATTAACATTGAGCAATTGCTCCTGCGTGTTCATCGGTTTAAATGTTGCTAAAAAAAATTCATTCGACAAGAATAAAAAAAATAGCTATTTACTTATTTTATTTTTTTAAAGGTCTTGATATGATAAGGGTGTCTTAATGTTGCTTACTTTGGCTCATTGTATTGTACTCAACATTAAGCAATTGTTCTTGCGTGTTCATCGGTGTAAATGTAGCTAAAAAAAATTCATTCGACAAGAATAAGAAAAATAGCTATTTAATTATTTTATTTTTTTTAAAGGTCTTAAAAAGATAAAGGTGTCTTAATTTTGCTTATTTAGGCTCACTGTATTGTACTTAACATTGGCCACTTGCTCCTGCGTGTTCATCGGTGTAAATGTAGCTACAAAAAATTCATTCGACAAGAATAAGAAAAATAGCTATTTACTTATTTTATTTTTTTTAAAGGTCTTTAAAAGATATAGGTGTCTTAATTTTGCTTATTTAGGCTCACTGTATTGTACTTAACATTGGCCACTTGCTCCTGCGTGTTCATCGGTGTAAATGTAGCTACAAAAAATTCATTCGACAAGAATACGAAAAATAGCTATATACTTATTTTATTTTTTTTAAAGGTCTTGATATGACACGGGTGTCTTAAATTGGCATATTTTGGCTCATTGTATTGTAATTAACATTGAGCAATTGCTCCTGCGTGTTCATCGGTTTAAATGTTGCTAAAAAAAATTCATTCGACAAGAATAAAAAAAATAGCTATTTACTTATTTTATTTTTTTAAAGGTCTTGATATGATAAGGGTGTCTTAATGTTGCTTATTTTGGCTCATTGTATTGTACTTAACATTAAGCAATTGTTCCTGCGTGTTCATCGGTGTAAATGTAGCTAAAAAAAATTCATTCGACAAGAATAAGAAAAATAGCTATTTACTTATTTTATTTTTTTTAAAGGTCTTGAAAAGATATAGGTGTCTTAGTTTTGCTTATTTAGGCTCACTGTATTGTACTTAACATTGGCCACTTGCTCGTGCGTGTTCATCGGTGTAAATGTAGCTACAAAAAATTCAATCGACAAGAATACGAAAAATAGCTATTTACTTATTGTATTTTTTTTAAAGGTTTTAAAAAGATATAGGTGTCTTAATTTTGCTTATTTTGGCTTATTGTATTGTACTTGACATTGAGCAATTGCTCCTGCGTGTTCATCGGTTTAAATGTTGCTAAAAAAAATTCATTCGACAAGAATAAAAAAAATAGCTATTTACTTATTTTTTTTTTTTTTAAAGGTCTTGATATGACAAGGGTGTCTTAATTTGGCTTATTTTGGCTCATTGTATTGTAATTAACATTGAGCAATTGCTCCTGCGTGTTCATCGGTGTAAATGTAGCTACAAAAAATTCATTCGACAAGAATACGAAAAATAGCTATTTATTTATTTTATTTTTTTTAAAGGTCTTGATATGACACGGGTGTCTTAATTTGGCTTGTTTTGGCTCAATGTATTGTAATTAACATTGAGCAATTGTTCCTGCGTGTTCATCGGTGTAAATGTAGCTAAAAAAAATTCATTCGACAAGAATAAGAAAAATAGCTATTTACTTATTTTATTTTTTTAAAGGTTTTAAAAAGATATAGGTGTCTTAATTTTGCTTATTTTGGCTCATTGTATTGTACTTGACATTAAGCAATTGCTCCTGCGTGTTCATCGGTTTAAATGTTGCTAAAAAAAATTCATTCGACAAGAATAAAAAAAATTATTATTTACTTATTTTATTTTTTTTAAAGGTCTTGATATGATAAGGGTGTCTTAATTTTGCTTATTTTGGCTCATTGTATTGTACTTAACATTGAGCAATTGCTTCTGCGTGTTCATCGGTGTAAATGTAGCTAAAAAAAATTCATTCGACAAGAATAAGAAAAATAGCTATTTACTTATTTTATTTTTTTTAAAGGTTTTAAAAAGATACAGGTGCCTTAATTTTGCTTTTTTTGGCTCACTGTATTGCACTTAACATTGAGCAATTGTTCCTGCGTGTTCATCGGTGTAAATGTACCTAAAAAAAATTCATTCGACAAGAATAAGAAAAATAGCTATTTACTTATTTTATTTTTTTTAAAGGTCTTAAAAAGATATAGGTGTCTTAATGTTGCTTATTTAGGCTCACTGTATTGTACTTAACATTGGCCACTTGCTCCTGCGTGTTCATCGGTGTAAATGTAGCTACAAAAAATTCATTCGACAAGAATACGAAAAATAGCTATATACTTATTTTTTTTTTTTTAAAGGTCTTGATATGACACGGGTGTCTTAATTTGGCTTGTTTTGGCTCAATGTATTGTAATTAACATTGAGCAATTGTTCCTGCGTGTTCATCAGTGTAAATGTAGCTAAAAAAAATTCATTCGACAAGAACAAGAAAAATAGCTATTTACTTATTTTATTTTTTTAAAGGTTTTAAAAAGATATAGGTGTCTTAATTTTGCTTATTTTGGCTCATTGTATTGTACTTGACATTAAGCAATTGCTCCTGCGTGTTCGTCGGTTTAAATGTTGCTAAAAAAAATTCATTCGACAAGAATAAAAAAAATAGCTATTTACTTATTTTATTTTTTTAAAGGTCTTGATATGATAAGGGTGTCTTAATTTTGCTTATTTTGGCTCATTGTATTGTACTTAACATTGAGCAATTGCTTCTTTGTGTTCATCAGTGTAAATGTAGCTAAAAAAAATTCATTCGACAAGAATAAGAAAAATAGCTATTTACTTATTTTATTTTTTTTAAAGGTTTTAAAAAGATATAGGTGTCTTAATTTTGCTTTTTTTGGCTCAGTGTATTGCACTTAACATTGAGCAATTGTACCTGCGTGTTTATCGGTGTAAATGTACCTAAAAAAAATTCATTCGACAAGAATAAGAAAAATAGCTATTTACTTATTTTATTTTTTTTAAAGGTCTTTAAAAGATATAGGTGTCTTAATTTTGCTTATTTAGGCTCACTGTATTGTACTTAACATTGGCCACTTGCTCCTGCGTGTTCATCGGTGTAAATGTAGCTACAAAAAATTCATTCGACAAGAATACGAAAAATAGCTATATACTTATTTTATTTTTTTTAAAGGTCTTGATATGACACGGGTGTCTTAAATTGGCATATTTTGGCTCATTGTATTGTACTTGATATTAAGCAATTGCTCCTGCGTGTTCATCGGTTTAAATGTTGCTAAAAAAAATTCATTCGACAAGAATAAAAAAAATAGCTATTTACTTATTTTATTTTTTTAAAGGTCTTGATATGATAAGGGTGTCTTAATTTTGCTTATTTTGGCTCATTGTATTGTACTTAACATTGAGCAATTGCTTCTTTGTGTTCATCAGTGTAAATGTAGCTAAAAAAAATTCATTCGACAAGAATTAGAAAAATAGCTATTTACTTATTTTATTTTTTTTAAAGGTTTTAAAAAGATATAGGTGTCTTAATTTTGCTTTTTTTGGCTCAGTGTATTGCACTTAACATTGAGCAATTGTACCTGCGTGTTTATCGGTGTAAATGTACCTAAAAAAAATTCATTCGACAAGAATAAGAAAAATAGCTATTTACTTATTTTATTTTTTTTAAAGGTCTTTAAAAGATATAGGTGTCTTAATTTTGCTTATTTAGGCTCACTGTATTGTACTTAACATTGGCCACTTGCTCCTGCGTGTTCGTCGGTGTAAATGTAGCTACAAAAAATTCATTCGACAAGAATACGAAAAATAGCTATATACTTATTTTATTTTTTTTAAAGGTCTTGATATGACACGGGTGTCTTAAATTGGCATATTTTGGCTCATTGTATTGTAATTAACATTGAGCAATTGCTCCTGCGTGTTCATCGGTTTAAATGTTGCTAAAAAAAATTCATTCGACAAGAATAAAAAAAATAGCTATTTACTTATTTTATTTTTTTAAAGGTCTTGATATGACACGGGTGTCTTAAATTGGCTTATTTTGGCTCATTGTATTGTAATTAACATTGAGAAATTGCTCCTGCGTGTTCATCGGTTTAAATGTTGCTAAAAAAAATTCATTCGACAAGAATAAAAAAAATAGCTATTTACTTATTTTATTTTTTTAAAGGTCTTGATATGATAAGGGTGTCTTAATTTTGCTTATTTAGGCTCACTGTATTGTACTTAACATTGGCCACTTGCTCCTGCGTGTTCATCGGTGTAAATGTAGCTACAAAAAATTCATTCGACAAGAATAAGAAAAATAGCTATTTACTTATTTTATTTTTTTTAAAGGTCTTTAAAAGATATAGGTGTCTTAATTTTGCTTTTTTTGGCTCAGTGTATAGCACTTAACATTGAGCAATTGTACCTGCGTGTTTATCGGTGTAAATGTACCTAAAAAAAATTCATTCGACAAGAATAAGAAAAATAGCTATTTACTTATTTTATTTTTTTTAAAGGTCTTTAAAAGATATAGGTGTCTTAATTTTGCTTATTTAGGCTCACTGTATTGTACTTAACATTGGCCACTTGCTCCTGCGTGTTCATCGGTGTAAATGTAGCTACAAAAAATTCATTCGACAAGAATACGAAAAATAGCTATATACTTATTTTATTTTTTTTAAAGGTCTTGATATGACACGGGTGTCTTAAATTGGCATATTTTGGCTCATTGTATTGTAATTAACATTGAGCAATTGCTCCTGCGTGTTCATCGGTTTAAATGTTGCTAAAAAAAATTCATTCGACAAGAATAAAAAAAATAGCTATTTACTTATTTTATTTTTTTAAAGGTCTTGATATGATAAGGGTGTCTTAATGTTGCTTATTTTGGCTCATTGTATAGTACTTAACATTAAACAATTGTTCCTGCGTGTTCATCGGTGTAAATGTAGCTAAAAAAAATTCATTCGACAAGAATAAGAAAAATAGCTATTTACTTATTTTTTTTTTTAAAGGTCTTGAAAAGATATAGGTGTCTTAGTTTTGCTTATTTAGGCTCACTGTATTGTACTTAACATTGGCCACTTGCTCGTGCGTGTTCATCGGTGTAAATGTAGCTACAAAAAATTCAATCGACAAGAATACGAAAAATAGCTATTTACTTATTGTATTTTTTTTAAAGGTTTTAAAAAGATATAGGTGTCTTAATTTTGCTTATTTTGGCTTATTGTATTGTACTTGACATTGAGCAATTGCTCCTGCGTGTTCATCGGTTTAAATGTTGCTAAAAAAAATTCATTCGACAAGAATAAAAAAAATAGCTATTTACTTATTTTTTTTTTTTAAAGGTCTTGATATGACAAGGGTGTCTTAATTTGGCTTATTTTGGCTCACTGTATTGTAATTACCATTGAGCAATTGCTCCTGCGTGTTCATCGGTGTAAATGTAGCTACAAAAAATTCATTCGACAAGAATACGAAAAATAGCTATATACTTATTTTATTTTTTTTAAAGGTCTTGATATGACACGGGTGTCTTAAATTGGCATATTTTGGCTCATTGTATTGTAATTAACATTGAGCAATTGCTCCTGCGTGTTCATCGGTTTAAATGTTGCTAAAAAAAATTCATTCGACAAGAATAAAAAAAATAGCTATTTACTTATTTTATTTTTTTAAAGGTCTTGATATGACACGGGTGTCTTAAATTGGCTTATTTTGGCTCATTGTATTGTAATTAACATTGAGAAATTGCTCCTGCGTGTTCATCGGTTTAAATGTTGCTAAAAAAAATTCATTCGACAAGAATAAAAAAAATAGCTATTTACTTATTTTATTTTTTTAAAGGTCTTGATATGATAAGGGTGTCTTAATGTTGCTTACTTTGGCTCATTGTATTGTACTCAACATTAAGCAATTGTTCTTGCGTGTTCATCGGTGTAAATGTAGCTAAAAAAAATTCATTCGACAAGAATAAGAAAAATAGCTATTTAATTATTTTATTTTTTTTAAAGGTCTTAAAAAGATAAAGGTGTCTTAATTTTGCTTATTTAGGCTCACTGTATTGTACTTAACATTGGCCACTTGCTCCTGCGTGTTCATCGGTGTAAATGTAGCTACAAAAAATTCATTCGACAAGAATAAGAAAAATAGCTATTTACTTATTTTATTTTTTTTAAAGGTCTTTAAAAGATATAGGTGTCTTAATTTTGCTTTTTTTGGCTCAGTGTATAGCACTTAACATTGAGCAATTGTACCTGCGTGTTTATCGGTGTAAATGTACCTAAAAAAAATTCATTCGACAAGAATAAGAAAAATAGCTATTTACTTATTTTATTTTTTTTAAAGGTCTTTAAAAGATATAGGTGTCTTAATTTTGCTTATTTAGGCTCACTGTATTGTACTTAACATTGGCCACTTGCTCCTGCGTGTTCATCGGTGTAAATGTAGCTACAAAAAATTCATTCGACAAGAATACGAAAAATAGCTATATACTTATTTTATTTTTTTTAAAGGTCTTGATATGACACGGGTGTCTTAAATTGGCATATTTTGGCTCATTGTATTGTAATTAACATTGAGCAATTGCTCCTGCGTGTTCATCGGTTTAAATGTTGCTAAAAAAAATTCATTCGACAAGAATAAAAAAAATAGCTATTTACTTATTTTATTTTTTTAAAGGTCTTGATATGATAAGGGTGTCTTAATGTTGCTTATTTTGGCTCATTGTATAGTACTTAACATTAAACAATTGTTCCTGCGTGTTCATCGGTGTAAATGTAGCTAAAAAAAATTCATTCGACAAGAATAAGAAAAATAGCTATTTACTTATTTTTTTTTTTAAAGGTCTTGAAAAGATATAGGTGTCTTAGTTTTGCTTATTTAGGCTCACTGTATTGTACTTAACATTGGCCACTTGCTCGTGCGTGTTCATCGGTGTAAATGTAGCTACAAAAAATTCAATCGACAAGAATACGAAAAATAGCTATTTACTTATTGTATTTTTTTTAAAGGTTTTAAAAAGATATAGGTGTCTTAATTTTGCTTATTTTGGCTTATTGTATTGTACTTGACATTGAGCAATTGCTCCTGCGTGTTCATCGGTTTAAATGTTGCTAAAAAAAATTCATTCGACAAGAATAAAAAAAATAGCTATTTACTTATTTTTTTTTTTTAAAGGTCTTGATATGACAAGGGTGTCTTAATTTGGCTTATTTTGGCTCACTGTATTGTAATTACCATTGAGCAATTGCTCCTGCGTGTTCATCGGTGTAAATGTAGCTACAAAAAATTCATTCGACAAGAATACGAAAAATAGCTATATACTTATTTTATTTTTTTTAAAGGTCTTGATATGACACGGGTGTCTTAAATTGGCATATTTTGGCTCATTGTATTGTAATTAACATTGAGCAATTGCTCCTGCGTGTTCATCGGTTTAAATGTTGCTAAAAAAAATTCATTCGACAAGAATAAAAAAAATAGCTATTTACTTATTTTATTTTTTTAAAGGTCTTGATATGACACGGGTGTCTTAAATTGGCTTATTTTGGCTCATTGTATTGTAATTAACATTGAGAAATTGCTCCTGCGTGTTCATCGGTTTAAATGTTGCTAAAAAAAATTCATTCGACAAGAATAAAAAAAATAGCTATTTACTTATTTTATTTTTTTAAAGGTCTTGATATGATAAGGGTGTCTTAATGTTGCTTACTTTGGCTCATTGTATTGTACTCAACATTAAGCAATTGTTCTTGCGTGTTCATCGGTGTAAATGTAGCTAAAAAAAATTCATTCGACAAGAATAAGAAAAATAGCTATTTAATTATTTTATTTTTTTTAAAGGTCTTAAAAAGATAAAGGTGTCTTAATTTTGCTTATTTAGGCTCACTGTATTGTACTTAACATTGGCCACTTGCTCCTGCGTGTTCATCGGTGTAAATGTAGCTACAAAAAATTCATTCGACAAGAATAAGAAAAATAGCTATTTACTTATTTTATTTTTTTTAAAGGTCTTTTAAAGATATAGGTGTCTTAATTTTGCTTTTTTTGGCTCAGTGTATAGCACTTAACATTGAGCAATTGTACCTGCGTGTTTATCGGTGTAAATGTACCTAAAAAAAATTCATTCGACAAGAATAAGAAAAATAGCTATTTACTTATTTTATTTTTTTTAAAGGTCTTTAAAAGATATAGGTGTCTTAATTTTGCTTATTTAGGCTCACTGTATTGTACTTAACATTGGCCACTTGCTCCTGCGTGTTCATCGGTGTAAATGTAGCTACAAAAAATTCATTCGACAAGAATACGAAAAATAGCTATATACTTATTTTATTTTTTTTAAAGGTCTTGATATGACACGGGTGTCTTAAATTGGCATATTTTGGCTCATTGTATTGTAATTAACATTGAGCAATTGCTCCTGCGTGTTCATCGGTTTAAATGTTGCTAAAAAAAATTCATTCGACAAGAATAAAAAAAATAGCTATTTACTTATTTTATTTTTTTAAAGGTCTTGATATGATAAGGGTGTCTTAATGTTGCTTATTTTGGCTCATTGTATAGTACTTAACATTAAACAATTGTTCCTGCGTGTTCATCGGTGTAAATGTAGCTAAAAAAAATTCATTCGACAAGAATAAGAAAAATAGCTATTTACTTATTTTTTTTTTTAAAGGTCTTGAAAAGATATAGGTGTCTTAGTTTTGCTTATTTAGGCTCACTGTATTGTACTTAACATTGGCCACTTGCTCGTGCGTGTTCATCGGTGTAAATGTAGCTACAAAAAATTCAATCGACAAGAATACGAAAAATAGCTATTTACTTATTGTATTTTTTTTAAAGGTTTTAAAAAGATATAGGTGTCTTAATTTTGCTTATTTTGGCTTATTGTATTGTACTTGACATTGAGCAATTGCTCCTGCGTGTTCATCGGTTTAAATGTTGCTAAAAAAAATTCATTCGACAAGAATAAAAAAAATAGCTATTTACTTATTTTTTTTTTTAAAGGTCTTGATATGACAAGGGTGTCTTAATTTGGCTTATTTTGGCTCACTGTATTGTAATTACCATTGAGCAATTGCTCCTGCGTGTTCATCGGTGTAAATGTAGCTACAAAAAATTCATTCGACAAGAATACGAAAAATAGCTATATACTTATTTTATTTTTTTTAAAGGTCTTGATATGACACGGGTGTCTTAAATTGGCATATTTTGGCTCATTGTATTGTAATTAACATTGAGCAATTGCTCCTGCGTGTTCATCGGTTTAAATGTTGCTAAAAAAAATTCATTCGACAAGAATAAAAAAAATAGCTATTTACTTATTTTATTTTTTTAAAGGTCTTGATATGACACGGGTGTCTTAAATTGGCTTATTTTGGCTCATTGTATTGTAATTAACATTGAGAAATTGCTCCTGCGTGTTCATCGGTTTAAATGTTGCTAAAAAAAATTCATTCGACAAGAATAAAAAAAATAGCTATTTACTTATTTTATTTTTTTAAAGGTCTTGATATGATAAGGGTGTCTTAATGTTGCTTACTTTGGCTCATTGTATTGTACTCAACATTAAGCAATTGTTCTTGCGTGTTCATCGGTGTAAATGTAGCTAAAAAAAATTCATTCGACAAGAATAAGAAAAATAGCTATTTAATTATTTTATTTTTTTTAAAGGTCTTAAAAAGATAAAGGTGTCTTAATTTTGCTTATTTAGGCTCACTGTATTGTACTTAACATTGGCCACTTGCTCCTGCGTGTTCATCGGTGTAAATGTAGCTACAAAAAATTCATTCGACAAGAATAAGAAAAATAGCTATTTACTTATTTTATTTTTTTTAAAGGTCTTTAAAAGATATAGGTGTCTTAATTTTGCTTATTTAGGCTCACTGTATTGTACTTAACATTGGCCACTTGCTCCTGCGTGTTCATCGGTGTAAATGTAGCTACAAAAAATTCATTCGACAAGAATACGAAAAATAGCTATATACTTATTTTATTTTTTTTAAAGGTCTTGATATGACACGGGTGTCTTAAATTGGCATATTTTGGCTCATTGTATTGTAATTAACATTGAGCAATTGCTCCTGCGTGTTCATCGGTTTAAATGTTGCTAAAAAAAATTCATTCGACAAGAATAAAAAAAATAGCTATTTACTTATTTTATTTTTTTAAAGGTCTTGATATGATAAGGGTGTCTTAATGTTGCTTATTTTGGCTCATTGTATAGTACTTAACATTAAACAATTGTTCCTGCGTGTTCATCGGTGTAAATGTAGCTAAAAAAAATTCATTCGACAAGAATAAGAAAAATAGCTATTTACTTATTTTATTTTTTTTAAAGGTCTTTAAAAGATATAGGTGTCTTAATTTTGCTTATTTAGGCTCACTGTATTGTACTTAACATTGGCCACTTGCTCCTGCGTGTTCATCGGTGTAAATGTAGCTACAAAAAATTCATTCGACAAGAATACGAAAAATAGCTATATACTTATTTTATTTTTTTTAAAGGTCTTGATATGACACGGGTGTCTTAAATTGGCATATTTTGGCTCATTGTATTGTAATTAACATTGAGCAATTGCTCCTGCGTGTTCATCGGTTTAAATGTTGCTAAAAAAAATTCATTCGACAAGAATAAAAAAAATAGCTATTTACTTATTTTATTTTTTTAAAGGTCTTGATATGATAAGGGTGTCTTAATGTTGCTTATTTTGGCTCATTGTATAGTACTTAACATTAAACAATTGTTCCTGCGTGTTCATCGGTGTAAATGTAGCTAAAAAAAATTCATTCGACAAGAATAAGAAAAATAGCTATTTACTTATTTTTTTTTTTAAAGGTCTTGAAAAGATATAGGTGTCTTAGTTTTGCTTATTTAGGCTCACTGTATTGTACTTAACATTGGCCACTTGCTCGTGCGTGTTCATCGGTGTAAATGTACCTAAAAAAAATTCATTCGACAAGAATAAGAAAAATAGCTATTTACTTATTTTATTTTTTTTAAAGGTCTTTAAAAGATATAGGTGTCTTAATTTTGCTTATTTAGGCTCACTGTATTGTACTTAACATTGGCCACTTGCTCCTGCGTGTTCATCGGTGTAAATGTAGCTACAAAAAATTCATTCGACAAGAATACGAAAAATAGCTATATACTTATTTTATTTTTTTTAAAGGTCTTGATATGACACGGGTGTCTTAAATTGGCATATTTTGGCTCATTGTATTGTAATTAACATTGAGCAATTGCTCCTGCGTGTTCATCGGTTTAAATGTTGCTAAAAAAAATTCATTCGACAAGAATAAAAAAAATAGCTATTTACTTATTTTATTTTTTTAAAGGTCTTGATATGATAAGGGTGTCTTAATGTTGCTTATTTTGGCTCATTGTATAGTACTTAACATTAAACAATTGTTCCTGCGTGTTCATCGGTGTAAATGTAGCTAAAAAAAATTCATTCGACAAGAATAAGAAAAATAGCTATTTACTTATTTTTTTTTTTTAAAGGTCTTGAAAAGATATAGGTGTCTTAGTTTTGCTTATTTAGGCTCACTGTATTGTACTTAACATTGGCCACTTGCTCGTGCGTGTTCATCGGTGTAAATGTAGCTACAAAAAATTCAATCGACAAGAATACGAAAAATAGCTATTTACTTATTGTATTTTTTTTAAAGGTTTTAAAAAGATATAGGTGTCTTAATTTTGCTTATTTTGGCTTATTGTATTGTACTTGACATTGAGCAATTGCTCCTGCGTGTTCATCGGTTTAAATGTTGCTAAAAAAAATTCATTCGACAAGAATAAAAAAAATAGCTATTTACTTATTTTTTTTTTTTAAAGGTCTTGATATGACAAGGGTGTCTTAATTTGGCTTATTTTGGCTCATTGTATTGTAATTACCATTGAGCAATTGCTCCTGCGTGTTCATCGGTGTAAATGTAGCTACAAAAAATTCATTCGACAAGAATACGAAAAATAGCTATATACTTATTTTATTTTTTTTAAAGGTCTTGATATGACACGGGTGTCTTAAATTGGCATATTTTGGCTCATTGTATTGTAATTAACATTGAGCAATTGCTCCTGCGTGTTCATCGGTTTAAATGTTGCTAAAAAAAATTCATTCGACAAGAATAAAAAAAATAGCTATTTACTTATTTTATTTTTTTAAAGGTCTTGATATGACACGGGTGTCTTAAATTGGCTTATTTTGGCTCATTGTATTGTAATTAACATTGAGAAATTGCTCCTGCGTGTTCATCGGTTTAAATGTTGCTAAAAAAAATTCATTCGACAAGAATAAAAAAAATAGCTATTTACTTATTTTATTTTTTTAAAGGTCTTGATATGATGAGGGTGTCTTAATGTTGCTTACTTTGGCTCATTGTATTGTACTCAACATTAAGCAATTGTTCTTGCGTGTTCATCGGTGTAAATGTAGCTAAAAAAAATTCATTCGACAAGAATAAGAAAAATAGCTATTTAATTATTTTATTTTTTTTAAAGGTCTTAAAAAGATAAAGGTGTCTTAATTTTGCTTATTTAGGCTCACTGTATTGTACTTAACATTGGCCACTTGCTCCTGCGTGTTCATCGGTGTAAATGTAGCTACAAAAAATTCATTCGACAAGAATAAGAAAAATAGCTATTTACTTATTTTATTTTTTTTAAAGGTCTTTAAAAGATATAGGTGTCTTAATTTTGCTTTTTTTGGCTCAGTGTATTGCACTTAACATTGAGCAATTGTACCTGCGTGTTTATCGGTGTAAATGTACCTAAAAAAAATTCATTCGACAAGAATAAGAAAAATAGCTATTTACTTATTTTATTTTTTTTAAAGGTCTTTAAAAGATATAGGTGTCTTAATTTTGCTTATTTAGGCTCACTGTATTGTACTTAACATTGGCCACTTGCTCCTGCGTGTTCATCGGTGTAAATGTAGCTACAAAAAATTCATTCGACAAGAATACGAAAAATAGCTATATACTTATTTTATTTTTTTTAAAGGTCTTGATATGACACGGGTGTCTTAAATTGGCATATTTTGGCTCATTGTATTGTAATTAACATTGAGCAATTGCTCCTGCGTGTTCATCGGTTTAAATGTTGCTAAAAAAAATTCATTCGACAAGAATAAAAAAAATAGCTATTTACTTATTTTATTTTTTTAAAGGTCTTGATATGATAAGGGTGTCTTAATGTTGCTTATTTTGGCTCATTGTATAGTACTTAACATTAAACAATTGTTCCTGCGTGTTCATCGGTGTAAATGTAGCTAAAAAAAATTCATTCGACAAGAATAAGAAAAATAGCTATTTACTTATTTTTTTTTTTAAAGGTCTTGAAAAGATATAGGTGTCTTAGTTTTGCTTATTTAGGCTCACTGTATTGTACTTAACATTGGCCACTTGCTCGTGCGTGTTCATCGGTGTAAATGTAGCTACAAAAAATTCAATCGACAAGAATACGAAAAATAGCTATTTACTTATTGTATTTTTTTTAAAGGTTTTAAAAAGATATAGGTGTCTTAATTTTGCTTATTTTGGCTTATTGTATTGTACTTGACATTGAGCAATTGCTCCTGCGTGTTCATCGGTTTAAATGTTGCTAAAAAAAATTCATTCGACAAGAATAAAAAAAATAGCTATTTACTTATTTTTTTTTTTAAAGGTCTTGATATGACAAGGGTGTCTTAATTTGGCTTATTTTGGCTCATTGTATTGTAATTACCATTGAGCAATTGCTCCTGCGTGTTCATCGGTGTAAATGTAGCTACAAAAAATTCATTCGACAAGAATACGAAAAATAGCTATTTATTTATTTTATTTTTTTTAAAGGTCTTGATATGACACGGGTGTCTTAATTTGGCTTGTTTTGGCTCAATGTATTGTAATTAACATTGAGCAATTGTTCCTGCGTGTTTATCGGTGTAAATGTACCTAAAAAAAATTCATTCGACAAGAATAAGAAAAATAGCTATTTACTTATTTTATTTTTTTTAAAGGTCTTTAAAAGATATAGGTGTCTTAATTTTGCTTATTTAGGCTCACTGTATTGTACTTAACATTGGCCACTTGCTCCTGCGTGTTCATCGGTGTAAATGTAGCTACAAAAAATTCATTCGACAAGAATACGAAAAATAGCTATATACTTATTTTATTTTTTTTAAAGGTCTTGATATGACACGGGTGTCTTAAATTGGCATATTTTGGCTCATTGTATTGTAATTAACATTGAGCAATTGCTCCTGCGTGTTCATCGGTTTAAATGTTGCTAAAAAAAATTCATTCGACAAGAATAAAAAAAATAGCTATTTACTTATTTTATTTTTTTAAAGGTCTTGATATGATAAGGGTGTCTTAATGTTGCTTATTTTGGCTCATTGTATAGTACTTAACATTAAACAATTGTTCCTGCGTGTTCATCGGTGTAAATGTAGCTAAAAAAAATTCATTCGACAAGAATAAGAAAAATAGCTATTTACTTATTTTTTTTTTTAAAGGTCTTGAAAAGATATAGGTGTCTTAGTTTTGCTTATTTAGGCTCACTGTATTGTACTTAACATTGGCCACTTGCTCGTGCGTGTTCATCGGTGTAAATGTAGCTACAAAAAATTCAATCGACAAGAATACGAAAAATAGCTATTTACTTATTGTATTTTTTTTAAAGGTTTTAAAAAGATATAGGTGTCTTAATTTTGCTTATTTTGGCTTATTGTATTGTACTTGACATTGAGCAATTGCTCCTGCGTGTTCATCGGTTTAAATGTTGCTAAAAAAAATTCATTCGACAAGAATAAAAAAAATAGCTATTTACTTATTTTTTTTTTTAAAGGTCTTGATATGACAAGGGTGTCTTAATTTGGCTTATTTTGGCTCATTGTATTGTAATTACCATTGAGCAATTGCTCCTGCGTGTTCATCGGTGTAAATGTAGCTACAAAAAATTCATTCGACAAGAATACGAAAAATAGCTATTTATTTATTTTATTTTTTTTAAAGGTCTTGATATGACACGGGTGTCTTAATTTGGCTTGTTTTGGCTCAATGTATTGTAATTAACATTGAGCAATTGTTCCTGCGTGTTCATCGGTGTATATGTAGCTAAAAAAAATTCATTCGACAAGAATAAGAAAAATAGCTATTTACTTATTTTATTTTTTTAAAGGTTTTAAAAAGATATAGGTGTCTTAATTTTGCTTATTTTGGCTCATTGTATTGTACTTGACATTAAGCAATTGCTCCTGCGTGTTCATCGGTTTAAATGTTGCTAAAAAAAATTCATTCGACAAGAATAAAAAAAATTATTATTTACTTATTTTATTTTTTTTAAAGGTCTTGATATGATAAGGGTGTCTTAATTTTGCTTATTTTGGCTCATTGTATTGTACTTAACATTGAGCAATTGCTTCTGCGTGTTCATCGGTGTAAATGTAGCTAAAAAAAATTCATTCGACAAGAATAAGAAAAATAGCTATTTACTTATTTTATTTTTTTTAAAGGTTTTAAAAAGATACAGGTGCCTTAATTTTGCTTTTTTTGGCTCAATGTATTGCACTTAACATTGAGCAATTGTTCCTGCGTGTTCATCGGTGTAAATGTACCTAAAAAAAATTCATTCGACAAGAATAAGAAAAATAGCTATTTACTTATTTTATTTTTTTTAAAGGTCTTAAAAAGATATAGGTGTCTTAATGTTGCTTATTTAGGCTCACTGTATTGTAATTAACATTGGCCACTTGCTCCTGCGTGTTCATCGGTGTAAATGTAGCTACAAAAAATTCATTCGACAAGAATACGAAAAATAGCTATATACTTATTTTTTTTTTTTTAAAGGTCTTAATATGACACGGGTGTCTTAATTTTGCTTATTTTGGCTCATTGTATTGTACTTAACATTGAGTAATTGCTCCTGCGTGTTCATCGGTGTAAATGTAGCTAAAAAAAATTCATTCGACAAGAATAAGAAAAATAGCTATTTACTTATTTTATTTTTTTTAAAGGTCTTGAAAAGATATAGGTGTCTTAGTTTTGCTTATTTAGGCTCACTGTATTGTACTTAACATTGGCCACTTGCTCGTGCGTGTTCATCGGTGTAAATTTAGCTACAAAAAATTCAATCGACAAGAATACGAAAAATAGCTATTTACTTATTTTATTTTTTTTAAAGGTCTTGATATGACACGGGTGTCTTAATTTGGCTTGCTTTGGCTCAATGTATTGTAATTAACATTGAGCAATTGTTCCTGCGTGTTCGTCAGTGTAAATGTAGCTAAAAAAAATTCATTCGACAAGAACAAGAAAAATAGCTATTTACTTATTTTATTTTTTTAAAGGTTTTAAAAAGATATAGGTGTCTTAATTTTGCTTATTTTGGCTCATTGTATTGTACTTGACATTAAGCAATTGCTCCTGCGTGTTCATCGGTTTAAATGTTGCTAAAAAAAATTCATTCGACAAGAATAAAAAAAATAGCTATTTACTTATTTTATTTTTTTAAAGGTCTTGATATGATAAGGGTGTCTTAATTTTGCTTATTTTGGCTCATTGTATTGTACTTAACATTGAGCAATTGTACCTGCGTGTTTATCGGTGTAAATGTACCTAAAAAAAATTCATTCGACAAGAATAAGAAAAATAGCTATTTACTTATTTTATTTTTTTTAAAGGTCTTTAAAAGATATAGGTGTCTTAATTTTGCTTATTTAGGCTCACTGTATTGTACTTAACATTGGCCACTTGCTCCTGCGTGTTCATCGGTGTAAATGTAGCTACAAAAAATTCATTCGACAAGAATACGAAAAATAGCTATATACTTATTTTATTTTTTTTAAAGGTCTTGATATGACACGGGTGTCTTAAATTGGCATATTTTGGCTCATTGTATTGTACTTGACATTAAGCAATTGCTCCTGCGTGTTCATCGGTTTAAATGTTGCTAAAAAAAATTCATTCGACAAGAATAAAAAAAATAGCTATTTACTTATTTTATTTTTTTAAAGGTCTTGATATGATAAGGGTGTCTTAATTTTGCTTATTTTGGCTCATTGTATTGTACTTAACATTGAGCAATTGCTTCTTTGTGTTCATCAGTGTAAATGTAGCTAAAAAAAATTCATTCGACAAGAATAAGAAAAATAGCTATTTACTTATTTTATTTTTTTTAAAGGTTTTAAAAAGATATAGGTGTCTTAATTTTGCTTTTTTTGGCTCAGTGTATTGCACTTAACATTGAGCAATTGTACCTGCGTGTTTATCGGTGTAAATGTACCTAAAAAAAATTCATTCGACAAGAATAAGAAAAATAGCTATTTACTTATTTTATTTTTTTTAAAGGTCTTTAAAAGATATAGGTGTCTTAATTTTGCTTATTTAGGCTCACTGTATTGTACTTAACATTGGCCACTTGCTCCTGCGTGTTCATCGGTGTAAATGTAGCTACAAAAAATTCATTCGACAAGAATACGAAAAATAGCTATATACTTATTTTATTTTTTTTAAAGGTCTTGATATGACACGGGTGTCTTAAATTGGCATATTTTGGCTCATTGTATTGTAATTAACATTGAGCAATTGCTCCTGCGTGTTCATCGGTTTAAATGTTGCTAAAAAAAATTCATTCGACAAGAATAAAAAAAATAGCTATTTACTTATTTTATTTTTTTAAAGGTCTTGATATGACAAGGGTGTCTTAGATTGGCTTATTTTGGCTCATTGTATTGTAATTAACATTGAGAAATTGCTCCTGCGTGTTCATCGGTTTAAATGTTGCTAAAAAAAATTCATTCGACAAGAATAAAAAAAATAGCTATTTACTTATTTTATTTTTTTAAAGGTCTTGATATGATAAGGGTGTCTTAATGTTGCTTACTTTGGCTCATTGTATTGTACTCAACATTAAGCAATTGTTCCTGCGTGTTCATCGGTGTAAATGTAGCTAAAAAAAATTCATTCGACAAGAATAAGAAAAATAGCTATTTAATTATTTTATTTTTTTTAAAGGTCTTAAAAAGATAAAGGTGTCTTAATTTTGCTTATTTAGGCTCACTGTATTGCACTTAACATTGGCCACTTGCTCCTGCGTGTTCATCGGTGTAAATGTAGCTACAAAAAATTCATTCGACAAGAATAAGAAAAATAGCTATTTACTTATTTTATTTTTTTTAAAGGTCTTTAAAAGATATAGGTGTCTTAATTTTGCTTTTTTTGGCTCAGTGAATTGCACTTAACATTGAGCAATTGTACCTGCGTGTTTATCGGTGTAAATGTACCTAAAAAAAATTCATTCGACAAGAATAAGAAAAATAGCTATTTACTTATTTTATTTTTTTTAAAGGTCTTTAAAAGATATAGGTGTCTTAATTTTGCTTATTTAGGCTCACTGTATTGTACTTAACATTGGCCACTTGCTCCTGCGTGTTCATCGGTGTAAATGTAGCTACAAAAAATTCATTCGACAAGAATACGAAAAATAGCTATATACTTATTTTATTTTTTTTAAAGGTCTTGATATGACACGGGTGTCTTAAATTGGCATATTTTGGCTCATTGTATTGTAATTAACATTGAGCAATTGCTCCTGCGTGTTCATCGGTTTAAATGTTGCTAAAAAAAATTCATTCGACAAGAATAAAAAAAATAGCTATTTACTTATTTTATTTTTTTAAAGGTCTTGATATGATAAGGGTGTCTTAATGTTGCTTATTTTGGCTCATTGTATAGTACTTAACATTAAACAATTGTTCCTGCGTGTTCATCGGTGTAAATGTAGCTAAAAAAAATTCATTCGACAAGAATAAGAAAAATAGCTATTTACTTATTTTTTTTTTAAAGGTCTTGAAAAGATATAGGTGTCTTAGTTTTGCTTATTTAGGCTCACTGTATTGTACTCAACATTAAGCAATTGTTCTTGCGTGTTCATCGGTGTAAATGTAGCTAAAAAAAATTCATTCGACAAGAATAAGAAAAATAGCTATTTAATTATTTTATTTTTTTTAAAGGTCTTAAAAAGATAAAGGTGTCTTAATTTTGCTTATTTAGGCTCACTGTATTGTACTTAACATTGGCCACTTGCTCCTGCGTGTTCATCGGTGTAAATGTAGCTACAAAAAATTCATTCGACAAGAATAAGAAAAATAGCTATTTACTTATTTTATTTTTTTTAAAGGTCTTTAAAAGATATAGGTGTCTTAATTTTGCTTTTTTTGGCTCAGTGTATTGTACTTAACATTGGCCACTTGCTCCTGCGTGTTCATCGGTGTAAATGTAGCTACAAAAAATTCATTCGACAAGAATACGAAAAATAGCTATATACTTATTTTATTTTTTTTAAAGGTCTTGATATGACACGGGTGTCTTAAATTGGCATATTTTGGCTCATTGTATTGTAATTAACATTGAGCAATTGCTCCTGCGTGTTCATCGGTTTAAATGTTGCTAAAAAAAATTCATTCGACAAGAATAAAAAAAATAGCTATTTACTTATTTTATTTTTTTAAAGGTCTTGATATGATAAGGGTGTCTTAATGTTGCTTATTTTGGCTCATTGTATAGTACTTAACATTAAACAATTGTTCCTGCGTGTTCATCGGTGTAAATGTAGCTAAAAAAAATTCATTCGACAAGAATAAGAAAAATAGCTATTTACTTATTTTTTTTTTTAAAGGTCTTGAAAAGATATAGGTGTCTTAGTTTTGCTTATTTAGGCTCACTGTATTGTACTTAACATTGGCCACTTGCTCGTGCGTGTTCATCGGTGTAAATGTAGCTACAAAAAATTCAATCGACAAGAATACGAAAAATAGCTATTTACTTATTGTATTTTTTTTAAAGGTTTTAAAAAGATATAGGTGTCTTAATTTTGCTTATTTTGGCTTATTGTATTGTACTTGACATTGAGCAATTGCTCCTGCGTGTTCATCGGTTTAAATGTTGCTAAAAAAAATTCATTCGACAAGAATAAAAAAAATAGCTATTTACTTATTTTTTTTTTTTTAAAGGTCTTGATATGACAAGGGTGTCTTAATTTGGCTTATTTTGGCTCATTGTATTGTAATTACCATTGAGCAATTGCTCCTGCGTGTTCATCGGTGTAAATGTAGCTACAAAAAATTCATTCGACAAGAATACGAAAAATAGCTATTTATTTATTTTATTTTTTTTAAAGGTCTTGATATGACACGGGTGTCTTAATTTGGCTTGTTTTGGCTCAATGTATTGTAATTAACATTGAGCAATTGTTCCTGCGTGTTCATCGGTGTAAATGTAGCTAAAAAAAATTCATTCGACAAGAATAAGAAAAATAGCTATTTACTTATTTTATTTTTTTAAAGGTTTTAAAAAGATATAGGTGTCTTAATTTTGCTTATTTTGGCTCATTGTATTGTACTTGACATTAAGCAATTGCTCCTGCGTGTTCATCGGTTTAAATGTTGCTAAAAAAAATTCATTCGACAAGAATAAAAAAAATTATTATTTACTTATTTTATTTTTTTTAAAGGTCTTGATATGATAAGGGTGTCTTAATTTTGCTTATTCTGGCTCATTGTATTGTTCTTAACATTGAGCAATTGCTTCTGCGTGTTCATCGGTGTAAATGTAGCTAAAAAAAATTCATTCGACAAGAATAAGAAAAATAGCTATTTACTTATTTTATTTTTTTTAAAGGTTTTAAAAAGATACAGGTGCCTTAATTTTGCTTTTTTTGGCTCAATGTATTGCACTTAACATTGAGCAATTGTTCCTGCGTGTTCATCGGTGTAAATGTACCTAAAAAAAATTCATTCGACAAGAATAAGAAAAATAGCTATTTACTTATTTTATTTTTTTTAAAGGTCTTAAAAAGATATAGGTGTCTTAATGTTGCTTATTTAGGCTCACTGTATTGTAATTAACATTGGCCACTTGCTCCTGCGTGTTCATCGGTGTAAATGTAGCTACAAAAAATTCATTCGACAAGAATACGAAAAATAGCTATATACTTATTTTTTTTTTTTTTAAAGGTCTTGATATGACACGGGTGTCTTAATTTTGCTTATTTTGGCTCATTGTATTGTACTTAACATTGAGTAATTGCTCCTGCGTGTTCATCGGTGTAAATGTAGCTAAAAAAAATTCATTCGACAAGAATAAGAAAAATAGCTATTTACTTATTTTATTTTTTTTAAAGGTCTTGAAAAGATATAGGTGTCTTAGTTTGGCTTATTTAGGCTCACTGTATTGTACTTAACATTGGCCACTTGCTCGTGCGTGTTCATCGGTGTAAATTTAGCTACAAAAAATTCAATCGACAAGAATACGAAAAATAGCTATTTACTTATTTTATTTTTTTTAAAGGTCTTGATATGACACGGGTGTCTTAATTTGGCTTGCTTTGGCTCAATGTATTGTAATTAACATTGAGCAATTGTTCCTGCGTGTTCATCAGTGTAAATGTAGCTAAAAAAAATTCATTCGACAAGAACAAGAAAAATAGCTATTTACTTATTTTATTTTTTTAAAGGTTTTAAAAAGATATAGGTGTCTTAATTTTGCTTATTTTGGCTCATTGTATTGTACTTGACATTAAGCAATTGCTCCTGCGTGTTCATCGGTTTAAATGTTGCTAAAAAAAATTCATTCGACAAGAATAAAAAAAATAGCTATTTACTTATTTTATTTTTTTAAAGGTCTTGATATGATAAGGGTGTCTTAATTTTGCTTATTTTGGCTCATTGTATTGTACTTAACATTGAGCAATTGTACCTGCGTGTTTATCGGTGTAAATGTACCTAAAAAAAATTCATTCGACAAGAATAAGAAAAATAGCTATTTACTTATTTTATTTTTTTTAAAGGTCTTTAAAAGATATAGGTGTCTTAATTTTGCTTATTTAGGCTCACTGTATTGTACTTAACATTGGCCACTTGCTCCTGCGTGTTCATCGGTGTAAATGTAGCTACAAAAAATTCATTCGACAAGAATACGAAAAATAGCTATATACTTATTTTATTTTTTTTAAAGGTCTTGATATGACACGGGTGTCTTAAATTGGCATATTTTGGCTCATTGTATTGTACTTGACATTAAGCAATTGCTCCTGCGTGTTCATCGGTTTAAATGTTGCTAAAAAAAATTCATTCGACAAGAATAAAAAAAATAGCTATTTACTTATTTTATTTTTTTAAAGGTCTTGATATGATAAGGGTGTCTTAATTTTGCTTATTTTGGCTCATTGTATTGTACTTAACATTGAGCAATTGCTTCTTTGTGTTCATCAGTGTAAATGAAGCTAAAAAAAATTCATTCGACAAGAATAAGAAAAATAGCTATTTACTTATTTTATTTTTTTTAAAGGTTTTAAAAAGATATAGGTGTCTTAATTTTGCTTTTTTTGGCTCAGTGTATTGCACTTAACATTGAGCAATTGTACCTGCGTGTTTTTCGGTGTAAATGTACCTAAAAAAAATTCATTCGACAAGAATAAGAAAAATAGCTATTTACTTATTTTATTTTTTTTAAAGGTCTTTAAAAGATATAGGTGTCTTAATTTTGCTTATTTAGGCTCACTGTATTGTACTTAACATTGGCCACTTGCTCCTGCGTGTTCATCGGTGTAAATGTAGCTACAAAAAATTCATTCGACAAGAATACGAAAAATAGCTATATACTTATTTTATTTTTTTTAAAGGTCTTGATATGACACGGGTGTCTTAAATTGGCATATTTTGGCTCATTGTATTGTAATTAACATTGAGCAATTGCTCCTGCGTGTTCATCGGTTTAAATGTTGCTAAAAAAAATTCATTCGACAAGAATAAAAAAAAATAGCTATTTACTTATTTTATTTTTTTAAAGGTCTTGATATGACAAGGGTGTCTTAAATTGGCTTATTTTGGCTCATTGTATTGTAATTAACATTGAGAAATTGCTCCTGCGTGTTCATCGGTTTAAATGTTGCTAAAAAAAATTCATTCGACAAGAATAAAAAAAATAGCTATTTACTTATTTTATTTTTTTAAAGGTCTTGATATGATAAGGGTGTCTTAATGTTGCTTACTTTGGCTCACTGTATTGTACTCAACATTAAGCAATTGTTCTTGCGTGTTCATCGGTGTAAATGTAGCTAAAAAAAATTCATTCGACAAGAATAAGAAAAATAGCTATTTAATTATTTTATTTTTTTTAAAGGTCTTAAAAAGATAAAGGTGTCTTAATTTTGCTTATTTAGGCTCACTGTATTGTACTTAACATTGGCCACTTGCTCCTGCGTGTTCATCGGTGTAAATGTAGCTACAAAAAATTCATTCGACAAGAATAAGAAAAATAGCTATTTACTTATTTTATTTTTTTAAAGGTCTTTAAAAGATATAGGTGTCTTAATTTTGCTTTTTTTGGCTCAGTGTATTGCACTTAACATTGAGCAATTGTACCTGCGTGTTTATCGGTGTAAATGTACCTAAAAAAAATTCATTCGACAAGAATAAGAAAAATAGCTATTTACTTATTTTATTTTTTTTAAAGGTCTTTAAAAGATATAGGTGTCTTAATTTTGCTTATTTAGGCTCACTGTATTGTACTTAATATTGGCCACTTGCTCCTGCGTGTTCATCGGTGTAAATGTAGCTACAAAAAATTCATTCGACAAGAATACGAAAAATAGCTATATACTTATTTTATTTTTTTTAAAGGTCTTGATATGACACGGGTGTCTTAAATTGGCATATTTTGGCTCATTGTATTGTAATTAACATTGAGCAATTGCTCCTGCGTGTTCATCGGTTTAAATGTTGCTAAAAAAAATTCATTCGACAAGAATAAAAAAAATAGCTATTTACTTATTTTATTTTTTTAAAGGTCTTGATATGATAAGGGTGTCTTCATGTTGCTTATTTTGGCTCATTGTATAGTACTTAACATTAAACAATTGTTCCTGCGTGTTCATCGGTGTAAATGTAGCTAAAAAAAATTCATTCGACAAGAATAAGAAAAATAGCTATTTACTTATTTTTTTTTTTAAAGGTCTTGAAAAGATATAGGTGTCTTAGTTTTGCTTATTTAGGCTCACTGTATTGTACTTAACATTGGCCACTTGCTCGTGCGTGTTCATCGGTGTAAATGTAGCTACAAAAAATTCAATCGACAAGAATACGAAAAATAGCTATTTACTTATTGTATTTTTTTTAAAGGTTTTAAAAAGATATAGGTGTCTTAATTTTGCTTATTTTGGCTTATTGTATTGTACTTGACATTGAGCAATTGCTCCTGCGTGTTCATCGGTTTAAATGTTGCTAAAAAAAATTCATTCGACAAGAATAAAAAAAATAGCTATTTACTTATTTTTTTTTTTTTAAAGGTCTTGATATGACAAGGGTGTCTTAATTTGGCTTATTTTGGCTCATTGTATTGTAATTAACATTGAGCAATTGCTCCTGCGTGTTCATCGGTGTAAATGTAGCTACAAAAAATTCATTCGACAAGAATACGAAAAATAGCTATTTATTTATTTTATTTTTTTTAAAGGTCTTGATATGACACGGGTGTCTTAATTTGGCTTGTTTTGGCTCAATGTATTGTAATTAACATTGAGCAATTGTTCCTGCGTGTTCATCGGTGTAAATGTAGCTAAAAAAAATTCATTCGACAAGAATAAGAAAAATAGCTATTTACTTATTTTATTTTTTTAAAGGTTTTAAAAAGATATAGGTGTCTTAATTTTGCTTATTTTGGCTCATTGTATTGTACTTAACATTGAGCAATTGTACCTGCGTGTTTATCGGTGTAAATGTACCTAAAAAAAATTCATTCGACAAGAATAAGAAAAATAGCTATTTACTTATTTTATTTTTTTTAAAGGTCTTGATATGACACGGGTGTCTTAAATTGGCATATTTTGGCTCATTGTATTGTAATTAACATTGAGCAATTGCTCCTGCGTGTTCATCGGTTTAAATGTTGCTAAAAAAAATTCATTCGACAAGAATAAAAAAAATAGCTATTTACTTATTTTATTTTTTTAAAGGTCTTGATATGACACGGGTGTCTTAAATTGGCTTATTTTGGCTCATTGTATTGTAATTAACATTGAGAATTTGCTCCTGCGTGTTCATCGGTTTAAATGTTGCTAAAAAAAATTCATTCGACAAGAATAAAAAAAATAGCTATTTACTTATTTTATTTTTTTAAAGGTCTTGATATGATAAGGGTGTCTTAATGTTGCTTACTTTGGCTCATTGTATTGTATTCAACATTAAGCAATTGTTCTTGCGTGTTCATCGGTGTAAATGTAGCTAAAAAAAATTCATTCGACAAGAATAAGAAAAATAGCTATTTAATTATTTTATTTTTTTTAAAGGTCTTAAAAAGATAAAGGTGTCTTAATTTTGCTTATTTAGGCTCACTGTATTGTACTTAACATTGGCCACTTGCTCCTGCGTGTTCATCGGTGTAAATGTAGCTACAAAAAATTCATTCGACAAGAATAAGAAAAATAGCTATTTACTTATTTTATTTTTTTTAAAGGTCTTTAAAAGATATAGGTGTCTTAATTTTGCTTATTTAGGCTCACTGTATTGTACTTAACATTGGCCACTTGCTCCTGCGTGTTCATCGGTGTAAATGTAGCTACAAAAAATTCATTCGACAAGAATACGAAAAATAGCTATATACTTATTTTATTTTTTTTAAAGGTCTTGATATGACACGGGTGTCTTAAATTGGCATATTTTGGCTCATTGTATTGTAATTAACATTGAGCAATTGCTCCTGCGTGTTCATCGGTTTAAATGTTGCTAAAAAAAATTCATTCGACAAGAATAAAAAAAATAGCTATTTACTTATTTTATTTTTTTAAAGGTCTTGATATGATAAGGGTGTCTTAATGTTGCTTATTTTGGCTCATTGTATTGTACTTAACGTTAAGCAATTGTTCCTGCGTGTTCATCGGTGTAAATGTAGCTAAAAAAAATTCATTCGACAAGAATAAGAAAAATAGCTATTTACTTATTTTATTTTTTTTAAAGGTCTTGAAAAGATATAGGTGTCTTAGTTTTGCTTATTTAGGCTCACTGTATTGTACTTAACATTGGCCACTTGCTCGTGCGTGTTCATCGGTGTAAATGTAGCTACAAAAAATTCAATCGACAAGAATACGAAAAATAGCTATTTACTTATTGTATTTTTTTTAAAGGTTTTAAAAAGATATAGGTGTCTTAATTTTGCTTATTTTGGCTTATTGTATTGTACTTGACATTGAGCAATTGCTCCTGCGTGTTCATCGGTTTAAATGTTGCTAAAAAAAATTCATTCGACAAGAATAAAAAAAATAGCTATTTACTTATTTTTTTTTTTTTTAAAGGTCTTGATATGACAAGGGTGTCTTAATTTGGCTTATTTTGGCTCATTGTATTGTAATTAACATTGAGCAATTGCTCCTGCGTGTTCATCGGTGTAAATGTAGCTACAAAAAATTCATTCGACAAGAATACGAAAAATAGCTATTTATTTATTTTATTTTTTTTAAAGGTCTTGATATGACACGGGTGTCTTAATTTGGCTTGTTTTGGCTCAATGTATTGTAATTAACATTGAGCAATTGTTCCTGCGTGTTCATCGGTGTAAATGTAGCTAAAAAAAATTCATTCGACAAGAATAAGAAAAATAGCTATTTACTTATTTTATTTTTTTAAAGGTTTTAAAAAGACATAGGTGTCTTAATTTTGCTTATTTTGGCTCATTGTATTGTACTTGACATTAAGCAATTGCTCCTGCGTGTTCATCGGTTTAAATGTTGCTAAAAAAAATTCATTCGACAAGAATAAAAAAAATTATTATTTACTTATTTTATTTTTTTTAAAGGTCTTGATATGATAAGGGTGTCTTAATTTTGCTTATTTTGGCTCATTGTATTGTACTTAACATTGAGCAATTGCTTCTGCGTGTTCATCGGTGTAAATGTAGCTAAAAAAAATTCATTCGACAAGAATAAGAAAAATAGCTATTTACTTATTTTATTTTTTTTAAAGGTTTTAAAAAGATACAGGTGCCTTAATTTTGCTTTTTTTGGCTCAATGTATTGCACTTAACATTGAGCAATTGTTCCTGCGTGTTCATCGGTGTAAATGTACCTAAAAAAAATTCATTCGACAAGAATAAGAAAAATAGCTATTTACTTATTTTATTTTTTTTAAAGGTCTTAAAAAGATATAGGTGTCTTAATGTTGCTTATTTAGGCTCACTGTATTGCATTCAACATTGGCCACTTGCTCCTGCGTGTTCATCGGTGTAAATGTAGCTACAAAAAATTCATTCGACAAGAATACGAAAAATAGCTATATACTTATTTTTTTTTTTTTAAAGGTCTTGATATGACACGGGTGTCTTAAATTGGCTTATTTTGGCTCACTGTATTGTAATTAACATTGAGCAATTGCTCCTGCGTGTTCATCGGTTTAAATGTTGCTAAAAAAAATTCATTCGACAAGAATAAAAAAAATAGCTATTTACTTATTTTAATTTTTTAAGGGTCTTGATATGATAAGGGTGTCTTAATTTTGCTTATTTTGGCTCATTGTATTGTACTTAACATTAAATAATTGCTCCTGCGTGTTCATCGGTGTAAATGTAGCTAAAAAAAATTCATTCGACAAGAATAAGAAAAATAGCTATTTACTTATTTTATTTTTTTTAAAGGTCTTGAAAAGATATAGGTGTCTTAGTTTTGCTTATTTAGGCTCACTGTATTGTACTTAACATTGGCCACTTGCTCGTGCGTGTTCATCGGTGTAAATGTAGCTACAAAAAATTCAATCGACAAGAATACGAAAAATAGCTTTTTACTTATTTTATTTTTTTTAAAGGTCTTGATATGACACGGGTGTCTTAATTTGGCTTGTTTTGGCTCAATGTATTGTAATTAACATTGAGCAATTGTTCCTGCGTGTTCATCAGTGTAAATGTAGCTAAAAAAAATTCATTCGACAAGAACAAGAAAAATAGCTATTTACTTATTTTATTTTTTTAAAGGTTTTAAAAAGATATAGGTGTCTTAATTTTGCTTATTTTGGCTCATTGTATTGTACTTGACATTAAGCAATTGCTCCTGCGTGTTCATCGGTTTAAATGTTGCTAAAAAAAATTCATTCGACAAGAATAAAAAAAATAGCTATTTACTTATTTTATTTTTTTAAAGGTCTTGATATGATAAGGGTGTCTTAATTTTGCTTATTTTGGCTCATTGTATTGTACTTAACATTGAGCAATTGCTTCTTTGTGTTCATCAGTGTAAATGTAGCTAAAAAAAATTCATTCGACAAGAATAAGAAAAATAGCTATTTACTTATTTTATTTTTTTTAAAGGTTTTAAAAAGATATAGGTGTCTTAATTTTGCTTTTTTTGGCTCACTGTATTGCACTTAACATTGAGCAATTGTACCTGCGTGTTTATCGGTGTAAATGTACCTAAAAAAAATTCATTCGACAAGAATAAGAAAAATAGCTATTTACTTATTTTATTTTTTTTAAAGGTCTTTAAAAGATATAGGTGTCTTAATTTTGCTTATTTAGGCTCACTGTATTGTACTTAACATTGGCCACTTGCTCCTGCGTGTTCATCGGTGTAAATGTAGCTACAAAAAATTCATTCGACAAGAATACGAAAAATAGTTATATACTTATTTTATTTTTTTTAAAGGTCTTGATATGACACGGGTGTCTTAAATTGGCATATTTTGGCTCATTGTATTGTAATTAACATTGAGCAATTGCTCCTGCGTGTTCATCGGTTTAAATGTTGCTAAAAAAAATTCATTCGACAAGAATAAAAAAAATAGCTATTTACTTATTTTATTTTTTTAAAGGTCTTGATATGATAAGGGTGTCTTAATGTTGCTTACTTTGGCTCATTGTATTGTACTCAACATTAAGCAATTGTTCTTGCGTGTTCATCGGTGTAAATGTAGCTAAAAAAAATTCATTCGACAAGAATAAGAAAAATAGCTATTTAATTATTTTATTTTTTTTAAAGGTCTTAAAAAGATAAAGGTGTCTTAATTTTGCTTATTTAGGCTCACTGTATTGTACTTAACATTGGCCACTTGCTCCTGCGTGTTCATCGGTGTAAATGTAGCTACAAAAAATTCATTCGACAAGAATAAGAAAAATAGCTATTTACTTATTTTATTTTTTTTAAAGGTCTTTAAAAGATATAGGTGTCTTAATTTTGCTTATTTAGGCTCACTGTATTGTACTTAACATTGGCCACTTGCTCCTGCGTGTTCATCGGTGTAAATGTAGCTACAAAAAATTCATTCGACAAGAATACGAAAAATAGCTATATACTTATTTTATTTTTTTTAAAGGTCTTGATATGACACGGGTGTCTTAAATTGGCATATTTTGGCTCATTGTATTGTAATTAACATTGAGCAATTGCTCCTGCGTGTTCATCGGTTTAAATGTTGCTAAAAAAAATTCATTCGACAAGAATAAAAAAAATAGCTATTTACTTATTTTATTTTTTTAAAGGTCTTGATATGATAAGGGTGTCTTAATGTTGCTTATTTTGGCTCATTGTATTGTACTTAACATTAAGCAATTGTTCCTGCGTGTTCATCGGTGTAAATGTAGCTAAAAAAAATTCATTCGACAAGAATAAGAAAAATAGCTATTTACTTATTTTATTTTTTTTAAAGGTCTTGAAAAGATATAGGTGTCTTAGTTTTGCTTATTTAGGCTCACTGTATTGTACTTAACATTGGCCACTTGCTCGTGCGTGTTCATCGGTGTAAATGTAGCTACAAAAAATTCAATCGACAAGAATACGAAAAATAGCTATTTACTTATTGTATTTTTTTTAAAGGTTTTAAAAAGATATAGGTGTCTTAATTTTGCTTATTTTGGCTTATTGTATTGTACTTGACATTGAGCAATTGCTCCTGCGTGTTCATCGGTTTAAATGTTGCTAAAAAAAATTCATTCGACAAGAATAAAAAAAATAGCTATTTACTTATTTTTTTTTTTTTTAAAGGTCTTGATATGACAAGGGTGTCTTAATTTGGCTTATTTTGGCTCATTGTATTGTAATTAACATTGAGCAATTGCTCCTGCGTGTTCATCGGTGTAAATGTAGCTACAAAAAATTCATTCGACAAGAATACGAAAAATAGCTATTTATTTATTTTATTTTTTTTAAAGGTCTTGATATGACACGGGTGTCTTAATTTGGCTTGTTTTGGCTCAATGTATTGTAATTAACATTGAGCAATTGTTCCTGCGTGTTCATCGGTGTAAATGTAGCTAAAAAAAATTCATTCGACAAGAATAAGAAAAATAGCTATTTACTTATTTTATTTTTTTAAAGGTTTTAAAAAGATATAGGTGTCTTAATTTTGCTTATTTTGGCTCATTGTATTGTACTTGACATTAAGCAATTGCTCCTGCGTGTTCATCGGTTTAAATGTTGCTAAAAAAAATTCATTCGACAAGAATAAAAAAAATTATTATTTACTTATTTTATTTTTTTTAAAGGTCTTGATATGATAAGGGTGTCTTAATTTTGCTTATTTTGGCTCATTGTATTGTACTTAACATTGAGCAATTGCTTCTGCGTGTTCATCGGTGTAAATGTAGCTAAAAAAAATTCATTCGACAAGAATAAGAAAAATAGCTATTTACTTATTTTATTTTTTTTAAAGGTTTTAAAAAGATACAGGTGCCTTAATTTTGCTTTTTTTGGCTCAATGTATTGCACTTAACATTGAGCAATTGTTCCTGCGTGTTCATCGGTGTAAATGTACCTAAAAAAAATTCATTCGACAAGAATAAGAAAAATAGCTATTTACTTATTTTATTTTTTTTAAAGGTCTTAAAAAGATATAGGTGTCTTAATGTTGCTTATTTAGGCTCACTGTATTGTACTTAACATTGGCCACTTGCTCCTGCGTGTTCATCGGTGTAAATGTAGCTACAAAAAATTCATTCGACAAGAATACGAAAAATAGCTATATACTTATTTTTTTTTTTTTAAAGGTCTTGATATGACACGGGTGTCTTAAATTGGCTTATTTTGGCTCACTGTATTGTAATTAACATTGGGCAATTGCTCCTGCGTGTTCATCGGTTTAAATGTTGCTAAAAAAAATTCATTCGACAAGAATAAAAAAAATAGCTATTTACTTATTTTAATTTTTTAAGGGTCTTGATATGATAAGGGTGTCTTAATTTTGCTTATTTTGGCTCATTGTATTGTACTTAACATTGAGTAATTGCTCCTGCGTGTTCATCGGTGTAAATGTAGCTAAAAAAAATTCATTCGACAAGAATAAGAAAAATAGCTATTTACTTATTTTATTTTTTTTAAAGGTCTTGAAAAGATATAGGTGTCTTAGTTTTGCTTATTTAGGCTCACTGTATTGTACTTAACATTGGCCACTTGCTCGTGCGTGTTCATCGGTGTAAATGTAGCTACAAAAAATTCAATCGACAAGAATACGAAAAATAGCTTTTTACTTATTTTATTTTTTTTAAAGGTCTTGATATGACACGGGTGTCTTAAATTGGCTTGTTTTGGCTCAATGTATTGTAATTAACATTGAGCAATTGTTCCTGCGTGTTCATCAGTGTAAATGTAGCTAAAAAAAATTCATTCGACAAGAACAAGAAAAATAGCTATTTACTTATTTTATTTTTTTAAAGGTTTTAAAAAGATATAGGTGTCTTAATTTTGCTTATTTTGGCTCATTGTATTGTACTTGACATTAAGCAATTGCTCCTGCGTGTTCATCGGTTTAAATGTTGCTAAAAAAAATTCATTCGACAAGAATAAAAAAAATAGCTATTTACTTATTTTATTTTTTTAAAGGTCTTGATATGATAAGGGTGTCTTAATTTTGCTTATTTTGGCTCATTGTATTGTACTTAACATTGAGCAATTGCTTCTTTGTGTTCATCAGTGTAAATGTAGCTAAAAAAAATTCATTCGACAAGAATAAGAAAAATAGCTATTTACTTATTTTATTTTTTTTAAAGGTTTTAAAAAGATATAGGTGTCTTAATTTTGCTTTTTTTGGCTCAGTGTATTGCACTTAACATTGAGCAATTGTACCTGCGTGTTTATCGGTGTAAATGTACCTAAAAAAAATTCATTCGACAAGAATAAGAAAAATAGCTATTTACTTATTTTATTTTTTTTAAAGGTCTTTAAAAGATATAGGTGTCTTAATTTTGCTTATTTAGGCTCACTGTATTGTACTTAACATTGGCCACTTGCTCCTGCGTGTTCATCGGTGTAAATGTAGCTACAAAAAATTCATTCGACAAGAATACGAAAAATAGTTATATACTTATTTTATTTTTTTTAAAGGTCTTGATATGACACGGGTGTCTTAAATTGGCATATTTTGGCTCACTGTATTGTAATTAACATTGAGCAATTGCTCCTGCGTGTTCATCGGTTTAAATGTTGCTAAAAAAATTCATTCGACAAGAATAAAAAAAATAGCTATTTACTTATTTTATTTTTTTAAAGGTCTTGATATGACACGGGTGTCTTAAATTGGCTTATTTTGGCTCATTGTATTGTAATTAACATTGAGAAATTGCTCCTGCGTGTTCATCGGTTTAAATGTTGCTAAAAAAAATTCATTCGACAAGAATAAAAAAAATAGCTATTTAATTATTTTATTTTTTTAAAGGTCTTGATATGATAAGGGTGTCTTAATGTTGCTTACTTTGGCTCATTGTATTGTACTCAACATTAAGCAATTGTTCTTGCGTGTTCATCGGTGTAAATGTAGCTAAAAAAAATTCATTCGACAAGAATAAGAAAAATAGCTATTTAATTATTTTATTTTATTTAAAGGTCTTAAAAAGATAAAGGTGTCTTAATTTTGCTTATTTAGGCTCACTGTATTGTACTTAACATTGGCCACTTGCTCCTGCGTGTTCATCGGTGTAAATGTAGCTACAAAAAATTCATTCGACAAGAATACGAAAAATAGCTATATACTTATTTTATTTTTTTTAAAGGTCTTGATATGACAGGGGTGTCTTAAATTGGCTTATTTAGGCTCACTGTATTGTAATTAACATTGAGCAATTGCTCCTGCGTGTTCATCGGTTTAAATGTTGCTAAAAAAATTCATTCGACAAGAATAAAAAAAATAGCTATTTACTTATTTTATTTTTTTAAGGGTCTTGATATGATAAGGGTGTCTTAATTTTGCTTATTTTGGCTCATTGTATTGTACTTAACATTAAGCAATTGCTCCTGCGTGTTCATCGGTGTAAATGTAGCTAAAAAAAATTCATTCGACAAGAATAAGAAAAATAGCTATTTACTTATTTTATTTTTTTTAAAGGTCTTGAAAAGATATAGGTGTCTTAATTTTGCTTATTTTGGCTCATTGTATTGTACTTAACATTGAGCAATTGCTTCTGCGTGTTCATCGGTGTAAATGTAGCTAAAAAAAATTCATTCGACAAGAATAAGAAAAATAGCTATTTACTTATTTTATTTTTTTTAAAGGTTTTAAAAAGATACAGGTGCCTTAATTTTGCTTTTTTTGGCTCAATGTATTGCACTTAACATTGAGCAATTGTTCCTGCGTGTTCATCGGTGTAAATGTACCTAAAAAAAATTCATTCGACAAGAATAAGAAAAATAGCTATTTACTTATTTTATTTTTTTTAAAGGTCTTAAAAAGATATAGGTGTCTTAATGTTGCTTATTTAGGCTCACTGTATTGTACTTAACATTGGCCACTTGCTCCTGCGTGTTCATCGGTGTAAATGTAGCTACAAAAAATTCATTCGACAAGAATACGAAAAATAGCTATATACTTATTTTTTTTTTTTTAAAGGTCTTGATATGACACGGGTGTCTTAATTTTGCTTATTTTGGCTCATTGTATTGTACTTAACATTGAGTAATTGCTCCTGCGTGTTCATCGGTGTAAATGTAGCTAAAAAAAATTCATACGACAAGAATTAGAAAAATGGCTATTTACTTATTTTATTTTTTTAAAGGTTTTAAAAAGATATAGGTGTCTTAATTTTGCTTATTTTGGCTCACTGTATTGCACTTGACATTGAGCAATTGCTCTTGCGTGTTCATCGGTTTAAATGTGGCTAAAAAAAATTCATTCGACAAGAATAAAAAAAATAGCTATTTACTTATTTTTTTTTTTTTAAAGGTCTTGATATGATAAGGGTGTCTTAATTTTGCTTATTTTGGCTCATTGTATTGTACTTAACATTGAGCAATGTCTCCTGCGTGTTCATCGGTGTAAATGTAGCTAAAAAAAATTCATTCGACAAGAATAAGAAAAATAGCAATTTACTTATTTTATTTTTTTAAAGGTTTTAAAAAGATATAGGTGTCTTAATTTTGCTTATTTTGGCTCAATGTATTGTTCTTAACATTGAGCAATTGTTTGTGCGTGTTCATCGGTGTAAATGTAGCTAAAAAAAATTCATTCGACAAGAATAAGAAAAATAGCTATTTACTTATTTTATTTTTCAAAAGGTCTTGATATGATAAGGGTGTGTTAATTTTGCTTACTTTGGCTCACGGTATTGTATTTAACATTGAGCAATTGCTCCTGCGTGTTGATCAGTGTAAATGTAGCTAAAAAAAATTCATTCGACAAGAATAAAAAAAATAGCTATTTACTTATTTTATTTTTTTAAGGGTCTTGATATGATAAGGGTGTCTTAATTTTGATTATTTTGGCTCATTGTATTGTACTTAACATTGAGCAATTGTACCTGCGTGTTTATCGGTGTAAATGTACCTAAAAAAAATTCATTCGACAAGAATAAGAAAAATAGCTATTTACTTATTTTATTTTTTTTAAAGGTTTTAAAAAGATATAGGTGTCTTAATTTTGCTTTTTTTGGCTCAGTGTATTGCAATTAACATTGAGCAATTGTACCTGCGTGTTTATCGGTGTAAATGTACCTAAAAAAAATTCATTCGACAAGAATAAGAAAAATAGCTATTTACTTATTTTATTTTTTTTAAAGGTCTTTAAAAGATATAGGTGTCTTAATTTTGCTTATTTAGGCTCACTGTATTGTACTTAACATTGGCCACTTGCTCCTGCGTGTTCATCGGTGTAAATGTAGCTACAAAAAATTCATTCGACAAGAATACGAAAAATAGCTATATACTTATTTTATTTTTTTTAAAGGTCTTGATATGACACGGGTGTCTTAAATTGGCATGTTTTGGCTCATTGTATTGTAATTAACATTGAGCAATTGCTCCTGCGTGTTCATCGGTTTAAATGTTGCTAAAAAAAATTCATTCGACAAGAATAAAAAAAATAGCTATTTACTTATTTTATTTTTTTAAAGGTCTTGATATGATAAGGGTGTCTTAATGTTGCTTACTTTGGCTCATTGTATTGTACTCAACATTAAGCAATTGTTCTTGCGTGTTCATCGGTGTAAATGTAGCTAAAAAAAATTCATTCGACAAGAATAAGAAAAATAGCTATTTAATTATTTTATTTTTTTTAAAGGTCTTAAAAAGATAAAGGTGTCTTAATTTTGCTTATTTAGGCTCACTGTATTGTGCTTAACATTGGCCACTTGCTCCTGCGTGTTCATCGGTGTAAATGTAGCTACAAAAAATTCATTCGACAAGAATAAGAAAAATAGCTATTTACTTATTTTATTTTTTTAAAGGTCTTTAAAAGATATAGGTGTCTTAATTTTGCTTATTTAGGCTCACTGTATTGTACTTAACATTGGCCACTTGCTCCTGCGTGTTCATCGGTGTAAATGTAGCTACAAAAAATTCATTCGACAAGAATACGAAAAATAGCTATATACTTATTTTATTTTTTTTAAAGGTCTTGATATGACACGGGTGTCTTAAATTGGCATATTTTGGCTCATTGTATTGTAATTAACATTGAGCAATTGCTCCTGCGTGTTCATCGGTTTAAATGTTGCTAAAAAAAATTCATTCGACAAGAATAAAAAAAATAGCTATTTACTTATTTTATTTTTTTAAAGGTCTTGATATGATAAGGGTGTCTTAATGTTGCTTATTTTGGCTCATTGTATTGTACTTAACATTAAGCAATTGTTCCTGCGTGTTCATCGGTGTAAATGTAGCTAAAAAAAATTCATTCGACAAGAATAAGAAAAATAGCTATTTACTTATTTTATTTTTTTTAAAGGTCTTGAAAAGATATAGGTGTCTTAGTTTTGCTTATTTAGGCTCACTGTATTGTACTTAACATTGGCCACTTGCTCGTGCGTGTTCGTCGGTGTAAATGTAGCTACAAAAAATTCAATCGACAAGAATACGAAAAATAGCTATTTACTTATTGTATTTTTTTTAAAGGTTTTAAAAAGATATAGGTGTCTTAATTTTGCTTATTTTGGCTTATTGTATTGTACTTGACATTGAGCAATTGCTCCTGCGTGTTCATCGGTTTAAATGTTGCTAAAAAAAATTCATTCGACAAGAATAAAAAAAATAGCTATTTACTTATTTTTTTTTTTTTTAAAGGTCTTGATATGACAAGGGTGTCTTAATTTGGCTTATTTTGGCTCATTGTATTGTAATTAACATTGAGCAATTGCTCCTGCGTGTTCATCGGTGTAAATGTAGCTACAAAAAATTCATTCGACAAGAATACGAAAAATAGCTATTTATTTATTTTATTTTTTTTAAAGGTCTTGATATGACACGGGTGTCTTAATTTGGCTTGTTTTGGCTCAATGTATTGTAATTAACATTGAGCAATTGTTCCTGCGTGTTCATCGGTGTAAATGTAGCTAAAAAAAATTCATTCGACAAGAATAAGAAAAATATCTATTTACTTATTTTATTTTTTTAAAGGTTTTAAAAAGATATAGGTGTCTTAATTTTGCTTATTTTGGCTCATTGTATTGTACTTGACATTAAGCAATTGCTCCTGCGTGTTCATCGGTTTAAATGTTGCTAAAAAAAATTCATTCGACAAGAATAAAAAAAATTATTATTTACTTATTTTATTTTTTTTAAAGGTCTTGATATGATAAGGGTGTCTTAATTTTGCTTATTTTGGCTCATTGTATTGTACTTAACATTGAGCAATTGCTTCTGCGTGTTCATCGGTGTAAATGTAGCTAAAAAAAATTCATTCGACAAGAATAAGAAAAATAGCTATTTACTTATTTTATTTTTTTTAAAGGTTTTAAAAAGATACAGGTGCCTTAATTTTGCTTTTTTTGGCTCAATGTATTGCACTTAACATTGAGCAATTGTTCCTGCGTGTTCATCGGTGTAAATGTACCTAAAAAAAATTCATTCGACAAGAATAAGAAAAATAGCTATTTACTTATTTTATTTTTTTTAAAGGTCTTAAAAAGATATAGGTGTCTTAGTGTTGCTTATTTAGGCTCACTGTATTGTACTTAACATTGGCCACTTGCTCCTGCGTGTTCATCGGTGTAAATGTAGCTACAAAAAATTCATTCGACAAGAATACGAAAAATAGCTATATACTTATTTTTTTTTTTTTAAAGGTCTTGATATGACACGGGTGTCTTAAATTGGCTTATTTTGGCTCACTGTATTGTAATTAACATTGAGCAATTGCTCCTGCGTGTTCATCGGTTTAAATGTTGCTAAAAAAAATTCATTCGACAAGAATAAAAAAAATGGCTATTTACTTATTTTAATTTTTTAAGGGTCTTGATATGATAAGGGTGTCTTAATTTTGCTTATTTTGGCTCATTGTATTGTACTTAACATTGAGTAATTGCTCCTGCGTGTTCATCGGTGTAAATGTAGCTAAAAAAATTCATTCGACAAGAATAAGAAAAATAGCTATTTACTTATTTTATTTTTTTTAAAGGTCTTGAAAAGATATAGGTGTCTTAGTTTTGCTTATTTAGGCTCACTGTATTGTACTTAACATTGGCCACTTGCTCGTGCGTGTTCATCGGTGTAAATGTAGCTACAAAAAATTCAATCGACAAGAATACGAAAAATAGCTTTTTACTTATTTTATTTTTTTTAAAGGTCTTGATATGACACGGGTGTCTTAATTTGGCTTGTTTTGGCTCAATGTATTGTAATTAACATTGAGCAATTGTTCCTGCGTGTTCATCAGTGTAAATGTAGCTAAAAAAAATTCATTCGACAAGAACAAGAAAAATAGCTATTTACTTATTTTATTTTTTTAAAGGTTTTAAAAAGATATAGGTGTCTTAATTTTGCTTATTTTGGCTCATTGTATTGTACTTGACATTAAGCAATTGCTCCTGCGTGTTCATCGGTTTAAATGTTGCTAAAAAAAATTCATTCGACAAGAATAAAAAAAATAGCTATTTACTTATTTTATTTTTTTAAAGGTCTTGATATGATAAGGGTGTCTTAGTTTTGCTTATTTTGGCTCATTGTATTGTACTGAACATTGAGCAATTGCTTCTTTGTGTTCATCAGTGTAAATGTAGCTAAAAAAAATTCATTCGACAAGAATAAGAAAAATAGCTATTTACTTATTTTATTTTTTTTAAAGGTTTTAAAAAGATATAGGTGTCTTAATTTTGCTTTTTTTGGCTCAGTGTATTGCACTTAACATTGAGCAATTGTACCTGCGTGTTTATCGGTGTAAATGTACCTAAAAAAAATTCATTCGACAAGAATAAGAAAAATAGCTATTTACTTATTTTATTTTTTTTAAAGGTCTTTAAAAGATATAGGTGTCTTAATTTTGCTTATTTAGGCTCACTGTATTGTACTTAACATTGGCCACTTGCTCCTGTGTGTTCATCGGTGTAAATGTAGCTACAAAAAATTCATTCGACAAGAATACGAAAAATAGTTATATACTTATTATATTTTTTTTAAAGGTCTTGATATGACACGGGTGTCTTAAATTGGCATATTTTGGCTCACTGTATTGTAATTAACATTGAGCAATTGCTCCTGCGTGTTCATCGGTTTAAATGTTGCTAAAAAAATTCATTCGACAAGAATAAAAAAAATAGCTATTTACTTATTTTATTTTTTTAAAGGTCTTGATATGACTCGGGTGTCTTAAATTGGCTTATTTTGGCTCACTGTATTGTAATTAACATTGAGAAATTGCTCCTGCGTGTTCATCGGTTTAAATGTTGCTAAAAAAAATTCATTCGACAAGAATAAAAAAAATAGCTATTTAATTATTTTATTTTTTTAAAGGTCTTGATATGATAAGGGTGTCTTAATGTTGCTTACTTTGGCTCATTGTATTGTACTCAACATTAAGCAATTGTTCTTGCGTGTTCATCGGTGTAAATGTAGCTAAAAAAAATTCATTCGACAAGAATAAGAAAAATAGCTATTTAATTATTTTATTTTATTTAAAGGTCTTAAAAAGATAAAGGTGTCTTAATTTTGCTTATTTAGGCTCACTGTATTGTACTTAACATTGGCCACTTGCTCCTGCGTGTTCATCGGTGTAAATGTAGCTACAAAAAATTCATTCGACAAGAATACGAAAAATAGCTATATACTTATTTTAGTTTTTTTTAAAGGTCTTGATATGACAGGGGTGTCTTAAATTGGCTTATTTAGGCTCACTGTATTGTAATTAACATTGAGCAATTGCTCCTGCGTGTTCATCGGTTTAAATGTTGCTAAAAAAATTCATTCGACAAGAATAAAAAAAATAGCTATTTACTTATTTTATTTTTTTAAGGGTCTTGATATGATAAGGGTGTCTTAATTTTGCTTATTTTGGCTCATTGTATTGTACTTAACATTAAGCAATTGCTGCTGCGTGTTCATCGGTGTAAATGTAGCTAAAAAAAATTCATTCGACAAGAATAAGAAAAATAGCTATTTACTTATTTTATTTTTTTTAAAGGTCTTGAAAAGATATAGGTGTCTTAATTTTGCTTATTTTGGCTCATTGTATTGTACTTAACATTGAGCAATTGCTTCTACGTGTTCATCGGTGTAAATGTAGCTAAAAAAAATTCATTCGACAAGAATAAGAAAAATAGCTATTTACTTATTTTATTTTTTTTAAAGGTTTTAAAAAGATACAGGTGCCTTAATTTTGCTTTTTTTGGCTCAATGTATTGCACTTAACATTGAGCAATTGTTCCTGCGTGTTCATCGGTGTAAATGTACCTAAAAAAAATTCATTCGACAAGAATAAGAAAAATAGCTATTTACTTATTTTATTTTTTTTAAAGGTCTTAAAAAGATATAGGTGTCTTAATGTTGCTTATTTAGGCTCACTGTATTGTACTTAACATTGGCCACTTGCTCCTGCGTGTTCATCGGTGTAAATGTAGCTACAAAAAATTCATTCGACAAGAATACGAAAAATAGCTATATACTTATTTTTTTTTTTTTAAAGGTCTTGATATGACACGGGTGTCTTAATTTTGCTTATTTTGGCTCATTGTATTGTACTTAACATTGAGTAATTGCTCCTGCGTGTTCATCGGTGTAAATGTAGCTAAAAAAAATTCATACGACAAGAATTAGAAAAATGGCTATTTACTTATTTTATTTTTTTAAAGGTTTTAAAAAGATATAGGTGTCTTAATTTTGCTTATTTTGGCTCACTGTATTGCACTTGACATTGAGCAATTGCTCTTGCGTGTTCATCGGTTTAAATGTGGCTAAAAAAAATTCATTCGACAAGAATAAAAAAAATAGCTATTTACTTATTTTTTTTTTTTTAAAGGTCTTGATATGATAAGGGTGTCTTAATTTTGCTTATTTTGGCTCATTGTATTGTACTTAACATTGAGCAATGTCTCCTGCGTGTTCATCGGTGTAAATGTAGCTAAAAAAAATTCATTCGACAAGAATAAGAAAAATAGCAATTTACTTATTTTATTTTTTTAAAGGTTTTAAAAAGATATAGGTGTCTTAATTTTGCTTATTTTGGCTCAATGTATTGTTCTTAACATTGAGCAATTGTTTGTGCGTGTTCATCGGTGTAAATGTAGCTAAAAAAAATTCATTCGACAAGAATAAGAAAAATAGCTATTTACTTATTTTATTTTTCAAAAGGTCTTGATATGATAAGGGTGTGTTAATTTTGCTTACTTTGGCTCAGGGTATTGTATTTAACATTGAGCAATTGCTCCTGCGTGTTGATCAGTGTAAATGTAGCTAAAAAAAATTCATTCGACAAGAATAAAAAAAATAGCTATTTACTTATTTTATTTTTTTAAGGGTCTTGATATGATAAGGGTGTCTTAATTTTGCTTATTTTGGCTCATTGTATTGTACTTAACATTGAGCAATTGTACCTGCGTGTTTATCGGTGTAAATGTACCTAAAAAAAATTCATTCGACAAGAATAAGAAAAATAGCTATTTACTAATTTTATTTTTTTTAAAGGTCTTTAAAAGATATAGGTGTCTTAATTTTGCTTTTTTTGGCTCAGTGTATTGCACTTGACATTAAGCAATTGCTCCTGCGTGTTCATCGGTTTAAATGTTGCTAAAAAAAATTCATTCGACAAGAATACGAAAAATAGCTATTTACTTATTTTATTTTTTTTAAAGGTCTTGATATGACACGGGTGTCTTAATTTGGCTTGTTTTGGCTCAATGTATTGTACTTAACATTAAGCAATTGTTCCTGCGTGTTCATCGGTGTAAATGTAGCTAAAAAAAATTCATTCGACAAGAATAAGAAAAATAGCTATTTACTTATTTTATTTTTTTTAAAGGTCTTGAAAAGATATAGGTGTCTTAGTTTTGCTTATTTAGGCTCACTGTATTGTACTTAACATTGGCCACTTGCTCGTGCGTGTTCGTCGGTGTAAATGTAGCTACAAAAAATTCAATCGACAAGAATACGAAAAATAGCTATTTACTTATTGTATTTTTTTTAAAGGTTTTAAAAAGATATAGGTGTCTTAATTTTGCTTATTTTGGCTTATTGTATTGTACTTGACATTGAGCAATTGCTCCTGCGTGTTCATCGGTTTAAATGTTGCTAAAAAAAATTCATTCGACAAGAATAAAAAAAATAGCTATTTACTTATTTTTTTTTTTTTTAAAGGTCTTGATATGACAAGGGTGTCTTAATTTGGCTTATTTTGTTTCATTGTATTGTAATTAACATTGAGCAATTGCTCCTGCGTGTTCATCGGTGTAAATGTAGCTACAAAAAATTCATTCGACAAGAATACGAAAAATAGCTATTTATTTATTTTATTTTTTTTAAAGGTCTTGATATGACACGGGTGTCTTAATTTGGCTTGTTTTGGCTCAATGTATTGTAATTAACATTGAGCAATTGTTCCTGCGTGTTCATCGGTGTAAATGTAGCTAAAAAAAATTCATTCGACAAGAATAAGAAAAATATCTATTTACTTATTTTATTTTTTTAAAGGTTTTAAAAAGATATAGGTGTCTTAATTTTGCTTATTTTGGCTCATTGTATTGTACTTGACATTAAGCAATTGCTCCTGCGTGTTCATCGGTTTAAATGTTGCTAAAAAAAATTCATTCGACAAGAATAAAAAAAATTATTATTTACTTATTTTATTTTTTTTAAAGGTCTTGATATGATAAGGGTGTCTTAATTTTGCTTATTTTGGCTCATTGTATTGTACTTAACATTGAGCAATTGCTTCTGCGTGTTCATCGGTGTAAATGTAGCTAAAAAAAATTCATTCGACGAGAATAAGAAAAATAGCTATTTACTTATTTTATTTTTTTTAAAGGTTTTAAAAAGATACAGGTGCCTTAATTTTGCTTTTTTTGGCTCAATGTATTGCACTTAACATTGAGCAATTGTTCCTGCGTGTTCATCGGTGTAAATGTACCTAAAAAAAATTCATTCGACAAGAATAAGAAAAATAGCTATTTACTTATTTTATTTTTTTTAAAGGTCTTAAAAAGATATAGGTGTCTTAGTGTTGCTTATTTAGGCTCACTGTATTGTACTTAACATTGGCCACTTGCTCCTGCGTGTTCATCGGTGTAAATGTAGCTACAAAAAATTCATTCGACAAGAATACGAAAAATAGCTATATACTTATTTTTTTTTTTTAAAGGTCTTGATATGACACGGGTGTCTTAAATTGGCTTATTTTGGCTCACTGTATTGTAATTAACATTGAGCAATTGCTCCTGCGTGTTCATCGGTTTAAATGTTGCTAAAAAAAATTCATTCGACAAGAATAAAAAAAATGGCTATTTACTTATTTTAATTTTTTAAGGGTCTTGATATGATAAGGGTGTCTTAATTTTGCTTATTTTGGCTCATTGTATTGTACTTAACATTGAGTAATTGCTCCTGCGTGTTCATCGGTGTAAATGTAGCTAAAAAAAATTCATTCGACAAGAATAAGAAAAATAGCTATTTACTTATTTTATTTTTTTTAAAGGTCTTGAAAAGATATAGGTGTCTTAGTTTTGCTTATTTAGGCTCACTGTATTGTACTTAACATTGGCCACTTGCTCGTGCGTGTTCATCGGTGTAAATGTAGCTACAAAAAATTCAATCGACAAGAATACGAAAAATAGCTTTTTACTTATTTTATTTTTTTTAAAGGTCTTGATATGACACGGGTGTCTTAATTTGGCTTGTTTTGGCTCAATGTATTGTAATTAACATTGAGCAATTGTTCCTGCGTGTTCATCAGTGTAAATGTAGCTAAAAAAAATTCATTCGACAAGAACAAGAAAAATAGCTATTTACTTATTTTATTTTTTTAAAGGTTTTAAAAAGATATAGGTGTCTTAATTTTGCTTATTTTGGCTCATTGTATTGTACTTGACATTAAGCAATTGCTCCTGCGTGTTCATCGGTTTAAATGTTGCTAAAAAAAATTCATTCGACAAGAATAAAAAAAATAGCTATTTACTTATTTTATTTTTTTAAAGGTCTTGATATGATAAGGGTGTCTTAATTTTGCTTATTTTGGCTCATTGTATTGTACTTAACATTGAGCAATTGCTTCTTTGTGTTCATCAGTGTAAATGTAGCTAAAAAAAATTCATTCGACAAGAATAAGAAAAATAGCTATTTACTTATTTTATTTTTTTTAAAGGTTTTAAAAAGATATAGGTGTCTTAATTTTGCTTTTTTTGGCTCAGTGTATTGCACTTAACATTGAGCAATTGTACCTGCGTGTTTATCGGTGTAAATGTACCTAAAAAAAATTCATTCGACAAGAATAAGAAAAATAGCTATTTACTTATTTTATTTTTTTTAAAGGTCTTTAAAAGATATAGGTGTCTTAATTTTGCTTATTTAGGCTCACTGTATTGTACTTAACATTGGCCACTTGCTCCTGCGTGTTCATCGGTGTAAATGTAGCTACAAAAAATTCATTCGACAAGAATACGAAAAATAGTTATATACTTATTATATTTTTTTTAAAGGTCTTGATATGACACGGGTGTCTTAAATTGGCATATTTTGGCTCACTGTATTGTAATTAACATTGAGCAATTGCTCCTGCGTGTTCATCGGTTTAAATGTTGCTAAAAAAATTCATTCGACAAGAATAAAAAAAATAGCTATTTACTTATTTTATTTTTTTAAAGGTCTTGATATGACTCGGGTGTCTTAAATTGGCTTATTTTGGCTCATTGTATTGTAATTAACATTGAGAAATTGCTCCTGCGTGTTCATCGGTTTAAATGTTGCTAAAAAAAATTCATTCGACAAGAATAAAAAAAATAGCTATTTAATTATTTTATTTTTTTAAAGGTCTTGATATGATAAGGGTGTCTTAATGTTGCTTACTTTGGCTCATTGTATTGTACTCAACATTAAGCAATTGTTCTTGCGTGTTCATCGGTGTAAATGTAGCTAAAAAAAATTCATTCGACAAGAATAAGAAAAATAGCTATTTAATTATTTTATTTTATTTAAAGGTCTTAAAAAGATAAAGGTGTCTTAATTTTGCTTATTTAGGCTCACTGTATTGTACTTAACATTGGCCACTTGCTCCTGCGTGTTCATCGGTGTAAATGTAGCTACAAAAAATTCATTCGACAAGAATACGAAAAATAGCTATATACTTATTTTAGTTTTTTTTAAAGGTCTTGATATGACAGGGGTGTCTTAAATTGGCTTATTTAGGCTCACTGTATTGTAATTAACATTGAGCAATTGCTCCTGCGTGTTCATCGGTTTAAATGTTGCTAAAAAAATTCATTCGACAAGAATAAAAAAAATAGCTATTTACTTATTTTATTTTTTTAAGGGTCTTGATATGATAAGGGTGTCTTAATTTTGCTTATTTTGGCTCATTGTATTGTACTTAACATTAAGCAATTGCTCCTGCGTGTTCATCGGTGTAAATGTAGCTAAAAAAAATTCATTCGACAAGAATAAGAAAAATAGCTATTTACTTATTTTATTTTTTTTAAAGGTCTTGAAAAGATATAGGTGTCTTAATTTTGCTTATTTTGGCTCATTGTATTGTACTTAACATTGAGCAATTGCTTCTGCGTGTTCATCGGTGTAAATGTAGCTAAAAAAAATTCATTCGACAAGAATAAGAAAAATAGCTATTTACTTATTTTATTTTTTTTAAAGGTTTTAAAAAGATACAGGTGCCTTAATTTTGCTTTTTTTGGCTCAATGTATTGCACTTAACATTGAGCAATTGTTCCTGCGTGTTCATCGGTGTAAATGTACCTAAAAAAAATTCATTCGACAAGAATAAGAAAAATAGCTATTTACTTATTTTATTTTTTTTAAAGGTCTTAAAAAGATATAGGTGTCTTAATGTTGCTTATTTAGGCTCACTGTATTGTACTTAACATTGGCCACTTGCTCCTGCGTGTTCATCGGTGTAAATGTAGCTACAAAAAATTCATTCGACAAGAATACGAAAAATAGCTATATACTTATTTTTTTTTTTTTAAAGGTCTTGATATGACACGGGTGTCTTAATTTTGCTTATTTTGGCTCATTGTATTGTACTTAACATTGAGTAATTGCTCCTGCGTGTTCATCGGTGTAAATGTAGCTAAAAAAAATTCATACGACAAGAATTAGAAAAATGGCTATTTACTTATTTTATTTTTTTAAAGGTTTTAAAAAGATATAGGTGTCTTAATTTTGCTTATTTTGGCTCACTGTATTGCACTTGACATTGAGCAATTGCTCTTGCGTGTTCATCGGTTTAAATGTGGCTAAAAAAAATTCATTCGACAAGAATAAAAAAAATAGCTATTTACTTATTTTTTTTTTTTTAAAGGTCTTGATATGATAAGGGTGTCTTAATTTGGCTTATTTTGTTTCATTGTATTGTAATTAACATTGAGCAATTGCTCCTGCGTGTTCATCGGTGTAAATGTAGCTACAAAAAATTCATTCGACAAGAATACGAAAAATAGCTATTTATTTATTTTATTTTTTTTAAAGGTCTTGATATGACACGGGTGTCTTAATTTGGCTTGTTTTGGCTCAATGTATTGTAATTAACATTGAGCAATTGTTCCTGCGTGTTCATCGGTGTAAATGTAGCTAAAAAAAATTCATTCGACAAGAATAAGAAAAATATCTATTTACTTATTTTATTTTTTTAAAGGTTTTAAAAAGATATAGGTGTCTTAATTTTGCTTATTTTGGCTCATTGTATTGTACTTGACATTAAGCAATTGCTCCTGCGTGTTCATCGGTTTAAATGTTGCTAAAAAAAATTCATTCGACAAGAATAAAAAAAATTATTATTTACTTATTTTATTTTTTTTAAAGGTCTTGATATGATAAGGGTGTCTTAATTTTGCTTATTTTGGCTCATTGTATTGTACTTAACATTGAGCAATTGCTTCTGCGTGTTCATCGGTGTAAATGTAGCTAAAAAAAATTCATTCGACAAGAATAAGAAAAATAGCTATTTACTTATTTTATTTTTTTTAAAGGTTTTAAAAAGATACAGGTGCCTTAATTTTGCTTTTTTTGGCTCAATGTATTGCACTTAACATTGAGCAATTGTTCCTGCGTGTTCATCGGTGTAAATGTACCTAAAAAAAATTCATTCGACAAGAATAAGAAAAATAGCTATTTACTTATTTTATTTTTTTTAAAGGTCTTAAAAAGATATAGGTGTCTTAGTGTTGCTTATTTAGGCTCACTGTATTGTACTTAACATTGGCCACTTGCTCCTGCGTGTTCATCGGTGTAAATGTAGCTACAAAAAATTCATTCGACAAGAATACGAAAAATAGCTATATACTTATTTTTTTTTTTTAAAGGTCTTGATATGACACGGGTGTCTTAAATTGGCTTATTTTGGCTCACTGTATTGTAATTAACATTGAGCAATTGCTCCTGCGTGTTCATCGGTTTAAATGTTGCTAAAAAAAATTCATTCGACAAGAATAAAAAAAATGGCTATTTACTTATTTTAATTTTTTAAGGGTCTTGATATGATAAGGGTGTCTTAATTTTGCTTATTTTGGCTCATTGTATTGTACTTAACATTGAGTAATTGCTCCTGCGTGTTCATCGGTGTAAATGTAGCTAAAAAAAATTCATTCGACAAGAATAAGAAAAATAGCTATTTACTTATTTTATTTTTTTTAAAGGTCTTGAAAAGATATAGGTGTCTTAGTTTTGCTTATTTAGGCTCACTGTATTGTACTTAACATTGGCCACTTGCTCGTGCGTGTTCATCGGTGTAAATGTAGCTACAAAAAATTCAATCGACAAGAATACGAAAAATAGCTTTTTACTTATTTTATTTTTTTTAAAGGTCTTGATATGACACGGGTGTCTTAATTTGGCTTGTTTTGGCTCAATGTATTGTAATTAACATTGAGCAATTGTTCCTGCGTGTTCATCAGTGTAAATGTAGCTAAAAAAAATTCATTCGACAAGAACAAGAAAAATAGCTATTTACTTATTTTATTTTTTTAAAGGTTTTAAAAAGATATAGGTGTCTTAATTTTGCTTATTTTGGCTCATTGTATTGTACTTGACATTAAGCAATTGCTCCTGCGTGTTCATCGGTTTAAATGTTGCTAAAAAAAATTCATTCGACAAGAATAAAAAAAATAGCTATTTACTTATTTTATTTTTTTAAAGGTCTTGATATGATAAGGGTGTCTTAATTTTGCTTATTTTGGCTCATTGTATTGTACTTAACATTGAGCAATTGCTTCTTTGTGTTCATCAGTGTAAATGTAGCTAAAAAAAATTCATTCGACAAGAATAAGAAAAATAGCTATTTACTTATTTTATTTTTTTTAAAGGTTTTAAAAAGATATAGGTGTCTTAATTTTGCTTTTTTTGGCTCAGTGTATTGCACTTAACATTGAGCAATTGTACCTGCGTGTTTATCGGTGTAAATGTACCTAAAAAAAATTCATTCGACAAGAATAAGAAAAATAGCTATTTACTTATTTTATTTTTTTTAAAGGTCTTTAAAAGATATAGGTGTCTTAATTTTGCTTATTTAGGCTCACTGTATTGTACTTAACATTGGCCACTTGCTCCTGCGTGTTCATCGGTGTAAATGTAGCTACAAAAAATTCATTCGACAAGAATACGAAAAATAGTTATATACTTATTATATTTTTTTTAAAGGTCTTGATATGACACGGGTGTCTTAAATTGGCATATTTTGGCTCACTGTATTGTAATTAACATTGAGCAATTGCTCCTGCGTGTTCATCGGTTTAAATGTTGCTAAAAAAATTCATTCGACAAGAATAAAAAAAATAGCTATTTACTTATTTTATTTTTTTAAAGGTCTTGATATGACTCGGGTGTCTTAAATTGGCTTATTTTGGCTCATTGTATTGTAATTAACATTGAGAAATTGCTCCTGCGTGTTCATCGGTTTAAATGTTGCTAAAAAAAATTCATTCGACAAGAATAAAAAAAATAGCTATTTAATTATTTTATTTTTTTAAAGGTCTTGATATGATAAGGGTGTCTTAATGTTGCTTACTTTGGCTCATTGTATTGTACTCAACATTAAGCAATTGTTCTTGCGTGTTCATCGGTGTAAATGTAGCTAAAAAAAATTCATTCGACAAGAATAAGAAAAATAGCTATTTAATTATTTTATTTTATTTAAAGGTCTTAAAAAGATAAAGGTGTCTTAATTTTGCTTATTTAGGCTCACTGTATTGTACTTAACATTGGCCACTTGCTCCTGCGTGTTCATCGGTGTAAATGTAGCTACAAAAAATTCATTCGACAAGAATACGAAAAATAGCTATATACTTATTTTAGTTTTTTTTAAAGGTCTTGATATGACAGGGGTGTCTTAAATTGGCTTATTTAGGCTCACTGTATTGTAATTAACATTGAGCAATTGCTCCTGCGTGTTCATCGGTTTAAATGTTGCTAAAAAAATTCATTCGACAAGAATAAAAAAAATAGCTATTTACTTATTTTATTTTTTTAAGGGTCTTGATATGATAAGGGTGTCTTAATTTTGCTTATTTTGGCTCATTGTATTGTACTTAACATTAAGCAATTGCTCCTGCGTGTTCATCGGTGTAAATGTAGCTAAAAAAAATTCATTCGACAAGAATAAGAAAAATAGCTATTTACTTATTTTATTTTTTTTAAAGGTCTTGAAAAGATATAGGTGTCTTAATTTTGCTTATTTTGGCTCATTGTATTGTACTTAACATTGAGCAATTGCTTCTGCGTGTTCATCGGTGTAAATGTAGCTAAAAAAAATTCATTCGACAAGAATAAGAAAAATAGCTATTTACTTATTTTATTTTTTTTAAAGGTTTTAAAAAGATACAGGTGCCTTAATTTTGCTTTTTTTGGCTCAATGTATTGCACTTAACATTGAGCAATTGTTCCTGCGTGTTCATCGGTGTAAATGTACCTAAAAAAAATTCATTCGACAAGAATAAGAAAAATAGCTATTTACTTATTTTATTTTTTTTAAAGGTCTTAAAAAGATATAGGTGTCTTAATGTTGCTTATTTAGGCTCACTGTATTGTACTTAACATTGGCCACTTGCTCCTGCGTGTTCATCGGTGTAAATGTAGCTACAAAAAATTCATTCGACAAGAATACGAAAAATAGCTATATACTTATTTTTTTTTTTTTAAAGGTCTTGATATGACACGGGTGTCTTAATTTTGCTTATTTTGGCTCATTGTATTGTACTTAACATTGAGTAATTGCTCCTGCGTGTTCATCGGTGTAAATGTAGCTAAAAAAAATTCATACGACAAGAATTAGAAAAATGGCTATTTACTTATTTTATTTTTTTAAAGGTTTTAAAAAGATATAGGTGTCTTAATTTTGCTTATTTTGGCTCACTGTATTGCACTTGACATTGAGCAATTGCTCTTGCGTGTTCATCGGTTTAAATGTGGCTAAAAAAAATTCATTCGACAAGAATAAAAAAAATAGCTATTTACTTATTTTTTTTTTTTTAAAGGTCTTGATATGATAAGGGTGTCTTAATTTTGCTTATTTTGGCTCATTGTATTGTACTTAACATTGAGCAATGTCTCCTGCGTGTTCATCGGTGTAAATGTAGCTAAAAAAAATTCATTCGACAAGAATAAGAAAAATAGCAATTTACTTATTTTATTTTTTTAAAGGTTTTAAAAAGATATAGGTGTCTTAATTTTGCTTATTTTGGCTCAATGTATTGTTCTTAACATTGAGCAATTGTTTGTGCGTGTTCATCGGTGTAAATGTAGCTAAAAAAAATTCATTCGACAAGAATAAGAAAAATAGCTATTTACTTATTTTATTTTTCAAAAGGTCTTGATATGATAAGGGTGTGTTAATTTTGCTTACTTTGGCTCAGGGTATTGTATTTAACATTGAGCAATTGCTCCTGCGTGTTGATCAGTGTAAATGTAGCTAAAAAAAATTCATTCGACAAGAATAAAAAAAATAGCTATTTACTTATTTTATTTTTTTAAGGGTCTTGATATGATAAGGGTGTCTTAATTTTGCTTATTTTGGCTCATTGTATTGTACTTAACATTGAGCAATTGTACCTGCGTGTTTATCGGTGTAAATGTACCTAAAAAAAATTCATTCGACAAGAATAAGAAAAATAGCTATTTACTAATTTTATTTTTTTTAAAGGTCTTTAAAAGATATAGGTGTCTTAATTTTGCTTTTTTTGGCTCAGTGTATTGCACTTGACATTAAGCAATTGCTCCTGCGTGTTCATCGGTTTAAATGTTGCTAAAAAAAATTCATTCGACAAGAATACGAAAAATAGCTATTTACTTATTTTATTTTTTTTAAAGGTCTTGATATGACACGGGTGTCTTAATTTGGCTTGTTTTGGCTCAATGTATTGTAATTAACATTGAGCAATTGTTCCTGCGTGTTCATCAGTGTAAATGTAGCTAAAAAAAATTCATTCGACAAGAACAAGAAAAATAGCTATTAACTTATTTTATTTTTTTAAAGGTTTTAAAAAGATATAGGTGTCTTAATTTTGCCTATTTTGGCTCATTGTATTGTACTTGACATTAAGCAATTGTTCCTGCGTGTTCATCGGTTTAAATGTTGCTAAAAAAAATTCATTCGACAAGAATAAAAAAAATAGCTATTTACTTATTTTATTTTTTTAAAGGTCTTGATATGATAAGGGTGTCTTAATTTTGCTTATTTTGGCTCATTGTATTGTACTTAACATTGAGCAATTGCTTCTTTGTGTTCATCAGTGTAAATGTAGCTAAAAAAAATTCATTCGACAAGAATAAGAAAAATAGCTATTTACTTATTTTATTTTTTTTAAAGGTTTTAAAAAGATATAGGTGTCTTAATTTTGCTTTTTTTGGCTCAGTGTATTGCACTTAACATTGAGCAATTGTACCTGCGTGTTTATCGGTGTAAATGTACCTAAAAAAAATTCATTCGACAAGAATAAGAAAAATAGCTATTTACTTATTTTATTTTTTTTAAAGGTCTTTAAAAGATATAGGTGTCTTAGTTTTGCTTATTTAGGCTCACTGTATTGTACTTAACATTGGCCACTTGCTCTTGCGTGTTCATCGGTGTAAATGTAGCTACAAAAAATTCATTCGACAAGAATACGAAAAATAGCTATATACTTATTTTATTTTTTTTAAAGGTCTTGATATGACACGGGTGTCTTAAATTGGCATATTTTGGCTCATTGTATTGTAATTAACATTGAGCAATTGCTCCTGCGTGTTCATCAGTTTAAATGTTGCTAAAAAAAATTCATTCGACAAGAATAAAAAAAATAGCTATTTACTTATTTTATTTTTTTAAAGGTCTTGATATGACACGGGTGTCTTAAATTGGCTTATTTTGGCTCATTGTATTGTAATTAACATTGAGAAATTGCTCCTGCGTGTTCATCGGTTTAAATGTTGCTAAAAAAAATTCATTCGACAAGAATAAAAAAAATAGCTATTTACTTATTTTATTTTTTTAAAGGTCTTGATATGATAAGGGTGTCTTAATGTTGCTTACTTTGGCTCATTGTATTGTACTCAACATTAAGCAATTGTTCTTGCGTGTTCATCGGTGTAAATGTAGCTAAAAAAAATTCATTCGACAAGAATAAGAAAAATAGCTATTTAATTATTTTATTTTTTTTAAAGGTCTTAAAAAGATAAAGGTGTCTTAATTTTGCTTATTTAGGCTCACTGTATTGTACTTAACATTGGCCACTTGCTCCTGCGTGTTCATCGGTGTAAATGTAGCTACAAAAAATTCATTCGACAAGAATAAGAAAAATAGCTATTTACTTATTTTATTTTTTTTAAAGGTCTTTAAAAGATATAGGTGTCTTAATTTTGCTTTTTTTGGCTCAGTGTATTGCACTTAACATTGAGCAATTGTACCTGCGTGTTTATCGGTGTAAATGTACCTAAAAAAAATTCATTCGACAAGAATAAGAAAAATAGCTATTTACTTATTTTATTTTTTTTAAAGGTCTTTAAAAGATATAGGTGTCTTAATTTTGCTTATTTAGGCTCACTGTATTGTACTTAACATTGGCCACTTGCTCCTGCGTGTTCATCGGTGTAAATGTAGCTACAAAAAATTCATTCGACAAGAATACGAAAAATAGCTATATACTTATTTTATTTTTTTTAAAGGTCTTGATATGACACGGGTGTCTTAAATTGGCATATTTTGGCTCATTGTATTGTAGTTAACATTGAGCAATTGCTCCTAAGTGTTCATCGGCTTAAATGTTGCTAAAAAAAATTCATTCGACAAGAATAAAAAAAATAGCTATTTACTTATTTTATTTTTTTAAAGGTCTTGATATGATAAGGGTGTCTTGATGTTGCTTATTTTGGCTCATTGTATAGTACTTAACATTAAACAATTGTTCCTGCGTGTTCATCGGTGTAAATGTAGCTAAAAAAAATTCATTCGACAAGAATAAGAAAAATAGCTATTTACTTATTTTTTTTTTTTAAAGGTCTTGAAAAGATATAGGTGTCTTAGTTTTGCTTATTTAGGCTCACTGTATTGTACTTAACATTGGCCACTTGCTCGTGCGTGTTCATCGGTGTAAATGTAGCTACAAAAAATTCAATCGACAAGAAAACGAAAAATAGCTATTTACTTATTGTATTTTTTTTAAAGGTTTTAAAAAGATATAGGTGTCTTAATTTTGCTTATTTTGGCTTATTGTATTGTACTTGACATTGAGCAATTGCTCCTGCGTGTTCATCGGTTTAAATGATGCTAAAAAAAATTCATTCGACAAGAATAAAAAAAATAGCTATTTACTTATTTTTTTTTTTTAAAGGTCTTGATATGACAAGGGTGTCTTAATTTGGCTTATTTTGGCTCATTGTATTGTAATTAACATTGAGCAATTGCTCCTGCGTGTTCATCGGTGTAAATGTAGCTACAAAAAATTCATTCGACAAGAATACGAAAAATAGCTATTTATTTTTTTTTTTTTTTTTAAAGGTCTTGATATGACACGGGTGTCTTAATTTGGCTTGTTTTGGCTCAATGTATTGTAATTAACATTGAGCAATTGTTCCTGCGTGTTCATCGGTGTAAATGTAGCTAAAAAAAATTCATTCGACAAGAATAAGAAAAATAGCTATTTACTTATTTTATTTTTTTAAAGGTTTTAAAAAGATATAGGTGTCTTAATTTTGCTTATTTTGGCTCATTGTATTGTACTTGACATTAAGCAATTGCTCCTGCGTGTTCATCGGTTTAAATGTTGCTAAAAAAAATTCATTCGACAAGAATAAAAAAAATTATTATTTACTTATTTTATTTTTTTTAAAGGTCTTGATATGATAAGGGTGTCTTAATTTTGCTTATTTTGGCTCATTGTATTGTACTTAACATTGAGCAATTGCTTCTGCGTGTTCATCGGTGTAAATGTAGCTAAAAAAAATTCATTCGACAAGAATAAGAAAAATAGCTATTTACTTATTTTATTTTTTTTAAAGGTTTTAAAAAGATACAGGTGCCTTAATTTTGCTTTTTTTGGCTCACTGTATTGCACTTAACATTGAGCAATTGTTCCTGCGTGTTCATCGGTGTAAATGTACCTAAAAAAAATTCATTCGACAAGAATAAGAAAAATAGCTATTTACTTATTTTATTTTTTTTAAAGGTCTTAAAAAGATATAGGTGTCTTAATGTTGCTTATTTAGGCTCACTGTATTGTACTTAACATTGGCCACTTGCTCCTGCGTGTTCATCGGTGTAAATGTAGCTACAAAAAATTCATTCGACAAGAATACGAAAAATAGCTATATACTTATTTTTTTTTTTTTAAAGGTCTTGATATGACACGGGTGTCTTAATTTGGCTTGTTTTGGCTCAATGTATTGTAATTAACATTGAGCAATTGTTCCTGCGTGTTCATCAGTGTAAATGTAGCTAAAAAAAATTCATTCGACAAGAACAAGAAAAATAGCTATTTACTTATTTTATTTTTTTAAAGGTTTTAAAAAGATATAGGTGTCTTAATTTTGCTTATTTTGGCTCATTGTATTGTACTTGACATTAAGCAATTGCTCCTGCGTGTTCGTCGGTTTAAATGTTGCTAAAAAAAATTCATTCGACAAGAATAAAAAAAATAGCTATTTACTTATTTTATTTTTTTAAAGGTCTTGATATGATAAGGGTGTCTTAATTTTGCTTATTTTGGCTCATTGTATTGTACTTAACATTGAGCAATTGCTTCTTTGTGTTCATCAGTGTAAATGTAGCTAAAAAAAATTCATTCGACAAGAATAAGAAAAATAGCTATTTACTTATTTTATTTTTTTTAAAGGTTTTAAAAAGATATAGGTGTCTTAATTTTGCTTTTTTTGGCTCAGTGTATTGCACTTAACATTGAGCAATTGTACCTGCGTGTTTATCGGTGTAAATGTACCTAAAAAAAATTCATTCGACAAGAATAAGAAAAATAGCTATTTACTTATTTTATTTTTTTTAAAGGTCTTTAAAAGATATAGGTGTCTTAATTTTGCTTATTTAGGCTCACTGTATTGTACTTAACATTGGCCACTTGCTCCTGCGTGTTCATCGGTGTAAATGTAGCTACAAAAAATTCATTCGACAAGAATACGAAAAATAGCTATATACTTATTTTATTTTTTTTAAAGGTCTTGATATGACACGGGTGTCTTAAATTGGCATATTTTGGCTCATTGTATTGTACTTGACATTAAGCAATTGCTCCTGCGTGTTCATCGGTTTAAATGTTGCTAAAAAAAATTCATTCGACAAGAATAAAAAAAATAGCTATTTACTTATTTTATTTTTTTAAAGGTCTTGATATGATAAGGGTGTCTTAATTTTGCTTATTTTGGCTCATTGTATTGTACTTAACATTGAGCAATTGCTTCTTTGTGTTCATCAGTGTAAATGTAGCTAAAAAAAATTCATTCGACAAGAATAAGAAAAATAGCTATTTACTTATTTTATTTTTCAAAAGGTCTTGATATGATAAGGGTGTGTTAATTTTGCTTACTTTGGCTCAGGGTATTGTATTTAACATTGAGCAATTGCTCCTGCGTGTTGATCAGTGTAAATGTAGCTAAAAAAAATTCATTCGACAAGAATAAAAAAAATAGCTATTTACTTATTTTATTTTTTTAAGGGTCTTGATATGATAAGGGTGTCTTAATTTTGCTTATTTTGGCTCATTGTATTGTACTTAACATTGAGCAATTGTACCTGCGTGTTTATCGGTGTAAATGTACCTAAAAAAAATTCATTCGACAAGAATAAGAAAAATAGCTATTTACTAATTTTATTTTTTTTAAAGGTCTTTAAAAGATATAGGTGTCTTAATTTTGCTTTTTTTGGCTCAGTGTATTGCACTTGACATTAAGCAATTGCTCCTGCGTGTTCATCGGTTTAAATGTTGCTAAAAAAAATTCATTCGACAAGAATACGAAAAATAGCTATTTACTTATTTTATTTTTTTTAAAGGTCTTGATATGACACGGGTGTCTTAATTTGGCTTGTTTTGGCTCAATGTATTGTAATTAACATTGAGCAATTGTTCCTGCGTGTTCATCAGTGTAAATGTAGCTAAAAAAAATTCATTCGACAAGAACAAGAAAAATAGCTATTTACTTATTTTATTTTTTTAAAGGTTTTAAAAAGATATAGGTGTCTTAATTTTGCCTATTTTGGCTCATTGTATTGTACTTGACATTAAGCAATTGCTCCTGCGTGTTCATCGGTTTAAATGTTGCTAAAAAAAATTCATTCGACAAGAATAAAAAAAATAGCTATTTACTTATTTTATTTTTTTAAAGGTCTTGATATGATAAGGGTGTCTTAATTTTGCTTATTTTGGCTCATTGTATTGTACTTAACATTGAGCAATTGCTTCTTTGTGTTCATCAGTGTAAATGTAGCTAAAAAAAATTCATTCGACAAGAATAAGAAAAATAGCTATTTACTTATTTTATTTTTTTTAAAGGTTTTAAAAAGATATAGGTGTCTTAATTTTGCTTTTTTTGGCTCAGTGTATTGCACTTAACATTGAGCAATTGTACCTGCGTGTTTATCGGTGTAAATGTACCTAAAAAAAATTCATTCGACAAGAATAAGAAAAATAGCTATTTACTTATTTTATTTTTTTTAAAGGTCTTTAAAAGATATAGGTGTCTTAATTTTGCTTATTTAGGCTCACTGTATTGTACTTAACATTGGCCACTTGCTCTTGCGTGTTCATCGGTGTAAATGTAGCTACAAAAAATTCATTCGACAAGAATACGAAAAATAGCTATATACTTATTTTATTTTTTTTAAAGGTCTTGATATGACACGGGTGTCTTAAATTGGCATATTTTGGCTCATTGTATTGTAATTAACATTGAGCAATTGCTCCTGCGTGTTCATCAGTTTAAATGTTGCTAAAAAAAATTCATTCGACAAGAATAAAAAAAATAGCTATTTACTTATTTTATTTTTTTAAAGGTCTTGATATGACACGGGTGTCTTAAATTGGCTTATTTTGGCTCATTGTATTGTAATTAACATTGAGAAATTGCTCCTGCGTGTTCATCGGTTTAAATGTTGCTAAAAAAAATTCATTCGACAAGAATAAAAAAAATAGCTATTTACTTATTTTATTTTTTTAAAGGTCTTGATATGATAAGGGTGTCTTAATGTTGCTTACTTTGGCTCATTGTATTGTACTCAACATTAAGCAATTGTTCTTGCGTGTTCATCGGTGTAAATGTAGCTAAAAAAAATTCATTCGACAAGAATAAGAAAAATAGCTATTTAATTATTTTATTTTTTTTAAAGGTCTTAAAAAGATAAAGGTGTCTTAATTTTGCTTATTTAGGCTCACTGTATTGTACTTAACATTGGCCACTTGCTCCTGCGTGTTCATCGGTGTAAATGTAGCTACAAAAAATTCATTCGACAAGAATAAGAAAAATAGCTATTTACTTATTTTATTTTTTTTAAAGGTCTTTAAAAGATATAGGTGTCTTAATTTTGCTTTTTTTGGCTCAGTGTATTGCACTTAACATTGAGCAATTGTACCTGCGTGTTTATCGGTGTAAATGTACCTAAAAAAAATTCATTCGACAAGAATAAGAAAAATAGCTATTTACTTATTTTATTTTTTTTAAAGGTCTTTAAAAGATATAGGTGTCTTAATTTTGCTTATTTAGGCTCACTGTATTGTACTTAACATTGGCCACTTGCTCCTGCGTGTTCATCGGTGTAAATGTAGCTACAAAAAATTCATTCGACAAGAATACGAAAAATAGCTATATACTTATTTTATTTTTTTTAAAGGTCTTGATATGACACGGGTGTCTTAAATTGGCATATTTTGGCTCATTGTATTGTAGTTAACATTGAGCAATTGCTCCTAAGTGTTCATCGGTTTAAATGTTGCTAAAAAAAATTCATTCGACAAGAATAAAAAAAATAGCTATTTACTTATTTTATTTTTTTAAAGGTCTTGATATGATAAGGGTGTCTTGATGTTGCTTATTTTGGCTCATTGTATAGTACTTAACATTAAACAATTGTTCCTGCGTGTTCATCGGTGTAAATGTAGCTAAAAAAAATTCATTCGACAAGAATAAGAAAAATAGCTATTTACTTATTTTTTTTTTTTAAAGGTCTTGAAAAGATATAGGTGTCTTAGTTTTGCTTATTTAGGCTCACTGTATTGTACTTAACATTGGCCACTTGCTCGTGCGTGTTCATCGGTGTAAATGTAGCTACAAAAAATTCAATCGACAAGAATACGAAAAATAGCTATTTACTTATTGTATTTTTTTTAAAGGTTTTAAAAAGATATAGGTGTCTTAATTTTGCTTATTTTGGCTTATTGTATTGTACTTGACATTGAGCAATTGCTCCTGCGTGTTCATCGGTTTAAATGATGCTAAAAAAAATTCATTCGACAAGAATAAAAAAAATAGCTATTTACTTATTTTTTTTTTTTTAAAGGTCTTGATATGACAAGGGTGTCTTAATTTGGCTTATTTTGGCTCATTGTATTGTAATTAACATTGAGCAATTGCTCCTGCGTGTTCATCGGTGTAAATGTAGCTACAAAAAATTCATTCGACAAGAATACGAAAAATAGCTATTTATTTTTTTTTTTTTTTTTAAAGGTCTTGATATGACACGGGTGTCTTAATTTGGCTTGTTTTGGCTCAATGTATTGTAATTAACATTGAGCAATTGTTCCTGCGTGTTCATCGGTGTAAATGTAGCTAAAAAAAATTCATTCGACAAGAATAAGAAAAATAGCTATTTACTTATTTTATTTTTTTAAAGGTTTTAAAAAGATATAGGTGTCTTAATTTTGCTTATTTTGGCTCATTGTATTGTACTTGACATTAAGCAATTGCTCCTGCGTGTTCATCGGTTTAAATGTTGCTAAAAAAAATTCATTCGACAAGAATAAAAAAAATTATTATTTACTTATTTTATTTTTTTTAAAGGTCTTGATATGATAAGGGTGTCTTAATTTTGCTTATTTTGGCTCATTGTATTGTACTTAACATTGAGCAATTGCTTCTGCGTGTTCATCGGTGTAAATGTAGCTAAAAAAAATTCATTCGACAAGAATAAGAAAAATAGCTATTTACTTATTTTATTTTTTTTAAAGGTTTTAAAAAGATACAGGTGCCTTAATTTTGCTTTTTTTGGCTCACTGTATTGCACTTAACATTGAGCAATTGTTCCTGCGTGTTCATCGGTGTAAATGTACCTAAAAAAAATTCATTCGACAAGAATAAGAAAAATAGCTATTTACTTATTTTATTTTTTTTAAAGGTCTTAAAAAGATATAGGTGTCTTAATGTTGCTTATTTAGGCTCACTGTATTGTACTTAACATTGGCCACTTGCTCCTGCGTGTTCATCGGTGTAAATGTAGCTACAAAAAATTCATTCGACAAGAATACGAAAAATAGCTATATACTTATTTTTTTTTTTTTAAAGGTCTTGATATGACACGGGTGTCTTAATTTGGCTTGTTTTGGCTCAATGTATTGTAATTAACATTGAGCAATTGTTCCTGCGTGTTCATCAGTGTAAATGTAGCTAAAAAAAATTCATTCGACAAGAACAAGAAAAATAGCTATTTACTTATTTTATTTTTTTAAAGGTTTTAAAAAGATATAGGTGTCTTAATTTTGCTTATTTTGGCTCATTGTATTGTACTTGACATTAAGCAATTGCTCCTGCGTGTTCGTCGGTTTAAATGTTGCTAAAAAAAATTCATTCGACAAGAATAAAAAAAATAGCTATTTACTTATTTTATTTTTTTAAAGGTCTTGATATGATAAGGGTGTCTTAATTTTGCTTATTTTGGCTCATTTATTGTACTTAACATTGAGCAATTGCTTCTTTGTGTTCATCAGTGTAAATGTAGCTAAAAAAAATTCATTCGACAAGAATAAGAAAAATAGCTATTTACTTATTTTATTTTTTTTAAAGGTTTTAAAAAGATATAGGTGTCTTAATTTTGCTTTTTTTGGCTCAGTGTATTGCACTTAACATTGAGCAATTGTACCTGCGTGTTTATCGGTGTAAATGTACCTAAAAAAAATTCATTCGACAAGAATAAGAAAAATAGCTATTTACTTATTTTATTTTTTTTAAAGGTCTTTAAAAGATATAGGTGTCTTAATTTTGCTTATTTAGGCTCACTGTATTGTACTTAACATTGGCCACTTGCTCCTGCGTGTTCATCGGTGTAAATGTAGCTACAAAAAATTCATTCGACAAGAATACGAAAAATAGCTATATACTTATTTTATTTTTTTTAAAGGTCTTGATATGACACGGGTGTCTTAAATTGGCATATTTTGGCTCATTGTATTGTACTTGACATTAAGCAATTGCTCCTGCGTGTTCATCGGTTTAAATGTTGCTAAAAAAAATTCATTCGACAAGAATAAAAAAAATAGCTATTTACTTATTTTATTTTTTTAAAGGTCTTGATATGATAAGGGTGTCTTAATTTTGCTTATTTTGGCTCATTGTATTGTACTTAACATTGAGCAATTGCTTCTTTGTGTTCATCAGTGTAAATGTAGCTAAAAAAAATTCATTCGACAAGAATAAGAAAAATAGCTATTTACTTATTTTATTTTTTTTAAAGGTTTTAAAAAGATATAGGTGTCTTAATTTTGCTTTTTTTGGCTCAGTGTATTGCACTTAACATTGAGCAATTGTACCTGCGTGTTTATCGGTGTAAATGTACCTAAAAAAAATTCATTCGACAAGAATAAGAAAAATAGCTATTTACTTATTTTATTTTTTTTAAAGGTCTTTAAAAGATATAGGTGTCTTAATTTTGCTTATTTAGGCTCACTGTATTGTACTTAACATTGGCCACTTGCTCCTGCGTGTTCATCGGTGTAAATGTAGCTACAAAAAATTCATTCGACAAGAATACGAAAAATAGCTATATACTTATTTTATTTTTTTTAAAGGTCTTGATATGACACGGGTGTCTTAAATTGGCATATTTTGGCTCATTGTATTGTAATTAACATTGAGCAATTGCTCCTGCGTGTTCATCGGTTTAAATGTTGCTAAAAAAAATTCATTCGACAAGAATAAAAAAAATAGCTATTTACTTATTTTATTTTTTTAAAGGTCTTGGTATGACACGGGTGTCTTAAATTGGCTTATTTTGGCTCATTGTATTGTAATTAACATTGAGAAATTGCTCCTGCGTGTTCATCGGTTTAAATGTTGCTAAAAAAAATTCATTCGACAAGAATAAAAAAAATAGCTATTTACTTATTTTATTTTTTTAAAGGTCTTGATATGATAAGGGTGTCTTAATGTTGCTTACTTTGGCTCATTGTATTGTACTCAACATTAAGCAATTGTTCTTGCGTGTTCATCGGTGTAAATGTAGCTAAAAAAAATTCATTCGACAAGAATAAGAAAAATAGCTATTTAATTATTTTATTTTTTTTAAAGGTCTTAAAAAGATAAAGGTGTCTTAATTTTGCTTATTTAGGCTCACTGTATTGTACTTAACATTGGCCACTTGCTCCTGCGTGTTCATCGGTGTAAATGTAGCTACAAAAAATTCATTCGACAAGAATAAGAAAAATAGCTATTTACTTATTTTATTTTTTTTAAAGGTCTTTAAAAGATATAGGTGTCTTAATTTTGCTTTTTTTGGCTCAGTGTATAGCACTTAACATTGAGCAATTGTACCTGCGTGTTTATCGGTGTAAATGTACCTAAAAAAAATTCATTCGACAAGAATAAGAAAAATAGCTATTTACTTATTTTATTTTTTTTAAAGGTCTTTAAAAGATATAGGTGTCTTAATTTTGCTTATTTAGGCTCACTGTATTGTACTTAACATTGGCCACTTGCTCCTGCGTGTTCATCGGTGTAAATGTAGCTACAAAAAATTCATTCGACAAGAATACGAAAAATAGCTATATACTTATTTTATTTTTTTTAAAGGTCTTGATATGACACGGGTGTCTTAAATTGGCATATTTTGGCTCATTGTATTGTAATTAACATTGAGCAATTGCTCCTGCGTGTTCATCGGTTTAAATGTTGCTAAAAAAAATTCATTCGACAAGAATAAAAAAAATAGCTATTTACTTATTTTATTTTTTTAAAGGTCTTGATATGATAAGGGTGTCTTAATGTTGCTTATTTTGGCTCATTGTATAGTACTTAACATTAAACAATTGTTCCTGCGTGTTCATCGGTGTAAATGTAGCTAAAAAAAATTCATTCGACAAGAATAAGAAAAATAGCTATTTACTTATTTTTTTTTTTAAAGGTCTTGAAAAGATATAGGTGTCTTAGTTTTGCTTATTTAGGCTCACTGTATTGTACTTAACATTGGCCACTTGCTCGTGCGTGTTCATCGGTGTAAATGTAGCTACAAAAAATTCAATCGACAAGAATACGAAAAATAGCTATTTACTTATTGTATTTTTTTTAAAGGTTTTAAAAAGATATAGGTGTCTTAATTTTGCTTATTTTGGCTTATTGTATTGTACTTGACATTGAGCAATTGCTCCTGCGTGTTCATCGGTGTAAATGTAGCTACAAAAAATTCATTCGACAAGAATACGAAAAATAGCTATTTACTTATTTTTTTTTTTTAAAGGTCTTGATATGACAAGGGTGTCTTAATTTGGCTTATTTTGGCTCATTGTATTGTAATTACCATTGAGCAATTGCTCCTGCGTGTTCATCGGTGTAAATGTAGCTACAAAAAATTCATTCGACAAGAATACGAAAAATAGCTATATACTTATTTTATTTTTTTTAAAGGTCTTGATATGACACGGGTGTCTTAAATTGGCATATTTTGGCTCATTGTATTGTAATTAACATTGAGCAATTGCTCCTGCGTGTTCATCGGTTTAAATGTTGCTAAAAAAAATTCATTCGACAAGAATAAAAAAAATAGCTATTTACTTATTTTATTTTTTTAAAGGTCTTGATATGACACGGGTGTCTTAAATTGGCTTATTTTGGCTCATTGTATTGTAATTAACATTGAGAAATTGCTCCTGCGTGTTCATCGGTTTAAATGTTGCTAAAAAAAATTCATTCGACAAGAATAAAAAAAATAGCTATTTACTTATTTTATTTTTTTAAAGGTCTTGATATGATAAGGGTGTCTTAATGTTGCTTACTTTGGCTCATTGTATTGTACTCAACATTAAGCAATTGTTCTTGCGTGTTCATCGGTGTAAATGTAGCTAAAAAAAATTCATTCGACAAGAATAAGAAAAATAGCTATTTAATTATTTTATTTTTTTTAAAGGTCTTAAAAAGATAAAGGTGTCTTAATTTTGCTTATTTAGGCTCACTGTATTGTACTTAACATTGGCCACTTGCTCCTGCGTGTTCATCGGTGTAAATGTAGCTACAAAAAATTCATTCGACAAGAATAAGAAAAATAGCTATTTACTTATTTTATTTTTTTTAAAGGTCTTTAAAAGATATAGGTGTCTTAATTTTGCTTTTTTTGGCTCAGTGTATTGCACTTAACATTGAGCAATTGTACCTGCGTGTTTATCGGTGTAAATGTACCTAAAAAAAATTCATTCGACAAGAATAAGAAAAATAGCTATTTACTTATTTTATTTTTTTTAAAGGTCTTTAAAAGATATAGGTGTCTTAATTTTGCTTATTTAGGCTCACTGTATTGTACTTAACATTGGCCACTTGCTCCTGCGTGTTCATCGGTGTAAATGTAGCTACAAAAAATTCATTCGACAAGAATACGAAAAATAGCTATATACTTATTTTATTTTTTTTAAAGGTCTTGATATGACACGGGTGTCTTAAATTGGCATATTTTGGCTCATTGTATTGTAATTAACATTGAGCAATTGCTCCTGCGTGTTCATCGGTTTAAATGTTGCTAAAAAAAATTCATTCGACAAGAATAAAAAAAATAGCTATTTACTTATTTTATTTTTTTAAAGGTCTTGATATGATAAGGGTGTCTTAATGTTGCTTATTTTGGCTCATTGTATAGTACTTAACATTAAACAATTGTTCCTGCGTGTTCATCGGTGTAAATGTAGCTAAAAAAAATTCATTCGACAAGAATAAGAAAAATAGCTATTTACTTATTTTTTTTTTTAAAGGTCTTGAAAAGATATAGGTGTCTTAGTTTTGCTTATTTAGGCTCACTGTATTGTACTTAACATTGGCCACTTGCTCGTGCGTGTTCATCGGTGTAAATGTACCTAAAAAAAATTCATTCGACAAGAATAAGAAAAATAGCTATTTACTTATTTTATTTTTTTTAAAGGTCTTTAAAAGATATAGGTGTCTTAATTTTGCTTATTTAGGCTCACTGTATTGTACTTAACATTGGCCACTTGCTCCTGCGTGTTCATCGGTGTAAATGTAGCTACAAAAAATTCATTCGACAAGAATACGAAAAATAGCTATATACTTATTTTATTTTTTTTAAAGGTCTTGATATGACACGGGTGTCTTAAATTGGCATATTTTGGCTCATTGTATTGTAATTAACATTGAGCAATTGCTCCTGCGTGTTCATCGGTTTAAATGTTGCTAAAAAAAATTCATTCGACAAGAATAAAAAAAATAGCTATTTACTTATTTTATTTTTTTAAAGGTCTTGATATGATAAGGGTGTCTTAATGTTGCTTATTTTGGCTCATTGTATAGTACTTAACATTAAACAATTGTTCCTGCGTGTTCATCGGTGTAAATGTAGCTAAAAAAAATTCATTCGACAAGAATAAGAAAAATAGCTATTTACTTATTTTTTTTTTTTAAAGGTCTTGAAAAGATATAGGTGTCTTAGTTTTGCTTATTTAGGCTCACTGTATTGTACTTAACATTGGCCACTTGCTCGTGCGTGTTCATCGGTGTAAATGTAGCTACAAAAAATTCAATCGACAAGAATACGAAAAATAGCTATTTACTTATTGTATTTTTTTTAAAGGTTTTAAAAAGATATAGGTGTCTTAATTTTGCTTATTTTGGCTTATTGTATTGTACTTGACATTGAGCAATTGCTCCTGCGTGTTCATCGGTTTAAATGTTGCTAAAAAAAATTCATTCGACAAGAATAAAAAAAATAGCTATTTACTTATTTTTTTTTTTTAAAGGTCTTGATATGACAAGGGTGTCTTAATTTGGCTTATTTTGGCTCATTGTATTGTAATTACCATTGAGCAATTGCTCCTGCGTGTTCATCGGTGTAAATGTAGCTACAAAAAATTCATTCGACAAGAATACGAAAAATAGCTATATACTTATTTTATTTTTTTTAAAGGTCTTGATATGACACGGGTGTCTTAAATTGGCATATTTTGGCTCATTGTATTGTAATTAACATTGAGCAATTGCTCCTGCGTGTTCATCGGTTTAAATGTTGCTAAAAAAAATTCATTCGACAAGAATAAAAAAAATAGCTATTTACTTATTTTATTTTTTTAAAGGTCTTGATATGACACGGGTGTCTTAAATTGGCTTATTTTGGCTCATTGTATTGTAATTAACATTGAGAAATTGCTCCTGCGTGTTCATCGGTTTAAATGTTGCTAAAAAAAATTCATTCGACAAGAATAAAAAAAATAGCTATTTACTTATTTTATTTTTTTAAAGGTCTTGATATGATGAGGGTGTCTTAATGTTGCTTACTTTGGCTCATTGTATTGTACTCAACATTAAGCAATTGTTCTTGCGTGTTCATCGGTGTAAATGTAGCTACAAAAAATTCATTCGACAAGAATAAGAAAAATAGCTATTTACTTATTTTATTTTTTTTAAAGGTCTTTAAAAGATATAGGTGTCTTAATTTTGCTTTTTTTGGCTCAGTGTATTGCACTTAACATTGAGCAATTGTACCTGCGTGTTTATCGGTGTAAATGTACCTAAAAAAAATTCATTCGACAAGAATAAGAAAAATAGCTATTTACTTATTTTATTTTTTTTAAAGGTCTTTAAAAGATATAGGTGTCTTAATTTTGCTTATTTAGGCTCACTGTATTGTACTTAACATTGGCCACTTGCTCCTGCGTGTTCATCGGTGTAAATGTAGCTACAAAAAATTCATTCGACAAGAATACGAAAAATAGCTATATACTTATTTTATTTTTTTTAAAGGTCTTGATATGACACGGGTGTCTTAAATTGGCATATTTTGGCTCATTGTATTGTAATTAACATTGAGCAATTGCTCCTGCGTGTTCATCGGTTTAAATGTTGCTAAAAAAAATTCATTCGACAAGAATAAAAAAAATAGCTATTTACTTATTTTATTTTTTTAAAGGTCTTGATATGATAAGGGTGTCTTAATGTTGCTTATTTTGGCTCATTGTATAGTACTTAACATTAAACAATTGTTCCTGCGTGTTCATCGGTGTAAATGTAGCTAAAAAAAATTCATTCGACAAGAATAAGAAAAATAGCTATTTACTTATTTTTTTTTTTAAAGGTCTTGAAAAGATATAGGTGTCTTAGTTTTGCTTATTTAGGCTCACTGTATTGTACTTAACATTGGCCACTTGCTCGTGCGTGTTCATCGGTGTAAATGTAGCTACAAAAAATTCAATCGACAAGAATACGAAAAATAGCTATTTACTTATTGTATTTTTTTTAAAGGTTTTAAAAAGATATAGGTGTCTTAATTTTGCTTATTTTGGCTTATTGTATTGTACTTGACATTGAGCAATTGCTCCTGCGTGTTCATCGGTTTAAATGTTGCTAAAAAAAATTCATTCGACAAGAATAAAAAAAATAGCTATTTACTTATTTTTTTTTTTAAAGGTCTTGATATGACAAGGGTGTCTTAATTTGGCTTATTTTGGCTCATTGTATTGTAATTACCATTGAGCAATTGCTCCTGCGTGTTCATCGGTGTAAATGTAGCTACAAAAAATTCATTCGACAAGAATACGAAAAATAGCTATTTATTTATTTTATTTTTTTTAAAGGTCTTGATATGACACGGGTGTCTTAAATTGGCTTATTTTGGCTCATTGTATTGTAATTAACATTGAGAAATTGCTCCTGCGTGTTCATCGGTTTAAATGTTGCTAAAAAAAATTCATTCGACAAGAATAAAAAAAATAGCTATTTACTTATTTTATTTTTTTAAAGGTCTTGATATGATGAGGGTGTCTTAATGTTGCTTACTTTGGCTCATTGTATTGTACTCAACATTAAGCAATTGTTCTTGCGTGTTCATCGGTGTAAATGTAGCTAAAAAAAATTCATTCGACAAGAATAAGAAAAATAGCTATTTAATTATTTTATTTTTTTTAAAGGTCTTAAAAAGATAAAGGTGTCTTAATTTTGCTTATTTAGGCTCACTGTATTGTACTTAACATTGGCCACTTGCTCCTGCGTGTTCATCGGTGTAAATGTAGCTACAAAAAATTCATTCGACAAGAATAAGAAAAATAGCTATTTACTTATTTTATTTTTTTTAAAGGTCTTTAAAAGATATAGGTGTCTTAATTTTGCTTTTTTTGGCTCAGTGTATTGCACTTAACATTGAGCAATTGTACCTGCGTGTTTATCGGTGTAAATGTACCTAAAAAAAATTCATTCGACAAGAATAAGAAAAATAGCTATTTACTTATTTTATTTTTTTTAAAGGTCTTTAAAAGATATAGGTGTCTTAATTTTGCTTATTTAGGCTCACTGTATTGTACTTAACATTGGCCACTTGCTCCTGCGTGTTCATCGGTGTAAATGTAGCTACAAAAAATTCATTCGACAAGAATACGAAAAATAGCTATATACTTATTTTATTTTTTTTAAAGGTCTTGATATGACACGGGTGTCTTAAATTGGCATATTTTGGCTCATTGTATTGTAATTAACATTGAGCAATTGCTCCTGCGTGTTCATCGGTTTAAATGTTGCTAAAAAAAATTCATTCGACAAGAATAAAAAAAATAGCTATTTACTTATTTTATTTTTTTAAAGGTCTTGATATGATAAGGGTGTCTTAATGTTGCTTATTTTGGCTCATTGTATAGTACTTAACATTAAACAATTGTTCCTGCGTGTTCATCGGTGTAAATGTAGCTAAAAAAAATTCATTCGACAAGAATAAGAAAAATAGCTATTTACTTATTTTTTTTTTTAAAGGTCTTGAAAAGATATAGGTGTCTTAGTTTTGCTTATTTAGGCTCACTGTATTGTACTTAACATTGGCCACTTGCTCGTGCGTGTTCATCGGTGTAAATGTAGCTACAAAAAATTCAATCGACAAGAATACGAAAAATAGCTATTTACTTATTGTATTTTTTTTAAAGGTTTTAAAAAGATATAGGTGTCTTAATTTTGCTTATTTTGGCTTATTGTATTGTACTTGACATTGAGCAATTGCTCCTGCGTGTTCATCGGTTTAAATGTTGCTAAAAAAAATTCATTCGACAAGAATAAAAAAAATAGCTATTTACTTATTTTTTTTTTTAAAGGTCTTGATATGACAAGGGTGTCTTAATTTGGCTTATTTTGGCTCATTGTATTGTAATTACCATTGAGCAATTGCTCCTGCGTGTTCATCGGTGTAAATGTAGCTACAAAAAATTCATTCGACAAGAATACGAAAAATAGCTATTTATTTATTTTATTTTTTTTAAAGGTCTTGATATGACACGGGTGTCTTAATTTGGCTTGTTTTGGCTCAATGTATTGTAATTAACATTGAGCAATTGTTCCTGCGTGTTCATCGGTGTAAATGTAGCTAAAAAAAATTCATTCGACAAGAATAAGAAAAATAGCTATTTACTTATTTTATTTTTTTAAAGGTTTTAAAAAGATATAGGTGTCTTAATTTTGCTTATTTTGGCTCATTGTATTGTACTTGACATTAAGCAATTGCTCCTGCGTGTTCATCGGTTTAAATGTTGCTAAAAAAAATTCATTCGACAAGAATAAAAAAAATTATTATTTACTTATTTTATTTTTTTTAAAGGTCTTGATATGATAAGGGTGTCTTAATTTTGCTTATTTTGGCTCATTGTATTGTACTTAACATTGAGCAATTGCTTCTGCGTGTTCATCGGTGTAAATGTAGCTAAAAAAAATTCATTCGACAAGAATAAGAAAAATAGCTATTTACTTATTTTATTTTTTTTAAAGGTTTTAAAAAGATACAGGTGCCTTAATTTTGCTTTTTTTGGCTCAATGTATTGCACTTAACATTGAGCAATTGTTCCTGCGTGTTCATCGGTGTAAATGTACCTAAAAAAAATTCATTCGACAAGAATAAGAAAAATAGCTATTTACTTATTTTATTTTTTTTAAAGGTCTTAAAAAGATATAGGTGTCTTAATGTTGCTTATTTAGGCTCACTGTATTGTAATTAACATTGGCCACTTGCTCCTGCGTGTTCATCGGTGTAAATGTAGCTACAAAAAATTCATTCGACAAGAATACGAAAAATAGCTATATACTTATTTTTTTTTTTTAAAGGTCTTAATATGACACGGGTGTCTTAATTTTGCTTATTTTGGCTCATTGTATTGTACTTAACATTGAGTAATTGCTCCTGCGTGTTCATCGGTGTAAATGTAGCTAAAAAAAATTCATTCGACAAGAATAAGAAAAATAGCTATTTACTTATTTTATTTTTTTTAAAGGTCTTGAAAAGATATAGGTGTCTTAGTTTTGCTTATTTAGGCTCACTGTATTGTACTTAACATTGGCCACTTGCTCGTGCGTGTTCATCGGTGTAAATTTAGCTACAAAAAATTCAATCGACAAGAATACGAAAAATAGCTATTTACTTATTTTATTTTTTTAAAGGTCTTGATATGATAAGGGTGTCTTAATTTTGCTTATTTTGGCTCATTGTATTGTACTTAACATTGAGCAATTGTACCTGCGTGTTTATCGGTGTAAATGTACCTAAAAAAAATTCATTCGACAAGAATAAGAAAAATAGCTATTTACTTATTTTATTTTTTTTAAAGGTCTTTAAAAGATATAGGTGTCTTAATTTTGCTTATTTAGGCTCATTGTATTGTACTTAACATTGGCCACTTGCTCCTGCGTGTTCATCGGTGTAAATGTAGCTACAAAAAATTCATTCGACAAGAATACGAAAAATAGCTATATACTTATTTTATTTTTTTTAAAGGTCTTGATATGACACGGGTGTCTTAAATTGGCATATTTTGGCTCATTGTATTGTACTTGACATTAAGCAATTGCTCCTGCGTGTTCATCGGTTTAAATGTTGCTAAAAAAAATTCATTCGACAAGAATAAAAAAAATAGCTATTTACTTATTTTATTTTTTTAAAGGTCTTGATATGATAAGGGTGTCTTAATTTTGCTTATTTTGGCTCATTGTATTGTACTTAACATTGAGCAATTGCTTCTTTGTGTTCATCAGTGTAAATGTAGCTAAAAAAAATTCATTCGACAAGAATAAGAAAAATAGCTATTTACTTATTTTATTTTTTTTAAAGGTTTTAAAAAGATATAGGTGTCTTAATTTTGCTTTTTTTGGCTCAGTGTATTGCACTTAACATTGAGCAATTGTACCTGCGTGTTTATCGGTGTAAATGTACCTAAAAAAAATTCATTCGACAAGAATAAGAAAAATAGCTATTTACTTATTTTATTTTTTTTAAAGGTCTTTAAAAGATATAGGTGTCTTAATTTTGCTTATTTAGGCTCACTGTATTGTACTTAACATTGGCCACTTGCTCCTGCGTGTTCATCGGTGTAAATGTAGCTACAAAAAATTCATTCGACAAGAATACGAAAAATAGCTATATACTTATTTTATTTTTTTTAAAGGTCTTGATATGACACGGGTGTCTTAAATTGGCATATTTTGGCTCATTGTATTGTAATTAACATTGAGCAATTGCTCCTGCGTGTTCATCGGTTTAAATGTTGCTAAAAAAAATTCATTCGACAAGAATAAAAAAAATAGCTATTTACTTATTTTATTTTTTTAAAGGTCTTGATATGACAAGGGTGTCTTAGATTGGCTTATTTTGGCTCATTGTATTGTAATTAACATTGAGAAATTGCTCCTGCGTGTTCATCGGTTTAAATGTTGCTAAAAAAAATTCATTCGACAAGAATAAAAAAAATAGCTATTTACTTATTTTATTTTTTTAAAGGTCTTGATATGATAAGGGTGTCTTAATGTTGCTTACTTTGGCTCATTGTATTGTACTCAACATTAAGCAATTGTTCCTGCGTGTTCATCGGTGTAAATGTAGCTAAAAAAAATTCATTCGACACGAATAAGAAAATAGCTATTTAATTATTTTATTTTTTTTAAAGGTCTTAAAAAGATAAAGGTGTCTTAATTTTGCTTATTTAGGCTCACTGTATTGCACTTAACATTGGCCACTTGCTCCTGCGTGTTCATCGGTGTAAATGTAGCTACAAAAAATTCATTCGACAAGAATAAGAAAAATAGCTATTTACTTATTTTATTTTTTTTAAAGGTCTTTAAAAGATATAGGTGTCTTAATTTTGCTTTTTTTGGCTCAGTGAATTGCACTTAACATTGAGCAATTGTACCTGCGTGTTTATCGGTGTAAATGTACCTAAAAAAAATTCATTCGACAAGAATAAGAAAAATAGCTATTTACTTATTTTATTTTTTTTAAAGGTCTTTAAAAGATATAGGTGTCTTAATTTTGCTTATTTAGGCTCACTGTATTGTACTTAACATTGGCCACTTGCTCCTGCGTGTTCATCGGTGTAAATGTAGCTACAAAAAATTCATTCGACAAGAATACGAAAAATAGCTATATACTTATTTTATTTTTTTTAAAGGTCTTGATATGACACGGGTGTCTTAAATTGGCATATTTTGGCTCATTGTATTGTAATTAACATTGAGCAATTGCTCGTGCGTGTTCATCGGTTTAAATGTTGCTAAAAAAAATTCATTCGACAAGAATAAAAAAAATAGCTATTTACTTATTTTATTTTTTTAAAGGTCTTGATATGATAAGGGTGTCTTAATGTTGCTTATTTTGGCTCATTGTATAGTACTTAACATTAAACAATTGTTCCTGCGTGTTCATCGGTGTAAATGTAGCTAAAAAAAATTCATTCGACAAGAATAAGAAAAATAGCTATTTACTTATTTTTTTTTTAAAGGTCTTGAAAAGATATAGGTGTCTTAGTTTTGCTTATTTAGGCTCACTGTATTGTACTTAACATTGGCCGCTTGCTCGTGCGTGTTCATCGGTGCAAATGTAGCTACAAAAAATTCAATCGACAAGAATACGAAAAATAGCTATTTACTTATTGTATTTTTTTTAAAGGTTTTAAAAAGATATAGGTGTCTTAATTTTGCTTATTTTGGCTTATTGTATTGTACTTGACATTGAGCAATTGCTCCTGCGTGTTCATCGGTTTAAATGTTGCTAAAAAAAATTCATTCGACAAGAATAAAAAAAATAGCTATTTACTTATTTTTTTTTTTTAAAGGTCTTGATATGACAAGGGTGTCTTAATTTGGCTTATTTTGGCTCATTGTATTGTAATTAACATTGAGCAATTGCTCCTGCGTGTTCATCGGTGTAAATGTAGCTACAAAAAATTCATTCGACAAGAATACGAAAAATAGCTATTTATTTATTTTATTTTTTTTAAAGGTCTTGATATGACACGGGTGTCTTAATTTGGCTTGTTTTGGCTCAATGTATTGTAATTAACATTGAGCAATTGTTCCTGCGTGTTCATCGGTGTAAATGTAGCTAAAAAAAATTCATTCGACAAGAATAAGAAAAATAGCTATTTACTTATTTTATTTTTTTAAAGGTTTTAAAAAGATATAGGTGTCTTAATTTTGCTTATTTTGGCTCATTGTATTGTACTTGACATTAAGCAATTGCTCCTGCGTGTTCATCGGTTTAAATGTTGCTAAAAAAAATTCATTCGACATGAATAAAAAAAATTATTATTTACTTATTTTATTTTTTTTAAAGGTCTTGATATGATAAGGGTGTCTTAATTTTGCTTATTTTGGCTCATTGTATTGTACTTAACATTGAGCAATTGCTTCTGCGTGTTCATCGGTGTAAATGTAGCTAAAAAAAATTCATTCGACAAGAATAAGAAAAATAGCTATTTACTTATTTTATTTTTTTTAAAGGTTTTAAAAAGATACAGGTGCCTTAATTTTGCTTTTTTTGGCTCAATGTATTGCACTTAACATTGAGCAATTGTTCCTGCGTGTTCATCGGTGTAAATGTACCTAAAAAAAATTCATTCGACAAGAATAAGAAAAATAGCTATTTACTTATTTTATTTTTTTTAAAGGTCTTAAAAAGATATAGGTGTCTTAATGTTGCTTATTTAGGCTCACTGTATTGTACTTAACATTGGCCACTTGCTCCTGCGTGTTCATCGGTGTAAATGTAGCTACAAAAAATTCATTCGACAAGAATACGAAAAATAGCTATATACTTATTTTTTTTTTTTTAAAGGTCTTGATATGACACGGGTGTCTTAATTTTGCTTATTTTGGCTCATTGTATTGTACTTAACATTGAGTAATTGCTCCTGCGTGTTCATCGGTGTAAATGTTGCTAAAAAAAATTCATTCGACAAGAATAAAAAAAATAGCTATTTACTTATTTTATTTTTTTAAAGGTCTTGATATGATAAGGGTGTCTTAATTTTGCTTATTTTGGCTCATTGTATTGTACTTAACATTGAGCAATTGCTTCTTTGTGTTCATCAGTGTAAATGTAGCTAAAAAAAATTCATTCGACAAGAATAAGAAAAATAGCTATTTACTTATTTTATTTTTTTTAAAGGTCTTGATATGACACGGGTGTCTTAATTTTGCTTATTTTGGCTCATTGTATTGTACTTAACATTGAGTAATTGCTCTTGCGTGTTCATCGGTGTAAATGTAGCTAAAAAAAATTCATTCGACAAGAATAAGAAAAATAGCTATTTACTTATTTTATTTTTTTTAAAGGTCTTGAAAAGATATAGGTGTCTTAGTTTTGCTTATTTAGGCTCACTGTATTGTACTTAACATTGGCCACTTGCTCGTGCGTGTTCATCGGTGTAAATTTAGCTACAAAAAATTCAATCGACAAGAATACGAAAAATAGCTATTTACTTATTTTATTTTTTTTAAAGGTCTTGATATGACACGGGTGTCTTAATTTGGCTTGTTTTGGCTCAATGTATTGTAATTAACATCGAGCAATTGTTCCTGCGTGTTCATCAGTGTAAATGTAGCTAAAAAAAATTCATTCGACAAGAACAAGAAAAATAGCTATTTACTTATTTTATTTTTTTAAAGGTTTTAAAAAGATATAGGTGTCTTAATTTTGCTTATTTTGGCTCATTGTATTGTACTTGACATTAAGCAATTGCTCCTGCGTGTTCATCGGTTTAAATGTTGCTAAAAAAAATTCATTCGACAAGAATAAAAAAAATAGCTATTTACTTATTTTATTTTTTTAAAGGTCTTGATATGATAAGGGTGTCTTAATTTTGCTTATTTTGGCTCATTGTATTGTACTTAACATTGAGCAATTGCTTCTTTGTGTTCATCAGTGTAAATGTAGCTAAAAAAAATTCATTCGACAAGAATAAGAAAAATAGCTATTTACTTATTTTATTTTTTTTAAAGGTTTTAAAAAGATATAGGTGTCTTAATTTTGCTTATTTAGGCTCACTGTATTGTACTTAACATTGGCCACTTGCTCCTGCGTGTTCATCGGTGTAAATGTAGCTACAAAAAATTCATTCGACAAGAATACGAAAAATAGCTATATACTTATTTTATTTTTTTTAAAGGTCTTGATATGACACGGGTGTCTTAAATTGGCATATTTTGGCTCATTGTATTGTAATTAACATTGAGCAATTGCTCCTGCGTGTTCATCGGTTTAAATGTTGCTAAAAAAAATTCATTCGACAAGAATAAAAAAAATAGCTATTTACTTATTTTATTTTTTTAAAGGTCTTGATATGACACGGGTGTCTTAAATTGGCTTATTTTGGCTCATTGTATTGTAATTAACATTGAGAAATTGCTCCTGCGTGTTCATCGGTTTAAATGTTGCTAAAAAAAATTCATTCGACAAGAATAAAAAAAATAGCTATTTACTTATTTTATTTTTTTAAAGGTCTTGATATGATAAGGGTGTCTTAATGTTGCTTACTTTGGCTCATTGTATTGTACTCAACATTAAGCAATTGTTCTTGCGTGTTCATCGGTGTAAATGTAGCTAAAAAAAATTCATTCGACAAGAATAAGAAAAATAGCTATTTAATTATTTTATTTTTTTTAAAGGTCTTAAAAAGATAAAGGTGTCTTAATTTTGCTTATTTAGGCTCACTGTATTGTACTTAACATTGGCCACTTGCTCCTGCGTGTTCATCGGTGTAAATGTAGCTACAAAAAATTCATTCGACAAGAATAAGAAAAATAGCTATTTACTTATTTTATTTTTTTTAAAGGTCTTTAAAAGATATAGGTGTCTTAATTTTGCTTTTTTTGGCTCAGTGTATTGCACTTAACATTGAGCAATTGTACCTGCGTGTTTATCGGTGTAAATGTACCTAAAAAAAATTCATTCGACAAGAATAAGAAAAATAGCTATTTACTTATTTTATTTTTTTTAAAGGTCTTTAAAAGATATAGGTGTCTTAATTTTGCTTATTTAGGCTCACTGTATTGTACTTAACATTGGCCACTTGCTCCTGCGTGTTCATCGGTGTAAATGTAGCTACAAAAAATTCATTCGACAAGAATACGAAAAATAGCTATATACTTATTTTATTTTTTTTAAAGGTCTTGATATGACACGGGTGTCTTAAATTGGCATATTTTGGCTCATTGTATTGTAAATAACATTGAGCAATTGCTCCTGCGTGTTCATCGGTTTAAATGTTGCTAAAAAAAATTCATTCGACAAGAATAAAAAAAATAGCTATTTACTTATTTTATTTTTTTAAAGGTCTTGATATGATAAGGGTGTCTTAATGTTGCTTATTTTGGCTCATTGTATAGTACTTAACATTAAACAATTGTTCCTGCGTGTTCATCGGTGTAAATGTAGCTAAAAAAAATTCATTCGACAAGAATAAGAAAAATAGCTATTTACTTATTTTTTTTTTTTAAAGGTCTTGAAAAGATATAGGTGTCTTAGTTTTGCTTATTTAGGCTCACTGTATTGTACTTAACATTGGCCACTTGCTCGTGCGTGTTCATCGGTGTAAATGTAGCTACAAAAAATTCAATCGACAAGAATACGAAAAATAGCTATTTACTTATTGTATTTTTTTTAAAGGTTTTAAAAAGATATAGGTGTCTTAATTTTGCTTATTTTGGCTTATTGTATTGTACTTGACATTGAGCAATTGCTCCTGCGTGTTCATCGGTTTAAATGTTGCTAAAAAAAATTCATTCGACAAGAATAAAAAAAATAGCTATTTACTTATTTTTTTTTTTAAAGGTCTTGATATGACAAGGGTGTCTTAATTTGGCTTATTTTGGCTCATTGTATTGTAATTACCATTGAGCAATTGCTCCTGCGTGTTCATCGGTGTAAATGTAGCTACAAAAAATTCATTCGACAAGAATACGAAAAATAGCTATTTATTTATTTTATTTTTTTTAAAGGTCTTGATATGGCACGGGTGTCTTAATTTGGCTTGTTTTGGCTCAATGTATTGTAATTAACATTGAGCAATTGTTCCTGCGTGTTCATCGGTGTAAATGTAGCTAAAAAAAATTCATTCGACAAGAATAAGAAAAATAGCTATTTACTTATTTTATTTTTTTAAAGGTTTTAAAAAGATATAGGTGTCTTAATTTTGCTTATTTTGGCTCATTGTATTGTACTTGACATTAAGCAATTGCTCCTGCGTGTTCATCGGTTTAAATGTTGCTAAAAAAAATTCATTCGACAAGAATAAAAAAAATTATTATTTACTTATTTTATTTTTTTTAAAGGTCTTGATATGATAAGGGTGTCTTAATTTTGCTTATTTTGGCTCATTGTATTGTACTTAACATTGAGCAATTGCTTCTGCGTGTTCATCGGTGTAAATGTAGCTAAAAAAAATTCATTCGACAAGAATAAGAAAAATAGCTATTTACTTATTTTATTTTTTTTAAAGGTTTTAAAAAGATACAGGTGCCTTAATTTTGCTTTTTTTGGCTCAATGTATTGCACTTAACATTGAGCAATTGTTCCTGCGTGTTCATCGGTGTAAATGTACCTAAAAAAAATTCATTCGACAAGAATAAGAAAAATAGCTATTTACTTATTTTATTTTTTTTAAAGGTCTTAAAAAGATATAGGTGTCTTAATGTTGCTTATTTAGGCTCACTGTATTGTAATTAACATTGGCCACTTGCTCCTGCGTGTTCATCGGTGTAAATGTAGCTACAAAAAATTCATTCGACAAGAATACGAAAAATAGCTATATACTTATTTTTTTTTTTTTAAAGGTCTTGTGACGTCAGTATCTGTCACAGTAGGTTTTTTCCGGGTCGGTTTGCAAACCTTGGCAAGGTCTGCAAACATGATCTGGCTTGTGCATTTTGTCGCATCACTTCGGGTGTCGGTTGATGCATGTAGAACTTCAGGCTGTGTACCGTAGATGTCTAGGCCGCTTATGCTTATACATGGGCGAGACCGGCTTCTTACGGTGTACAGTCTGATTAATCTCTAACGGTCATCCGGAGGTGATAAAAAGGCAGCGACTGACAGTTACTGCGTCCAGTCTCATCCAACTTTTATCGTAAACGTTCTTTTATTTTTGACATATTATGTATTTTTTGATTCTTGACTCGCCAAAATCACTTTATTAGAAGATCTCCAAATTGTGAACGTATAAAAGTGTATAGTGATTATTAGATATAATTGTGAGTGAACTTCAAGAATGAATTTCATGTGAACGCAGTAATGGGGCGGTGAGCGAGGGCTCCCCCCCAATCATGCTGATCCAGTACTCAGAGCTGAGCGCATCGGGCCATTGCCCCTCGCGCCCCTTTCGACGGTTACCAGGGACCTCTACACTGTCAATCCAGCCGAGTTACCAAACTGGCACAAGTGCGTGATATCCCACTTATAGAGTAAGTCCGCTATATGTGAATAATATAATGTACAACCATGTTTACCTACGATATTTCTTATTAATTAGCAGAATGACCTATCCGTAGCTAGTCGGATGCTTGAGGAGATTTTAGAGTCAGTTCAAGAGAAATCTCCACAAGAAAAATGGCGCCCAACGTAAATTTTTTTTTTTTTTTTTAACTTGATTAATGGTTTTTGATAGATAATGTTTCTGTGTTGCAGTTTTATTTTTCTCTTGCATTTTGCCACTTACGGCTAATTCGGATTGTTCGCAATGTAACGTAATGATATTGTTCCTTGAATTTTTAATTGCACATGGTTTGCGGTCATATTTGTATAAGATAGTACTTTGCCATACGGTATGTTGTTCATAAGATGCCTTGCACTAGGTTCATATTGTACAGTTTTTTTGGTGAGCTCTTTATTCACGTAACGCGTACGTAATTATTTCTCCCAAATTTGATACATGCACATCTGGCGTGGGTCGATTGGTCACTGGCTAAAGTGCGACTTGAACGAATTTTCACTTGTTTCGGTGATGGAGAATGCTGTTAGTGGATGGTTTCTTATATTGGGATCTGCTGCAGTTTGGTGTCTTCTTAGGTAATCTGGTGTAACTCTTAATTGAAATTTTTCCTAAGGTGTCGGGAGTGCCTATGCGAGCCATGGGTTTGGGCTTGTCTTATTAGGTTGCCTCCTGTCAACTGCTACATGTGTGAGCAGGTTCGTTTTTGTCAGCTGTTAGTGCAGTAACGTGTATACTTTACTGAGAAACTAGGCGTAATTTTTTTTCTTTTGTTTTATTTTTCTCTCTAATTGGGTAAGTTTTTCATGTACGTTAATTTCTGCCAGTATATTGTCGTGGGCATTGCCAGCCGACAATTGGCTACTGAGATTATTGTATATCTAGATTCTACTTCCTGATTGACTCTTGCCTACTATGAGAATTAATGTGTGGTTTGTTTTTTTTTCATTACACGTACACGTACCCTTTTACACCGTTAATTTGCTCTAGGCGGAGTGTTGGGTTAGAATGTTAAACTGAGGCCCATAGGGGGGTTAGGTAGAGTTACATAGGTTACCTACATACTGTATACGTACAGGTTGGCGTGGTTTAGGTTGAGTGTTTTATATAGGTTGGTGTTTGGATGGACTGGTTACTGTTTTGGGGTTAGGGCGAGTGCCCGCCTTACCTATTTTATGAAAATTGTAGCCTTGGCTCATGTGACATTTTTAAATTCTTGACTGGTCGTTCTTCTCTTTGGGTTGTTTCAATATGCTTGGTAACCTATTTGGTTGTGTAGATGACAAGAGTTCGGTTTCCTTTTTGTTTACAGGTTCCCTAGAAGTATGTTTGTATCTGGTTAAAGTTCCCCTGGGGACCCCAGATTGTGAATGGTGCCCCCTCTTGCTTCCTCGGTGGTTGAGCCGGGCAGTTTTGACCTGTTGTATCACACCTTGGGTATGTTTGTAGCGGGTTCGCCTGAACTTTCAGTGAGATACCTCCTCTAGTTTTGGTTCCATTGGTTGTCGAGCCTGGCAGTTTTGGCCTGTTGTATCACGCCATGGACGACTAGTAGCAGGCTCGTCTGATTTGTCAGTGACGCTGTTTGAGATGTTGGTACTGATGGAACTCTGGTTTTCCTGTCCAACTTGTATGTTTGCTTGTGTGAATGAGTCTTGTGGTTCTCTGAAATGTATGTCATTGGTTTCCTTTTTAGTTATTTATATCTCTTGTCACCTCAGAACCCGACTCTGTATTTTTCTTGGTATCGTATACCCGATTGCTCCTTAATGATTGAATTGTAACATGTACCCTAATCTGTGTCTGACTTGCAGAACTGTTTATTATTTTTTGGTCTTCTTTCTCTCTCCTTTCGCTTTTTTTTGGGGGGGGGGGATATTCTGTGACGTCAGTATCTGTCACAGTAGGTTTTTTCCGGGTCGGTTTGCAAACCTTGGCAAGGTCTGCAAACATGATCTGGCTTGTGCATTTTGTCGCATCACTTCGGGTGTCGGTTGATGCATGTAGAACTTCAGGCTGTGTACCGTAGATGTCTAGGCCGCTTATGCTTATACATGGGCGAGACCGGCTTCTTACGGTGTACAGTCTGATTAATCTCTAACGGTCATCCGGAGGTGATAAAAAGGCAGCGACTGACAGTTACTGCGTCCAGTCTCATCCAACTTTTATCGTAAACGTTCTTTTATTTTTGACATATTATGTATTTTTTGATTCTTGACTCGCCAAAATCACTTTATTAGAAGATCTCCAAATTGTGAACGTATAAAAGTGTATAGTGATTATTAGATATAATTGTGAGTGAACTTCAAGAATGAATTTCATGTGAACGCAGTAATGGGGCGGTGAGCGAGGGCTCCCCCCCAATCATGCTGATCCAGTACTCAGAGCTGAGCGCATCGGGCCATTGCCCCTCGCGCCCCTTTCGACGGTTACCAGGGACCTCTACACTGTCAATCCAGCCGAGTTACCAAACTGGCACAAGTGCGTGATATCCCACTTATAGAGTAAGTCCGCTATATGTGAATAATATAATGTACAACCATGTTTACCTACGATATTTCTTATTAATTAGCAGAATGACCTATCCGTAGCTAGTCGGATGCTTGAGGAGATTTTAGAGTCAGTTCAAGAGAAATCTCCACAGTCTTAATATGACACGGGTGTCTTAATTTTGCTTATTTTGGCTCATTGTATTGTACTTAACATTGAGTAATTGCTCCTGCGTGTTCATCGGTGTAAATGTAGCTAAAAAAAATTCATTCGACAAGAATAAGAAAAATAGCTATTTACTTATTTTATTTTTTTTAAAGGTCTTGAAAAGATATAGGTGTCTTAGTTTTGCTTATTTAGGCTCACTGTATTGTACTTAACATTGGCCACTTGCTCGTGCGTGTTCATCGGTGTAAATTTAGCTACAAAAAATTCAATCGACAAGAATACGAAAAATAGCTATTTACTTATTTTATTTTTTTTAAAGGTCTTGATATGACACGGGTGTCTTAATTTGGCTTGCTTTGGCTCAATGTATTGTATTTAACATTGAGCAATTGTTCCTGCGTGTTCATCAGTGTAAATGTAGCTAAAAAAAATTCATTCGACAAGAACAAGAAAAATAGCTATTTACTTATTTTATTTTTTTAAAGGTTTTAAAAAGATATAGGTGTCTTAATTTTGCTTATTTTGGCTCATTGTATTGTACTTGACATTAAGCAATTGCTCCTGCGTGTTCATCGGTTTAAATGTTGCTAAAAAAAATTCATTCGACAAGAATAAAAAAAATAGCTATTTACTTATTTTATTTTTTTAAAGGTCTTGATATGATAAGGGTGTCTTAATTTTGCTTATTTTGGCTCATTGTATTGTACTTAACATTGAGCCATTGTACCTGCGTGTTTATCGGTGTAAATGTACCTAAAAAAAATTCATTCGACAAGAATAAGAAAAATAGCTATTTACTTATTTTATTTTTTTTAAAGGTCTTTAAAAGATATAGGTGTCTTAATTTTGCTTATTTAGGCTCACTGTATTGTACTTAACATTGGCCACTTGCTCCTGCGTGTTCATCGGTGTAAATGTAGCTACAAAAAATTCATTCGACAAGAATACGAAAAATAGCTATATACTTATTTTATTTTTTTTAAAGGTCTTGATATGACACGGGTGTCTTAAATTGGCATATTTTGGCTCATTGTATTGTACTTGACATTAAGCAATTGCTCCTGCGTGTTCATCGGTTTAAATGTTGCTAAAAAAAATTCATTCGACAAGAATAAAAAAAATAGCTATTTACTTATTTTATTTTTTTAAAGGTCTTGATATGATAAGGGTGTCTTAATTTTGCTTATTTTGGCTCATTGTATTGTACTTAACATTGAGCAATTGCTTCTTTGTGTTCATCAGTGTAAATGTAGCTAAAAAAAATTCATTCGACAAGAATAAGAAAAATAGCTATTTACTTATTTTATTTTTTTTAAAGGTTTTAAAAAGATATAGGTGTCTTAATTTTGCTTTTTTTGGCTCAGTGTATTGCACTTAACATTGAGCAATTGTACCTGCGTGTTTATCGGTGTAAATGTACCTAAAAAAAATTCATTCGACAAGAATAAGAAAAATAGCTATTTACTTATTTTATTTTTTTTAAAGGTCTTTAAAAGATATAGGTGTCTTAATTTTGCTTATTTAGGCTCACTGTATTGTACTTAACATTGGCCACTTGCTCCTGCGTGTTCATCGGTGTAAATGTAGCTACAAAAAATTCATTCGACAAGAATACGAAAAATAGCTATATACTTATTTTATTTTTTTTAAAGGTCTTGATATGACACGGGTGTCTTAAATTGGCATATTTTGGCTCATTGTATTGTAATTAACATTGAGCAATTGCTCCTGCGTGTTCATCGGTTTAAATGTTGCTAAAAAAAATTCATTCGACAAGAATAAAAAAAATAGCTATTTACTTATTTTATTTTTTTAAAGGTCTTGATATGACAAGGGTGTCTTAAATTGGCTTATTTTGGCTCATTGTATTGTAATTAACATTGAGAAATTGCTCCTGCGTGTTCATCGGTTTAAATGTTGCTAAAAAAAATTCATTCGACAAGAATAAAAAAAATAGCTATTTACTTATTTTATTTTTTTAAAGGTCTTGATATGATAAGGGTGTCTTAATGTTGCTTACTTTGGCTCATTGTATTGTACTCAACATTAAGCAATTGTTCTTGCGTGTTCATCGGTGTAAATGTAGCTAAAAAAAATTCATTCGACAAGAATAAGAAAAATAGCTATTTAATTATTTTATTTTTTTTAAAGGTCTTAAAAAGATAAAGGTGTCTTAATTTTGCTTATTTAGGCTCACTGTATTGCACTTAACATTGGCCACTTGCTCCTGCGTGTTCATCGGTGTAAATGTAGCTACAAAAAATTCATTCGACAAGAATAAGAAAAATAGCTATTTACTTATTTTATTTTTTTTAAAGGTCTTTAAAAGATATAGGTGTCTTAATTTTGCTTTTTTTGGCTCAGTGTATTGCACTTAACATTGAGCAATTGTACCTGCGTGTTTATCGGTGTAAATGTACCTAAAAAAAATTCATTCGACAAGAATAAGAAAAATAGCTATTTACTTATTTTATTTTTTTTAAAGGTCTTTAAAAGATATAGGTGTCTTAATTTTGCTTATTTAGGCTCACTGTATTGTACTTAACATTGGCCACTTGCTCCTGCGTGTTCATCGGTGTAAATGTAGCTACAAAAAATTCATTCGACAAGAATACGAAAAATAGCTATATACTTATTTTATTTTTTTTAAAGGTCTTGATATGACACGGGTGTCTTAAATTGGCATATTTTGGCTCATTGTATTGTAATTAACATTGAGCAATTGCTCCTGCGTGTTCATCGGTTTAAATGTTGCTAAAAAAAATTCATTCGACAAGAATAAAAAAAATAGCTATTTACTTATTTTATTTTTTTAAAGGTCTTGATATGATAAGGGTGTCTTAATGTTGCTTATTTTGGCTCATTGTATTGTACTTAACATTGAGCCATTGTACCTGCGTGTTTATCGGTGTAAATGTACCTAAAAAAAATTCATTCGACAAGAATAAGAAAAATAGCTATTTACTTATTTTATTTTTTTTAAAGGTCTTTAAAAGATATAGGTGTCTTAATTTTGCTTATTTAGGCTCACTGTATTGTACTTAACATTGGCCACTTGCTCCTGCGTGTTCATCGGTGTAAATGTAGCTACAAAAAATTCATTCGACAAGAATACGAAAAATAGCTATATACTTATTTTATTTTTTTTAAAGGTCTTGATATGACACGGGTGTCTTAAATTGGCATATTTTGGCTCATTGTATTGTACTTGACATTAAGCAATTGCTCCTGCGTGTTCATCGGTTTAAATGTTGCTAAAAAAAATTCATTCGACAAGAATAAAAAAAATAGCTATTTACTTATTTTATTTTTTTAAAGGTCTTGATATGATAAGGGTGTCTTAATTTTGCTTATTTTGGCTCATTGTATTGTACTTAACATTGAGCAATTGCTTCTTTGTGTTCATCAGTGTAAATGTAGCTAAAAAAAATTCATTCGACAAGAATAAGAAAAATAGCTATTTACTTATTTTATTTTTTTTAAAGGTTTTAAAAAGATATAGGTGTCTTAATTTTGCTTTTTTTGGCTCAGTGTATTGCACTTAACATTGAGCAATTGTACCTGCGTGTTTATCGGTGTAAATGTACCTAAAAAAAATTCATTCGACAAGAATAAGAAAAATAGCTATTTACTTATTTTATTTTTTTTAAAGGTCTTTAAAAGATATAGGTGTCTTAATTTTGCTTATTTAGGCTCACTGTATTGTACTTAACATTGGCCACTTGCTCCTGCGTGTTCATCGGTGTAAATGTAGCTACAAAAAATTCATTCGACAAGAATACGAAAAATAGCTATATACTTATTTTATTTTTTTTAAAGGTCTTGATATGACACGGGTGTCTTAAATTGGCATATTTTGGCTCATTGTATTGTAATTAACATTGAGCAATTGCTCCTGCGTGTTCATCGGTTTAAATGTTGCTAAAAAAAATTCATTCGACAAGAATAAAAAAAATAGCTATTTACTTATTTTATTTTTTTAAAGGTCTTGATATGACAAGGGTGTCTTAAATTGGCTTATTTTGGCTCATTGTATTGTAATTAACATTGAGAAATTGCTCCTGCGTGTTCATCGGTTTAAATGTTGCTAAAAAAAATTCATTCGACAAGAATAAAAAAAATAGCTATTTACTTATTTTATTTTTTTAAAGGTCTTGATATGATAAGGGTGTCTTAATGTTGCTTACTTTGGCTCATTGTATTGTACTCAACATTAAGCAATTGTTCTTGCGTGTTCATCGGTGTAAATGTAGCTAAAAAAAATTCATTCGACAAGAATAAGAAAAATAGCTATTTAATTATTTTATTTTTTTTAAAGGTCTTAAAAAGATAAAGGTGTCTTAATTTTGCTTATTTAGGCTCACTGTATTGCACTTAACATTGGCCACTTGCTCCTGCGTGTTCATCGGTGTAAATGTAGCTACAAAAAATTCATTCGACAAGAATAAGAAAAATAGCTATTTACTTATTTTATTTTTTTTAAAGGTCTTTAAAAGATATAGGTGTCTTAATTTTGCTTATTTAGGCTCACTGTATTGTACTTAACATTGGCCACTTGCTCCTGCGTGTTCATCGGTGTAAATGTAGCTACAAAAAATTCATTCGACAAGAATACGAAAAATAGCTATATACTTATTTTATTTTTTTTAAAGGTCTTGATATGACACGGGTGTCTTAAATTGGCATATTTTGGCTCATTGTATTGTACTTGACATTAAGCAATTGCTCCTGCGTGTTCATCGGTTTAAATGTTGCTAAAAAAAATTCATTCGACAAGAATAAAAAAAATAGCTATTTACTTATTTTATTTTTTTAAAGGTCTTGATATGATAAGGGTGTCTTAATTTTGCTTATTTTGGCTCATTGTATTGTACTTAACATTGAGCAATTGCTTCTTTGTGTTCATCAGTGTAAATGTAGCTAAAAAAAATTCATTCGACAAGAATAAGAAAAATAGCTATTTACTTATTTTATTTTTTTTAAAGGTTTTAAAAAGATATAGGTGTCTTAATTTTGCTTTTTTTGGCTCAGTGTATTGCACTTAACATTGAGCAATTGTACCTGCGTGTTTATCGGTGTAAATGTACCTAAAAAAAATTCATTCGACAAGAATAAGAAAAATAGCTATTTACTTATTTTATTTTTTTTAAAGGTCTTTAAAAGATATAGGTGTCTTAATTTTGCTTATTTAGGCTCACTGTATTGTACTTAACATTGGCCACTTGCTCCTGCGTGTTCATCGGTGTAAATGTAGCTACAAAAAATTCATTCGACAAGAATACGAAAAATAGCTATATACTTATTTTATTTTTTTTAAAGGTCTTGATATGACACGGGTGTCTTAAATTGGCATATTTTGGCTCATTGTATTGTAATTAACATTGAGCAATTGCTCCTGCGTGTTCATCGGTTTAAATGTTGCTAAAAAAAATTCATTCGACAAGAATAAAAAAAATAGCTATTTACTTATTTTATTTTTTTAAAGGTCTTGATATGACAAGGGTGTCTTAAATTGGCTTATTTTGGCTCATTGTATTGTAATTAACATTGAGAAATTGCTCCTGCGTGTTCATCGGTTTAAATGTTGCTAAAAAAAATTCATTCGACAAGAATAAAAAAAATAGCTATTTACTTATTTTATTTTTTTAAAGGTCTTGATATGATAAGGGTGTCTTAATGTTGCTTACTTTGGCTCATTGTATTGTACTCAACATTAAGCAATTGTTCTTGCGTGTTCATCGGTGTAAATGTAGCTAAAAAAAATTCATTCGACAAGAATAAGAAAAATAGCTATTTAATTATTTTATTTTTTTTAAAGGTCTTAAAAAGATAAAGGTGTCTTAATTTTGCTTATTTAGGCTCACTGTATTGCACTTAACATTGGCCACTTGCTCCTGCGTGTTCATCGGTGTAAATGTAGCTACAAAAAATTCATTCGACAAGAATAAGAAAAATAGCTATTTACTTATTTTATTTTTTTTAAAGGTCTTTAAAAGATATAGGTGTCTTAATTTTGCTTTTTTTGGCTCAGTGTATTGCACTTAACATTGAGCAATTGTACCTGCGTGTTTATCGGTGTAAATGTACCTAAAAAAAATTCATTCGACAAGAATAAGAAAAATAGCTATTTACTTATTTTATTTTTTTTAAAGGTCTTTAAAAGATATAGGTGTCTTAATTTTGCTTATTTAGGCTCACTGTATTGTACTTAACATTGGCCACTTGCTCCTGCGTGTTCATCGGTGTAAATGTAGCTACAAAAAATTCATTCGACAAGAATACGAAAAATAGCTATATACTTATTTTATTTTTTTTAAAGGTCTTGATATGACACGGGTGTCTTAAATTGGCATATTTTGGCTCATTGTATTGTAATTAACATTGAGCAATTGCTCCTGCGTGTTCATCGGTTTAAATGTTGCTAAAAAAAATTCATTCGACAAGAATAAAAAAAATAGCTATTTACTTATTTTATTTTTTTAAAGGTCTTGATATGATAAGGGTGTCTTAATGTTGCTTATTTTGGCTCATTGTATAGTACTTAACATTAAACAATTGTTCCTGCGTGTTCATCGGTGTAAATGTAGCTAAAAAAAATTCATTCGACAAGAATAAGAAAAATAGCTATTTACTTATTTTTTTTTTAAAGGTCTTGAAAAGATATAGGTGTCTTAGTTTTGCTTATTTAGGCTCACTGTATTGTACTTAACATTGGCCACTTGCTCGTGCGTGTTCATCGGTGTAAATGTAGCTACAAAAAATTCAATCGACAAGAATACGAAAAATAGCTATTTACTTATTGTATTTTTTTTAAAGGTTTTAAAAAGATATAGGTGTCTTAATTTTGCTTATTTTGGCTTATTGTATTGTACTTGACATTGAGCAATTGCTCCTGCGTGTTCATCGGTTTAAATGTTGCTAAAAAAAATTCATTCGACAAGAATAAAAAAAATAGCTATTTACTTATTTTATTTTTTTAAAGGTCTTGATATGATAAGGGTGTCTTAATTTTGCTTATTTTGGCTCATTGTATTGTACTTAACATTGAGCCATTGTACCTGCGTGTTTATCGGTGTAAATGTACCTAAAAAAAATTCATTCGACAAGAATAAGAAAAATAGCTATTTACTTATTTTATTTTTTTTAAAGGTCTTTAAAAGATATAGGTGTCTTAATTTTGCTTATTTAGGCTCACTGTATTGTACTTAACATTGGCCACTTGCTCCTGCGTGTTCATCGGTGTAAATGTAGCTACAAAAAATTCATTCGACAAGAATACGAAAAATAGCTATATACTTATTTTATTTTTTTTAAAGGTCTTGATATGACACGGGTGTCTTAAATTGGCATATTTTGGCTCATTGTATTGTACTTGACATTAAGCAATTGCTCCTGCGTGTTCATCGGTTTAAATGTTGCTAAAAAAAATTCATTCGACAAGAATAAAAAAAATAGCTATTTACTTATTTTATTTTTTTAAAGGTCTTGATATGATAAGGGTGTCTTAATTTTGCTTATTTTGGCTCATTGTATTGTACTTAACATTGAGCAATTGCTTCTTTGTGTTCATCAGTGTAAATGTAGCTAAAAAAAATTCATTCGACAAGAATAAGAAAAATAGCTATTTACTTATTTTATTTTTTTTAAAGGTTTTAAAAAGATATAGGTGTCTTAATTTTGCTTTTTTTGGCTCAGTGTATTGCACTTAACATTGAGCAATTGTACCTGCGTGTTTATCGGTGTAAATGTACCTAAAAAAAATTCATTCGACAAGAATAAGAAAAATAGCTATTTACTTATTTTATTTTTTTTAAAGGTCTTTAAAAGATATAGGTGTCTTAATTTTGCTTATTTAGGCTCACTGTATTGTACTTAACATTGGCCACTTGCTCCTGCGTGTTCATCGGTGTAAATGTAGCTACAAAAAATTCATTCGACAAGAATACGAAAAATAGCTATATACTTATTTTATTTTTTTTAAAGGTCTTGATATGACACGGGTGTCTTAAATTGGCATATTTTGGCTCATTGTATTGTAATTAACATTGAGCAATTGCTCCTGCGTGTTCATCGGTTTAAATGTTGCTAAAAAAAATTCATTCGACAAGAATAAAAAAAATAGCTATTTACTTATTTTATTTTTTTAAAGGTCTTGATATGACAAGGGTGTCTTAAATTGGCTTATTTTGGCTCATTGTATTGTAATTAACATTGAGAAATTGCTCCTGCGTGTTCATCGGTTTAAATGTTGCTAAAAAAAATTCATTCGACAAGAATAAAAAAAATAGCTATTTACTTATTTTATTTTTTTAAAGGTCTTGATATGATAAGGGTGTCTTAATGTTGCTTACTTTGGCTCATTGTATTGTACTCAACATTAAGCAATTGTTCTTGCGTGTTCATCGGTGTAAATGTAGCTAAAAAAAATTCATTCGACAAGAATAAGAAAAATAGCTATTTAATTATTTTATTTTTTTTAAAGGTCTTAAAAAGATAAAGGTGTCTTAATTTTGCTTATTTAGGCTCACTGTATTGCACTTAACATTGGCCACTTGCTCCTGCGTGTTCATCGGTGTAAATGTAGCTACAAAAAATTCATTCGACAAGAATAAGAAAAATAGCTATTTACTTATTTTATTTTTTTTAAAGGTCTTTAAAAGATATAGGTGTCTTAATTTTGCTTTTTTTGGCTCAGTGTATTGCACTTAACATTGAGCAATTGTACCTGCGTGTTTATCGGTGTAAATGTACCTAAAAAAAATTCATTCGACAAGAATAAGAAAAATAGCTATTTACTTATTTTATTTTTTTTTAAGGTCTTTAAAAGATATAGGTGTCTTAATTTTGCTTATTTAGGCTCACTGTATTGTACTTAACATTGGCCACTTGCTCCTGCGTGTTCATCGGTGTAAATGTAGCTACAAAAAATTCATTCGACAAGAATACGAAAAATAGCTATATACTTATTTTATTTTTTTTAAAGGTCTTGATATGACACGGGTGTCTTAAATTGGCATATTTTGGCTCATTGTATTGTAATTAACATTGAGCAATTGCTCCTGCGTGTTCATCGGTTTAAATGTTGCTAAAAAAAATTCATTCGACAAGAATAAAAAAAATAGCTATTTACTTATTTTATTTTTTTAAAGGTCTTGATATGATAAGGGTGTCTTAATGTTGCTTATTTTGGCTCATTGTATAGTACTTAACATTAAACAATTGTTCCTGCGTGTTCATCGGTGTAAATGTAGCTAAAAAAAATTCATTCGACAAGAATAAGAAAAATAGCTATTTACTTATTTTTTTTTTAAAGGTCTTGAAAAGATATAGGTGTCTTAGTTTTGCTTATTTAGGCTCACTGTATTGTACTTAACATTGGCCACTTGCTCGTGCGTGTTCATCGGTGTAAATGTAGCTACAAAAAATTCAATCGACAAGAATACGAAAAATAGCTATTTACTTATTGTATTTTTTTTAAAGGTTTTAAAAAGATATAGGTGTCTTAATTTTGCTTATTTTGGCTTATTGTATTGTACTTGACATTGAGCAATTGCTCCTGCGTGTTCATCGGTTTAAATGTTGCTAAAAAAAATTCATTCGACAAGAATAAAAAAAATAGCTATTTACTTATTTTTTTTTTTTTAAAGGTCTTGACATGACAAGGGTGTCTTAATTTGGCTTATTTTGGCTCATTGTATTGTAATTAACATTGAGCAATTGCTCCTGCGTGTTCATCGGTGTAAATGTAGCTACAAAAAATTCATTCGACAAGAATACGAAAAATAGCTATTTATTTATTTTATTTTTTTTAAAGGTCTTGATATGACACGGGTGTCTTAATTTGGCTTGTTTTGGCTCAATGTATTGTAATTAACATTGAGCAATTGTTCCTGCGTGTTCATCGGTGTAAATGTAGCTAAAAAAAATTCATTCGACAAGAATAAGAAAAATAGCTATTTACTTATTTTATTTTTTTAAAGGTTTTAAAAAGATATAGGTGTCTTAATTTTGCTTATTTTGGCTCATTGTATTGTACTTGACATTAAGCAATTGCTCCTGCGTGTTCATCGGTTTAAATGTTGCTAAAAAAAATTCATTCGACAAGAATAAAAAAAATTATTATTTACTTATTTTATTTTTTTTAAAGGTCTTGATATGATATGGGTGTCTTAATTTTGCTTATTTTGGCTCATTGTATTGTACTTAACATTGAGCAATTGCTTCTGCGTGTTCATCGGTGTAAATGTAGCTAAAAAAAATTCATTCGACAAGAATAAGAAAAATAGCTATTTACTTATTTTATTTTTTTTAAAGGTTTTAAAAAGATACAGGTGCCTTAATTTTGCTTTTTTTGGCTCAATGTATTGCACTTAACATTGAGCAATTGTTCCTGCGTGTTCATCGGTGTAAATGTACCTAAAAAAAATTCATTCGACAAGAATAAGAAAAATAGCTATTTACTTATTTTATTTTTTTTAAAGGTCTTAAAAAGATATAGGTGTCTTAATGTTGCTTATTTAGGCTCACTGTATTGTACTTAACATTGGCCACTTGCTCCTGCGTGTTCATCGGTGTAAATGTAGCTACAAAAAATTCATTCGACAAGAATACGAAAAATAGCTATATACTTATTTTTTTTTTTTTAAAGGTCTTGATATGACACGGGTGTCTTAATTTTGCTTATTTTGGCTCATTGTATTGTACTTAACATTGAGTAATTGCTCTTGCGTGTTCATCGGTGTAAATGTAGCTAAAAAAAATTCATTCGACAAGAATAAGAAAAATAGCTATTTACTTATTTTATTTTTTTTAAAGGTCTTGAAAAGATATAGGTGTCTTAGTTTTGCTTATTTAGGCTCACTGTATTGTACTTAACATTGGCCACTTGCTCGTGCGTGTTCATCGGTGTAAATTTAGCTACAAAAAATTCAATCGACAAGAATACGAAAAATAGCTATTTACTTATTTTATTTTTTTTAAAGGTCTTGATATGACACGGGTGTCTTAATTTGGCTTGTTTTGGCTCAATGTATTGTAATTAGCATCGAGCAATTGTTCCTGCGTGTTCATCAGTGTAAATGTAGCTAAAAAAAATTCATTCGACAAGAACAAGAAAAATAGCTATTTACTTATTTTATTTTTTTAAAGGTTTTAAAAAGATATAGGTGTCTTAATTTTGCTTATTTTGGCTCATTGTATTGTACTTGACATTAAGCAATTGCTCCTGCGTGTTCATCGGTTTAAATGTTGCTAAAAAAAATTCATTCGACAAGAATAAAAAAAATAGCTATTTACTTATTTTATTTTTTTAAAGGTCTTGATATGATAAGGGTGTCTTAATTTTGCTTATTTTGGCTCATTGTATTGTACTTGACATTAAGCAATTGCTCCTGCGTGTTCATCGGTTTAAATGTACCTAAAAAAAATTCATTCGACAAGAATAAGAAAAATAGCTATTTACTTATTTTATTTTTTTTAAAGGTCTTTAAAAGATATAGGTGTCTTAATTTTGCTTATTTAGGCTCACTGTATTGTACTTAACATTGGCCACTTGCTCCTGCGTGTTCATCGGTGTAAATGTAGCTACAAAAAATTCATTCGACAAGAATACGAAAAATAGCTATATACTTATTTTATTTTTTTTAAAGGTCTTGATATGACACGGGTGTCTTAAATTGGCATATTTTGGCTCATTGTATTGTACTTGACATTAAGCAATTGCTCCTGCGTGTTCATCGGTTTAAATGTTGCTAAAAAAAATTCATTCGACAAGAATAAAAAAAATAGCTATTTACTTATTTTATTTTTTTAAAGGTCTTGATATGATAAGGGTGTCTTAATTTTGCTTATTTTGGCTCATTGTATTGTACTTAACATTGAGCAATTGCTTCTTTGTGTTCATCAGTGTAAATGTAGCTAAAAAAAATTCATTCGACAAGAATAAGAAAAATAGCTATTTACTTATTTTATTTTTTTTAAAGGTTTTAAAAAGATATAGGTGTCTTAATTTTGCTTTTTTTGGCTCAGTGTATTGCACTTAACATTGAGCAATTGTACCTGCGTGTTTATCGGTGTAAATGTACCTAAAAAAAATTCATTCGACAAGAATAAGAAAAATAGCTATTTACTTATTTTATTTTTTTTAAAGGTCTTTAAAAGATATAGGTGTCTTAATTTTGCTTATTTAGGCTCACTGTATTGTACTTAACATTGGCCACTTGCTCCTGCGTGTTCATCGGTGTAAATGTAGCTACAAAAAATTCATTCGACAAGAATACGAAAAATAGCTATATACTTATTTTATTTTTTTTAAAGGTCTTGATATGACACGGGTGTCTTAAATTGGCATATTTTGGCTCATTGTATTGTAATTAACATTGAGCAATTGCTCCTGCGTGTTCATCGGTTTAAATGTTGCTAAAAAAAATTCATTCGACAAGAATAAAAAAAATAGCTATTTACTTATTTTATTTTTTTAAAGGTCTTGATATGACAAGGGTGTCTTAAATTGGCTTATTTTGGCTCATTGTATTGTAATTAACATTGAGAAATTGCTCCTGCGTGTTCATCGGTTTAAATGTTGCTAAAAAAAATTCATTCGACAAGAATAAAAAAAATAGCTATTTACTTATTTTATTTTTTTAAAGGTCTTGATATGATAAGGGTGTCTTAATGTTGCTTACTTTGGCTCATTGTATTGTACTCAACATTAAGCAATTGTTCTTGCGTGTTCATCGGTGTAAATGTAGCTAAAAAAAATTCATTCGACAAGAATAAGAAAAATAGCTATTTAATTATTTTATTTTTTTTAAAGGTCTTAAAAAGATAAAGGTGTCTTAATTTTGCTTATTTAGGCTCACTGTATTGCACTTAACATTGGCCACTTGCTCCTGCGTGTTCATCGGTGTAAATGTAGCTACAAAAAATTCATTCGACAAGAATAAGAAAAATAGCTATTTACTTATTTTATTTTTTTTAAAGGTCTTTAAAAGATATAGGTGTCTTAATTTTGCTTTTTTTGGCTCAGTGTATTGCACTTAACATTGAGCAATTGTACCTGCGTGTTTATCGGTGTAAATGTACCTAAAAAAAATTCATTCGACAAGAATAAGAAAAATAGCTATTTACTTATTTTATTTTTTTTAAAGGTCTTTAAAAGATATAGGTGTCTTAATTTTGCTTATTTAGGCTCACTGTATTGTACTTAACATTGGCCACTTGCTCCTGCGTGTTCATCGGTGTAAATGTAGCTAGAAAAAATTCATTCGACAAGAATAAGAAAAATAGCTATTTACTTATTTTATTTTTTTTAAAGGTCTTGATATGACACGGGTGTCTTAAATTGGCATATTTTGGCTCATTGTATTGTAATTAACATTGAGCAATTGCTCCTGCGTGTTCATCGGTTTAAATGTTGCTAAAAAAAATTCATTCGACAAGAATAAAAAAAATAGCTATTTACTTATTTTATTTTTTTAAAGGTCTTGATATGATAAGGGTGTCTTAATGTTGCTTATTTTGGCTCATTGTATAGTACTTAACATTAAACAATTGTTCCTGCGTGTTCATCGGTGTAAATGTAGCTAAAAAAAATTCATTCGACAAGAATAAGAAAAATAGCTATTTACTTATTTTTTTTTTAAAGGTCTTGAAAAGATATAGGTGTCTTAGTTTTGCTTATTTAGGCTCACTGTATTGTACTTAACATTGGCCACTTGCTCGTGCGTGTTCATCGGTGTAAATGTAGCTACAAAAAATTCAATCGACAAGAATACGAAAAATAGCTATTTACTTATTGTATTTTTTTTAAAGGTTTTAAAAAGATATAGGTGTCTTAATTTTGCTTATTTTGGCTTATTGTATTGTACTTGACATTGAGCAATTGCTCCTGCGTGTTCATCGGTTTAAATGTTGCTAAAAAAAATTCATTCGACAAGAATAAAAAAAATAGCTATTTACTTATTTTTTTTTTTTTAAAGGTCTTGACATGACAAGGGTGTCTTAATTTGGCTTATTTTGGCTCATTGTATTGTAATTAACATTGAGCAATTGCTCCTGCGTGTTCATCGGTGTAAATGTAGCTACAAAAAATTCATTCGACAAGAATACGAAAAATAGCTATTTATTTATTTTATTTTTTTTAAAGGTCTTGATATGACACGGGTGTCTTAATTTGGCTTGTTTTGGCTCAATGTATTGTAATTAACATTGAGCAATTGTTCCTGCGTGTTCATCGGTGTAAATGTAGCTAAAAAAAATTCATTCGACAAGAATAAGAAAAATAGCTATTTACTTATTTTATTTTTTTAAAGGTTTTAAAAAGATATAGGTGTCTTAATTTTGCTTATTTTGGCTCATTGTATTGTACTTGACATTAAGCAATTGCTCCTGCGTGTTCATCGGTTTAAATGTTGCTAAAAAAAATTCATTCGACAAGAATAAAAAAAATTATTATTTACTTATTTTATTTTTTTTAAAGGTCTTGATATGATAAGGGTGTCTTAATTTTGCTTATTTTGGCTCATTGTATTGTACTTAACATTGAGCAATTGCTTCTGCGGGTTCATCGGTGTAAATGTAGCTAAAAAAAATTCATTCGACAAGAATAAGAAAAATAGCTATTTACTTATTTTATTTTTTTTAAAGGTTTTAAAAAGATACAGGTGCCTTAATTTTGCTTTTTTTGGCTCAATGTATTGCACTTAACATTGAGCAATTGTTCCTGCGTGTTCATCGGTGTAAATGTACCTAAAAAAAATTCATTCGACAAGAATAAGAAAAATAGCTATTTACTTATTTTATTTTTTTTAAAGGTCTTAAAAAGATATAGATGTCTTAATGTTGCTTATTTAGGCTCACTGTATTGTACTTAACATTGGCCACTTGCTCCTGCGTGTTCATCGGTGTAAATGTAGCTACAAAAAATTCATTCGACAAGAATACGAAAAATAGCTATATACTTATTTTTTTTTTTTTAAAGGTCTTGATATGACACGGGTGTCTTAATTTTGCTTATTTTGGCTCATTGTATTGTACTTAACATTGAGTAATTGCTCTTGCGTGTTCATCGGTGTAAATGTAGCTAAAAAAAATTCATTCGACAAGAATAAGAAAAATAGCTATTTACTTATTTTATTTTTTTTAAAGGTCTTGAAAAGATATAGGTGTCTTAGTTTTGCTTATTTAGGCTCACTGTATTGTACTTAACATTGGCCACTTGCTCGTGCGTGTTCATCGGTGTAAATTTAGCTACAAAAAATTCAATCGACAAGAATACGAAAAATAGCTATTTACTTATTTTATTTTTTTTAAAGGTCTTGATATGACACGGGTGTCTTAATTTGGCTTGTTTTGGCTCAATGTATTGTAATTAGCATCGAGCAATTGTTCCTGCGTGTTCATCAGTGTAAATGTAGCTAAAAAAAATTCATTCGACAAGAACAAGAAAAATAGCTATTTACTTATTTTATTTTTTTAAAGGTTTTAAAAAGATATAGGTGTCTTAATTTTGCTTATTTTGGCTCATTGTATTGTACTTGACATTAAGCAATTGCTCCTGCGTGTTCATCGGTTTAAATGTTGCTAAAAAAAATTCATTCGACAAGAATAAAAAAAATAGCTATTTACTTATTTTATTTTTTTAAAGGTCTTGATATGATAAGGGTGTCTTAATTTTGCTTATTTTGGCTCATTGTATTGTACTTAACATTGAGCAATTGCTTCTTTGTGTTCATCAGTGTAAATGTAGCTAAAAAAAATTCATTCGACAAGAATAAGAAAAATAGCTATTTACTTATTTTATTTTTTTTAAAGGTTTTAAAAAGATATAGGTGTCTTAATTTTGCTTTTTTTGGCTCAGTGTATTGCACTTAACATTGAGCAATTGTACCTGCGTGTTTATCGGTGTAAATGTACCTAAAAAAAATTCATTCGACAAGAATAAGAAAAATAGCTATTTACTTATTTTATTTTTTTTAAAGGTCTTGATATGACACGGGTGTCTTAAATTGGCATATTTTGGCTCATTGTATTGTAATTAACATTGAGCAATTGCTCCTGCGTGTTCATCGGTTTAAATGTTGCTAAAAAAAATTCATTCGACAAGAATAAAAAAAATAGCTATTTACTTATTTTATTTTTTTAAAGGTCTTGATATGACACGGGTGTCTTAAATTGGCTTATTTTGGCTCATTGTATTGTAATTAACATTGAGAAATTGCTCCTGCGTGTTCATCGGTTTAAATGTTGCTAAAAAAAATTCATTCGACAAGAATAAAAAAAATAGCTATTTACTTATTTTATTTTTTTAAAGGTCTTGATATGATAAGGGTGTCTTAATGTTGCTTACTTTGGCTCATTGTATTGTACTCAACATTAAGCAATTGTTCTTGCGTGTTCATCGGTGTAAATGTAGCTAAAAAAAATTCATTCGACAAGAATAAGAAAAATAGCTATTTAATTATTTTATTTTTTTTAAAGGTCTTAAAAAGATAAAGGTGTCTTAATTTTGCTTATTTAGGCTCACTGTATTGTACTTAACATTGGCCACTTGCTCCTGCGTGTTCATCGGTGTAAATGTAGCTACAAAAAATTCATTCGACAAGAATAAGAAAAATAGCTATTTACTTATTTTATTTTTTTTAAAGGTCTTTAAAAGATATAGGTGTCTTAATTTTGCTTATTTAGGCTCACTGTATTGTACTTAACATTGGCCACTTGCTCCTGCGTGTTCATCGGTGTAAATGTAGCTACAAAAAATTCATTCGACAAGAATACGAAAAATAGCTATATACTTATTTTATTTTTTTTAAAGGTCTTGATATGACACGGGTGTCTTAAATTGGCATATTTTGGCTCATTGTATTGTAATTAACATTGAGCAATTGCTCCTGCGTGTTCATCGGTTTAAATGTTGCTAAAAAAAATTCATTCGACAAGAATTTATTTTCTTTTCTTTCAAGAATTTATTGTCTTAATGTTGCTTATTTTGGCTCATTGTATTGTACTTAACATTAAATAATTGCTCCTGCGTGTTCATCGGTGTAAATGTAGCTAAAAAAAATTCATTCGACAAGAATAAAAAAAATAGCTATTTACTTATTTTATTTTTTTAAAGGTCTTGATATGACACGGGTGTCTTAAATTGGCTTATTTTGGCTCATTGTATTGTAATTAACATTGAGAAATTGCTCCTGCGTGTTCATCGGTTTAAATGTTGCTAAAAAAAATTCATTCGACAAGAATAAAAAAAATAGCTATTTACTTATTTTATTTTTTTAAAGGTCTTGATATGATAAGGGTGTCTTAATGTTGCTTACTTTGGCTCATTGTATTGTACTCAACATTAAGCAATTGTTCTTGCGTGTTCATCGGTGTAAATGTAGCTAAAAAAAATTCATTCGACAAGAATAAGAAAAATAGCTATTTAATTATTTTATTTTTTTTAAAGGTCTTAAAAAGATAAAGGTGTCTTAATTTTGCTTATTTAGGCTCACTGTATTGTACTTAACATTGGCCACTTGCTCCTGCGTGTTCATCGGTGTAAATGTAGCTACAAAAAATTCATTCGACAAGAATAAGAAAAATAGCTATTTACTTATTTTATTTTTTTTAAGGGTCTTTAAAAGATATAGGTGTCTTAATTTTGCTTATTTAGGCTCACTGTATTGTACTTAACATTGGCCACTTGCTCCTGCGTGTTCATCGGTGTAAATGTAGCTACAAAAAATTCAATCGACAAGAATACGAAAAATAGCTTTTTACTTATTTTATTTTTTTTAAAGGTCTTGATATGACACGGGTGTCTTAATTTGGCTTGTTTTGGCTCAATGTATTGTAATTAACATTGAGCAATTGTTCCTGCGTGTTCATCAGTGTAAATGTAGCTAAAAAAAATTCATTCGACAAGAACAAGAAAAATAGCTATTTACTTATTTTATTTTTTTAAAGGTTTTAAAAAGATAAAGGTGTCTTAATTTTGCTTATTTTGGCTCATTGTATTGTACTTGACATTAAGCAATTGCTCCTGCGTGTTCATCGGTTTAAATGTTGCTAAAAAAAATTCATTCGACAAGAATAAAAAAAATAGCTATTTACTTATTTTATTTTTTTAAAGGTCTTGATATGATAAGGGTGTCTTAATTTTGCTTATTTTGGCTCATTGTATTGTACTTAACATTGAGCAATTGCTTCTTTGTGTTCATCAGTGTAAATGTAGCTAAAAAAAATTCATTCGACAAGAATAAGAAAAATAGCTATTTACTTATTTTATTTTTTTTAAAGGTTTTAAAAAGATATAGGTGTCTTAATTTTGCTTTTTTTGGCTCAGTGTATTGCACTTAACATTGAGCAATTGTACCTGCGTGTTTATCGGTGTAAATGTACCTAAAAAAAATTCATTCGACAAGAATAAGAAAAATAGCTATTTACTTATTTTATTTTTTTTAAAGGTCTTTAAAAGATATAGGTGTCTTAATTTTGCTTATTTAGGCTCACTGTATTGTACTTAACATTGGCCACTTGCTCCTGCGTGTTCATCGGTGTAAATGTAGCTACAAAAAATTCATTCGACAAGAATACGAAAAATAGTTATATACTTATTTTATTTTTTTTAAAGGTCTTGATATGACACGGGTGTCTTAAATTGGCATATTTTGGCTCAATGTATTGTAATTAACATTGAGCAATTGTTCCTGCGTGTTCATCGGTGTAAATGTAGCTAAAAAAAATTCATTCGACAAGAATAAGAAAAATAGCTATTTACTTATTTTATTTTTTTAAAGGTTTTAAAAAGATATAGGTGTCTTAATTTTGCTTATTTTGGCTCATTGTATTGTACTTGACATTAAGCAATTGCTCCTGCGTGTTCATCGGTTTAAATGTTGCTAAAAAAAATTCATTCGACAAGAATAAAAAAAATTATTATTTACTTATTTTATTTTTTTTAAAGGTCTTGATATGATAAGGGTGTCTTAATTTTGCTTATTTTGGCTCATTGTATTGTACTTAACATTGAGCAATTGCTTCTGCGTGTTCATCGGTGTAAATGTAGCTAAAAAAAATTCATTCGACAAGAATAAGAAAAATAGCTATTTACTTATTTTATTTTTTTTAAAGGTTTTAAAAAGATACAGGTGCCTTAATTTTGCTTTTTTTGGCTCAATGTATTGCACTTAACATTGAGCAATTGTTCCTGCGTGTTCATCGGTGTAAATGTACCTAAAAAAAATTCATTCGACAAGAATAAGAAAAATAGCTATTTACTTATTTTATTTTTTTTAAAGGTCTTAAAAAGATATAGGTGTCTTAATGTTGCTTATTTAGGCTCACTGTATTGTACTTAACATTGGCCACTTGCTCCTGCGTGTTCATCGGTGTAAATGTAGCTACAAAAAATTCATTCGACAAGAATACGAAAAATAGCTATATACTTATTTTTTTTTTTTTAAAGGTCTTGATATGACACGGGTGTCTTAATTTTGCTTATTTTGGCTCATTGTATTGTACTTAACAATGAGTAATTGCTCTTGCGTGTTCATCGGTGTAAATGTAGCTAAAAAAAATTCATTCGACAAGAATAAGAAAAATAGCTATTTACTTATTTTATTTTTTTTAAAGGTCTTGAAAAGATATAGGTGTCTTAGTTTTGCTTATTTAGGCTCACTGTATTGTACTTAACATTGGCCACTTGCTCGTGCGTGTTCATCGGTGTAAATTTTGCTACAAAAAATTCAATCGACAAGAATACGAAAAATAGCTATTTACTTATTTTATTTTTTTTAAAGGTCTTGATATGACACGGGTGTCTTAATTTGGCTTGTTTTGGCTCAATGTATTGTAATTAACATCGAGCAATTGTTCCTGCGTGTTCATCAGTGTAAATGTAGCTAAAAAAAATTCATTCGACAAGAACAAGAAAAATAGCTATTTACTTATTTTATTTTTTTAAAGGTTTTAAAAAGATATAGGTGTCTTAATTTTGCTTATTTTGGCTCATTGTATTGTACTTGACATTAAGCAATTGCTCCTGCGTGTTCATCGGTTTAAATGTTGCTAAAAAAAATTCATTCGACAAGAATAAAAAAAATAGCTATTTACTTATTTTATTTTTTTAAAGGTCTTGATATGATAAGGGTGTCTTAATTTTGCTTATTTTGGCTCATTGTATTGTACTTAACATTGAGCAATTGCTTCTTTGTGTTCATCAGTGTAAATGTAGCTAAAAAAAATTCATTCGACAAGAATAAGAAAAATAGCTATTTACTTATTTTATTTTTTTTAAAGGTTTTAAAAAGATATAGGTGTCTTAATTTTGCTTTTTTTGGCTCAGTGTATTGCACTTAACATTGAGCAATTGTACCTGCGTGTTTATCGGTGTAAATGTACCTAAAAAAAATTCATTCGACAAGAATAAGAAAAATAGCTATTTACTTATTTTATTTTTTTTAAAGGTCTTGATATGACACGGGTGTCTTAAATTGGCATATTTTGGCTCATTGTATTGTAATTAACATTGAGCAATTGCTCCTGCGTGTTCATCGGTTTAAATGTTGCTAAAAAAAATTCATTCGACAAGAATAAAAAAAATAGCTATTTACTTATTTTATTTTTTTAAAGGTCTTGATATGACACGGGTGTCTTAAATTGGCTTATTTTGGCTCATTGTATTGTAATTAACATTGAGAAATTGCTCCTGCGTGTTCATCGGTTTAAATGTTGCTAAAAAAAATTCATTCGACAAGAATAAAAAAAATAGCTATTTACTTATTTTATTTTTTTAAAGGTCTTGATATGATAAGGGTGTCTTAATGTTGCTTACTTTGGCTCATTGTATTGTACTCAACATTAAGCAATTGTTCTTGCGTGTTCATCGGTGTAAATGTAGCTAAAAAAAATTCATTCGACAAGAATAAGAAAAATAGCTATTTAATTATTTTATTTTTTTTAAAGGTCTTAAAAAGATAAAGGTGTCTTAATTTTGCTTATTTAGGCTCACTGTATTGTACTTAACATTGGCCACTTGCTCCTGCGTGTTCATCGGTGTAAATGTAGCTACAAAAAATTCATTCGACAAGAATAAGAAAAATAGCTATTTACTTATTTTATTTTTTTTAAAGGTCTTTAAAAGATATAGGTGTCTTAATTTTGCTTATTTAGGCTCACTGTATTGTACTTAACATTGGCCACTTGCTCCTGCGTGTTCATCGGTGTAAATGTAGCTACAAAAAATTCATTCGACAAGAATACGAAAAATAGCTATATACTTATTTTATTTTTTTTAAAGGTCTTGATATGACACGGGTGTCTTAAATTGGCATATTTTGGCTCATTGTATTGTAATTAACATTGAGCAATTGCTCCTGCGTGTTCATCGGTTTAAATGTTGCTAAAAAAAATTCATTCGACAAGAATTTATTTTCTTTTCTTTCAAGAATTTATTGTCTTAATGTTGCTTATTTTGGCTCATTGTATTGTACTTAACATTAAATAATTGCTCCTGCGTGTTCATCGGTGTAAATGTAGCTAAAAAAAATTCATTCGACAAGAATAAAAAAAATAGCTATTTACTTATTTTATTTTTTTAAAGGTCTTGATATGACACGGGTGTCTTAAATTGGCATATTTTGGCTCATTGTATTGTAATTAACATTGAGAAATTGCTCCTGCGTGTTCATCGGTTTAAATGTTGCTAAAAAAAATTCATTCGACAAGAATAAAAAAAATAGCTATTTACTTATTTTATTTTTTTAAAGGTCTTGATATGATAAGGGTGTCTTAATGTTGCTTATTTTGGCTCATTGTATTGTACTTAACATTAAGCAATTGTTCCTGCGTGTTCATCGGTGTAAATGTAGCTAAAAAAAATTCATTCGACAAGAATAAGAAAAATAGCTATTTACTTATTTTATTTTTTTTAAAGGTCTTTAAAAGATATAGGTGTCTTAATTTTGCTTATTTAGGCTCACTGTATTGTACTTAACATTGGCCACTTGCTCCTGCGTGTTCATCGGTGTAAATGTAGCTACAAAAAATTCATTCGACAAGAATACGAAAAATAGCTATATACTTATTTTATTTTTTTTAAAGGTCTTGATATGACACGGGTGTCTTAAATTGGCATATTTTGGCTCATTGTATTGTAATTAACATTGAGCAATTGCTCCTGCGTGTTCATCGGTTTAAATGTTGCTAAAAAAAATTCATTCGACAAGAATTTATTTTCTTTTCTTTCAAGAATTTATTGTCTTAATGTTGCTTATTTTGGCTCATTGTATTGTACTTAACATTAAATAATTGCTCCTGCGTGTTCATCGGTGTAAATGTAGCTAAAAAAAATTCATTCGACAAGAATAAAAAAAATAGCTATTTACTTATTTTATTTTTTTAAAGGTCTTGATATGACACGGGTGTCTTAAATTGGCTTATTTTGGCTCATTGTATTGTAATTAACATTGAGAAATTGCTCCTGCGTGTTCATCGGTTTAAATGTTGCTAAAAAAAATTCATTCGACAAGAATAAAAAAAATAGCTATTTACTTATTTTATTTTTTTAAAGGTCTTGATATGATAAGGGTGTCTTAATGTTGCTTACTTTGGCTCATTGTATTGTACTCAACATTAAGCAATTGTTCTTGCGTGTTCATCGGTGTAAATGTAGCTAAAAAAAATTCATTCGACAAGAATAAGAAAAATAGCTATTTAATTATTTTATTTTTTTTAAAGGTCTTAAAAAGATAAAGGTGTCTTAATTTTGCTTATTTAGGCTCACTGTATTGTACTTAACATTGGCCACTTGCTCCTGCGTGTTCATCGGTGTAAATGTAGCTACAAAAAATTCATTCGACAAGAATAAGAAAAATAGCTATTTACTTATTTTATTTTTTTTAAAGGTCTTTAAAAGATATAGGTGTCTTAATTTTGCTTATTTTGGCTCATTGTATTGTACTTAACATTGAGCAATTGCTTCTTTGTGTTCATCAGTGTAAATGTAGCTAAAAAAAATTCATTCGACAAGAATAAGAAAAATAGCTATTTACTTATTTTATTTTTTTTAAAGGTTTTAAAAAGATATAGGTGTCTTAATTTTGCTTTTTTTGGCTCAGTGTATTGCACTTAACATTGAGCAATTGTACCTGCGTGTTTATCGGTGTAAATGTACCTAAAAAAAATTCATTCGACAAGAATAAGAAAAATAGCTATTTACTTATTTTATTTTTTTTAAAGGTCTTGATATGACACGGGTGTCTTAAATTGGCATATTTTGGCTCATTGTATTGTAATTAACATTGAGCAATTGCTCCTGCGTGTTCATCGGTTTAAATGTTGCTAAAAAAAATTCATTCGACAAGAATAAAAAAAATAGCTATTTACTTATTTTATTTTTTTAAAGGTCTTGATATGACACGGGTGTCTTAAATTGGCTTATTTTGGCTCATTGTATTGTAATTAACATTGAGAAATTGCTCCTGCGTGTTCATCGGTTTAAATGTTGCTAAAAAAAATTCATTCGACAAGAATAAAAAAAATAGCTATTTACTTATTTTATTTTTTTAAAGGTCTTGATATGATAAGGGTGTCTTAATGTTGCTTACTTTGGCTCATTGTATTGTACTCAACATTAAGCAATTGTTCTTGCGTGTTCATCGGTGTAAATGTAGCTAAAAAAAATTCATTCGACAAGAATAAGAAAAATAGCTATTTAATTATTTTATTTTTTTTAAAGGTCTTAAAAAGATAAAGGTGTCTTAATTTTGCTTATTTAGGCTCACTGTATTGTACTTAACATTGGCCACTTGCTCCTGCGTGTTCATCGGTGTAAATGTAGCTACAAAAAATTCATTCGACAAGAATAAGAAAAATAGCTATTTACTTATTTTATTTTTTTTAAAGGTCTTTAAAAGATATAGGTGTCTTAATTTTGCTTATTTAGGCTCACTGTATTGTACTTAACATTGGCCACTTGCTCCTGCGTGTTCATCGGTGTAAATGTAGCTACAAAAAATTCATTCGACAAGAATACGAAAAATAGCTATATACTTATTTTATTTTTTTTAAAGGTCTTGATATGACACGGGTGTCTTAAATTGGCATATTTTGGCTCATTGTATTGTAATTAACATTGAGCAATTGCTCCTGCGTGTTCATCGGTTTAAATGTTGCTAAAAAAAATTCATTCGACAAGAATTTATTTTCTTTTCTTTCAAGAATTTATTGTCTTAATGTTGCTTATTTTGGCTCATTGTATTGTACTTAACATTAAATAATTGCTCCTGCGTGTTCATCGGTGTAAATGTAGCTAAAAAAAATTCATTCGACAAGAATAAAAAAAATAGCTATTTACTTATTTTATTTTTTTAAAGGTCTTGATATGACACGGGTGTCTTAAATTGGCATATTTTGGCTCATTGTATTGTAATTAACATTGAGAAATTGCTCCTGCGTGTTCATCGGTTTAAATGTTGCTAAAAAAAATTCATTCGACAAGAATAAAAAAAATAGCTATTTACTTATTTTATTTTTTTAAAGGTCTTGATATGATAAGGGTGTCTTAATGTTGCTTATTTTGGCTCATTGTATTGTACTTAACATTAAGCAATTGTTCCTGCGTGTTCATCGGTGTAAATGTAGCTAAAAAAAATTCATTCGACAAGAATAAGAAAAATAGCTATTTACTTATTTTATTTTTTTTAAAGGTCTTTAAAAGATATAGGTGTCTTAATTTTGCTTATTTAGGCTCACTGTATTGTACTTAACATTGGCCACTTGCTCCTGCGTGTTCATCGGTGTAAATGTAGCTACAAAAAATTCATTCGACAAGAATACGAAAAATAGCTATATACTTATTTTATTTTTTTTAAAGGTCTTGATATGACACGGGTGTCTTAAATTGGCATATTTTGGCTCATTGTATTGTAATTAACATTGAGCAATTGCTCCTGCGTGTTCATCGGTTTAAATGTTGCTAAAAAAAATTCATTCGACAAGAATTTATTTTCTTTTCTTTCAAGAATTTATTGTCTTAATGTTGCTTATTTTGGCTCATTGTATTGTACTTAACATTAAATAATTGCTCCTGCGTGTTCATCGGTGTAAATGTAGCTAAAAAAAATTCATTCGACAAGAATAAAAAAAATAGCTATTTACTTATTTTATTTTTTTAAAGGTCTTGATATGACACGGGTGTCTTAAATTGGCTTATTTTGGCTCATTGTATTGTAATTAACATTGAGAAATTGCTCCTGCGTGTTCATCGGTTTAAATGTTGCTAAAAAAAATTCATTCGACAAGAATAAAAAAAATAGCTATTTACTTATTTTATTTTTTTAAAGGTCTTGATATGATAAGGGTGTCTTAATGTTGCTTACTTTGGCTCATTGTATTGTACTCAACATTAAGCAATTGTTCTTGCGTGTTCATCGGTGTAAATGTAGCTAAAAAAAATTCATTCGACAAGAATAAGAAAAATAGCTATTTAATTATTTTATTTTTTTTAAAGGTCTTAAAAAGATAAAGGTGTCTTAATTTTGCTTATTTAGGCTCACTGTATTGTACTTAACATTGGCCACTTGCTCCTGCGTGTTCATCGGTGTAAATGTAGCTACAAAAAATTCATTCGACAAGAATAAGAAAAATAGCTATTTACTTATTTTATTTTTTTTAAAGGTCTTTAAAAGATATAGGTGTCTTAATTTTGCTTATTTAGGCTCACTGTATTGTACTTAACATTGGCCACTTGCTCCTGCGTGTTCATCGGTGTAAATGTAGCTACAAAAAATTCAATCGACAAGAATACGAAAAATAGCTTTTTACTTATTTTATTTTTTTTAAAGGTCTTGATATGACACGGGTGTCTTAATTTGGCTTGTTTTGGCTCAATGTATTGTAATTAACATTGAGCAATTGTTCCTGCGTGTTCATCAGTGTAAATGTAGCTAAAAAAAATTCATTCGACAAGAACAAGAAAAATAGCTATTTACTTATTTTATTTTTTTAAAGGTTTTAAAAAGATATAGGTGTCTTAATTTTGCTTATTTTGGCTCATTGTATTGTACTTGACATTAAGCAATTGCTCCTGCGTGTTCATCGGTTTAAATGTTGCTAAAAAAAATTCATTCGACAAGAATAAAAAAAATAGCTATTTACTTATTTTATTTTTTTAAAGGTCTTGATATGATAAGGGTGTCTTAATTTTGCTTATTTTGGCTCATTGTATTGTACTTAACATTGAGCAATTGCTTCTTTGTGTTCATCAGTGTAAATGTAGCTAAAAAAAATTCATTCGACAAGAATAAGAAAAATAGCTATTTACTTATTTTATTTTTTTTAAAGGTTTTAAAAAGATATAGGTGTCTTAATTTTGCTTTTTTTGGCTCAGTGTATTGCACTTAACATTGAGCAATTGTACCTGCGTGTTTATCGGTGTAAATGTACCTAAAAAAAATTCATTCGACAAGAATAAGAAAAATAGCTATTTACTTATTTTATTTTTTTTAAAGGTCTTTAAAAGATATAGGTGTCTTAATTTTGCTTATTTAGGCTCACTGTATTGTACTTAACATTGGCCACTTGCTCCTGCGTGTTCATCGGTGTAAATGTAGCTACAAAAAATTCATTCGACAAGAATACGAAAAATAGTTATATACTTATTTTATTTTTTTTAAAGGTCTTGATATGACACGGGTGTCTTAAATTGGCATATTTTGGCTCATTGTATTGTAATTAACATTGAGCAATTGCTCCTGCGTGTTCATCGGTTTAAATGTTGCTAAAAAAAATTCATTCGACAAGAATAAAAAAAATAGCTATTTACTTATTTTATTTTTTTAAAGGTCTTGATATGATAAGGGTGTCTTAATGTTGCTTACTTTGGCTCATTGTATTGTACTCAACATTAAGCAATTGTTCTTGCGTGTTCATCGGTGTAAATGTAGCTAAAAAAAATTCATTCGACAAGAATAAGAAAAATAGCTATTTAATTATTTTATTTTTTTTAAAGGTCTTAAAAAGATAAAGGTGTCTTAATTTTGCTTATTTAGGCTCACTGTGTTGTACTTAACATTGGCCACTTGCTCCTGCGTGTTCATCGGTGTAAATGTAGCTACAAAAAATTCATTCGACAAGAATAAGAAAAATAGCTATTTACTTATTTTATTTTTTTTAAAGGTCTTTAAAAGATATAGGTGTCTTAATTTTGCTTATTTAGGCTCACTGAATTGTACTTAACATTGGCCACTTGCTCCTGCGTGTTCATCGGTGTAAATGTAGCTACAAAAAATTCATTCGACAAGAATACGAAAAATAGCTATATACTTATTTTATTTTTTTTAAAGGTCTTGATATGACACGGGTGTCTTAAATTGGCATATTTTGGCTCATTGTATTGTAATTAACATTGAGCAATTGCTCCTGCGTGTTCATCGGTTTAAATGTTGCTAAAAAAAATTCATTCGACAAGAATAAAAAAAATAGCTATTTACTTATTTTATTTTTTTAAAGGTCTTGATATGATAAGGGTGTCTTAATGTTGCTTATTTTGGCTCATTGTATTGTACTTAACATTAAGCAATTGTTCCTGCGTGTTCATCGGTGTAAATGTAGCTAAAAAAAATTCATTCGACAAGAATAAGAAAAATAGCTATTTACTTATTTTATTTTTTTTAAAGGTCTTGAAAAGATATAGGTGTCTTAGTTTTGCTTATTTAGGCTCACTGTATTGTACTTAACATTGGCCACTTGCTCGTGCGTGTTCATCGGTGTAAATGTAGCTACAAAAAATTCGATCGACAAGAATACGAAAAATAGCTATTTACTTATTGTATTTTTTTTAAAGGTTTTAAAAAGATATAGGTGTCTTAATTTTGCTTATTTTGGCTTATTGTATTGTACTTGACATTGAGCAATTGCTCCTGCGTGTTCATCGGTTTAAATGTTGCTAAAAAAAATTCATTCGACAAGAATAAAAAAAATAGCTATTTACTTATTTTTTTTTTTTTTAAAGGTCTTGATATGACAAGGGTGTCTTAATTTGGCTTATTTTGGCTCATTGTATTGTAATTAACATTGAGCAATTGCTCCTGCGTGTTCATCGGTGTAAATGTAGCTACAAAAAATTCATTCGACAAGAATACGAAAAATAGCTATTTATTTATTTTATTTTTTTTAAAGGTCTTGATATGACACGGGTGTCTTAATTTGGCTTGTTTTGGCTCAATGTATTGTAATTAACATTGAGCAATTGTTCCTGCGTGTTCATCGGTGTAAATGTAGCTAAAAAAAATTCATTCGACAAGAATAAGAAAAATAGCTATTTACTTATTTTATTTTTTTAAAGGTTTTAAAAAGATATAGGTGTCTTAATTTTGCTTATTTTGGCTCATTGTATTGTACTTGACATTAAGCAATTGCTCCTGCGTGTTCATCGGTTTAAATGTTGCTAAAAAAAATTCATTCGACAAGAATAAAAAAAATTATTATTTACTTATTTTATTTTTTTTAAAGGTCTTGATATGATAAGGGTGTCTTAATTTTGCTTATTTTGGCTCATTGTATTGTACTTAACATTGAGCAATTGCTTCTGCGTGTTCATCGGTGTAAATGTAGCTAAAAAAAATTCATTCGACAAGAATAAGAAAAATAGCTATTTACTTATTTTATTTTTTTTAAAGGTTTTAAAAAGATACAGGTGCCTTAATTTTGCTTTTTTTGGCTCAATGTATTGCACTTAACATTGAGCAATTGTTCCTGCGTGTTCATCGGTGTAAATGTACCTAAAAAAAATTCATTCGACAAGAATAAGAAAAATAGCTATTTACTTATTTTATTTTTTTTAAAGGTCTTAAAAAGATATAGGTGTCTTAATGTTGCTTATTTAGGCTCACTGTATTGTACTTAACATTGGCCACTTGCTCCTGCGTGTTCATCGGTGTAAATGTAGCTACAAAAAATTCATTCGACAAGAATACGAAAAATAACTATATACTTATTTTTTTTTTTTTAAAGGTCTTGATATGACACGGGTGTCTTAAATTGGCTTATTTTGGCTCACTGTATTGTAATTAACATTGAGCAATTGCTCCTGCGTGTTCATCGGTTTAAATGTTGCTAAAAAAAATTCATTCGACAAGAATAAAAAAAATAGCTATTTACTTATTTTAATTTTTTAAGGGTCTTGATATGATAAGGGTGTCTTAATTTTGCTTATTTTGGCTCATTGTATTGTACTTAACATTGAGTAATTGCTCCTGCGTGTTCATCGGTGTAAATGTAGCTAAAAAAAATTCATTCGACAAGAATAAGAAAAATAGCTATTTACTTATTTTATTTTTTTTAAAGGTCTTGAAAAGATATAGGTGTCTTAGTTTTGCTTATTTAGGCTCACTGTATTGTACTTAACATTGGCCACTTGCTCGTGCGTGTTCATCGGTGTAAATGTAGCTACAAAAAATTCAATCGACAAGAATACGAAAAATAGCTTTTTACTTATTTTATTTTTTTTAAAGGTCTTGATATGACACGGGTGTCTTAATTTGGCTTGTTTTGGCTCAATGTATTGTAATTAACATTGAGCAATTGTTCCTGCGTGTTCATCAGTGTAAATGTAGCTAAAAAAAATTCATTCGACAAGAACAAGAAAAATAGCTATTTACTTATTTTATTTTTTTAAAGGTTTTAAAAAGATATAGGTGTCTTAATTTTGCTTATTTTGGCTCATTGTATTGTACTTGACATTAAGCAATTGCTCCTGCGTGTTCATCGGTTTAAATGTTGCTAAAAAAAATTCATTCGACAAGAATAAAAAAAATAGCTATTTACTTATTTTATTTTTTTAAAGGTCTTGATATGATAAGGGTGTCTTAATTTTGCTTATTTTGGCTCATTGTATTGTACTTAACATTGAGCAATTGCTTCTTTGTGTTCATCAGTGTAAATGTAGCTAAAAAAAATTCATTCGACAAGAATAAGAAAAATAGCTATTTACTTATTTTATTTTTTTTAAAGGTTTTAAAAAGATATAGGTGTCTTAATTTTGCTTTTTTTGGCTCAGTGTATGCACTTAACATTGAGCAATTGTACCTGCGTGTTTATCGGTGTAAATGTACCTAAAAAAAATTCATTCGACAAGAATAAGAAAAATAGCTATTTACTTATTTTATTTTTTTTAAAGGTCTTTAAAAGATATAGGTGTCTTAATTTTGCTTATTTAGGCTCACTGTATTGTACTTAACATTGGCCACTTGCTCCTGCGTGTTCATCGGTGTAAATGTAGCTACAAAAAATTCATTCGACAAGAATACGAAAAATAGTTATATACTTATTTTATTTTTTTTAAAGGTCTTGATATGACACGGGTGTCTTAAATTGGCATATTTTGGCTCACTGTATAGTAGTTAACATTGAGCAATTGCTCCTGCGTGTTCATCGGTTTAAATGTTGCTAAAAAAATTCATTCGACAAGAATAAAAAAAATAGCTATTTACTTATTTTATTTTTTTAAAGGTCTTGATATGACACGGGTGTCTTAAATTGGCTTATTTTGGCTCATTGTATTGTAATTAACATTGAGAAATTGCTCCTGCGTGTTCATCGGTTTAAATGTTGCTAAAAAAAATTCATTCGACAAGAATAAAAAAAATAGCTATTTAATTATTTTATTTTTTTAAAGGTCTTGATATGATAAGGGTGTCTTAATGTTGCTTACTTTGGCTCATTGTATTGTACTCAACATTAAGCAATTGTTCTTGCGTGTTCATCGGTGTAAATGTAGCTAAAAAAAATTCATTCGACAAGAATAAGAAAAATAGCTATTTAATTATTTTATTTTTTTTAAAGGTCTTAAAAAGATAAAGGTGTCTTAATTTTGCTTATTTAGGCTCACTGTATTGTACTTAACATTGGCCACTTGCTCCTGCGTGTTCATCGGTGTAAATGTAGCTACAAAAAATTCATTCGACAAGAATACGAAAAATAGCTATATACTTATTTTATTTTTTTTAAAGGTCTTGATATGACAGGGGTGTCTTAAATTGGCTTATTTAGGCTCACTGTATTGTAATTAACATTGAGCAATTGCTCCTGCGTGTTCATCGGTTTAAATGTTGCTAAAAAAATTCATTCGACAAGAATAAAAAAAATAGCTATTTACTTATTTTATTTTTTTAAGGGTCTTGATATGATAAGGGTGTCTTAATTTTGCTTATTTTGGCTCATTGTATTGCACTTAACATTAAGCAATTGCTCCTGCGTGTTCATCGGTGTAAATCTAGCTAAAAAAAATTCATTCGACAAGAATAAGAAAAATAGCTATTTACTTATTTTATTTTTTTTAAAGGTCTTGAAAAGATATAGGTGTCTTAATTTTGCTTATTTTGGCTCATTGTATTGTACTTAACATTGAGCAATTGCTTCTGCGTGTTCATCGGTGTAAATGTAGCTAAAAAAAATTCATTCGACAAGAATAAGAAAAATAGCTATTTACTTATTTTATTTTTTTTAAAGGTTTTAAAAAGATACAGGTGCCTTAATTTTGCTTTTTTTGGCTCAATGTATTGCACTTAACATTGAGCAATTGTCCCTGCGTGTTCATCGGTGTAAATGTACCTAAAAAAAATTCATTCGACAAGAATAAGAAAAATAGCTATTTACTTATTTTATTTTTTTTAAAGGTCTTAAAAAGATATAGGTGTCTTAATGTTGCTTATTTAGGCTCACTGTATTGTACTTAACATTGGCCACTTGCTCCTGCGTGTTCATCGGTGTAAATGTAGCTACAAAAAATTCATTCGACAAGAATACGAAAAATAGCTATATACTTATTTTTTTTTTTTTAAAGGTCTTGATATGACACGGGTGTCTTAATTTTGCTTATTTTGGCTCATTGTATTGTACTTAACATTGAGTAATTGCTCCTGCGTGTTCATCGGTGTAAATGTAGCTAAAAAAAATTCATACGACAAGAATTAGAAAAATGGCTATTTACTTATTTTATTTTTTTAAAGGTTTTAAAAAGATATAGGTGTCTTAATTTTGCTTATTTTGGCTCATTGTATTGCACTTGACATTGAGCAATTGCTCTTGCGTGTTCATCGGTTTAAATGTGGCTAAAAAAAATTCATTCGACAAGAATAAAAAAAATAGCTATTTACTTATTTTTTTTTTTTTAAAGGTCTTGATATGATAAGGGTGTCTTAATTTTGCTTATTTTGGCTCAATGTATTGTTCTTAACATTGAGCAATTGTTTGTGCGTGTTCATCGGTGTAAATGTAGCTAAAAAAAATTCATTCGACAAGAATAAGAAAAATAGCTATTTACTTATTTTATTTTTCAAAAGGTCTTGATATGATAAGGGTGTGTTAATTTTGCTTACTTTGGCTCATGGTATTGTATTTAACATTGAGCAATTGCTCCTGCGTGTTGATCAGTGTAAATGTAGCTAAAAAAAATTCATTCGACAAGAATAAAAAAAATAGCTATTTACTTATTTTATTTTTTTAAGGGTCTTGATATGATAAGGGTGTCTTAATTTTGCTTATTTTGGCTCATTGTATTGTACTTAACATTGAGCAATTGTACCTGCGTGTTTATCGGTGTAAATGTACCTAAAAAAAATTCATTCGACAAGAATAAGAAAAATAGCTATTTACTAATTTTATTTTTTTTAAAGGTCTTTAAAAGATATAGGTGTCTTAATTTTGCTTTTTTTGGCTCAGTGTATTGCACTTGACATTAAGCAATTGCTCCTGCGTGTTCATCGGTTTAAATGTTGCTAAAAAAAATTCATTCGACAAGAATACGAAAAATAGCTATTTACTTATTTTATTTTTTTTAAAGGTCTTGATATGACACGGGTGTCTTAATTTGGCTTGTTTTGGCTCAATGTATTGTAATTAACATTGAGCAATTGTTCCTGCGTGTTCATCAGTGTAAATGTAGCTAAAAAAAATTCATTCGACAAGAACAAGAAAAATAGCTATTTACTTATTTTATTTTTTTAAAGGTTTTAAAAAGATATAGGTGTCTTAATTTTGCTTATTTTGGCTCATTGTATTGTACTTGACATTAAGCAATTGCTCCTGCGTGTTCATCGGTTTAAATGTTGCTAAAAAAAATTCATTCGACAAGAATAAAAAAAATAGCTATTTACTTATTTTATTTTTTTAAAGGTCTTGATATGATAAGGGTGTCTTAATTTTGCTTATTTTGGCTCATTGTATTGTACTTAACATTGAGCAATTGCTTCTTTGTGTTCATTAGTGTAAATGTAGCTAAAAAAAATTCATTCGACAAGAATAAGAAAAATAGCTATTTACTTATTTTATTTTTTTTAAAGGTTTTAAAAAGATATAGGTGTCTTAATTTTGCTTTTTTTGGCTCAGTGTATTGCACTTAACATTGAGCAATTGTACCTGCGTGTTTATCGGTGTAAATGTACCTAAAAAAAATTCATTCGACAAGAATAAGAAAAATAGCTATTTACTTATTTTATTTTTTTTAAAGGTCTTTAAAAGACATAGGTGTCTTAATTTTGCTTATTTAGGCTCACTGTATTGTACTTAACATTGGCCACTTGCTCTTGCGTGTTCATCGGTGTAAATGTAGCTACAAAAAATTCATTCGACAAGAATACGAAAAATAGCTATATACTTATTTTATTTATTTTAAAGGTCTTGATATGACACGGGTGTCTTAAATTGGCATATTTTGGCTCATTGTATTGTAATTAACATTGAGCAATTGCTCCTGCGTGTTCATCGGTTTAAATGTTGCTAAAAAAAATTCATTCGACAAGAATAAAAAAAATAGCTATTTACTTATTTTATTTTTTTAAAGGTCTTGATATGACACGGGTGTCTTAAATTGGCTTATTTTGGCTCATTGTATTGTAATTAACATTGAGAAATTGCTCCTGCGTGTTCATCGGTTTAAATGTTGCTAAAAAAAATTCATTCGACAAGAATAAAAAAAATAGCTATTTACTTATTTTATTTTTTTAAAGGTCTTGATATGATAAGGGTGTCTTAATGTTGCTTACTTTGGCTCATTGTATTGTACTCAACATTAAGCAATTGTTCTTGCGTGTTCATCGGTGTAAATGTAGCTAAAAAAAATTCATTCGACAAGAATAAGAAAAATAGCTATTTAATTATTTTATTTTTTTTAAAGGTCTTAAAAAGATAAAGGTGTCTTAATTTTGCTTATTTAGGCTCACTGTATTGTACTTAACATTGGCCACTTGCTCCTGCGTGTTCATCGGTGTAAATGTAGCTACAAAAAATTCATTCGACAAGAATAAGAAAAATAGCTATTTACTTATTTTATTTTTTTTAAAGGTCTTTAAAAGATATAGGTGTCTTAATTTTGCTTTTTTTGGCTCAGTGTATTGCACTTAACATTGAGCAATTGTACCTGCGTGTTTATCGGTGTAAATGTACCTAAAAAAAATTCATTCGACAAGAATAAGAAAAATAGCTATTTACTTATTTTATTTTTTTTAAAGGTCTTTAAAAGATATAGGTGTCTTAATTTTGCTTATTTAGGCTCACTGTATTGTACTTAACATTGGCCACTTGCTCCTGCGTGTTCATCGGTGTAAATGTAGCTACAAAAAATTCATTCGACAAGAATACGAAAAATAGCTATATACTTATTTTATTTTTTTTAAAGGTCTTGATATGACACGGGTGTCTTAAATTGGCATATTTTGGCTCATTGTATTGTAGTTAACATTGAGCAATTGCTCCTAAGTGTTCATCGGTTTAAATGTTGCTAAAAAAAATTCATTCGACAAGAATAAAAAAAATAGCTATTTACTTATTTTATTTTTTTAAAGGTCTTGATATGATAAGGGTGTCTTAATGTTGCTTATTTTGGCTCATTGTATAGTACTTAACATTAAACAATTGTTCCTGCGTGTTCATCGGTGTAAATGTAGCTAAAAAAAATTCATTCGACAAGAATAAGAAAAATAGCTATTTACTTTTTTTTTTTTTTTTAAAGGTCTTGAAAAGATATAGGTGTCTTAGTTTTGCTTATTTAGGCTCACTGTATTGTACTTAACATTGGCCACTTGCTCGTGCGTGTTCATCGGTGTAAATGTAGCTACAAAAAATTCAATCGACAAGAATACGAAAAATAGCTATTTACTTATTGTATTTTTTTTAAAGGTTTTAAAAAGATATAGGTGTCTTAATTTTGCTTATTTTGGCTTATTGTATTGTACTTGACATTGAGCAATTACTCCTGCGTGTTCATCGGTTTAAATGATGCTAAAAAAAATTCATTCGACAAGAATAAAAAAAATAGCTATTTACTTATTTTTTTTTTTTTAAAGGTCTTGATATGACAAGGGTGTCTTAATTTGGCTTATTTTGGCTCATTGTATTGTAATTAACATTGAGCAATTGCTCCTGCGTGTTCATCGGTGTAAATGTAGCTACAAAAAATTCATTCGACAAGAATACGAAAAATAGCTATTTATTTATTTATTTTTTTTAAAGGTCTTGATATGACACGGGTGTCTTAATTTGGCTTGTTTTGGCTCAATGTATTGTAATTAACATTGAGCAATTGTTCCTGCGTGTTCATCGGTGTAAATGTAGCTAAAAAAAATTCATTCGACAAGAATAAGAAAAATAGCTATTTACTTATTTTATTTTTTTAAAGGTTTTAAAAAGATATAGGTGTCTTAATTTTGCTTATTTTGGCTCATTGTATTGTACTTGACATTAAGCAATTGCTCCTGCGTGTTCATCGGTTTAAATGTTGCTAAAAAAAATTCATTCGACAAGAATAAAAAAAATTATTATTTACTTATTTTATTTTTTTTAAAGGTCTTGATATGATAAGGGTGTCTTAATTTTGCTTATTTTGGCTCATTGTATTGTACTTAACATTGAGCAATTGCTTCTGCGTGTTCATCGGTGTAAATGTAGCTAAAAAAAATTCATTCGACAAGAATAAGAAAAATAGCTATTTACTTATTTTATTTTTTTTAAAGGTTTTAAAAAGATACAGGTGCCTTAATTTTGCTTTTTTTGGCTCAATGTATTGCACTTAACATTGAGCAATTGTTCCTGCGTGTTCATCGGTGTAAATGTACCTAAAAAAAATTCATTCGACAAGAATAAGAAAAATAGCAATTTACTTATTTTATTTTTTTTAAAGGTCTTAAAAAGATATAGGTGTCTTAATGTTGCTTATTTAGGCTCACTGTATTGTACTTAACATTGGCCACTTGCTCCTGCGTGTTCATCGGTGTAAATGTAGCTACAAAAAATTCATTCGACAAGAATACGAAAAATAGCTATATACTTATTTTTTTTTTTTTAAAGGTCTTGATATGACACGGGTGTCTTAATTTTGCTTATTTTGGCTCATTGTATTGTACTTAACATTGAGTAATTGCTCCTGCGTGTTCATCGGTGTAAATGTAGCTAAAAAAAATTCATTCGACAAGAATAAGAAAAATAGCTATTTACTTATTTTATTTTTTTTAAAGGTCTTGAAAAGATATAGGTGTCTTAGTTTTGCTTATTTAGGCTCACTGTATTGTACTTAACATTGGCCTTTTGCTCGTGCGTGTTCATCGGTGTAAATTTAGCTACAAAAAATTCAATCGACAAGAATACGAAAAATAGCTATTTACTTATTTTATTTTTTTTAAAGGTCTTGATATGACACGGGTGTCTTAATTTGGCTTGTTTTGGCTCAATGTATTGTAATTAACATTGAGCAATTGTTCCTGCGTGTTCATCAGTGTAAATGTAGCTAAAAAAAATTCATTCGATAAGAACAAGAAAAATAGCTATTTACTTATTTTATTTTTTTAAAGGTTTTAAAAAGATATAGGTGTCTTAATTTTGCTTATTTTGGCTCATTGAATTGTACTTGACATTAAGCAATTGCTCCTGCGTGTTCATCGGTTTAAATGTTGCTAAAAAAAATTCATTCGACAAGAATAAAAAAAAATAGCTATTTACTTATTTTATTTTTTTAAAGGTCTTGATATGATAAGGGTGTCTTAATTTTGCTTATTTTGGCTCATTGTATTGTACTTAACATTGAGCAATTGCTTCTTTGTGTTCATCAGTGTAAATGTAGCTAAAAAAAATTCATTCGACAAGAATAAGAAAAATAGCTATTTACTTATTTTATTTTTTTTAAAGGTTTTAAAAAGATATAGGTGTCTTAATTTTGCTTTTTTTGGCTCAGTGTATTGCACTTAACATTGAGCAATTGTACCTGCGTGTTTATCGGTGTAAATGTACCTAAAAAAAATTCATTCGACAAGAATAAGAAAAATAGCTATTTACTTATTTTATTTTTTTAAAGGTCTTGATATGACACGGGTGTCTTAAATTGGCTTATTTTGGCTCATTGTATTGTAATTAACATTGAGAAATTGCTCCTGCGTGTTCATCGGTTTAAATGTTGCTAAAAAAAATTCATTCGACAAGAATAAAAAAAATAGCTATTTACTTATTTTATTTTTTTAAAGGTCTTGATATGATAAGGGTGTCTTAATGTTGCTTACTTTGGCTCATTGTATAGTACTTAACATTAAACAATTGTTCCTGCGTGTTCATCGGTGTAAATGTAGCTAAAAAAAATTCATTCGACAAGAATAAGAAAAATAGCTATTTAATTATTTTATTTTTTTTAAAGGTCTTAAAAAGATAAAGGTGTCTTAATTTTGCTTATTTAGGCTCACTGTATTGTACTTAACATTGGCCACTTGCTCCTGCGTGTTCATCGGTGTAAATGTAGCTACAAAAAATTCATTCGACAAGAATAAGAAAAATAGCTATTTACTTATTTTATTTTTTTTAAAGGTCTTTAAAAGATATAGGTGTCTTAATTTTGCTTTTTTTGGCTCAGTGTATTGCACTTAACATTGAGCAATTGTACCTGCGTGTTTATCGGTGTAAATGTACCTAAAAAAAATTCATTCGACAAGAATAAGAAAAATAGCTATTTACTTATTTTATTTTTTTTAAAGGTCTTTAAAAGATATAGGTGTCTTAATTTTGCTTATTTAGGCTCACTGTATTGTACTTAACATTGGCCACTTGCTCCTGCGTGTTCATCGGTGTAAATGTAGCTACAAAAAATTCATTCGACAAGAATACGAAAAATAGCTATATACTTATTTTATTTTTTTTAAAGGTCTTGATATGACACGGGTGTCTTAAATTGGCATATTTTGGCTCATTGTATTGTAGTTAACATTGAGCAATTGCTCCTAAGTGTTCATCGGTTTAAATGTTGCTAAAAAAAATTCATTCGACAAGAATAAAAAAAATAGCTATTTACTTATTTTATTTTTTTAAAGGTCTTGATATGATAAGGGTGTCTTAATGTTGCTTATTTTGGCTCATTGTATAGTACTTAACATTAAACAATTGTTCCTGCGTGTTCATCGGTGTAAATGTAGCTAAAAAAAATTCATTCGACAAGAATAAGAAAAATAGCTATTTACTTATTTTTTTTTTTAAAGGTCTTGAAAAGATATAGGTGTCTTAGTTTTGCTTATTTAGGCTCACTGTATTGTACTTAACATTGGCCACTTGCTCGTGCGTGTTCATCGGTGTAAATGTAGCTACAAAAAATTCAATCGACAAGAATACGAAAAATAGCTATTTACTTATTGTATTTTTTTTAAAGGTTTTAAAAAGATATAGGTGTCTTAATTTTGCTTATTTTGGCTTATTGTATTGTACTTGACATTGAGCAATTGCTCCTGCGTGTTCATCGGTTTAAATGATGCTAAAAAAAATTCATTCGACAAGAATAAAAAAAATAGCTATTTACTTATTTTTTTTTTTTAAAGGTCTTGATATGACAAGGGTGTCTTAATTTGGCTTATTTTGGCTCATTGTATTGTAATTAACATTGAGCAATTGCTCCTGCGTGTTCATCGGTGTAAATGTAGCTACAAAAAATTCATTCGACAAGAATACGAAAAATAGCTATTTATTTTTTTTATTTTTTTTAAAGGTCTTGATATGACACGGGTGTCTTAATTTGGCTTGTTTTGGCTCAATGTATTGTAATTAACATTGAGCAATTGTTCCTGCGTGTTCATCGGTGTAAATGTAGCTAAAAAAAATTCATTCGACAACAATAAGAAAAATAGCTATTTACTTATTTTATTTTTTTAAAGGTTTTAAAAAGATATAGGTGTCTTAATTTTGCTTATTTTGGCTCATTGTATTGTACTTGACATTAAGCAATTGCTCCTGCGTGTTCATCGGTTTAAATGTTGCTAAAAAAAATTCATTCGACAAGAATAAAAAAAATTATTATTTACTTATTTTATTTTTTTTAAAGGTCTTGATATGATAAGGGTGTCTTAATTTTGCTTATTTTGGCTCATTGTATTGTACTTAACATTGAGCAATTGCTTCTGCGTGTTCATCGGTGTAAATGTAGCTAAAAAAAATTCATTCGACAAGAATAAGAAAAATAGCTATTTACTTATTTTATTTTTTTTAAAGGTTTTAAAAAGATACAGGTGCCTTAATTTTGCTTTTTTTGGCTCAATGTATTGCACTTAACATTGAGCAATTGTTCCTGCGTGTTCATCGGTGTAAATGTACCTAAAAAAAATTCATTCGACAAGAATAAGAAAAATAGCTATTTACTTATTTTATTTTTTTTAAAGGTCTTAAAAAGATATAGGTGTCTTAATGTTGCTTATTTAGGCTCACTGTATTGTACTTAACATTGGCCACTTGCTCCTGCGTGTTCATCGGTGTAAATGTAGCTACAAAAAATTCATTCGACAAGAATACGAAAAATAGCTATATACTTATTTTTTTTTTTTTAAAGGTCTTGATATGACACGGGTGTCTTAATTTTGCTTATTTTGGCTCATTGTATTGTACTTAACATTGAGTAATTGCTCCTGCGTGTTCATCGGTGTAAATGTAGCTAAAAAAAATTCATTCGACAAGAATAAGAAAAATAGCTATTTACTTATTTTATTTTTTTTAAAGGTCTTGAAAAGATATAGGTGTCTTAGTTTTGCTTATTTAGGCTCACTGTATTGTACTTAACATTGGCCACTTGCTCGTGCGTGTTCATAGGTGTAAATTTAGCTACAAAAAATTCAATCGACAAGAATACGAAAAATAGCTATTTACTTATTTTATTTTTTTTAAAGGTCTTGATATGACACGGGTGTCTTAATTTGGCTTGTTTTGGCTCAATGTATTGTAATTAACATTGAGCAATTGTTCCTGCGTGTTCATCAGTGTAAATGTAGCTAAAAAAAATTCATTCGACAAGAACAAGAAAAATAGCTATTTACTTATTTTATTTTTTTAAAGGTTTTAAAAAGATATAGGTGTCTTAATTTTGCTTATTTTGGCTCATTGTATTGTACTTGACATTAAGCAATTGCTCCTGCGTGTTCATCGGTTTAAATGTTGCTAAAAAAAATTCATTCGACAAGAATAAAAAAAATAGCTATTTACTTATTTTATTTTTTTAAAGGTCTTGATATGATAAGGGTGTCTTAATTTTGCTTATTTTGGCTCATTGTATTGTACTTAACATTGAGCAATTGCTTCTTTGTGTTCATCAGTGTAAATGTAGCTAAAAAAAATTCATTCGACAAGAATAAGAAAAATAGCTATTTACTTATTTTATTTTATTAAAGGTTTTAAAAAGATATAGGTGTCTTAATTTTGCTTTTTTTGGCTCAGTGTATTGCACTTAACATTGAGCAATTGTACCTGCGTGTTTATCGGTGTAAATGTACCTAAAAAAAATTCATTCGACAAGAATAAGAAAAATAGCTATTTACTTATTTTATTTTTTTTAAAGGTCTTTAAAAGATATAGGTGTCTTAATTTTGCTTATTTAGGCTCACTGTATTGTACTTAACATTGGCCACTTGCTCCTGCGTGTTCATCGGTGTAAATGTAGCTACAAAAAATTCATTCGACAAGAATACGAAAAATAGCTATATACTTATTTTATTTTTTTTAAAGGTCTTGATATGACACGGGTGTCTTAAATTGGCATATTTTGGCTCATTGTATTGTAATTAACATTGAGCAATTGCTCCTGCGTGTTCATCGGTTTAAATGTTGCTAAAAAAAATTCATTCGACAAGAATAAAAAAAATAGCTATTTACTTATTTTATTTTTTTAAAGGTCTTGATATGACACGGGTGTCTTAAATTGGCTTATTTTGGCTCATTGTATTGTAATTAACATTGAGAAATTGCTCCTGCGTGTTCATCGGTTTAAATGTTGCTAAAAAAAATTCATTCGACAAGAATAAAAAAAATAGCTATTTACTTATTTTATTTTTTTAAAGGTCTTGATATGATAAGGGTGTCTTAATGTTGCTTACTTTGGCTCATTGTATTGTACTCAACATTAAGCAATTGTTCTTGCGTGTTCATCGGTGCAAATGTAGCTAAAAAAAATTCATTCGACAAGAATAAGAAAAATAGCTATTTAATTATTTTATTTTTTTTAAAGGTCTTAAAAAGATAAAGGTGTCTTAATTTTGCTTATTTAGGCTCACTGTATTGTACTTAACATTGGCCACTTGCTCCTGCGTGTTCATCGGTGTAAATGTAGCTACAAAAAATTCATTCGACAAGAATAAGAAAAATAGCTATTTACTTATTTTATTTTTTTTAAAGGTCTTTAAAAGATATAGGTGTCTTAATTTTGCTTATTTAGGCTCACTGTATTGTACTTAACATTGGCCACTTGCTCCTGCGTGTTCATCGGTGTAAATGTAGCTACAAAAAATTCATTCGACAAGAATACGAAAAATAGCTATATACTTATTTTATTTTTTTTAAAGGTCTTGATATGACACGGGTGTCTTAAATTGGCATATTTTGGCTCACTGTATTGTAATTAACATTGAGCAATTGCTCCTGCGTGTTCATCGGTTTAAATGTTGCTAAAAAAAATTCATTCGACAAGAATAAAAAAAATAGCTATTTACTTATTTTATTTTTTTAAAGGTCTTGATATGATAAGGGTGTCTTAATGTTGCTTATTTTGGCTCATTGTATTGTACTTAACATTAAGCAATTGTTCCTGCGTGTTCATCGGTGTAAATGTAGCTAAAAAAAATTCATTCGACAAGAATAAGAAAAATAGCTATTTACTTATTTTATTTTTTTTAAAGGTCTTGAAAAGATATAGGTGTCTTAGTTTTGCTTATTTAGGCTCACTGTATTGTACTTAACATTGGCCGCTTGCTCGTGCGTGTTCATCGGTGTAAATGTAGCTACAAAAAATTCAATCGACAAGAATACGAAAAATAGCTATTTACTTATTGTATTTTTTTTAAAGGTTTTAAAAAGATATAGGTGTCTTAATTTTGCTTATTTTGGCTTATTGTATTGTACTTGACATTGAGCAATTGCTCCTGCGTGTTCATCGGTTTAAATGTTGCTAAAAAAAATTCATTCGACAAGAATAAAAAAAATAGCTATTTACTTATTTTTTTTTTTTTTAAAGGTCTTGATATGACAAGGGTGTCTTAATTTGGCTTATTTTGGCTCATTGTATTGTAATTAACATTGAGCAATTGCTCCTGCGTGTTCATCGGTGTAAATGTAGCTACAAAAAATTCATTCGACAAGAATACGAAAAATAGCTATTTATTTATTTTATTTTTTTTTAAAGGTCTTGATATGACACGGGTGTCTTAATTTGGCTTGTTTTGGCTCAATGTATTGTAATTAACATTGAGCAATTGTTCCTGCGTGTTCATCGGTGTAAATGTAGCTAAAAAAAATTCATTCGACAAGAATAAGAAAAATAGCTATTTACTTATTTTATTTTTTTAAAGGTTTTAAAAAGATACAGGTGCCTTAATTTTGCTTTTTTTGGCTCAATGTATTGCACTTAACATTGAGCAATTGTTCCTGCGTGTTCATCGGTGTAAATGTACCTAAAAAAAATTCATTCGACAAGAATAAGAAAAATAGCTTTTTACTTATTTTATTTTTTTTAAAGGTCTTAAAAAGATATAGGTGTCTTAATGTTGCTTATTTAGGCTCACTGTATTGTACTTAACATTGGCCACTTGCTCCTGCGTGTTCATCGGTGTAAATGTAGCTACAAAAAATTCATTCGACAAGAATACGAAAAATAGCTATATACTTATTTTTTTTTTTTAAAGGTCTTGATATGACACGGGTGTCTTAAATTGGCTTATTTTGGCTCACTGTATTGTAATTAACATTGAGCAATTGCTCCTGCGTGTTCATCGGTTTAAATGTTGCTAAAAAAAATTCATTCGACAAGAATAACAAAAATAGCTATTTACTTATTTTAATTTTTTAAGGGTCTTGATATGATAAGGGTGTCTTAATTTTGCTTATTTTGGCTCATTGTATTGTACTTAACATTGAGTAATTGCTCCTGCGTGTTCATCGGTGTAAATGTAGCTAAAAAAAATTCATTCGACAAGAATAAGAAAAATAGCTATTTACTTATTTTATTTTTTTTAAAGGTCTTGAAAAGATATAGGTGTCTTAGTTTTGCTTATTTAGGCTCACTGTATTGTACTTAACATTGGCCACTTGCTCGTGCGTGTTCATCGGTGTAAATGTAGCTACAAAAAATTCAATCGACAAGAATACGAAAAATAGCTATTTACTTATTTTATTTTTTTTAAAGGTCTTGATATGACACGGGTGTCTTAATTTGGCTTATTTGGCTCAATGTATTGTAATTAACATTGAGCAATTGTTCCTGCGTGTTCATCAGTGTAAATGTAGCTAAAAAAAATTCATTCGACAAGAACAAGAAAAATAGCTATTTACTTATTTTATTTTTTCAAAGGTTTTAAAAAGATATAGGTGTCTTAATTTTGCTTATTTTGGCTCATTGTATTGTACTTGACATTAAGCAATTGCTCCTGCGTGTTCATCGGTTTAAATGTTGCTAAAAAAAATTCATTCGACAAGAATAAAAAAAATAGCTATTTACTTATTTTATTTTTTTAAAGGTCTTGATATGATAAGGGTGTCTTAATTTTGCTTATTTTGGCTCATTGTATTGTACTTAACATTGAGCAATTGCTTCTTTGTGTTCATCAGTGTAAATGTAGCTAAAAAAAATTCATTCGACAAGAATAAGAAAAATAGCTATTTACTTATTTTATTTTTTTTAAAGGTCTTTAAAAGATATAGGTGTCTTAATTTTGCTTATTTAGGCTCACTGTATTGTACTTAACATTGGCCACTTGCTCCTGCGTGTTCATCGGCGTAAATGTAGCTACAAAAAATTCATTCGACAAGAATACGAAAAATAGCTATATACTTATTTTATTTTTTTTAAAGGTCTTGATATGACACGGGTGTCTTAAATTGGCATATTTTGGCTCACTGTATTGTAATTAACATTGAGCAATTGCTCCTGTGTGTTCATCGGTTTAAATGTTGCTAAAAAAAATTCATTCGACAAGAATAAAAAAAATAGCTATTTACTTATTTTATTTTTTTAAAGGTCTTGATATGACACGGGTGTCTTAAATTGGCTTATTTTGGCTCATTGTATTGTAATTAACATTTAGAAATTGCTCCTGCGTGTTCATCGGTTTAAATGTTGCTAAAAAAAATTCATTCGACAAGAATAAAAAAAATAGCTATTTACTTATTTTATTTTTTTAAAGGTCTTGATATGATAAGGGTGTCTTAATGTTGCTTACTTTGGCTCATTGTATTGTACTCAACATTAAGCAATTGTTCTTGCGTGTTCATCGGTGTAAATGTAGCTAAAAAAAATTCATTCGACAAGAATAAGAAAAATAGCTATTTAATTATTTTATTTTTTTTAAAGGTCTTAAAAAGATAAAGGTGTCTTAATTTTGCTTATTTAGGCTCACTGTATTGTACTTAACATTGGCCACTTGCTCCTGCGTGTTCATCGGTGTAAATGTAGCTACAAAAAATTCATTCGACAAGAATAAGAAAAATAGCTATTTACTTATTTTATTTTTTTTAAAGGTCTTTAAAAGATATAGGTGTCTTAATTTTGCTTATTTAGGCTCACTGTATTGTACTTAACATTGGCCACTTGCTCCTGCGTGTTCATCGGTGTAAATGTAGCTACAAAAAATTCATTCGACAAGAATACGAAAAATAGCTATATACTTATTTTATTTTTTTTAAAGGTCTTGATATGACACGGGTGTCTTAAATTGGCATATTTTGGCTCATTGTATTGTAATTAACATTGAGCAATTGCTCCTGCGTGTTCATCGGTTTAAATGTTGCTAAAAAAAATTCATTCGACAAGAATAAAAAAAATAGCTATTTACTTATTTTATTTTTTTAAAGGTCTTGATATGATAAGGGTGTCTTAATGTTGCTTATTTTGGCTCATTGTATTGTACTTAACATTAAGCAATTGTTCCTGCGTGTTCATCGGTGTAAATGTAGCTAAAAAAAATTCATTCGACAAGAATAAGAAAAATAGCTATTTACTTATTTTATTTTTTTTAAAGGTCTTGAAAAGATATAGGTGTCTTAGTTTTGCTTATTTAGGCTCACTGTATTGTACTTAACATTGGCCACTTGCTCGTGCGTGTTCATCGGTGTAAATGTAGCTACAAAAAATTCAATCGACAAGAATACGAAAAATAGCTATTTACTTATTGTATTTTTTTTAAAGGTTTTAAAAAGATATAGGTGTCTTAATTTTGCTTATTTTGGCTTATTGTATTGTACTTGACATTGAGCAATTGCTCCTGCGTGTTCATCGGTTTAAATGTTGCTAAAAAAAATTCATTCGACAAGAATAAAAAAAATAGCTATTTACTTATTTTTTTTTTTTTTAAAGGTCTTGATATGACAAGGGTGTCTTAATTTGGCTTATTTTGGCTCATTGTATTGTAATTAACATTGAGCAATTGCTCCTGCGTGTTCATCGGTGTAAATGTAGCTACAAAAAATTCATTCGACAAGAATACGAAAAATAGCTATTTATTTATTTTATTTTTTTTTAAAGGTCTTGATATGACACGGGTGTCTTAATTTTGCTTATTTTGGCTCACTGTATTGTACTTAACATTGAGCAATTGCTTCTGCGTGTTCATCGGTGTAAATGTAGCTAAAAAAAATTCATTCGACAAGAATAAGAAAAATAGCTATTTACTTATTTTATTTTTTTTAAAGGTTTTAAAAGATACAGGTGCCTTAATTTTGCTTTTTTTGGCTCAATGTATTGCACTTAACATTGAGCAATTGTTCCTGCGTGTTCATCGGTGTAAATGTACCTAAAAAAAATTCATTCGACAAGAATAAGAAAAATAGCTATTTACTTATTTTATTTTTTTTAAAGGTCTTAAAAAGATATAGGTGTCTTAATGTTGCTTATTTAGGCTCACTGTATTGTACTTAACATTGGCCACTTGCTCCTGCGTGTTCATCGGTGTAAATGTAGCTACAAAAAATTCATTCGACAAGAATACGAAAAATAGCTATATACTTATTTTTTTTTTTTTTAAAGGTCTTGATATGACACGGGTGTCTTAAATTGGCTTATTTTGGCTCACTGTATTGTAATTAACATTGAGCAATTGCTCCTGCGTGTTCATCGGTTTAAATGTTGCTAAAAAAAATTCATTCGACAAGAATAAAAAAAATAGCTATTTACTTATTTTAATTTTTTAAGGGTCTTGATATGATAAGGGTGTCTTAATTTTGCTTATTTTGGCTCATTGTATTGTACTTAACATTGAGTAATTGCTCCTGCGTGTTCATCGGTGTAAATGTAGCTAAAAAAAATTCATTCGACAAGAATAAGAAAAATAGCTATTTACTTATTTTATTTTTTTTAAAGGTCTTGAAAAGATATAGGTGTCTTAGTTTTGCTTATTTAGGCTCACTGTATTGTACTTAACATTGGCCACTTGCTCGTGCGTGTTCATCGGTGTAAATGTAGCTACAAAAAATTCAATCGACAAGAATACGAAAAATAGCTATTTACTTATTTTATTTTTTTTAAAGGTCTTGATATGACACGGGTGTCTTAATTTGGCTTGTTTTGGCTCAATGTATTGTAATTAACATTGAGCAATTGTTCCTGCGTGTTCATCAGTGTAAATGTAGCTAAAAAAAATTCATTCGACAAGAACAAGAAAAATAGCTATTTACTTATTTTATTTTTTTAAAGGTTTTAAAAAGATATAGGTGTCTTAATTTTGCTTATTTTGGCTCATTGTATTGTACTTGACATTAAGCAATTGCTCCTGCGTGTTCATCGGTTTAAATGTTGCTAAAAAAAATTCATTCGACAAGAATAAAAAAAATAGCTATTTACTTATTTTATTTTTTTAAAGGTCTTGATATGATAAGGGTGTCTTAATTTTGCTTATTTTGGCTCATTGTATTGTACTTAACATTGAGCAATTGCTTCTTTGTGTTCATCAGTGTAAATGTAGCTAAAAAAAATTCATTCGACAAGAATAAGAAAAATAGCTATTTACTTATTTTATTTTTTTTAAAGGTTTTAAAAAGATAAAGGTGTCTTAATTTTGCTTTTTTTGGCTCAGTGTATTGCACTTAACATTGAGCAATTGTACCTGCGTGTTTATCGGTGTAAATGTACCTAAAAAAAATTCATTCGACAAGAATAAGAAAAATAGCTATTTACTTATTTTATTTTTTTAAAGGTCTTTAAAAGATATAGGTGTCTTAATTTTGCTTATTTAGGCTCACTGTATTGTACTTAACATTGGCCACTTGCTCCTGCGTGTTCATCGGTGTAAATGTAGCTACAAAAAATTCATTCGACAAGAATACGAAAAATAGCTATATACTTATTTTATTTTTTTTAAAGGTCTTGATATGACACGGGTGTCTTAAATTGGCATATTTTGGCTCACTGTATTGTAATTAACATTGAGCAATTGCTCCTGTGTGTTCATCGGTTTAAATGTTGCTAAAAAAAATTCATTCGACAAGAATAAAAAAAATAGCTATTTACTTATTTTATTTTTTTAAAGGTCTTGATATGACACGGGTGTCTTAAATTGGCTTATTTTGGCTCATTGTATTGTAATTAACATTGAGAAATTGCTCCTGCGTGTTCATCGGTTTAAATGTTGCTAAAAAAAATTCATTCGACAAGAATAAAAAAAATAGCTATTTACTTATTTTATTTTTTTAAAGGTCTTGATATGATAAGGGTGTCTTAATGTTGCTTACTTTGGCTCATTGTATTGTACTCAACATTAAGCAATTGTTCTTGCGTGTTCATCGGTGTAAATGTAGCTAAAAAAAATTCATTCGACAAGAATAAGAAAAATAGCTATTTAATTATTTTATTTTTTTTAAAGGTCTTAAAAAGATAAAGGTGTCTTAATTTTGCTTATTTAGGCTCACTGTATTGTACTTAACATTGGCCACTTGCTCCTGCGTGTTCATCGGTGTAAATGTAGCTACAAAAAATTCATTCGACAAGAATACGAAAAATAGCTATATACTTATTTTATTTTTTTTAAAGGTCTTGATATGACAGGGGTGTCTTAAATTGGCTTATTTAGGCTCATTGTATTGTAATTAACATTGAGCAATTGCTCCTGCGTGTTCATCGGTTTAAATGTTGCTAAAAAAAATTCATTCGACAAGAATAAAAAAAATAGCTATTTACTTATTTTATTTTTTTAAGGGTCTTGATATGATAAGGGTGTCTTAATTTTGCTTATTTTGGCTCATTGTATTGTACTTAACATTAAGCAATTGCTCCTGCGTGTTCATCGGTGTAAATGTAGCTAAAAAAAATTCATTCGACAAGAATAAGAAAAATAGCTATTTACTTATTTTATTTTTTTTAAAGGTCTTGAAAAGATATAGGTGTCTTAGTTTTGCTTATTTAGGCTCACTGTATTGTACTTAACATTGGCCACTTGCTCGTGCGTGTTCATCGGTGTAAATGTAGCTACAAAAAATTCAATCGACAAGAATACGAAAAATAGCTATTTACTTATTTTATTTTTTTTAAAGGTCTTGATATGACAAGGGTGTCTTAATTTGGCTTATTTTGGCTCATTGTATTGTAATTAACATTGAGCAATTGCTCCTGCGTGTTCGTCGGTGTAAATGTAGCTACAAAAAATTCATTCGACAAGAATACGAAAAATAGCTATTTATTTATTTTATTTTTTTTAAAGGTCTTGATATGACACCGGTGTCTTAATTTGGCTTGTTTTGGCTCAATGTATTGTAATTAACATTGAGCAATTGTTCCTGCGTGTTCGTCGGTGTAAATGTAGCTAAAAAAAATTCATTCGACAAGAATAAGAAAAATAGCTATTTACTTATTTTATTTTTTTAAAGGTTTTAAAAAGATATAGGTGTCTTAATTTTGCTTATTTTGGCTCATTGTATTGTACTTGACATTAAGCAATTGCTCCTGCGTGTTCATCGGTTTAAATGTTGCTAAAAAAAATTCATTCGACAAGAATAAAAAAAAATAGCTATTTACTTATTTTATTTTTTTTAAAGGTCTTGATATGATAAGGGTGTCTTAATTTTGCTTATTTTGGCTCATTGTATTGTACTTAACATTGAGCAATTGCTTCTGCGTGTTCATCGGTGTAAATGTAGCTAAAAAAAATTCATTCGACAAGAATAAGAAAAATAGCTATTTACTTATTTTATTTTTTTTAAAGGTTTTAAAAAGATACAGGTGCCTTAATTTTGCTTTTTTTGGCTCAATGTATTGCACTTAACATTGAGCAATTGTTCCTGCGTGTTCATCGGTGTAAATGTACCTAAAAAAAATTCATTCGACAAGAATAAGAAAAATAGCTATTTACTTATTTTATTTTTTTTAAAGGTCTTAAAAAGATAAAGGTGTCTTAATGTTACTTATTTAGGCTCACTGTATTGTACTTAACATTGGCCACTTGCTCCTGCGTGTTCATCGGTGTAAATGTAGCTACAAAAAATTCATTCGACAAGAATACGAAAAATAGCTATATACTTATTTTTTTTTTTTTAAAGGTCTTGATATGACACGGGTGTCTTAAATTGGCTTATTTTGGCTCACTGTATTGTAATTAACATTGAGCAATTGCTCCTGCGTGTTCATCGGTTTAAATGTTGCTAAAAAAAATTCATTCGACAGGAATAAAAAAAATAGCTATTTACTTATTTTAATTTTTTAAGGGTCTTGATATGATAAGGGTGTCTTAATTTTGCTTATTTTGGCTCATTGTATTGTACTTAACATTGAGTAATTGCTCCTGCGTGTTCATCGGTGTAAATGTAGCTAAAAAAAATTCATTCGACAAGAATAAGAAAAATAGCTATTTACTTATTTAATTTTTTTTAAAGGTCTTGAAAAGATATAGGTGTCTTAGTTTTGCTTATTTAGGCTCACTGTATTGTACTTAACATTGGCCACTTGCTCGTGCGTGTTCATCGGTGTAAATGTAGCTACAAAAAATTCAATCGACAAGAATACGAAAAATAGCTATTTACTTATTTTATTTTTTTTAAAGGTCTTGATATGACACGGGTGTCTTAATTTGGCTTGTTTTGGCTCAATGTATTGTACTTAACATTGAGCAATTGCTTCTTTGTGTTCATCAGTGTAAATGTAGCTAAAAAAAATTCATTCGACAAGAATAAGAAAAATAGCTATTTACTTATTTTTTTTTTTTTAAAGGTTTTAAAAAGATATAGGTGTCTTAATTTTAATTTTTTTGGCTCAGTGTATTGCACTTAACATTGAGCAATTGTACCTGCGTGTTTACCGGTGTAAATGTACCTAAAAAAAATTCATTCGACAAGAATAAGAAAAATAGCTATTTACTTATTTTATTTTTTTTAAAGGTCTTTAAAAGATATAGGTGTCTTAATTTTGCTTATTTAGGCTCACTGTATTGTACTTAACATTGGCCACTTGCTCCTGCGTGTTCATCGGTGTAAATGTAGCTACAAAAAATTCATTCGACAAGAATACGAAAAATAGCTATATACTTATTTTATTTTTTTTAAAGGTCTTGATATGACACGGGTGTCTTAAATTGGCATATTTTGGCTCATTGTATTGTAATTAACATTGAGCAATTGCTCCTGCGTGTTCATCGGTTTAAATGTTGCTAAAAAAAATTCATTCGACAAGAATAAAAAAAATAGCTATTTACTTATTTTATTTTTTTAAAGGTCTTGATATGATAAGGGTGTCTTAATGTTGCTTATTTTGGCTCATTGTATTGTACTTAACATTAAGCAATTGTTCCTGCGTGTTCATCGGTGTAAATGTAGCTAAAAAAAATTCATTCGACAAGAATAAGAAAAATAGCTATTTACTTATTTTATTTTTTTTAAAGGTCTTGAAAAGATATAGGTGTCTTAGTTTTGCTTATTTAGGCTCACTGTATTGTACTTAACATTGGCCACTTGCTCGTGCGTGTTCATCGGTGTAAATGTAGCTACAAAAAATTCAATCGACAAGAATACGAAAAATAGCTATTTACTTATTTTATTTTTTTTAAAGGTTTTAAAAAGATATAGGTGTCTTAATTTTGCTTATTTTGGCTTATTGTATTGTACTTGACATTGAGCAATTGCTCCTGCGTGTTCATCGGTTTAAATGTTGCTAAAAAAAATTCATTCGACAAGAATAAAAAAAATAGCTATTTACTTATTTTATTTTTTTTAAAGGTCTTGATATGACAGGGGTGTCTTAAATTGGCTTATTTTGGCTCAGTGTATTGTAATTAACATTGAACAATTGCTCCTGCGTGTTCATCGGTTTAAATGTTGCTAAAAAAAATTCATTCGACAAGAATAAAAAAAATAGCTATTTACTTATTTTATTTTTTTAAGGGTCTTGATATGATAAGGGTGTCTTAATTTTGCTTATTTTGGCTCATTGTATTGTACTTAACATTAAGCAATTGCTCCTGCGTGTTCATCGGTGTAAATGTAGCTAAAAAAAATTCATTCGACAAGAATACGAAAAATAGCTATTTATTTATTTTATTTTTTTTAAAGGTCTTGATATGACACCGGTGTCTTAATTTGGCTTGTTTTGGCTCAATTTATTGTAATTAACATTGAGCAATTGTTCCTGCGTGTTCGTCGGTGTAAATGTAGCTAAAAAAAATTCATTCGACAAGAATAAGAAAAATAGCTATTTACTTATTTTATTTTTTTAAAGGTTTTAAAAAGATATAGGTGTCTTAATTTTGCTTATTTTGGCTCATTGTATTGTACTTGACATTAAGCAATTGCTCCTGCGTGTTCATCGGTTTAAATGTTGCTAAAAAAAATTCATTCGACAAGAATAAAAAAAAATAGCTATTTACTTATTTTATTTTTTTTAAAGGTCTTGATATGATAAGGGTGTCTTAATTTTGCTTATTTTGGCTCATTGTATTGTACTTAACATTGAGCAATTGCTTCTGCGTGTTCATCGGTGTAAATGTAGCTAAAAAAAATTCATTCGACAAGAATAAGAAAAATAGCTATTTACTTATTTTATTTTTTTTAAAGGTTTTAAAAAGATACAGGTGCCTTAATTTTGCTTTTTTTGGCTCAATGTATTGCACTTAACATTGAGCAATTGTTCCTGCGTGTTCATCGGTGTAAATGTACCTAAAAAAAATTCATTCGACAAGAATAAGAAAAATAGCTATTTACTTATTTTATTTTTTTTAAAGGTCTTAAAAAGATAAAGGTGTCTTAATGTTACTTATTTAGGCTCACTGTATTGTACTTAACATTGGCCACTTGCTCCTGCGTGTTCATCGTTGTAAATGTAGCTACAAAAAATTCATTCGACAAGAATACGAAAAATAGCTATATACTTTTTTTTTTTTTTTTAAAGGTCTTGATATGACACGGGTGTCTTGAATTGGCTTATTTTGGCTCACTGTATTGTTATTAACATTGAGCAATTGCTCCTGCGTGTTCATCGGTTTAAATGTTGCTAAAAAAAATTCATTCGACAGGAATAAAAAAAATAGCTATTTACTTATTTTAATTTTTTAAGGGTCTTGATATGATAAGGGTGTCTTAATTTTGCTTATTTTGGCTCATTGTATTGTACTTAACATTAAGCAATTGTTCCTGCGTGTTCATCGGTGTAAATGTAGCTAAAAAAAATTCATTCGACAAGAATAAGAAAAATAGCTATTTACTTATTTTATTTTTTTTAAAGGTCTTGAAAAGATATAGGTGTCTTAGTTTTGCTTATTTAGGCTCACTGTATTGTACTTAACATTGGCCACTTGCTCGTGCGTGTTCATCGGTGTAAATGTAGCTACAAAAAATTCATTCGACAAGAATACGAAAAATAGCTATATACTTATTTTTTTTTTTTTAAAGGTCTTGATATGACACGGGTGTCTTAATTTTGCTTATTTTGGCTCATTGTATTGTACTTAACATTGAGTAATTGCTCCTGCGTGTTCATCGGTGTAAATGTAGCTAAAAAAAATTCATTCGACAAGAATAAGAAAAATAGCTATTTACTTATTTTATTTTTTTTAAAGGTCTTGAAAAGATATAGGTGTCTTAGTTTTGCTTATTTAGGCTCACTGTATTGTACTTAACATTGGCCACTTGCTCGTGCGTGTTCATCGGTGTAAATTTAGCTACAAAAAATTCAATCGACAAGAATACGAAAAATAGCTATTTACTTATTTTATTTTTTTTAAAGGTCTTGATATGACACGGGTGTCTTAATTTGGCTTGTTTTGGCTCAATGTATTGTAATTAACATTGAGCAATTGTTCCTGCGTGTTCATCAGTGTAAATGTAGCTAAAAAAAATTCATTCGACAAGAACAAGAAAAATAGCTATTTACTTATTTTATTTTTTTAAAGGTTTTAAAAAGATATAGGTGTCTTAATTTTGCTTATTTTGGCTCATTGTATTGTACTTGACATTAAGCAATTGCTCCTGCGTGTTCATCGGTTTAAATGTTGCTAAAAAAAATTCATTCGACAAGAATAAAAAAAATAGCTATTTACTTATTTTATTTTTTTAAAGGTCTTGATATGATAAGGGTGTCTTAATTTTGCTTATTTTGGCTCATTGTATTGTACTTAACATTGAGCAATTGCTTCTTTGTGTTCATCAGTGTAAATGTAGCTAAAAAAAATTCATTCGACAAGAATAAGAAAAATAGCTATTTACTTATTTTATTTTATTAAAGGTTTTAAAAAGATATAGGTGTCTTAATTTTGCTTTTTTTGGCTCAGTGTATTGCACTTAACATTGAGCAATTGTACCTGCGTGTTTATCGGTGTAAATGTACCTAAAAAAAATTCATTCGACAAGAATAAGAAAAATAGCTATTTACTTATTTTATTTTTTTTAAAGGTCTTTAAAAGATATAGGTGTCTTAATTTTGCTTATTTAGGCTCACTGTATTGTACTTAACATTGGCCACTTGCTCCTGCGTGTTCATCGGTGTAAATGTAGCTACAAAAAATTCATTCGACAAGAATACGAAAAATAGCTATATACTTATTTTATTTTTTTTAAAGGTCTTGATATGACACGGGTGTCTTAAATTGGCATATTTTGGCTCATTGTATTGTAATTAACATTGAGCAATTGCTCCTGCGTGTTCATCGGTTTAAATGTTGCTAAAAAAAATTCATTCGACAAGAATAAAAAAAATAGCTATTTACTTATTTTATTTTTTTAAAGGTCTTGATATGACACGGGTGTCTTAAATTGGCTTATTTTGGCTCATTGTATTGTAATTAACATTGAGAAATTGCTCCTGCGTGTTCATCGGTTTAAATGTTGCTAAAAAAAATTCATTCGACAAGAATAAAAAAAATAGCTATTTACTTATTTTATTTTTTTAAAGGTCTTGATATGATAAGGGTGTCTTAATGTTGCTTACTTTGGCTCATTGTATTGTACTCAACATTAAGCAATTGTTCTTGCGTGTTCATCGGTGTAAATGTAGCTAAAAAAAATTCATTCGACAAGAATAAGAAAAATAGCTATTTAATTATTTTATTTTTTTTAAAGGTCTTAAAAAGATAAAGGTGTCTTAATTTTGCTTATTTAGGCTCACTGTATTGTACTTAACATTGGCCACTTGCTCCTGCGTGTTCATCGGTGTAAATGTAGCTACAAAAAATTCATTCGACAAGAATAAGAAAAATAGCTATTTACTTATTTTATTTTTTTTAAAGGTCTTTAAAAGATATAGGTGTCTTAATTTTGCTTATTTAGGCTCACTGTATTGTACTTAACATTGGCCACTTGCTCCTGCGTGTTCATCGGTGTAAATGTAGCTACAAAAAATTCATTCGACAAGAATACGAAAAATAGCTATATACTTATTTTATTTTTTTTAAAGGTCTTGATATGACACGGGTGTCTTAAATTGGCATATTTTGGCTCATTGTATTGTAATTAACATTGAGCAATTGCTCCTGCGTGTTCATCGGTTTAAATGTTGCTAAAAAAAATTCATTCGACAAGAATAAAAAAAATAGCTATTTACTTATTTTATTTTTTTAAAGGTCTTGATATGATAAGGGTGTCTTAATGTTGCTTATTTTGGCTCATTGTATTGTACTTAACATTAAGCAATTGTTCCTGCGTGTTCATCGGTGTAAATGTAGCTAAAAAAAATTCATTCGACAAGAATAAGAAAAATAGCTATTTACTTATTTTATTTTTTTTAAAGGTCTTGAAAAGATATAGGTGTCTTAGTTTTGCTTATTTAGGCTCACTGTATTGTACTTAACATTGGCCGCTTGCTCGTGCGTGTTCATCGGTGTAAATGTAGCTACAAAAAATTCAATCGACAAGAATACGAAAAATAGCTATTTACTTATTGTATTTTTTTTAAAGGTTTTAAAAAGATATAGGTGTCTTAATTTTGCTTATTTTGGCTTATTGTATTGTACTTGACATTGAGCAATTGCTCCTGCGTGTTCATCGGTTTAAATGTTGCTAAAAAAAATTCATTCGACAAGAATAAAAAAAATAGCTATTTACTTATTTTTTTTTTTTTTAAAGGTCTTGATATGACAAGGGTGTCTTAATTTGGCTTATTTTGGCTCATTGTATTGTAATTAACATTGAGCAATTGCTCCTGCGTGTTCATCGGTGTAAATGTAGCTACAAAAAATTCATTCGACAAGAATACGAAAAATAGCTATTTATTTATTTTATTTTTTTTTAAAGGTCTTGATATGACACGGGTGTCTTAATTTGGCTTGTTTTGGCTCAATGTATTGTAATTAACATTGAGCAATTGTTCCTGCGTGTTCATCGGTGTAAATGTAGCTAAAAAAAATTCATTCGACAAGAATAAGAAAAATAGCTATTTACTTATTTTATTTTTTTAAAGGTTTTAAAAAGATACAGGTGCCTTAATTTTGCTTTTTTTGGCTCAATGTATTGCACTTAACATTGAGCAATTGTTCCTGCGTGTTCATCGGTGTAAATGTACCTAAAAAAAATTCATTCGACAAGAATAAGAAAAATAGCTATTTACTTATTTTATTTTTTTTAAAGGTCTTAAAAAGATATAGGTGTCTTAATGTTGCTTATTTAGGCTCACTGTATTGTACTTAACATTGGCCACTTGCTCCTGCGTGTTCATCGGTGTAAATGTAGCTACAAAAAATTCATTCGACAAGAATACGAAAAATAGCTATATACTTATTTTTTTTTTTTAAAGGTCTTGATATGACACGGGTGTCTTAAATTGGCTTATTTTGGCTCACTGTATTGTAATTAACATTGAGCAATTGCTCCTGCGTGTTCATCGGTTTAAATGTTGCTAAAAAAAATTCATTCGACAAGAATAACAAAAATAGCTATTTACTTATTTTAATTTTTTAAGGGTCTTGATATGATAAGGGTGTCTTAATTTTGCTTATTTTGGCTCATTGTATTGTACTTAACATTGAGTAATTGCTCCTGCGTGTTCATCGGTGTAAATGTAGCTAAAAAAAATTCATTCGACAAGAATAAGAAAAATAGCTATTTACTTCTTTTATTTTTTTTAAAGGTCTTGAAAAGATATAGGTGTCTTAGTTTTGCTTATTTAGGCTCACTGTATTGTACTTAACATTGGCCACTTGCTCGTGCGTGTTCATCGGTGTAAATGTAGCTACAAAAAATTCAATCGACAAGAATACGAAAAATAGCTATTTACTTATTTTATTTTTTTTAAAGGTCTTGATATGACACGGGTGTCTTAATTTGGCTTATTTGGCTCAATGTATTGTAATTAACATTGAGCAATTGTTCCTGCGTGTTCATCAGTGTAAATGTAGCTAAAAAAAATTCATTCGACAAGAACAAGAAAAATAGCTATTTACTTATTTTATTTTTTCAAAGGTTTTAAAAAGATATAGGTGTCTTAATTTTGCTTATTTTGGCTCATTGTATTGTACTTGACATTAAGCAATTGCTCCTGCGTGTTCATCGGTTTAAATGTTGCTAAAAAAAATTCATTCGACAAGAATAAAAAAAATAGCTATTTACTTATTTTATTTTTTTAAAGGTCTTGATATGATAAGGGTGTCTTAATTTTGCTTATTTTGGCTCATTGTATTGTACTTAACATTGAGCAATTGCTTCTTTGTGTTCATCAGTGTAAATGTAGCTAAAAAAAATTCATTCGACAAGAATAAGAAAAATAGCTATTTACTTATTTTATTTTTTTTAAAGGTCTTTAAAAGATATAGGTGTCTTAATTTTGCTTATTTAGGCTCACTGTATTGTACTTAACATTGGCCACTTGCTCCTGCGTGTTCATCGGCGTAAATGTAGCTACAAAAAATTCATTCGACAAGAATACGAAAAATAGCTATATACTTATTTTATTTTTTTTAAAGGTCTTGATATGACACGGGTGTCTTAAATTGGCATATTTTGGCTCACTGTATTGTAATTAACATTGAGCAATTGCTCCTGTGTGTTCATCGGTTTAAATGTTGCTAAAAAAAATTCATTCGACAAGAATAAAAAAAATAGCTATTTACTTATTTTATTTTTTTAAAGGTCTTGATATGACACGGGTGTCTTAAATTGGCTTATTTTGGCTCACTGTATTGTAATTAACATTTAGAAATTGCTCCTGCGTGTTCATCGGTTTAAATGTTGCTAAAAAAAATTCATTCGACAAGAATAAAAAAAATAGCTATTTACTTATTTTATTTTTTTAAAGGTCTTGATATGATAAGGGTGTCTTAATGTTGCTTACTTTGGCTCATTGTATTGTACTCAACATTAAGCAATTGTTCTTGCGTGTTCATCGGTGTAAATGTAGCTAAAAAAAATTCATTCGACAAGAATAAGAAAAATAGCTATTTAATTATTTTATTTTTTTTAAAGGTCTTAAAAAGATAAAGGTGTCTTAATTTTGCTTATTTAGGCTCACTGTATTGTACTTAACATTGGCCACTTGCTCCTGCGTGTTCATCGGTGTAAATGTAGCTACAAAAAATTCATTCGACAAGAATAAGAAAAATAGCTATTTACTTATTTTATTTTTTTTAAAGGTCTTTAAAAGATATAGGTGTCTTAATTTTGCTTATTTAGGCTCACTGTATTGTACTTAACATTGGCCACTTGCTCCTGCGTGTTCATCGGTGTAAATGTAGCTACAAAAAATTCATTCGACAAGAATACGAAAAATAGCTATATACTTATTTTATTTTTTTTAAAGGTCTTGATATGACACGGGTGTCTTAAATTGGCATATTTTGGCTCATTGTATTGTAATTAACATTGAGCAATTGCTCCTGCGTGTTCATCGGTTTAAATGTTGCTAAAAAAAATTCATTCGACAAGAATAAAAAAAATAGCTATTTACTTATTTTATTTTTTTAAAGGTCTTGATATGATAAGGGTGTCTTAATGTTGCTTATTTTGGCTCATTGTATTGTACTTAACATTAAGCAATTGTTCCTGCGTGTTCATCGGTGTAAATGTAGCTAAAAAAAATTCATTCGACAAGAATAAGAAAAATAGCTATTTACTTATTTTATTTTTTTTAAAGGTCTTGAAAAGATATAGGTGTCTTAGTTTTGCTTATTTAGGCTCACTGTATTGTACTTAACATTGGCCACTTGCTCGTGCGTGTTCATCGGTGTAAATGTAGCTACAAAAAATTCAATCGACAAGAATACGAAAAATAGCTATTTACTTATTGTATTTTTTTTAAAGGTTTTAAAAAGATATAGGTGTCTTAATTTTGCTTATTTTGGCTTATTGTATTGTACTTGACATTGAGCAATTGCTCCTGCGTGTTCATCGGTTTAAATGTTGCTAAAAAAAATTCATTCGACAAGAATAAAAAAAATAGCTATTTACTTATTTTTTTTTTTTTTAAAGGTCTTGATATGACAAGGGTGTCTTAATTTGGCTTATTTTGGCTCATTGTATTGTAATTAACATTGAGCAATTGCTCCTGCGTGTTCATCGGTGTAAATGTAGCTACAAAAAATTCATTCGACAAGAATACGAAAAATAGCTATTTATTTATTTTATTTTTTTTTAAAGGTCTTGATATGACACGGGTGTCTTAATTTTGCTTATTTTGGCTCACTGTATTGTACTTAACATTGAGCAATTGCTTCTGCGTGTTCATCGGTGTAAATGTAGCTAAAAAAAATTCATTCGACAAGAATAAGAAAAATAGCTATTTACTTATTTTATTTTTTTTAAAGGTTTTAAAAGATACAGGTGCCTTAATTTTGCTTTTTTTGGCTCAATGTATTGCACTTAACATTGAGCAATTGTTCCTGCGTGTTCATCGGTGTAAATGTACCTAAAAAAAATTCATTCGACAAGAATAAGAAAAATAGCTATTTACTTATTTTATTTTTTTTAAAGGTCTTAAAAAGATATAGGTGTCTTAATGTTGCTTATTTAGGCTCACTGTATTGTACTTAACATTGGCCACTTGCTCCTGCGTGTTCATCGGTGTAAATGTAGCTACAAAAAATTCATTCGACAAGAATACGAAAAATAGCTATATACTTTTTTTTTTTTTTTTTAAAGGTCTTGATATGACACGGGTGTCTTAAATTGGCTTATTTTGGCTCACTGTATTGTAATTAACATTGAGCAATTGCTCCTGCGTGTTCATCGGTTTAAATGTTGCTAAAAAAAATTCATTCGACAAGAATAACAAAAATAGCTATTTACTTATTTTAATTTTTTAAGGGTCTTGATATGATAAGGGTGTCTTAATTTTGCTTATTTTGGCTCATTGTATTGTACTTAACATTGAGTAATTGCTCCTGCGTGTTCATCGGTGTAAATGTAGCTAAAAAAAATTCATTCGACAAGAATAAGAAAAATAGCTATTTACTTCTTTTATTTTTTTTAAAGGTCTTGAAAAGATATAGGTGTCTTAGTTTTGCTTATTTAGGCTCACTGTATTGTACTTAACATTGGCCACTTGCTCGTGCGTGTTCATCGGTGTAAATGTAGCTACAAAAAATTCAATCGACAAGAATACGAAAAATAGCTATTTACTTATTTTATTTTTTTTAAAGGTCTTGATATGACACGGGTGTCTTAATTTGGCTTGTTTTGGCTCAATGTATTGTAATTAACATTGAGCAATTGTTCCTGCGTGTTCATCAGTGTAAATGTAGCTAAAAAAAATTCATTCGACAAGAACAAGAAAAATAGCTATTTACTTATTTTATTTTTTTAAAGGTTTTAAAAAGATATAGGTGTCTTAATTTTGCTTATTTTGGCTCATTGTATTGTACTTGACATTAAGCAATTGCTCCTGCGTGTTCATCGGTTTAAATGTTGCTAAAAAAAATTCATTCGACAAGAATAAAAAAAATAGCTATTTACTTATTTTATTTTTTTAAAGGTCTTGATATGATAAGGGTGTCTTAATTTTGCTTATTTTGGCTCATTGTATTGTACTTAACATTGAGCAATTGCTTCTTTGTGTTCATCAGTGTAAATGTAGCTAAAAAAAATTCATTCGACAAGAATAAGAAAAATAGCTATTTACTTATTTTATTTTTTTTAAAGGTTTTAAAAAGATAAAGGTGTCTTAATTTTGCTTTTTTTGGCTCAGTGTATTGCACTTAACATTGAGCAATTGTACCTGCGTGTTTATCGGTGTAAATGTACCTAAAAAAAATTCATTCGACAAGAATAAGAAAAATAGCTATTTACTTATTTTATTTTTTTAAAGGTCTTTAAAAGATATAGGTGTCTTAATTTTGCTTATTTAGGCTCACTGTATTGTACTTAACATTGGCCACTTGCTCCTGCGTGTTCATCGGTGTAAATGTAGCTACAAAAAATTCATTCGACAAGAATACGAAAAATAGCTATATACTTATTTTATTTTTTTTAAAGGTCTTGATATGACACGGGTGTCTTAAATTGGCATATTTTGGCTCACTGTATTGTAATTAACATTGAGCAATTGCTCCTGTGTGTTCATCGGTTTAAATGTTGCTAAAAAAAATTCATTCGACAAGAATAAAAAAAATAGCTATTTACTTATTTTATTTTTTTAAAGGTCTTGATATGACACGGGTGTCTTAAATTGGCTTATTTTGGCTCATTGTATTGTAATTAACATTGAGAAATTGCTCCTGCGTGTTCATCGGTTTAAATGTTGCTAAAAAAAATTCATTCGACAAGAATAAAAAAAATAGCTATTTACTTATTTTATTTTTTTAAAGGTCTTGATATGATAAGGGTGTCTTAATGTTGCTTACTTTGGCTCATTGTATTGTACTCAACATTAAGCAATTGTTCTTGCGTGTTCATCGGTGTAAATGTAGCTAAAAAAAATTCATTCGACAAGAATAAGAAAAATAGCTATTTAATTATTTTATTTTTTTTAAAGGTCTTAAAAAGATAAAGGTGTCTTAATTTTGCTTATTTAGGCTCACTGTATTGTACTTAACATTGGCCACTTGCTCCTGCGTGTTCATCGGTGTAAATGTAGCTACAAAAAATTCATTCGACAAGAATACGAAAAATAGCTATATACTTATTTTATTTTTTTTAAAGGTCTTGATATGACAGGGGTGTCTTAAATTGGCTTATTTAGGCTCATTGTATTGTAATTAACATTGAGCAATTGCTCCTGCGTGTTCATCGGTTTAAATGTTGCTAAAAAAAATTCATTCGACAAGAATAAAAAAAATAGCTATTTACTTATTTTATTTTTTTAAGGGTCTTGATATGATAAGGGTGTCTTAATTTTGCTTATTTTGGCTCATTGTATTGTACTTAACATTAAGCAATTGCTCCTGCGTGTTCATCGGTGTAAATGTAGCTAAAAAAAATTCATTCGACAAGAATAAGAAAAATAGCTATTTACTTATTTTATTTTTTTTAAAGGTCTTGAAAAGATATAGGTGTCTTAGTTTTGCTTATTTAGGCTCACTGTATTGTACTTAACATTGGCCACTTGCTCGTGCGTGTTCATCGGTGTAAATGTAGCTACAAAAAATTCAATCGACAAGAATACGAAAAATAGCTATTTACTTATTTTATTTTTTTTAAAGGTCTTGATATGACAAGGGTGTCTTAATTTGGCTTATTTTGGCCCATTGTATTGTAATTAACATTGAGCAATTGCTCCTGCGTGTTCGTCGGTGTAAATGTAGCTACAAAAAATTCATTCGACAAGAATACGAAAAATAGCTATTTATTTATTTTATTTTTTTTAAAGGTCTTGATATGACACCGGTGTCTTAATTTGGCTTGTTTTGGCTCAATGTATTGTAATTAACATTGAGCAATTGTTCCTGCGTGTTCGTCGGTGTAAATGTAGCTAAAAAAAATTCATTCGACAAGAATAAGAAAAATAGCTATTTACTTATTTTATTTTTTTAAAGGTTTTAAAAAGATATAGGTGTCTTAATTTTGCTTATTTTGGCTCATTGTATTGTACTTGACATTAAGCAATTGCTCCTGCGTGTTCATCGGTTTAAATGTTGCTAAAAAAAATTCATTCGACAAGAATAAAAAAAAATAGCTATTTACTTATTTTATTTTTTTTAAAGGTCTTGATATGATAAGGGTGTCTTAATTTTGCTTATTTTGGCTCATTGTATTGTACTTAACATTGAGCAATTGCTTCTGCGTGTTCATCGGTGTAAATGTAGCTAAAAAAAATTCATTCGACAAGAATAAGAAAAATAGCTATTTACTTATTTTATTTTTTTTAAAGGTTTTAAAAAGATACAGGTGCCTTAATTTTGCTTTTTTTGGCTCAATGTATTGCACTTAACATTGAGCAATTGTTCCTGCGTGTTCATCGGTGTAAATGTACCTAAAAAAAATTCATTCGACAAGAATAAGAAAAATAGCTATTTACTTATTTTATTTTTTTTAAAGGTCTTAAAAAGATAAAGGTGTCTTAATGTTACTTATTTAGGCTCACTGTATTGTACTTAACATTGGCCACTTGCTCCTGCGTGTTCATCGGTGTAAATGTAGCTACAAAAAATTCATTCGACAAGAATACGAAAAATAGCTATATACTTATTTTTTTTTTTTTAAAGGTCTTGATATGACACGGGTGTCTTAAATTGGCTTATTTTGGCTCACTGTATTGTAATTAACATTGAGCAATTGCTCCTGCGTGTTCATCGGTTTAAATGTTGCTAAAAAAAATTCATTCGACAGGAATAAAAAAAATAGCTATTTACTTATTTTAATTTTTTAAGGGTCTTGATATGATAAGGGTGTCTTAATTTTGCTTATTTTGGCTCATTGTATTGTACTTAACATTGAGTAATTGCTCCTGCGTGTTCATCGGTGTAAATGTAGCTAAAAAAAATTCATTCGACAAGAATAAGAAAAATAGCTATTTACTTATTTAATTTTTTTTAAAGGTCTTGAAAAGATATAGGTGTCTTAGTTTTGCTTATTTAGGCTCACTGTATTGTACTTAACATTGGCCACTTGCTCGTGCGTGTTCATCGGTGTAAATGTAGCTACAAAAAATTCAATCGACAAGAATACGAAAAATAGCTATTTACTTATTTTATTTTTTTTAAAGGTCTTGATATGACACGGGTGTCTTAATTTGGCTTGTTTTGGCTCAATGTATTGTACTTAACATTGAGCAATTGCTTCTTTGTGTTCATCAGTGTAAATGTAGCTAAAAAAAATTCATTCGACAAGAATAAGAAAAATAGCTATTTACTTATTTTTTTTTTTTTAAAGGTTTTAAAAAGATATAGGTGTCTTAATTTTAATTTTTTTGGCTCAGTGTATTGCACTTAACATTGAGCAATTGTACCTGCGTGTTTACCGGTGTAAATGTACCTAAAAAAAATTCATTCGACAAGAATAAGAAAAATAGCTATTTACTTATTTTATTTTTTTTAAAGGTCTTTAAAAGATATAGGTGTCTTAATTTTGCTTATTTAGGCTCACTGTATTGTACTTAACATTGGCCACTTGCTCCTGCGTGTTCATCGGTGTAAATGTAGCTACAAAAAATTCATTCGACAAGAATACGAAAAATAGCTATATACTTATTTTATTTTTTTTAAAGGTCTTGATATGACACGGGTGTCTTAAATTGGCATATTTTGGCTCATTGTATTGTAATTAACATTGAGCAATTGCTCCTGCGTGTTCATCGGTTTAAATGTTGCTAAAAAAAATTCATTCGACAAGAATAAAAAAAATAGCTATTTACTTATTTTATTTTTTTAAAGGTCTTGATATGATAAGGGTGTCTTAATGTTGCTTATTTTGGCTCATTGTATTGTACTTAACATTAAGCAATTGTTCCTGCGTGTTCATCGGTGTAAATGTAGCTAAAAAAAATTCATTCGACAAGAATAAGAAAAATAGCTATTTACTTATTTTATTTTTTTTAAAGGTCTTGAAAAGATATAGGTGTCTTAGTTTTGCTTATTTAGGCTCACTGTATTGTACTTAACATTGGCCACTTGCTCGTGCGTGTTCATCGGTGTAAATGTAGCTACAAAAAATTCAATCGACAAGAATACGAAAAATAGCTATTTACTTATTTTATTTTTTTTAAAGGTTTTAAAAAGATATAGGTGTCTTAATTTTGCTTATTTTGGCTTATTGTATTGTACTTGACATTGAGCAATTGCTCCTGCGTGTTCATCGGTTTAAATGTTGCTAAAAAAAATTCATTCGACAAGAATAAAAAAAATAGCTATTTACTTATTTTATTTTTTTTAAAGGTCTTGATATGACAGGGGTGTCTTAAATTGGCTTATTTTGGCTCAGTGTATTGTAATTAACATTGAACAATTGCTCCTGCGTGTTCATCGGTTTAAATGTTGCTAAAAAAAATTCATTCGACAAGAATAAAAAAAATAGCTATTTACTTATTTTATTTTTTTAAGGGTCTTGATATGATAAGTGTGTCTTAATTTTGCTTATTTTGGCTCATTGTATTGTACTTAACATTAAGCAATTGCTCCTGCGTGTTCATCGGTGTAAATGTAGCTAAAAAAAATTCATTCGACAAGAATACGAAAAATAGCTATTTATTTATTTTATTTTTTTTAAAGGTCTTGATATGACACCGGTGTCTTAATTTGGCTTGTTTTGGCTCAATTTATTGTAATTAACATTGAGCAATTGTTCCTGCGTGTTCGTCGGTGTAAATGTAGCTAAAAAAAATTCATTCGACAAGAATAAGAAAAATAGCTATTTACTTATTTTATTTTTTTAAAGGTTTTAAAAAGATATAGGTGTCTTAATTTTGCTTATTTTGGCTCATTGTATTGTACTTGACATTAAGCAATTGCTCCTGCGTGTTCATCGGTTTAAATGTTGCTAAAAAAAATTCATTCGACAAGAATAAAAAAAAATAGCTATTTACTTATTTTATTTTTTTTAAAGGTCTTGATATGATAAGGGTGTCTTAATTTTGCTTATTTTGGCTCATTGTATTGTACTTAACATTGAGCAATTGCTTCTGCGTGTTCATCGGTGTAAATGTAGCTAAAAAAAATTCATTCGACAAGAATAAGAAAAATAGCTATTTACTTATTTTATTTTTTTTAAAGGTTTTAAAAAGATACAGGTGCCTTAATTTTGCTTTTTTTGGCTCAATGTATTGCACTTAACATTGAGCAATTGTTCCTGCGTGTTCATCGGTGTAAATGTACCTAAAAAAAATTCATTCGACAAGAATAAGAAAAATAGCTATTTACTTATTTTATTTTTTTTAAAGGTCTTAAAAAGATAAAGGTGTCTTAATGTTACTTATTTAGGCTCACTGTATTGTACTTAACATTGGCCACTTGCTCCTGCGTGTTCATCGGTGTAAATGTAGCTACAAAAAATTCATTCGACAAGAATACGAAAAATAGCTATATACTTTTTTTTTTTTTTTTAAAGGTCTTGATATGACACGGGTGTCTTGAATTGGCTTATTTTGGCTCACTGTATTGTTATTAACATTGAGCAATTGCTCCTGCGTGTTCATCGGTTTAAATGTTGCTAAAAAAAATTCATTCGACAGGAATAAAAAAAATAGCTATTTACTTATTTTAATTTTTTAAGGGTCTTGATATGATAAGGGTGTCTTAATTTTGCTTATTTTGGCTCATTGTATTGTACTTAACATTAAGCAATTGTTCCTGCGTGTTCATCGGTGTAAATGTAGCTAAAAAAAATTCATTCGACAAGAATAAGAAAAATAGCTATTTACTTATTTTATTTTTTTTAAAGGTCTTGAAAAGATATAGGTGTCTTAGTTTTGCTTATTTAGGCTCACTGTATTGTACTTAACATTGGCCACTTGCTCGTGCGTGTTCATCGGTGTAAATGTAGCTACAAAAAATTCATTCGACAAGAATAAGAAAAATAGCTATTTACTTATTTTATTTTATTAAAGGTTTTAAAAAGATATAGGTGTCTTAATTTTGCTTTTTTTGGCTCAGTGTATTGCACTTAACATTGAGCAATTGTACCTGCGTGTTTATCGGTGTAAATGTACCTAAAAAAAATTCATTCGACAAGAATAAGAAAAATAGCTATTTACTTATTTTATTTTTTTTAAAGGTCTTTAAAAGATATAGGTGTCTTAATTTTGCTTATTTAGGCTCACTGTATTGTACTTAACATTGGCCACTTGCTCCTGCGTGTTCATCGGTGTAAATGTAGCTACAAAAAATTCATTCGACAAGAATACGAAAAATAGCTATATACTTATTTTATTTTTTTTAAAGGTCTTGATATGACACGGGTGTCTTAAATTGGCATATTTTGGCTCATTGTATTGTAATTAACATTGAGCAATTGCTCCTGCGTGTTCATCGGTTTAAATGTTGCTAAAAAAAATTCATTCGACAAGAATAAAAAAAATAGCTATTTACTTATTTTATTTTTTTTAAAGGTTTTAAAAAGATATAGGTGTCTTAGTTTTGCTTATTTTGGCTTGTTGTATTGTACTTGACATTGAGCAATTGCTCCTGCGTGTTCATCGGTTTAAATGTTGCTAAAAAAAATTCATTCGACAAGAATAAAAAAAATAGCTATTTACTTATTTTATTTTTTTTAAAGGTCTTGATATGACAAGGGTGTCTTAATTTGGCTTATTTTGGCTCATTGTATTGTAATTAACATTGAGCAATTGCTCCTGCGTGTTCATCGGTGTAAATGTAGCTACAAAAAATTCATTCGACAAGAATACGAAAAATAGCTATTTATTTATTTTATTTTTTTTAAAGGTCTTGATATGACACGGGTGTCTTAATTTGGCTTGTTTTGGCTCAATGTATTGTAATTAACATTGAGCAATTGTTCCTGCGTGTTCGTCGGTGTAAATGTAGCTAAAAAAAATTCATTCGACAAGAATAAGAAAAATAGCTATTTACTTATTTTATTTTTTTAAAGGTTTTAAAAAGATATAGGTGTCTTAATTTTGCTTATTTTGGCTCATTGTATTGTACTTGACATTAAGCAATTGCTCCTGCGTGTTCATCGGTTTAAATGTTGCTAAAAAAAATTCATTCGACAAGAATAAAAAAAATAGCTATTTACTTATTTTATTTTTTTTAAAGGTCTTGATATGATAAGGGTGTCTTAATTTTGCTTATTTTGGCTCATTGTATTGTACTTAACATTGAGCAATTGCTTCTGCGTGTTCATCGGTGTAAATGTAGCTAAAAAAAATTCATTCGACAAGAATAAGAAAAATAGCTATTTACTTATTTTATTTTTTTTAAAGGTTTTAAAAAGATACAGGTGCCTTAATTTTGCTTTTTTTGGCTCAATGTATTGCACTTAACATTGAGCAATTGTTCCTGCGTGTTCATCGGTGTAAATGTACCTAAAAAAAATTCATTCGACAAGAATAAGAAAAATAGCTATTTACTTATTTTATTTTTTTTAAAGGTCTTAAAAAGATAAAGGTGTCTTAATGTTGCTTATTTAGGCTCACTGTATTGTACTTAACATTGGCCACTTGCTCCTGCGTGTTCATCGGTGTAAATGTAGCTACAAAAAATTCATTCGACAAGAATACGAAAAATAGCTATATACTTATTTTTTTTTTTTTAAAGGTCTTGATATGACACGGGTGTCTTAAATTGGCTTATTTTGGCTCACTGTATTGTAATTAACATTGAGCAATTGCTCCTGCGTGTTCATCGGTTTAAATGTTGCTAAAAAAAATTCATTCGACAAGAATAAAAAAAATAGCTATTTACTTATTTTAATTTTTTAAGGGTCTTGATATGATAAGGGTGTCTTAATTTTGCTTATTTTGGCTCATTGTATTGTACTTAACATTGAGTAATTGCTCCTGCGTGTTCATCGGTGTAAATGTAGCTAAAAAAAATTCATTCGACAAGAATAAGAAAAATAGCTATTTACTTATTTTATTTTTTTTAAAGGTCTTGAAAAGATATAGGTGTCTTAGTTTTGCTTATTTAGGCTCACTGTATTGTACTTAACATTGGCCACTTGCTCGTGCGTGTTCATCGGTGTAAATGTAGCTACAAAAAATTCAATCGACAAGAATACGAAAAATAGCTATTTACTTATTTTATTTTTTTTAAAGGTCTTGATATGACACGGGTGTCTTAATTTGGCTTGTTTTGGCTCAATGTATTGTACTTAACATTGAGCAATTGCTTCTTTGTGTTCATCAGTGTAAATGTAGCTAAAAAAAATTCATTCGACAAGAATAAGAAAAATAGCTATTTACTTATTTTATTTTTTTTAAAGGTTTTAAAAAGATATAGGTGTCTTAATTTTGCTTTTTTTGGCTCAGTGTATTGCACTTAACATTGAGCAATTGTACCTGCGTGTTTATCGGTGTAAATGTACCTAAAAAAAATTCATTCGACAAGAATAAGAAAAATAGCTATTTACTTATTTTATTTTTTTTAAAGGTCTTTAAAAGATATAGGTGTCTTAATTTTGCTTATTTAGGCTCACTGTATTGTACTTAACATTGGCCACTTGCTCCTGCGTGTTCATCGGTGTAAATGTAGCTACAAAAAATTCATTCGACAAGAATACGAAAAATAGCTATATACTTATTTTATTTTTTTTAAAGGTCTTGATATGACACGGGTGTCTTGAATTGGCATATTTTGGCTCATTGTATTGTAATTAACATTGAGCAATTGCTCCTGCGTGTTCATCGGTTTAAATGTTGCTAAAAAAAATTCATTCGACAAGAATAAAAAAAATAGCTATTTACTTATTTTATTTTTTTAAAGGTCTTGATATGATAAGGGTGTCTTAATGTTGCTTATTTTGGCTCATTGTATTGTACTTAACATTAAGCAATTGTTCCTGCGTGTTCATCGGTGTAAATGTAGCTAAAAAAAATTCATTCGACAAGAATAAGAAAAATAGCTATTTACTTATTTTATTTTTTTTAAAGGTCTTGAAAAGATATAGGTGTCTTAGTTTTGCTTATTTAGGCTCACTGTATTGTACTTAACATTGGCCACTTGCTCGTGCGTGTTCATCGGTGTAAATGTAGCTACAAAAAATTCAATCGACAAGAATACGAAAAATAGCTATTTACTTATTTTATTTTTTTTAAAGGTTTTAAAAAGATATAGGTGACTTAATTTTGCTTATTTTGGCTTATTGTATTGTACTTGACATTGAGCAATTGCTCCTGCGTGTTCATCGGTTTAAATGTTGCTAAAAAAAATTCATTCGACAAGAATAAAAAAAATAGCTATTTACTTATTTTATTTTTTTTAAAGGTCTTGATATGACAGGGGTGTCTTAAATTGGCTTATTTTGGCTCATTGTATTGTTATTAACATTGAGCAATTGCTCCTGCGTGTTCATCGGTTTAAATGTTGCTAAAAAAAATTCATTCGACAAGAATAAAAAAAATAGCTATTTACTTATTTTATTTTTTTTAAAGGTCTTGATATGATAAGGGTGTCTTAATTTTGCTTATTTTGGCTCATTGTATTGTGCTTAACATTGAGCAATTGCTTCTGCGTGTTCATCGGTGTAAATGTAGCTAAAAAAAATTCATTCGACAAGAATAAGAAAAATAGCTATTTACTTATTTTATTTTTTTTAAAGGTTTTAAAAAGATACAGGTGCCTTAATTTTGCTTTTTTTGGCTCAATGTATTGCACTTAACATTGAGCAATTGTTCCTGCGTGTTCATCGGTGTAAATGTACCTAAAAAAAATTCATTCGACAAGAATAAGAAAAATAGCTATTTACTTATTTTATTTTTTTTAAAGGTCTTAAAAAGATATAGGTGTCTCAATGTTGCTTATTTAGGCTCACTGTATTGTACTTAACATTGGCCACTTGCTCGTGCGTGTTCATCGGTGTAAATGTAGCTACAAAAAATTCATTCGACAAGAATAAGAAAAATAGCTATTTACTTATTTTATTTTATTAAAGGTTTTAAAAAGATATAGGTGTCTTAATTTTGCTTTTTTTGGCTCAGTGTATTGCACTTAACATTGAGCAATTGTACCTGCGTGTTTATCGGTGTAAATGTACCTAAAAAAAATTCATTCGACAAGAATAAGAAAAATAGCTATTTACTTATTTTATTTTTTTTAAAGGTCTTTAAAAGATATAGGTGTCTTAATTTTGCTTATTTAGGCTCACTGTATTGTACTTAACATTGGCCACTTGCTCCTGCGTGTTCATCGGTGTAAATGTAGCTACAAAAAATTCATTCGACAAGAATACGAAAAATAGCTATATACTTATTTTATTTTTTTTAAAGGTCTTGATATGACACGGGTGTCTTAAATTGGCATATTTTGGCTCATTGTATTGTAATTAACATTGAGCAATTGCTCCTGCGTGTTCATCGGTTTAAATGTTGCTAAAAAAAATTCATTCGACAAGAATAAAAAAAATAGCTATTTACTTATTTTATTTTTTTTAAAGGTTTTAAAAAGATATAGGTGTCTTAGTTTTGCTTATTTTGGCTTGTTGTATTGTACTTGACATTGAGCAATTGCTCCTGCGTGTTCATCGGTTTAAATGTTGCTAAAAAAAATTCATTCGACAAGAATAAAAAAAATAGCTATTTACTTATTTTATTTTTTTTAAAGGTCTTGATATGACAAGGGTGTCTTAATTTGGCTTATTTTGGCTCATTGTATTGTAATTAACATTGAGCAATTGCTCCTGCGTGTTCATCGGTGTAAATGTAGCTACAAAAAATTCATTCGACAAGAATACGAAAAATAGCTATTTATTTATTTTATTTTTTTTAAAGGTCTTGATATGACACGGGTGTCTTAATTTGGCTTGTTTTGGCTCAATGTATTGTAATTAACATTGAGCAATTGTTCCTGCGTGTTCGTCGGTGTAAATGTAGCTAAAAAAAATTCATTCGACAAGAATAAGAAAAATAGCTATTTACTTATTTTATTTTTTTAAAGGTTTTAAAAAGATATAGGTGTCTTAATTTTGCTTATTTTGGCTCATTGTATTGTACTTGACATTAAGCAATTGCTCCTGCGTGTTCATCGGTTTAAATGTTGCTAAAAAAAATTCATTCGACAAGAATAAAAAAAATAGCTATTTACTTATTTTATTTTTTTTAAAGGTCTTGATATGATAAGGGTGTCTTAATTTTGCTTATTTTGGCTCATTGTATTGTACTTAACATTGAGCAATTGCTTCTGCGTGTTCATCGGTGTAAATGTAGCTAAAAAAAATTCATTCGACAAGAATAAGAAAAATAGCTATTTACTTATTTTATTTTTTTTAAAGGTTTTAAAAAGATACAGGTGCCTTAATTTTGCTTTTTTTGGCTCAATGTATTGCACTTAACATTGAGCAATTGTTCCTGCGTGTTCATCGGTGTAAATGTACCTAAAAAAAATTCATTCGACAAGAATAAGAAAAATAGCTATTTACTTATTTTATTTTTTTTAAAGGTCTTAAAAAGATAAAGGTGTCTTAATGTTGCTTATTTAGGCTCACTGTATTGTACTTAACATTGGCCACTTGCTCCTGCGTGTTCATCGGTGTAAATGTAGCTACAAAAAATTCATTCGACAAGAATACGAAAAATAGCTATATACTTATTTTTTTTTTTTTAAAGGTCTTGATATGACACGGGTGTCTTAAATTGGCTTATTTTGGCTCACTGTATTGTAATTAACATTGAGCAATTGCTCCTGCGTGTTCATCGGTTTAAATGTTGCTAAAAAAAATTCATTCGACAAGAATAAAAAAAATAGCTATTTACTTATTTTAATTTTTTAAGGGTCTTGATATGATAAGGGTGTCTTAATTTTGCTTATTTTGGCTCATTGTATTGTACTTAACATTGAGTAATTGCTCCTGCGTGTTCATCGGTGTAAATGTAGCTAAAAAAAATTCATTCGACAAGAATAAGAAAAATAGCTATTTACTTATTTTATTTTTTTTAAAGGTCTTGAAAAGATATAGGTGTCTTAGTTTTGCTTATTTAGGCTCACTGTATTGTACTTAACATTGGCCACTTGCTCGTGCGTGTTCATCGGTGTAAATGTAGCTACAAAAAATTCAATCGACAAGAATACGAAAAATAGCTATTTACTTATTTTATTTTTTTTAAAGGTCTTGATATGACACGGGTGTCTTAATTTGGCTTGTTTTGGCTCAATGTATTGTACTTAACATTGAGCAATTGCTTCTTTGTGTTCATCAGTGTAAATGTAGCTAAAAAAAATTCATTCGACAAGAATAAGAAAAATAGCTATTTACTTATTTTATTTTTTTTAAAGGTTTTAAAAAGATATAGGTGTCTTAATTTTGCTTTTTTTGGCTCAGTGTATTGCACTTAACATTGAGCAATTGTACCTGCGTGTTTATCGGTGTAAATGTACCTAAAAAAAATTCATTCGACAAGAATAAGAAAAATAGCTATTTACTTATTTTATTTTTTTTAAAGGTCTTTAAAAGATATAGGTGTCTTAATTTTGCTTATTTAGGCTCACTGTATTGTACTTAACATTGGCCACTTGCTCCTGCGTGTTCATCGGTGTAAATGTAGCTACAAAAAATTCATTCGACAAGAATACGAAAAATAGCTATATACTTATTTTATTTTTTTTAAAGGTCTTGATATGACACGGGTGTCTTGAATTGGCATATTTTGGCTCATTGTATTGTAATTAACATTGAGCAATTGCTCCTGCGTGTTCATCGGTTTAAATGTTGCTAAAAAAAATTCATTCGACAAGAATAAAAAAAATAGCTATTTACTTATTTTATTTTTTTAAAGGTCTTGATATGATAAGGGTGTCTTAATGTTGCTTATTTTGGCTCATTGTATTGTACTTAACATTAAGCAATTGTTCCTGCGTGTTCATCGGTGTAAATGTAGCTAAAAAAAATTCATTCGACAAGAATAAGAAAAATAGCTATTTACTTATTTTATTTTTTTTAAAGGTCTTGAAAAGATATAGGTGTCTTAGTTTTGCTTATTTAGGCTCACTGTATTGTACTTAACATTGGCCACTTGCTCGTGCGTGTTCATCGGTGTAAATGTAGCTACAAAAAATTCAATCGACAAGAATACGAAAAATAGCTATTTACTTATTTTATTTTTTTTAAAGGTTTTAAAAAGATATAGGTGACTTAATTTTGCTTATTTTGGCTTATTGTATTGTACTTGACATTGAGCAATTGCTCCTGCGTGTTCATCGGTTTAAATGTTGCTAAAAAAAATTCATTCGACAAGAATAAAAAAAATAGCTATTTACTTATTTTATTTTTTTTAAAGGTCTTGATATGACAGGGGTGTCTTAAATTGGCTTATTTTGGCTCATTGTATTGTTATTAACATTGAGCAATTGCTCCTGCGTGTTCATCGGTTTAAATGTTGCTAAAAAAAATTCATTCGACAAGAATAAAAAAAATAGCTATTTACTTATTTTATTTTTTTTAAAGGTCTTGATATGATAAGGGTGTCTTAATTTTGCTTATTTTGGCTCATTGTATTGTGCTTAACATTGAGCAATTGCTTCTGCGTGTTCATCGGTGTAAATGTAGCTAAAAAAAATTCATTCGACAAGAATAAGAAAAATAGCTATTTACTTATTTTATTTTTTTTAAAGGTTTTAAAAAGATACAGGTGCCTTAATTTTGCTTTTTTTGGCTCAATGTATTGCACTTAACATTGAGCAATTGTTCCTGCGTGTTCATCGGTGTAAATGTACCTAAAAAAAATTCATTCGACAAGAATAAGAAAAATAGCTATTTACTTATTTTATTTTTTTTAAAGGTCTTAAAAAGATATAGGTGTCTCAATGTTGCTTATTTAGGCTCACTGTATTGTACTTAACATTGGCCACTTGCTCCTGCGTGTTCATCGGTGTAAATGTAGCTACAAAAAATTCATTCGACAAGAATACGAAAAATAGCTATATACTTATTTTTTTTTTTTTAAAGGTCTTGATATGACACGGGTGTCTTAAATTGGCTTATTTTGGCTCACTGTATTGTAATTAACATTGAGCAATTGCTCCTGCGTGTTCATCGGTTTAAATGTTGCTAAAAAAAATTCATTCGACAAGAATAAAAAATAGCTATTTACTTATTTTATTTTTTTTAAAGGTCTTTAAAAGATATAGGTGTCTTAATTTTGCTTATTTAGGCTCACTGTATTGTACTTAACATTGGCCACTTGCTCCTGCGTGTTCATCGGTGTAAATGTAGCTACAAAAAATTCATTCGACAAGAATACGAAAAATAGCTATATACTTATTTTATTTTTTTTAAAGGTCTTGATATGACACGGGTGTCTTAAATTGGCATATTTTGGCTCATTGTATTGTAATTAACATTGAGCAATTGCTCCTGCGTGTTCATCGGTTTAAATGTTGCTAAAAAAAATTCATTCGACAAGAATAAAAAAAATAGCTATTTACTTATTTTATTTTTTTAAGGGTCTTGATATGATAAGGGTGTCTTAATTTTGCTTATTTTGGCTCATTGTATTGTACTTAACATTAAGCAATTGCTCCTGCGTGTTCATCGGTGTAAATGTAGCTAAAAAAAATTCATTCGACAAGAATAAGAAAAATAGCTATTTACTTATTTTATTTTTTTTAAAGGTCTTGAAAAGATATAGGTGTCTTAGTTTTGCTTATTTAGGCTCACTGTATTGTACTTAACATTGGCCACTTGCTCGTGCGTGTTCATCGGTGTAAATGTAGCTACAAAAAATTCAATCGACAAGAATACGAAAAATAGCTATTTACTTATTTTATTTTTTTTAAAGGTTTTAAAAAGATATAGGTGTCTTAATTTTGCTTATTTTGGCTTATTGTATTGTACTTGACATTGAGCAATTGCTCCTGCGTGTTCATCGGTTTAAATGTTGCTAAAAAAAATTCATTCGACAAGAATAAAAAAAATAGCTATTTACTTATTTTATTTTTTTTAAAGGTCTTGATATGACAAGGGTGTCTTAATTTGGCTTATTTTGGCTCATTGTATTGTAATTAACATTGAGCAATTGCTCCTGCGTGTTCATCGGTGTAAATGTAGCTTCAAAAAATTCATTCGACAAGAATACGAAAAATAGCTATTTATTTATTTTATTTTTTTTAAAGGTCTTGATATGACACGGGTGTCTTAATTTGGCTTGTTTTGGCTCAATGTATTGTAATTAACATTGAGCAATTGTTCCTGCGTGTTCGTCGGTGTAAATGTAGCTAAAAAAAATTCATTCGACAAGAATAAGAAAAATAGCTATTTACTTATTTTATTTTTTTAAAGGTTTTAAAAAGATATAGGTGTCTTAATTTTGCTTATTTTGGCTCATTGTATTGTACTTGACATTAAGCAATTGCTCCTGCGTGTTCATCGGTTTAAATGTTGCTAAAAAAAATTCATTCGACAAGAATAAAAAAAATAGCTATTTACTTATTTTATTTTTTTTAAAGGTCTTGATATGATAAGGGTGTCTTAATTTTGCTTATTTTGGCTCATTGTATTGTACTTAACATTGAGCAATTGCTTCTGCGTGTTCATCGGTGTAAATGTAGCTAAAAAAAATTCATTCGACACGAATAAGAAAAATAGCTATTTACTTATTTTATTTTTTTTAAAGGTTTTAAAAAGATACAGGTGCCTTAATTTTGCTTTTTTTGGCTCAATGTATTGCACTTAACATTGAGCAATTGTTCCTGCGTGTTCATCGGTGTAAATGTACCTAAAAAAAATTCATTCGACAAGAATAAGAAAAATAGCTATTTACTTATTTTATTTTTTTTAAAGGTCTTAAAAAGATAAAGGTGTCTTAATGTTGCTTATTTAGGCTCACTGTATTGTACTTAACATTGGCCACTTGCTCCTGCGTGTTCGTCGGTGTAAATGTAGCTACAAAAAATTCATTCGACAAGAATACGAAAAATAGCTATATACTTATTTTTTTTTTTTTAAAGGTCTTGATATGACACGGGTGTCTTAAATTGGCTTATTTTGGCTCACTGTATTGTAATTAACATTGAGCAATTGCTCCTGCGTGTTCATCGGTTTAAATGTTGCTAAAAAAAATTCATTCGACAAGAATAAAAAAAATAGCTATTTACTTATTTTAATTTTTTAAGGGTCTTGATATGATAAGGGTGTCTTAATTTTGCTTATTTTGGCTCATTGTATTGTACTTAACATTGAGTAATTGCTCCTGCGTGTTCATCGGTGTAAATGTAGCTAAAAAAAATTCATTCGACAAGAATAAGAAAAATAGCTATTTACTTATTTTATTTTTTTTAAAGGTCTTGAAAAGATATAGGTGTCTTAGTTTTGCTTATTTAGGCTCACTGTATTGTACTTAACATTGGCCACTTGCTCGTGCGTGTTCATCGGTGTAAATGTAGCTACAAAAAATTCAATCGACAAGAATACGAAAAATAGCTATTTACTTATTTTATTTTTTTTAAAGGTCTTGATATGACACGGGTGTCTTAATTTGGCTTGTTTTGGCTCAATGTATTGTACTTAACATTGAGCAATTGCTTCTTTGTGTTCATCAGTGTAAATGTAGCTAAAAAAAATTCATTCGACAAGAATAAGAAAAATAGCTATTTACTTATTTTATTTTTTTTAAAGGTTTTAAAAAGATATAGGTGTCTTAATTTTGCTTTTTTTGGCTCAGTGTATTGCACTTAACATTGAGCAATTGTACCTGCGTGTTTATCGGTGTAAATGTACCTAAAAAAAATTCATTCGACAAGAATAAGAAAAATAGCTATTTACTAATTTAATTTTTTTAAAGGTCTTTAAAAGATATAGGTGTCTTAATTTTGCTTATTTAGGCTCACTGTATTGTACTTAACATTGGCCACTTGCTCCTTCGTGTTCATCGGTGTAAATGTAGCTACAAAAAATTCATTCGACAAGAATACGAAAAATAGCTATATACTTATTTTATTTTTTTTAAAGGTCTTGATATGACACGGGTGTCTTAAATTGGCATATTTTGGCTCATTGTATTGTAATTAACATTGAGCAATTGCTCCTGCGTGTTCATCGGTTTAAATGTTGCTAAAAAAAATTCATTCGACAAGAATAAAAAAAATAGCTATTTACTTATTTTATTTTTTTAAAGGTCTTGATATGATAAGGGTGTCTTAATGTTGCTTATTTTGGCTCATTGTACTGTACTTAACATTAAGCAATTGTTCCTGCGTGTTCATCGGTGTAAATGTAGCTAAAAAAAATTCATTCGACAAGAATAAGAAAAATAGCTATTTACTTATTTTATTTTTTTTAAAGGTCTTGAAAAGATATAGGTGTCTTAGTTTTGCTTATTTAGGCTCACTGTATTGTACTTAACATTGGCCACTTGCTCGTGCGTGTTCATCGGTGTAAATGTAGCTACAAAAAATTCAATCGACAAGAATACGAAAAATAGCTATTTACTTATTTTATTTTTTTTAAAGGTTTTAAAAAGATATAGGTGTCTTAATTTTGCTTATTTTGGCTTATTGTATTGTACTTGACATTGAGCAATTGCTCCTGCGTGTTCATCGGTTTAAATGTTGCTAAAAAAAATTCATTCGACAAGAATAAAAAAAATAGCTATTTACTTATTTTACTTTTTTTAAAGGTCTTGATATGACAAGGGTGTCTTAATTTGGCTTATTTTGGCTCATTGTATTGTAATTAACATTGAGCAATTGCTCCTGCGTGTTCATCGGTGTAAATGTAGCTACAAAAAATTCATTCGACAAGAATACGAAAAATAGCTATTTATTTATTTTATTTTTTTTAAAGGTCTTGATATGACACGGGTGTCTTAATTTGGCTTGTTTGGGCTCAATGTATTGTAATTAACATTGAGCAATTGCTCCTGCGTGTTCATCGGTTTAAATGTTGCTAAAAAAAATTCATTCGACAAGAATAAAAAAAATAGCTATTTACTTATTTTATTTTTTTTAAAGGTCTTGATATGATAAGGGTGTCTTAATTTTGCTTATTTTGGCTCATTGTATTGTACTTAACATTGAGCAATTGCTTCTGCGTGTTCATCGGTGTAAATGTAGCTAAAAAAAATTCATTCGACAAGAATAAGAAAAATAGCTATTTACTTATTTTATTTTTTTTAAAGGTTTTAAAAAGATACAGGTGCCTTAATTTTGCTTATTTTGGCTCATTGTATTGTACTTGACATTAAGCAATTGCTCCTGCGTGTTCATCGGTTTAAATGTTGCTAAAAAAAATTCATTCGACAAGAATAAAAAAAATAGCTATTTACTTATTTTATTTTTTTTAAAGGTCTTGATATGATAAGGGTGTCTTAATTTTGCTTATTTTGGCTCATTGTATTGTACTTAACATTGAGCAATTGCTTCTGCGTGTTCATCGGTGTAAATGTAGCTAAAAAAAATTCATTCGACAAGAATAAGAAAAATAGCTATTTACTTATTTTATTTTTTTTAAAGGTTTTAAAAAGATACAGGTGCCTTAATTTTGCTTTTTTTGGCTCAATGTATTGCACTTAACATTGAGCAATTGTTCCTGCGTGTTCATCGGTGTAAATGTACCTAAAAAAAATTCATTCGACAAGAATAAGAAAAATAGCTATTTACTTATTTTATTTTTTTTAAAGGTCTTAAAAAGATATAGGTGTCTTAATGTTGCTTATTTAGGCTCAGTGTATTGTACTTAACATTGGCCACTTGCTCCTGCGTGTTCATCGGTGTAAATGTAGCTACAAAAAATTCATTCGACAAGAATACGAAAAATAGCTATATACTTATTTTTTTTTTCTTAAAGGTCTTGATATGACACGGGTGTCTTAAATTGGCTTATTGTGGCTCACTGTATTGTAATTAACATTGAGCAATTGCTCCTGCGTGTTCATCGGTTTAAATGTTGCTAAAAAAAATTCATTCGACAAGAATAAAAAATAGCTATTTACTTATTTTATTTTTTTAAGGGTCTTGATATGATAAGGGTGTCTTAATTTTGCTTATTTTGGCTCATTGTATTGTACTTAACATTGAGTAATTGCTCCTGCGTGTTCATCGGTGTAAATGTAGCTAAAAAAAATTCATTCGACAAGAATAAGAAAAATAGCTATTTACTTATTTTATTTTTTTTAAAGGTCTTGAAAAGATATAGGTGTCTTAGTTTTGCTTATTTAGGCTCACTGTATTGTACTTAACATTGGCCACTTGCTCGTGCGTGTTCATCGGTGTAAATGTAGCTACAAAAAATTCATTCGACAAGAATACGAAAAATAGCTATATACTTATTTTATTTTTTTTTAAGGTCTTGATATGACACGGGTGTCTTAAATTGGCATATTTTGTCTCATTGTATTGTAATTAACATTGAGCAATCGCTCCTGCGTGTTCATCGGTTTAAATGTTGCTAAAAAAAATTCATTCGACAAGAATAAAAAAAATAGCTATTTACTTATTTTATTTTTTTAAAGGTCTTGATATGATAAGGGTGTCTTAATGTTGCTTATTTTGGCTCACTGTATTGTACTTAACATTAAGCAATTGTTCCTGCGTGTTCATCGGTGTAAATGTAGCTAAAAAAAATTCATTCGACAAGAATAAGAAAAATAGCTATTTACTTATTTTATTTTTTTTAAAGGTTTTAGAAAGATATAGGAGTCTTAATTTTGCTTATTTTGGCTCATTGTATTGTACTTAACGTTAAGCAATTGCTCCTGCGTGTTCATCGGTGTAAATGTAGCTAAAAAAAATTCATTCGACAAGAATAAGAAAAATAGCTATTTACTTATTTTATTTTTTTTAAAGGTCTTGAAAAGATATAGGTGTCTTAGTTTTGCTTATTTAGGCTCACTGTATTGTACTTAACATTGGCCACTTGCTCGTGCGTGTTCATCGGTGTAAATGTAGCTACAAAAAATTCAATCGACAAGAATACGAAAAATAGCTATTTACTTATTTTATTTTTTTTAAAGGTCTTGATATGATAAGGGTGTCTTAATTTTGCTTATTTTGGCTCATTGTATTGTACTTAACATTGAGCAATTGCTTCTGCGTGTTCATCGGTGTAAATGTAGCTAAAAAAAATTCATTCGACAAGAATAAGAAAAATAGCTATTTACTTATTTTATTTTTTTTAAAGGTTTTAAAAAGATACAGGTGCCTTAATTTTGCTTTTTTTGGCTCAATGTATTGCACTTAACATTGAGCAATTGTTCCTGCGTGTTCATCGGTGTAAATGTACCTAAAAAAAATTCATTCGACAAGAATAAGAAAAATAGCTATTTACTTATTTTATTTTTTTTAAAGGTCTTGATATGATAAGGGTGTCTTAATTTTGCTTATTTTGGCTCATTGTATTGTACTTAACATTGAGCAATTGCTTCTGCGTGTTCATCGGTGTAAATGTAGCTAAAAAAAATTCATTCGACAAGAATAAGAAAAATAGCTATTTACTTATTTTATTTTTTTTAAAGGTTTTAAAAAGATACAGGTGCCTTAATTTTGCTTTTTTTGGCTCAATGTATTGCACTTAACATTGAGCAATTGTTCCTGCGTGTTCATCGGTGTAAATGTACCTAAAAAAAATTCATTCGACAAGAATAAGAAAAATAGCTATTTACTTATTTTATTTTTTTTAAAGGTCTTAAAAAGATATAGGTGTCTTAATGTTGCTTATTTAGGCTCACTGTATTGTACTTAACATTGGCCACTTGCTCCTGCGTGTTCATCGGTGTAAATGTAGCTACAAAAAATTCATTCGACAAGAATACGAAAAATAGCTATATATTTATTTTTTTTTTTTTAAAGGTCTTGATATGACACGGGTGTCTTAAATTGGCTTATTTTGGCTCACTGTATTGTAATTAACATTGAGCAATTGCTCCTGCGTGTTCATCGGTTTAAATGTTGCTAAAAAAAATTCATTCGACAAGAATAAAAAAAATAGCTATTTACTTATTTTATTTTTTTAAGGGTCTTGATATGATAAGGGTGTCTTAATTTTGCTTATTTTGGCTCATTGTATTGTACTTAACATTGAGTAATTGCTCCTGCGTGTTCATCGGTGTAAATGTAGCTAAAAAAAATTCATTCGACAAGAATAAGAAAAATAGCTATTTACTTATTTTATTTTTTTTAAAAGTCTTGAAAAGATATAGGTGTCTTAGTTTTGCTTATTTAGGCTCACTGTATTGTACTTAACATTGGCCACTTGCTCGTGCGTGTTCATCGGTGTAAATGTAGCTACAAAAAATTCAATCGACAAGAATACGAAAAATAGCTATTTACTTATTTTATTTTTTTTAAAGGTCTTGATATGACACGGGTGTCTTAATTTGGCTTGCTTTGGCTCAATGTATTGTAATTAACATTGAGCAATTGCTTCTGCGTGTTCATCGGTGTAAATGTAGCTAAAAAAAATTCATTCGACAAGAATAAGAAAAATAGCTATTTACTTATTTTATTTTTTTTAAAGGTTTTAAAAAGATACAGGTGCCTTAATTTTGCTTTTTTTGGCTCAATGTATTGCACTTAACATTGAGCAATTGTTCCTGCGTGTTCATCGGTGTAAATGTACCTAAAAAAAATTCATTCGACAAGAATAAGAAAAATAGCTATTTACTTATTTTATTTTTTTTAAAGGTCTTGATATGATAAGGGTGTCTTAATTTTGCTTATTTTGGCTCATTGTATTGTACTTAACATTGAGCAATTGCTTCTGCGTGTTCATCGGTGTAAATGTAGCTAAAAAAAATTCATTCGACAAGAATAAGAAAAATAGCTATTTACTTATTTTATTTTTTTTAAAGGTTTTAAAAAGATACAGGTGCCTTAATTTTGCTTTTTTTGGCTCAATGTATTGCACTTAACATTGAGCAATTGTTCCTGCGTGTTCATCGGTGTAAATGTACCTAAAAAAAATTCATTCGACAAGAATAAGAAAAATAGCTATTTACTTATTTTATTTTTTTTAAAGGTCTTAAAAAGATATAGGTGTCTTAATGTTGCTTATTTAGGCTCACTGTATTGTACTTAACATTGGCCACTTGCTCCTGCGTGTTCATCGGTGTAAATGTAGCTACAAAAAATTCATTCGACAAGAATACGAAAAATAGCTATATATTTTTTTTTTTTTTTTTAAAGGTCTTGATATGACACGGGTGTCTTAAATTGGCTTATTTTGGCTCACTGTATTGTAATTAACATTGAGCAATTGCTCCTGCGTGTTCATCGGTTTAAATGTTGCTAAAAAAAATTCATTCGACAAGAATAAAAAAAATAGCTATTTACTTATTTTATTTTTTTAAGGGTCTTGATATGATAAGGGTGTCTTAATTTTGCTTATTTTGGCTCATTGTATTGTACTTAACATTGAGTAATTGCTCCTGCGTGTTCATCGGTGTAAATGTAGCTAAAAAAAATTCATTCGACAAGAATAAGAAAAATAGCTATTTACTTATTTTATTTTTTTTAAAAGTCTTGAAAAGATATAGGTGTCTTAGTTTTGCTTATTTAGGCTCACTGTATTGTACTTAACATTGGCCACTTGCTCGTGCGTGTTCATCGGTGTAAATGTAGCTACAAAAAATTCAATCGACAAGAATACGAAAAATAGCTATTTACTTATTTTATTTTTTTTAAAGGTCTTGATATGACACGGGTGTCTTAATTTGGCTTGCTTTGGCTCAATGTATTGTAATTAACATTGAGCAATTGTTCCTGCGTGTTCATCAGTGTAAGTGTAGCTAAAAAAAATTCATTCGACAAGAACAAGAAAAATAGCTATTTACTTATTTTATTTTTTTAAAGGTTTTAAAAAGATATAGGTGTCTTAATTCTGCTTATTTTGGCTCATTGTATTGTACTTGACATTAGGCAATTGCTCCTGCGTGTTCATCGGTTTAAATGTTGCTAAAAAAAATTCATTCGACGAGAATAAAAAAAATAGCTATTTACTTATTTTATTTTTTTAAAGGTCTTGATATGATAAGGGTGTCTTAATTTTGCTTATTTTGGCTCATTGTATTGTACTTAACATTGAGCAATTGCTCCTGCGTGTTCATCGGTGTAAATGTAGCTAAAAAAAATTCATTCGACAAGAATAAGAAAAATAGCTATTTACTTATTTTATTTTTTTAAAGGTTTTAAAAAGATATAGGTGTCTTAATTTTGCTTATTTTGGCTCAATGTATTGTACTTAACATTGAGCAATTGTTTGTGCGTGTTCATCGGTGTAAATGTAGCTAAAAAAAATTCATTCGACAAGAATAAGAAAAATAGCTATTTACTTATTTTATTTTTTTTAAAGGTCTTTAAAAGATATAGGTGTCTTAATTTTGCTTATTTAGGCTCACTGTATTGTACTTAACATTGGCCACTTGCTCCTGCGTGTTCATCGGTGTAAATGTAGCTACAAAAAATTCATTCGACAAGAATACGAAAAATAGCTATATACTTATTTTATTTTTTTTAAAGGTCTTGATATGACACGGGTGTCTTAAATTGGCATATTTTGGCTCATTGTATTGTAATTAACATTGAGCAATTGCTCCTGCGTGTTCGTCGGTTTAAATGTTGCTAAAAAAAATTCATTCGACAAGAATAAAAAAAATAGCTATTTACTTATTTTATTTTTTTAAAGGTCTTGATATGATAAGGGTGTCTTAATGTTGCTTATTTTGGCTCATTGTATTGTGCTTAACATTAAGCAATTGTTCCTGCGTGTTCATCGGTGTAAATGTAGCTAAAAAAAATTCATTCGACAAGAATAAGAAAAATAGCAATTTACTTATTTTATTTTTTTTAAAGGTTTTAGAAAGATATAGGAGTCTTAATTTTGCTTATTTTGGCTCAATATATTGTACTTAACATTGAGCAATTGCTCCTGCGTGTTCATCGGTGTAAATGTAGCTAAAAAAAATTTATACGACAAGAATTAGAAAAATGGCTATTTACTTATTTTATTTTTTTAAAGGTTTTAAAAAGATATAGGTGTCTTAATTTTGCTTATTTTGGCTCATTGTATTGTACTTGACATTGAGCAATTGCTCTTGCGTGTTCATCGGTTTAAATGTGGCTAAAAAAAATTCATTCGACAAGAATAAAAAAAATAGCTATTTACTTATTTTATTTTTTTTAAAGGTCTTGATATGATAAGGGTGTCATAATTTTGCTTATTTTGGCTCATTGTATTGTACTTAACATTGAGCAATTGCTCCTGCGTGTTCATCGGTGTAAATGTAGCTAAAAAAAATTCATTCGACAAGAATAAGAAAAATAGCTATTTACTTATTTTATTTTTTTAAAGGTTTTAAAAAGATATAGGTGTCTTAATTTTGCTTATTTTGGCTCAATGTATTGTACTTAACATTGAGCAATTGTTTGTGCGTGTTCATCGGTGTAAATGTAGCTAAAAAAAATTCATTCGACAAGAATAAGAAAAATAGCTATTTACTTTTTTATTTTTCAAAAGGTCTTGATATGATAAGGGTGTGTTAATTTTGCTTACTTTGGCTCACGGTATTGTATTTAACATTGAGCAATTGCTCCTACGTGTTCATCGGTGTAAATGTAGCTAAAAAAAATTCATTCGACAAGAATACGAAAAATAGCTATATACTTATTTTATTTTTTTTAAAGGTCTTGATATGACACGGATGTCTTAATTTGGCTTATTTTGGCTCATTGTATTAAAATTAACATTGAGCAATTGTTCCTGCGTGTTCATCGGTGTAAATGTAGCTAAAAAAAATTCATTCGACAAGAATAAGAAAAATAGCTATTTACTCATTTTATTTTTTTAAAGGTTTTAAAAAGATATAGGTGTCTTAATTTTGCTTTTTTTGGCTCAATGTATTGCACTTAACATTAAGCAATTGCTCCTGCGTGTTCATCGGTTTAAATGTTGCTAAAAAAAATTCATTCGACAAGAATAAGAAAAATAGCTATTTACTTATTTTATTTTTTTTAAAGGTCTTAAAAAGATAAAGGTGTCTTAATTTTGCTCATTTAGGCTCAATGTATTGTACTTAACATTGGCCACTTGCTCCTGCGTGTTCATCGGTGTAAATGTAGCTACAAAAAATTCATTCGACAAGAATACGAAAAATAGCTATATACTTATTTTATTTTTTTTAAAGGTCTTGATATGACAGGGGTGTCTTAAATTGGCTTATTTTGGCTCACTGTATTGTACTTGACATTGAGCAATTGCTCTTGCGTGTTCATCGGTTTAAATGTGGCTAAAAAAAATTCATTCGACAAGAATAAAAAAAATAGCTATTTACTTATTTTATTTTTTTAAGGGTCTTGATATGATAAGGGTGTCTTAATTTTGCTTATTTTGGCTCATTGTATTGTACTTAACATTAAGCAATTGCTCCTGCGTGTTGATCAGTGTAAATGTAGCTAAAAAAATTCATTCGACAAGAATAAGAAAAATAGCTATTTACTTATTTTATTTTTTTTAAAGGTCTGGAAAAGATATAGGTGTCTTAGTTTTGCTTATTTAGGCTCACTGTATTGTACTTAACATTGGCCACTTGCTCGTGCGTGTTCATCGGTGTAAATGTAGCTAAAAAAAATTCATTCGACAAGAATACGAAAACTAGCTATATACTTATTTTATTTTTTTTAAAGGTCTTGATATGACAAGGATGTCTTAATTTGGCTTATTTTGGCTCATTGTATTAAAATTAACATTGAGCAATTGTTCCTGCGTGTTCATCGGTGTAAATGTAGCTAAAAAAAATTCATTCGACAAGAATAAGAAAAATAGCTATTTACTCATTTTATTTTTTTAAAGGTTTTAATAAGATATAGGTGTCTTAATTTTGCTTTTTTTGGCTCAATGTATTGCACTTAACATTGAGCAATTGTTCTTGCGTGTTCATCGGTGTAAATGTAGCTAAAAAAAATTCATTCGACAAGAATAAGAAAAATAGCTATTTACTTATTTTATTTTTTTTAAAGGTCTTTAAAAGATAAAGGTGTCTTAGTTTTGCTTATTTAGGCTCACTGTATTGTACTTAACATTGGCCACTTGCTACTGCGTGTTCATCGGTGTAAATGTAGCTACAAAAAATTCATTCGACAAGAATACGAAAAATAGCTATATACTTATTTTATTTTTTTTAAAGGTCTTGATATGACAGGGGTGTCTTAAATTGGCTTATTTTGGCTCATTGTATTGTAATTAACATGGAGCAATTGCTCGTGCGTGTTCATCGGTTTAAATGTTGCTAAAAAAAATTCATTCGACAAGAATAAAAAAAATAGCTATTTACTTATTTTATTTTTTTAAGGGTCTTGATATGATAAGTGTGTCTTAATTTTGCTTATTTTGGCTCATTGTATTGTACTTAACATTAAGCAATTGCTCCTGCGTGTTCATCGGTGTAAATGTAGCTAAAAAAAATTCATTCCACAAGAATAAGAAAAATAGCTATTTACTTATTTTATTTTTTTTAAAGGTCTTGAAAAGATATAGGTGTCTTAGTTTTGCTTATTTAGGCTCACTGTATTGTACTTAACATTGGCCACTTGCTCGTGCGTGTTCATCGGTGTAAATGTAGCTAAAAAAAATTCAATCGACAAGAATACGAAAAATAGCTATTTACTTATTTTATTTTTTTTAAAGGTCTTGATATGACAAGGGTGTCTTAATTTGGCTTGTTTTGGCTCAATGTATTGTAATTAACATTGAGCAATTGTTCCTGCGTGTTCATCAGTGTAAATGTAGCTAAAAAAAATTCATTCGACAAGAACAAGAAAAATAGCTATTTACTTATTTTATTTTTTTAAAGGTTTTAAAAAGATATAGGTGTCTTAATTTTGCTTATTTTGGCTCATTGTATTGTACTTGACATTAAGCAATTGCTCCTGCGTGTTCATCGGTTTAAATGTTGCTAAAAAAAATTCATTCGACAAGAATAAAAAAAATAGCTATTTACTTATTTTATTTTTTTTAAAGGTCTTGATATGATAAGGGTGTCTTAATTTTGCTTATTTTGGCTCATTGTATTGTACTTAACATTGAGCAATTGCTTCTTTGTGTTCATCAGTGTAAATGTAGCTAAAAAAAATTCATTCGACAAGAATAAGAAAAATAGCTATTTACTTATTTTATTTTTTTTAAAGGTTTTAAAAAGATATAGGTGTCTTAATTTTGCTTTTTTTGGCTCAGTGTATTGCACTTAACATTGAGCAATTGTACCTGCGTGTTTATCGGTGTAAATGTACCTAAAAAAAATTCATTCGACAAGAATAAGAAAAATAGCTATTTACTAATTTAATTTTTTTAAAGGTCTTTAAAAGATATAGGTGTCTTAATTTTGCTTATTTAGGCTCACTGTATTGTACTTAACATTGGCCACTTGCTCCTTCGTGTTCATCGGTGTAAATGTAGCTACAAAAAATTCATTCGACAAGAATACGAAAAATAGCTATATACTTATTTTATTTTTTTTAAAGGTCTTGATATGACACGGGTGTCTTAAATTGGCATATTTTGGCTCATTGTATTGTAATTAACATTGAGCAATTGCTCCTGCGTGTTCATCGGTTTAAATGTTGCTAAAAAAAATTCATTCGACAAGAATAAAAAAAATAGCTATTTACTTATTTTATTTTTTTAAAGGTCTTGATATGATAAGGGTGTCTTAATGTTGCTTATTTTGGCTCATTGTATTGTACTTAACATTAAGCAATTGTTCCTGCGTGTTCATCGGTGTAAATGTAGCTAAAAAAAATTCATTCGACAAGAATAAGAAAAATAGCTATTTACTTATTTTATTTTTTTTAAAGGTCTTGAAAAGATATAGGTGTCTTAGTTTTGCTTATTTAGGCTCACTGTATTGTACTTAACATTGGCCACTTGCTCGTGCGTGTTCATCGGTGTAAATGTAGCTACAAAAAATTCAATCGACAAGAATACGAAAAATAGCTATTTACTTATTTTATTTTTTTTAAAGGTTTTAAAAAGATATAGGTGTCTTAATTTTGCTTATTTTGGCTTATTGTATTGTACTTGACATTGAGCAATTGCTCCTGCGTGTTCATCGGTTTAAATGTTGCTAAAAAAAATTCATTCGACAAGAATAAAAAAAATAGCTATTTACTTATTTTACTTTTTTTAAAGGTCTTGATATGACAAGGGTGTCTTAATTTGGCTTATTTTGGCTCATTGTATTGTAATTAACATTGAGCAATTGCTCCTGCGTGTTCATCGGTGTAAATGTAGCCACAAAAAATTCATTCGACAAGAATACGAAAAATAGCTATTTATTTTTTTTATTTTTTTTAAAGGTCTTGATATGACACGGGTGTCTTAATTTGGCTTGTTTGGGCTCAATGTATTGTAATTAACATTGAGCAATTGTTCCTGCGTGTTCATCGGTGTAAATGTAGCTAAAAAAAATTCATTCGACAAGAATAAGAAAAATAGCTATTTACTTATTTTATTTTTTTAAAGGTTTTAAAAAGATATAGGTGTCTTAATTTTGCTTATTTTGGCTCATTGTATTGTACTTGACATTAAGCAATTGCTCCTGCGTGTTCATCGGTTTAAATGTTGCTAAAAAAAATTCATTCGACAAGAATAAAAAAAATAGCTATTTACTTATTTTATTTTTTTTAAAGGTCTTGATATGATAAGGGTGTCTTAATTTTGCTTATTTTGGCTCATTGTATTGTACTTAACATTGAGCAATTGCTTCTGCGTGTTCATCGGTGTAAATGTAGCTAAAAAAAATTCATTCGACAAGAATAAGAAAAATAGCTATTTACTTATTTTATTTTTTTTAAAGGTTTTAAAAAGATACAGGTGCCTTAATTTTGCTTATTTTGGCTCATTGTATTGTACTTGACATTAAGCAATTGCTCCTGCGTGTTCATCGGTTTAAATGTTGCTAAAAAAAATTCATTCGACAAGAATAAAAAAAATAGCTATTTACTTATTTTATTTTTTTTAAAGGTCTTGATATGATAAGGGTGTCTTAATTTTGCTTATTTTGGCTCATTGTATTGTACTTAACATTGGCCACTTGCTCCTGCGTGTTCATCGGTGTAAATGTAGCTACAAAAAATTCATTCGACAAGAATACGAAAAATAGCTATATACTTATTTTTTTTTTTTTAAAGGTCTTGATATGACACGGGTGTCTTAAATTGGCTTATTTTGGCTCACTGTATTGTAATTAACATTGAGCAATTGCTCCTGCGTGTTCATCGGTTTAAATGTTGCTAAAAAAAATTCATTCGACAAGAATAAAAAATAGCTATTTACTTATTTTATTTTTTTAAGGGTCTTGATATGATAAGGGTGTCTTAATTTTGCTTATTTTGGCTCATTGTATTGTACTTAACATTGAGTAATTGCTCCTGCGTGTTCATCGGTGTAAATGTAGCTAAAAAAAATTCATTCGACAAGAATAAGAAAAATAGCTATTTACTTATTTTATTTTTTTTAAAGGTCTTGAAAAGATATAGGTGTCTTAGTTTTGCTTATTTAGGCTCACTGTATTGTACTTAACATTGGCCACTTGCTCGTGCGTGTTCATCGGTGTAAATGTAGCTACAAAAAATTCATTCGACAAGAATACGAAAAATAGCTATATACTTATTTTTTTTTTTTTTAAGGTCTTGATATGACACGGGTGTCTTAAATTGGCATATTTTGGCTCATTGTATTGTAATTAACATTGAGCAATCGCTCCTGCGTGTTCATCGGTTTAAATGTTGCTAAAAAAAATTCATTCGACAAGAATAAAAAAAATAGCTATTTACTTATTTTATTTTTTTAAAGGTCTTGATATGATAAGGGTGTCTTAATGTTGCTTATTTTGGCTCACTGTATTGTACTTAACATTAAGCAATTGTTCCTGCGTGTTCATCGGTGTAAATGTAGCTAAAAAAAATTCATTCGACAAGAATAAGAAAAATAGCTATTTACTTATTTTATTTTTTTTAAAGGTTTTAGAAAGATATAGGAGTCTTAATTTTGCTTATTTTGGCTCATTGTATTGTACTTAACGTTAAGCAATTGCTCCTGCGTGTTCATCGGTGTAAATGTAGCTAAAAAAAATTCATTCGACAAGAATAAGAAAAATAGCTATTTACTTATTTTATTTTTTTTAAAGGTCTTGAAAAGATATAGGTGTCTTAGTTTTGCTTATTTAGGCTCACTGTATTGTACTTAACATTGGCCACTTGCTCGTGCGTGTTCATCGGTGTAAATGTAGCTACAAAAAATTCAATCGACAAGAATACGAAAAATAGCTATTTACTTATTTTATTTTTTTTAAAGGTCTTGATATGATAAGGGTGTCTTAATTTTGCTTATTTTGGCTCATTGTATTGTACTTAACATTGAGCAATTGCTTCTGCGTGTTCATCGGTGTAAATGTAGCTAAAAAAAATTCATTCGACAAGAATAAGAAAAATAGCTATTTACTTATTTTATTTTTTTTAAAGGTTTTAAAAAGATACAGGTGCCTTAATTTTGCTTTTTTTGGCTCAATGTATTGCACTTAACATTGAGCAATTGTTCCTGCGTGTTCATCGGTGTAAATGTACCTAAAAAAAATTCATTCGACAAGAATAAGAAAAATAGCTATTTACTTATTTTATTTTTTTTAAAGGTCTTGATATGATAAGGGTGTCTTAATTTTGCTTATTTTGGCTCATTGTATTGTACTTAACATTGAGCAATTGCTTCTGCGTGTTCATCGGTGTAAATGTAGCTAAAAAAAATTCATTCGACAAGAATAAGAAAAATAGCTATTTACTTATTTTATTTTTTTTAAAGGTTTTAAAAAGATACAGGTGCCTTAATTTTGCTTTTTTTGGCTCAATGTATTGCACTTAACATTGAGCAATTGTTCCTGCGTGTTCATCGGTGTAAATGTACCTAAAAAAAATTCATTCGACAAGAATAAGAAAAATAGCTATTTACTTATTTTATTTTTTTTAAAGGTCTTAAAAAGATATAGGTGTCTTAATGTTGCTTATTTAGGCTCACTGTATTGTACTTAACATTGGCCACTTGCTCCTGCGTGTTCATCGGTGTAAATGTAGCTACAAAAAATTCATTCGACAAGAATACGAAAAATAGCTATATATTTTTTTTTTTTTTTTTAAAGGTCTTGATATGACACGGGTGTCTTAAATTGGCTTATTTTGGCTCACTGTATTGTAATTAACATTGAGCAATTGCTCCTGCGTGTTCATCGGTTTAAATGTTGCTAAAAAAAATTCATTCGACAAGAATAAAAAAAATAGCTATTTACTTATTTTATTTTTTTAAGGGTCTTGATATGATAAGGGTGTCTTAATTTTGCTTATTTTGGCTCATTGTATTGTACTTAACATTGAGTAATTGCTCCTGCGTGTTCATCGGTGTAAATGTAGCTAAAAAAAATTCATTCGACAAGAATAAGAAAAATAGCTATTTACTTATTTTATTTTTTTTAAAGGTCTTGAAAAGATATAGGTGTCTTAGTTTTGCTTATTTAGGCTCACTGTATTGTACTTAACATTGGCCACTTGCTCGTGCGTGTTCATCGGTGTAAATGTAGCTACAAAAAATTCAATCGACAAGAATACGAAAAATAGCTATTTACTTATTTTATTTTTTTTAAAGGTCTTGATATGACACGGGTGTCTTAATTTGGCTTGCTTTGGCTCAATGTATTGTAATTAACATTGAGCAATTGTTCCTGCGTGTTCATCAGTGTAAGTGTAGCTAAAAAAAATTCATTCGACAAGAACAAGAAAAATAGCTATTTACTTATTTTATTTTTTTAAAGGTTTTAAAAAGATATAGGTGTCTTAATTTTGCTTATTTTGGCTCACTGTATTGTACTTGACATTAAGCAATTGCTCCTGCGTGTTCATCGGTTTAAATGTTGCTAAAAAAAATTCATTCGACGAGAATAAAAAAAATAGCTATTTACTTATTTTATTTTTTTAAAGGTCTTGATATGATAAGGGTGTCTTAATTTTGCTTATTTTGGCTCATTGTATTGTACTTAACATTGAGCAATTGCTCCTGCGTGTTCATCGGTGTAAATGTAGCTAAAAAAAATTCATTCGACAAGAATAAGAAAAATAGCTATTTACTTATTTTATTTTTTTAAAGGTTTTATAAAGATATAGGTGTCTTAATTTTGCTTATTTTGGCTCAATGTATTGTACTTAACATTGAGCAATTGTTTGTGCGTGTTCATCGGTGTAAATGTAGCTAAAAAAAATTCATTCGACAAGAATAAGAAAAATAGCTATTTACTTATTTTTTTTTTTTTAAAGGTCTTTAAAAGATATAGGTGTCTTAATTTTGCTTATTTAGGCTCACTGTATTGTACTTAACATTGGCCACTTGCTCCTGCGTGTTCATCGGTGTAAATGTAGCTACAAAAAATTCATTCGACAAGAATACGAAAAATAGCTATATACTTATTTTATTTTTTTTAAAGGTCTTGATATGACACGGGTGTCTTAAATTGGCATATTTTGGCTCATTGTATTGTAATTAACATTGAGCAATTGCTCCTGCGTGTTCGTCGGTTTAAATGTTGCTAAAAAAAATTCATTCGACAAGAATAAAAAAAATAGCTATTTACTTATTTTAATTTTTTAAAGGTCTTGATATGATAAGGGTGTCTTAATGTTGCTTATTTTGGCTCATTGTATTGTGCTTAACATTAAGCAATTGTTCCTGCGTGTTCATCGGTGTAAATGTAGCTAAAAAAAATTCATTCGACAAGAATAAGAAAAATAGCAATTTACTTATTTTATTTTTTTTAAAGGTTTTAGAAAGATATAGGAGTCTTAATTTTGCTTATTTTGGCTCAATATATTGTACTTAACATTGAGCAATTGCTCCTGCGTGTTCATCGGTGTAAATGTAGCTAAAAAAAATTTATACGACAAGAATTAGAAAAATGGCTATTTACTTATTTTATTTTTTTAAAGGTTTTAAAAAGATATAGGTGTCTTAATTTTGCTTATTTTGGCTCATTGTATTGTACTTGACATTGAGCAATTGCTCTTGCGTGTTCATCGGTTTAAATGTGGCTAAAAAAAATTCATTCGACAAGAATAAAAAAAATAGCTATTTACTTATTTTATTTTTTTTAAAGGTCTTGATATGATAAGGGTGTCATAATTTTGCTTATTTTGGCTCATTGTATTGTACTTAACATTGAGCAATTGCTCCTGCGTGTTCATCGGTGTAAATGTAGCTAAAAAAAATTCATTCGACAAGAATAAGAAAAATAGCTATTTACTTATTTTATTTTTTTAAAGGTTTTAAAAAGATATAGGTGTCTTAATTTTGCTTATTTTGGCTCAATGTATTGTACTTAACATTGAGCAATTGTTTGTGCGTGTTCATCGGTGTAAATGTAGCTAAAAAAAATTCATTCGACAAGAATAAGAAAAATAGCTATTTACTTTTTTATTTTTCAAAAGGTCTTGATATGATAAGGGTGTGTTAATTTTGCTTACTTTGGCTCACGGTATTGTATTTAACATTGAGCAATTGCTCCTACGTGTTCATCGGTGTAAATGTAGCTAAAAAAAATTCATTCGACAAGAATACGAAAAATAGCTATATACTTATTTTATTTTTTTTAAAGGTCTTGATATGACACGGATGTCTTAATTTGGCTTATTTTGGCTCATTGTATTAAAATTAACATTGAGCAATTGTTCCTGCGTGTTCATCGGTGTAAATGTAGCTAAAAAAAATTCATTCGACAAGAATAAGAAAAATAGCTATTTACTCATTTTATTTTTTTAAAGGTTTTAAAAAGATATAGGTGTCTTAATTTTGCTTTTTTTGGCTCAATGTATTGCACTTAACATTAAGCAATTGCTCCTGCGTGTTCATCGGTTTAAATGTTGCTAAAAAAAATTCATTCGACAAGAATAAGAAAAATAGCTATTTACTTATTTTATTTTTTTTAAAGGTCTTAAAAAGATAAAGGTGTCTTAATTTTGCTCATTTAGGCTCAATGTATTGTACTTAACATTGGCCACTTGCTCCTGCGTGTTCATCGGTGTAAATGTAGCTACAAAAAATTCATTCGACAAGAATACGAAAAATAGCTATATACTTATTTTATTTTTTTTAAAGGTCTTGATATGACAGGGGTGTCTTAAATTGGCTTATTTTGGCTCACTGTATTGTACTTGACATTGAGCAATTGCTCTTGCGTGTTCATCGGTTTAAATGTGGCTAAAAAAAATTCATTCGACAAGAATAAAAAAAATAGCTATTTACTTATTTTATTTTTTTAAGGGTCTTTATATGATAAGGGTGTCTTAATTTTGCTTATTTTGGCTCATTGTATTGTACTTAACATTAAGCAATTGCTCCTGCGTGTTGATCAGTGTAAATGTAGCTAAAAAAATTCATTCGACAAGAATAAGAAAAATAGCTATTTACTTATTTTATTTTTTTTAAAGGTCTGGATAAGATATAGGTGTCTTAGTTTTGCTTATTTAGGCTCACTGTATTGTACTTAACATTGGCCACTTGCTCGTGCGTGTTCATCGGTGTAAATGTAGCTAAAAAAAATTCATTCGACAAGAATACGAAAACTAGCTATATACTTATTTTATTTTTTTTAAAGGTCTTGATATGACAAGGATGTCTTAATTTGGCTTATTTTGGCTCATTGTATTAAAATTAACATTGAGCAATTGTTCCTGCGTGTTCATCGGTGTAAATGTAGCTAAAAAAAATTCATTCGACAAGAATAAGAAAAATAGCTATTTACTCATTTTATTTTTTTAAAGGTTTTAATAAGATATAGGTGTCTTAATTTTGCTTTTTTTGGCTCAATGTATTGCACTTAACATTGAGCAATTGTTCTTGCGTGTTCATCGGTGTAAATGTAGCTAAAAAAAATTCATTCGACAAGAACAAGAAAAATAGCTATTTACTTATTTTATTTTTTTAAAGGTTTTAAAAAGATATAGGTGTCTTAATTTTGCTTATTTTGGCTCATTGTATTGTACTTGACATTAAGCAATTGCTCCTGCGTGTTCATCGGTTTAAATGTTGCTAAAAAAAATTCATTCGACAAGAATAAAAAAAATAGCTATTTACTTATTATATTTTTTTTAAAGGTCTTGATATGATAAGGGTGTCTTAATTTTGCTTATTTTGGCTCATTGTATTGTACTTAACATTGAGCAATTGCTTCTTTGTGTTCATCAGTGTAAATGTAGCTAAAAAAAATTCATTCGACAAGAATAAGAAAAATAGCTATTTACTTATTTTATTTTTTTTAAAGGTTTTAAAAAGATGTAGGTGTCTTAATTTTGCTTTTTTTGGCTCAGTGTATTGCACTGAACATTGAGCAATTGTACCTGCGTGTTTATCGGTGTAAATGTACCTAAAAAAAATTCATTCGACAAGAATAAGAAAAATAGCTATTTACTTATTTTATTTTTTTTAAAGGTCTTTAAAAGATATAGGTGTCTTAATTTTGCTTATTTAGGCTCACTGTATTGTACTTAACATTGGCCACTTGCTCCTGCGTGTTCATCGGTGTAAATGTAGCTACAAAAAATTCATTCGACAAGAATACGAAAAATAGCTATATACTTATTTTATTTTTTTTAAAGGTCTTGATATGACACGGGTGTCTTAAATTGGCATATTTTGGCTCATTGTATTGTAATTAACATTGAGCAATTGCTCCTGCGTGTTCATCGGTTTAAATGTTGCTAAAAAAAATTCATTCGACAAGAATAAAAAAAATAGCTATTTACTTATTTTATTTTTTTAAGGGTCTTGATATGATAAGGGTGTCTTAATTTTGCTTATTTTGGCTCATTGTATTGTACTTAACATTAAGCAATTGCTCCTGCGTGTTCATCGGTGTAAATGTAGCTAAAAAAAATTCATTCGACAAGAATAAGAAAAATAGCTATTTACTTATTTTATTTTTTTTAAAGGTCTTGAAAAGATATAGGTGTCTTAGTTTTGCTTATTTTGGCTTATTGTATTGTACTTGACATTGAGCAATTGCTCCTGCGTGTTCATCGGTTTAAATGTTGCTAAAAAAAATTCATTCGACAAGAATAAAAAAAATAGCTATTTACTTATTTTATTTTTTTTAAAGGTCTTGATATGACAAGGGTGTCTTAATTTGGCTTATTTTGGCTCATTGTATTGTAATTAACATTGAGCAATTGCTCCTGCGTGTTCATCGGTGTAAATGTAGCTACAAAAAATTCATTCGACAAGAATACAAAAAATAGCTATTTATTTATTTTATTTTTTTTAAAGGTCTTGATATGACACGGGTGTCTTAATTTGGCTTGTTTTGGCTCAATGTATTGTAATTAACATTGAGCAATTGTTCCTGCGTGTTCATCGGTGTAAATGTAGCTAAAAAAAATTCATTCGACAAGAATAAGAAAAATAGCTATTTACTTATTTTATTTTTTTAAAGGTTTTAAAAAGATATAGGTGTCTTAATTTTGCTTATTTTGGCTCATTGTATTGTACTTGACTTTAAGCAATTGCTCGTGCGTGTTCATCGGTTTAAATGTTGCTAAAAAAAATTCATTCGACAAGAATAAAAAAAATAGCTATTTAATTATTTTATTTTTTTTAAAGGTCTTGATATGATAAGGGTGTCCTAATTTTGCTTATTTTGGCTCATTGTATTGTACTTAACATTGAGCAATTGCTTCTGCGTGTTCATCGGTGTAAATGTAGCTAAAAAAAATTCAATCGACAAGAATACGAAAAATAGCTATTTAATTATTTTATTTTTTTTAAAGGTCTTGATATGACACGGGTGTCTTAATTTGGCTTGTTTTGGCTCAATGTATTGTAATTAACATTGAGCAATTGTTCCTGCGTGTTCATCAGTGTAAATGTAGCTAAAAAAAATTCATTCGACAAGAACAAGAAAAATAGCTATTTACTTATTTTATTTTTTTAAAGGTTTTAAAAAGATATAGGTGTCTTAATTTTGCTTATTTTGGCTCATTGTATTGTACTTGACATTAAGCAATTGCTCCTGCGTGTTCATCGGTTTAAATGTTGCTAAAAAAAATTCATTCGACAAGAATAAAAAAAATAGCTATTTACTTATTTTATTTTTTTTAAAGGTCTTGATATGATAAGGGTGTCTTAATTTTGCTTATTTTGGCTCATTGTATTGTACTTAACATTGAGCAATTGCTTCTTTGTGTTCATCAGTGTAAATGTAGCTAAAAAAAATTCATTCGACAAGAATAAGAAAAATAGCTATTTACTTATTTTATTTTTTTTAAAGGTCTTTAAAAGATAAAGGTGTCTTAGTTTTGCTTATTTAGGCTCACTGTATTGTACTTAACATTGGCCACTTGCTCCTGCGTGTTCATCGGTGTAAATGTAGCTACAAAAAATTCATTCGACAAGAATACGAAAAATAGCTATATACTTATTTTATTTTTTTTAAAGGTCTTGATATGACACGGGTGTCTTAAATTGGCATATTTTGGCTCATTGTATTGTAATTAACATTGAGCAATTGCTCCTGCGTGTTCGTCGGTTTAAATGTTGCTAAAAAAAATTCATTCGACAAGAATAAAAAAAATAGCTATTTACTTATTTTATTTTTTTAAAGGTCTTGATATGATAAGGGTGTCTTAATGTTGCTTATTTTGGCTCATTGTATTGTGCTTAACATTAAGCAATTGTTCCTGCGTGTTCATCGGTGTAAATGTAGCTAAAAAAAATTCATTCGACAAGAATAAGAAAAATAGCAATTTACTTATTTTATTTTTTTTAAAGGTTTTAGAAAGATATAGGAGTCTTAATTTTGGTTATTTTGGCTCAATATATTGTACTTAACATTGAGCAATTGCTCCTGCGTGTTCATCGGTGTAAATGTAGCTAAAAAAAATTTATACGACAAGAATTAGAAAAATGGCTATTTACTTATTTTATTTTTTTAAAGGTTTTAAAAAGATATAGGTGTCTTAATTTTGCTTATTTTGGCTCATTGTATTGTACTTGACATTGAGCAATTGCTCTTGCGTGTTCATCGGTTTAAATGTGGCTAAAAAAAATTCATTCGACAAGAATAAAAAAAATAGCTATTTACTTATTTTATTTTTTTTAAAGGTCTTGATATGATAAGGGTGTCATAATTTTGCTTATTTTGGCTCATTGTATTGTACTTAACATTGAGCAATTGCTCCTGCGTGTTCATCGGTGTAAATGTAGCTAAAAAAAATTCATTCGACAAGAATAAGAAAAATAGCTATTTACTTATTTTATTTTTTTAAAGGTTTTAAAAAGATATAGGTGTCTTAATTTTGCTTATTTTGGCTCAATGTATTGTACTTAACATTGAGCAATTGTTTGTGCGTGTTCATCGGTGTAAATGTAGCTAAAAAAAATTCATTCGACAAGAATAAGAAAAATAGCTATTTACTTTTTTATTTTTCAAAAGGTCTTGATATGATAAGGGTGTGTTAATTTTGCTTACTTTGGCTCACGGTATTGTATTTAACATTGAGCAATTGCTCCTACGTGTTCATCGGTGTAAATGTAGCTAAAAAAAATTCATTCGACAAGAATACGAAAAATAGCTATATACTTATTTTATTTTTTTTAAAGGTCTTGATATGACACGGATGTCTTAATTTGGCTTATTTTGGCTCATTGTATTAAAATTAACATTGAGCAATTGTTCCTGCGTGTTCATCGGTGTAAATGTAGCTAAAAAAAATTCATTCGACAAGAATAAGAAAAATAGCTATTTACTCATTTTATTTTTTTAAAGGTTTTAAAAAGATATAGGTGTCTTAATTTTGCTTTTTTTGGCTCAATGTATTGCACTTAACATTAAGCAATTGCTCCTGCGTGTTCATCGGTTTAAATGTTGCTAAAAAAAATTCATTCGACAAGAATAAGAAAAATAGCTATTTACTTATTTTATTTTTTTTAAAGGTCTTAAAAAGATAAAGGTGTCTTAATTTTGCTCATTTAGGCTCAATGTATTGTACTTAACATTGGCCACTTGCTCCTGCGTGTTCATCGGTGTAAATGTAGCTACAAAAAATTCATTCGACAAGAATACGAAAAATAGCTATATACTTATTTTATTTTTTTTAAAGGTCTTGATATGACAGGGGTGTCTTAAATTGGCATATTTTGGCTCATTGTATTGTAATTAACATTGAGCAATTGCTCCTGCGTGTTCGTCGGTTTAAATGTTGCTAAAAAAAATTCATTCGACAAGAATAAAAAAAATAGCTATTTACTTATTTTATTTTTTTAAAGGTCTTGATATGATAAGGGTGTCTTAATGTTGCTTATTTTGGCTCATTGTATTGTGCTTAACATTAAGCAATTGTTCCTGCGTGTTCATCGGTGTAAATGTAGCTAAAAAAAATTCATTCGACAAGAATAAGAAAAATAGCAATTTACTTATTTTATTTTTTTTAAAGGTTTTAGAAAGATATAGGAGTCTTAATTTTGCTTATTTTGGCTCAATATATTGTACTTAACATTGAGCAATTGCTCCTGCGTGTTCATCGGTGTAAATGTAGCTAAAAAAAATTTATACGACAAGAATTAGAAAAATGGCTATTTACTTATTTTATATTTTTAAAGGTTTTAAAAAGATATGGGTGTCTTAATTTTGCTTATTTTGGCTCATTGTATTGTACTTGACATTGAGCAATTGCTCTTGCGTGTTCATCGGTTTAAATGTGGCTAAAAAAAATTCATTCGACAAGAATAAAAAAAATAGCTATTTACTTATTTTATTTTTTTTAAAGGTCTTGATATGATAAGGGGTCATAATTTTGCTTATTTTGGCTCATTGTATTGTACTTAACATTGAGCAATTGCTCCTGCGTGTTCATCGGTGTAAATGTAGCTAAAAAAAATTCATTCGACAAGAATAAGAAAAATAGCTATTTACTTATTTTATTTTTTTAAAGGTTTTAAAAAGATATAGGTGTCTTAATTTTGCTTATTTTGGCTCAATGTATTGTACTTAACATTGAGCAATTGTTTGTGCGTGTTCATCGGTGTAAATGTAGCTAAAAAAAATTCATTCGACAAGAATAAGAAAAATAGCTATTTACTTTTTTATTTTTCAAAAGGTCTTGATATGATAAGGGTGTGTTAATTTTGCTTACTTTGGCTCACGGTATTGTATTTAACATTGAGCAATTGCTCCTACGTGTTCATCGGTGTAAATGTAGCTAAAAAAAATTCATTCGACAAGAATACGAAAAATAGCTATATACTTATTTTATTTTTTTTAAAGGTCTTGATATGACACGGATGTCTTAATTTGGCTTATTTTGGCTCATTGTATTAAAATTAACATTGAGCAATTGTTCCTGCGTGTTCATCGGTGTAAATGTAGCTAAAAAAAATTCATTCGACAAGAATAAGAAAAATAGCTATTTACTCATTTTATTTTTTTAAAGGTTTTAAAAAGATATAGGTGTCTTAATTTTGCTTTTTTTGGCTCAATGTATTGCACTTAACATTAAGCAATTGCTCCTGCGTGTTCATCGGTTTAAATGTTGCTAAAAAAAATTCATTCGACAAGAATAAGAAAAATAGCTATTTACTTATTTTATTTTTTTTAAAGGTCTTAAAAAGATAAAGGTGTCTTAATTTTGCTCATTTAGGCTCAATGTATTGTACTTAACATTGGCCACTTGCTCCTGCGTGTTCATCGGTGTAAATGTAGCTACAAAAAATTCATTCGACAAGAATACGAAAAATAGCTATATACTTATTTTATTTTTTTTAAAGGTCTTGATATGACAGGGGTGTCTTAAATTGGCTTATTTTGGCTCACTGTATTGTACTTGACATTGAGCAATTGCTCTTGCGTGTTCATCGGTTTAAATGTGGCTAAAAAAAATTCATTCGACAAGAATAAAAAAAATAGCTATTTACTTATTTTATTTTTTTAAGGGTCTTGATATGATAAGGGTGTCTTAATTTTGCTTATTTTGGCTCATTGTATTGTACTTAACATTAAGCAATTGCTCCTGCGTGTTGATCAGTGTAAATGTAGCTAAAAAAATTCATTCGACAAGAATAAGAAAAATAGCTATTTACTTATTTTATTTTTTTTAAAGGTCTTGAAAAGATATACGGTAGGTGTCTTAGTTTTGCTTATTTAGGCTCACGGTATTGTATTTAACATTGAGCAATTGCTCCTGCGTGTTCATCGGTGTAAATGTAGCTAAAAAAAATTCATTCGACAAGAATACGAAAACTAGCTATATACTTATTTTATTTTTTTTAAAGGTCTTGATATGACACGGATGTCTTAATTTGGCTTATTTTGGCTCATTGTATTAAAATTAACATTGAGCAATTGTTCCTGCGTGTTCATCGGTGTAAATGTAGCTAAAAAAAATTCATTCGACAAGAATAAGAAAAATAGCTATTTACTCATTTTATTTTTTTAAAGGTTTTAATAAGATATAGGTGTCTTAATTTTGCTTTTTTTGGCTCAATGTATTGCACTTAACATTGAGCAATTGTTCTTGCGTGTTCATCGGTGTAAATGTAGCTAAAAAAAATTCATTCGACAAGAATAAGAAAAATAGCTATTTACTTATTTTATTTTTTTTAAAGGTCTTTAAAAGATAAAGGTGTCTTAGTTTTGCTTATTTAGGCTCACTGTATTGTACTTAACATTGGCCACTTGCTCCTGCGTGTTCATCGGTGTAAATGTAGCTACAAAAAATTCATTCGACAAGAATACGAAAAATAGCTATATACTTATTTTATTTTTTTTAAAGGTCTTGATATGACAGGGGTGTCTTAAATTGGCTTATTTTGGCTCATTGTATTGTAATTAACATGGAGCAATTGCTCGTGCGTGTTCATCGGTTTAAATGTTGCTAAAAAAAATTCATTCGACAAGAATAAAAAAAATAGCTATTTACTTATTTTATTTTTTTAAGGGTCTTGATATGATAAGGGTGTCTTAATTTTGCTTATTTTGGCTCATTGTATTGTACTTAACATTAAGCAATTGCTCCTGCGTGTTCATCGGTGTAAATGTAGCTAAAAAAAATTCATTCCACAAGAATAAGAAAAATAGCTATTTACTTATTTTATTTTTTTTAAAGGTCTTGAAAAGATATAGGTGTCTTAGTTTTGCTTATTTAGGCTCACTGTATTGTACTTAACATTGGCCACTTGCTCGTGCGTGTTCATCGGTGTAAATGTAGCTACAAAAAATTCAATCGACAAGAATACGAAAAATAGCTATTTACTTATTTTATTTTTTTTAAAGGTCTTGATATGACACGGGTGTCTTAATTTGGCTTGTTTTGGCTCAATGTATTGTAATTAACATTGAGCAATTGTTCCTGCGTGTTCATCAGTGTAAATGTAGCTAAAAAAAATTCATTCGACAAGAACAAGAAAAATAGCTATTTACTTATTTTATTTTTTTAAAGGTTTAAAAAGATATAGGTGTCTTAATTTTGCTTATTTTGGTTCATTGTATTGTACTTGACATTAAGCAATTGCTCCTGCGTGTTCATCGGTTTAAATGTTGCTAAAAAAAATTCATTCGACAAGAATAAGAAAAATAGCTATTTACTTATTTTATTTTTTTAAAGGTCTTGATATGATAAGGGTGTCTTAATTTTGCTTATTTTGGCTCAATGTATTGTACTTAACATTGAGCAATTGCTTCTTTGTGTTCATCAGTGTAAATGTAGCTAAAAAAGGTTTTAAAAAGATATAGGTGTCTTAATTTTGCTTTTTTTGGCTCAGTGTATTGCACTTAACATTGAGCAATTGTACCTGCGTGTTTATCGGTGTAAATGTACCTAAAAAAAATTCATTCGACAAGAATAAGAAAAATAGCTATTTACTTATTTTATTTTTTTTAAAGGTCTTTAAAAGATATAGGTGTCTTAATTTTGCTTATTTAGGCTCACTGTATTGTACTTAACATTGGCCACTTGCTCCTGCGTGTTCATCGGTGTAAATGTAGCTACAAAAAATTCATTCGACAAGAATACGAAAAATAGCTATATACTTATTTTATTTTTTTTAAAGGTCTTGATATGACACGGGTGTCTTAAATTGGCATATTTTGGCTCATTGTATTGTAATTAACATTGAGCAATTGCTCCTGCGTGTTCATCGGTTTAAATGTTGCTAAAAAAAATTCATTCGACAAGAATAAAAAAAATAGCTATTTACTTATTTTATTTTTTTAAGGGTCTTGATATGATAAGGGTGTCTTAATTTTGCTTATTTTGGCTCATTGTATTGTACTTAACATTAAGCAATTGCTCCTGCGTGTTCATCGGTGTAAATGTAGCTAAAAAAAATTCATTCCACAAGAATAAGAAAAATAGCTATTTACTTATTTTATTTTTTTTAAAGGTCTTGAAAAGATATAGGTGTCTTAGTTTTGCTTATTTTGGCTTATTGTATTGTACTTGACATTGAGCAATTGCTCCTGCGTGTTCATCGGTTTAAATGTTGCTAAAAAAAATTCATTCGACAAGAATAAAAAAAATAGCTATTTACTTATTTTATTTTTTTTAAAGGTCTTGATATGACAAGGGTGTCTTAATTTGGCTTATTTTGGCTCATTGTATTGTAATTAACATTGAGCAATTGCTCCTGCGTGTTCATCGGTGTAAATGTAGCTACAAAAAATTCATTCGACAAGAATACGAAAAATAGCTATTTATTTATTTTATTTTTTTTAAAGGTCTTGATATGACACGGGTGTCCTAATTTGGCTTGTTTTGGCTCAATGTATTGTAATTAACATTGAGCAATTGTTCCTGCGTGTTCATCGGTGTAAATGTAGCTAAAAAAAATTCATTCGACAAGAATAAGAAAAATAGCTATTTACTTATTTTATTTTTTTAAAGGTTTTAAAAAGATATAGGTGTCTTAATTTTGCTTATTTTGGCTCATTGTATTGTACTTGACTTTAAGCAATTGCTCGTGCGTGTTCATCGGTTTAAATGTTGCTAAAAAAAATTCATTCGACAAGAATAAAAAAAATAGCTATTTAATTATTTTATTTTTTTTAAAGGTCTTGATATGATAAGGGTGTCCTAATTTTGCTTATTTTGGCTCATTGTATTGTACTTAACATTGAGCAATTGCTTCTGCGTGTTCATCGGTGTAAATGTAGCTAAAAAAAATTCATTCGACAAGAATAAGAAAAATAGCTATTTACTTATTTTATTTTTTTTAAAGGTTTTAAAAAGATACAGGTGCCTTAATTTTGCTTTTTTTGGCTCAATGTATTGCACTTAACATTGAGCAGTTGTTCCTGCGTGTTCATCGGTGTAAATGTACCTAAAAAAAATTCATTCGACAAGAATAAGAAAAATAGCTATTTACTTATTTTATTTTTTTTAAAGGTCTTAAAAAGATATAGGTGTCTTAATGTTGCTTATTTAGGCTCACTGTATTGTACTTAACATTGGCCACTTGCTCCTGCGTGTTCATCGGTGTAAATGTAGCTACAAAAAATTCATTCGTCAAGAATACGAAAAATAGCTATATACTTATTTTATTTTTTTTAAAGGTCTTGATATGACACGGGTGTCTTAAATTGGCATATTTTGGCTCCTTGTATTGTAATTAACATTGAGCAATTGCTCCTGCGTGTTCATCGGTTTAAATGTTGCTAAAAAAAATTCATTCGACAAGAATAAAAAAAATAGCTATTTACTTATTTTATTTTTTTAAAGGTCCTTATATGATAAGGGTGTCTTAATGTTGCTTATTTTGGCTCATTGTATTGTACTTAACATTAAGCAATTGTTCCTGCGTGTTCATCGGTGTAAATGTAGCTAAAAAAACTTCATTCGACAAGAATAAGAAAAATAGCTATTTACTTATTTTATTTTTTTTAAAGGTCTTGATATGACAGGGGTGTCTTAAATTGGCTTATTTTGGCTCATTGTATTGTAGTTAACATTGAGCAATTGCTCCTGCGTGTTCATCGGTTTAAATGTTGCTAAAAAAAATTCATTCGACAAGAATAAAAAAAATAGCTATTTACTTATTTTATTTTTTTAAGGGTCTTGATATGATAAGGGTGTCTTAATTTTGCTTATTTTGGCTCTTTGTATTGTACTTAACATTAAGCAATTGCTCCTGCGTGTTCATCGGTGTAAATGTAGCTAAAAAAAATTCATTCGACAAGAATAAAAAAAATAGCTATTTACTTATTTTAATTTTTTAAGGGTCTTGATATGATAAGGGTGTCTTAGTTTTGCTTATTTAGGCTCACTGTATTGTACTTAACATTGGCCACTTGCTCGTGCGTGTTCATCGGTGTAAATGTAGCTACAAAAAATTCAATCGACAAGAATACGAAAAATAGCTATTTACTTATTGTATTTTTTTTAAAGGTTTTAAAAAGATATAGGTGTCTTAATTTTGCTTATTTTGGCTCACTGTATTGTAATTAACATTGAGCAATTGCTCCTGCGTGTTCATCGGTTTAAATGTTGCTAAAAAAAATTCATTCGACAAGAATAAGAAAAATAGCTATTTACTTATTTTATTTTTTTTAAAGGTCTTGAAAAGATAAAGGTGTCTTAGTTTTGCTTATTTAGGCTCACTGTATTGTTCTTAACATTGGCCACTTGCTCGTGCGTGTTCATCGGTGTAAATGTAGCTACAAAAAATTCAATCGACAAGAATACGAAAAATAGCTATTTACTTATTTTATTTTTTTTAAAGGTCTTGATATGACACGGGTGTCTTAATTTGGGTTGTTTTGGCTCAATGTATTGTAATTAACATTGAGCAATTGTTCCTGCGTGTTCATCAGTGTAAATGTAGCTAAAAAAAATTCATTCGACAAGAACAAGAAAAATAGCTATTTACTTATTTTATTTTTTTAAAGGTTTTAAAAAGATATAGGTGTCTTAATTTTGCTTATTTTGGCTCATTGTATTGTACTTGACATTAAGCAATTGCTCCTGCGTGTTCATCGGTTTAAATGTTGCTAAAAAAAATTCATTCGACAAGAATAAAAAAAATAGCTATTTACTTATTTTATTTTTTTAAAGGTCTTGATATGATAAGGGTGTCTTAATTTTGCTTATTTTGGCTCATTGTATTGTACTAAACATTGAGCAATTGCTTCTTTGTGTTCATCAGTGTAAATGTAGCTAAAAAAAATTCATTCGACAAGAATAAGAAAAATAGCTATTTACTTATTTTATTTTTTTTAAAGGTTTTAAAAAGATATAGGTGTCTTAATTTTGCTTTTTGTGGCTCAGTGTATTGCACTTAACATTGAGCAATTGTACCTGCGTGTTTATCGGTGTAAATGTACCTATAAAAAATAAGAAAAATAGCTATTTACTTTTTTTATTTTTTTTAAAGGTCTTTAAAAGATATAGGTGTCTTAATTTTGCTTATTTAGGCTCACTGTATTGTACTTAACATTGGCCACTTGCTCCTGCGTGTTCATCGATGTAAATGTAGCTACAAAAAATTCATTCGACAAGAATACGAAAAATAGCTATATACTTATTTTATTTTTTTAAAGGTCTTGATATGACACGGGTGTCTTAAATTTGCATATTTTGGCTCATTGTATTGTAATTAACATTGAGCAATTGCTCCTGCGTGTTCATCGGTTTAAATGTTGCTAAAAAAAATTCATTCGACAAGAATAAAAAAAATAGCTATTTACTTATTTTATTTTTTTAAAGGTCTTGGTATGACACGGGTGTCTTAAATTGGCTTATTTTGGCTCATTGTATTGTAATTAACATTGAGAAATTGCTCCTGCGTGTTCATCGGTTTAAATGTTGCTAAAAAAAATTCATTCGACAAGAATAAAAAAAATAGCTATTTACTTATTTTATTTTTTTAAAGGTCTTGATATGATAAGGGTGTCTTAATGTTGCTTACTTTGGCTCATTGTATTGTACTCAACATTAAGCAATTGTTCTTGCGTGTTCATCGGTGTAAATGTAGCTAAAAAAATTCATTCGACAAGAATAAGAAAAATAGCTATTTAATTATTTTATTTTTTTTAAAGGTCTTAAAAAGATAAAGGTGTCTTAATTTTGCTTATTTAGGCTCACTGTATTGTACTTAACATTGGCCACTTGCTCCTGCGTGTTCATCGGTGTAAATGTAGCTACTAAAAATTCATTCGACAAGAATACGAAAAATAGCTATATACTTATTTTATTTTTTTTAAAGGTCTTGATATGACAGGGGTGTCTTAAATTGGCTTATTTTGGCTCATTGTATTGTAATTAACATTGAGCAATTGCTCCTGCGTGTTCATCGGTTTAAATGTTGCTAAAAAAAATTCATTCGACAAGAATAAAAAAAATAGCTATTTACTTATTTTATTTTTTTAAGGGTCTTGATATGATAAGGGTGTCTTAATTTTGCTTATTTTGGCTCATTGTATTGTACTTAACATTAAGCAATTGCTCCTGCGTGTTCATCGGTGTAAATGTAGCTAAAAAAAATTCATTCGACAAGAATAAGAAAAATAGCTATTTACTTATTTTATTTTTTTTAAAGGTCTTGAAAAGATATAGGTGTCTTAGTTTTGCTTATTTAGGCTCACTGTATTGTACTTAACATTGGCCACTTGCTCGTGCGTGTTCATCGGTGTAAATGTAGCTACAAAAAATTCAATCGACAAGAATACGAAAAATAGCTATTTACTTATTTTATTTTTTTTAAAGGTTTTAAAAAGATATAGGTGTCTTAATTTTGCTTATTTTGGCTTATTGTATTGTACTTGACATTGAGCAATTGCTCCTGCGTGTTCATCGGTTTAAATGTTGCTAAAAAAAATTCATTCGACAAGAATAAAAAAAATAGCTATTTACTTATTTTATTTTTTTTAAAGGTCTTGATATGACAAGGGTGTCTTAATTTGGCTTATTTTGGCTCATTGTATTGTACTTAACATTGGCCACTTGCTCGTGCGTGTTCATCTGTGTAAATGTAGCTACAAAAAATTCAATCGACAAGAATACGAAAAATAGCTATTTACTTATTGTATTTTTTTTAAAGGTTTTAAAAAGATATAGGTGTCTTAATTTTGCTTATTTTGGCTCACTGTATTGTAATTAACATTGAGCAATTGCTCCTGCGTGTTCATCGGTTTAAATGTTGCTAAAAAAAATTCATTCGACAAGAATAAGAAAAATAGCTATTTACTTATTTTATTTTTTTTAAAGGTCTTGAAAAGATAAAGGTGTCTTAGTTTTGCTTATTTAGGCTCACTGTATTGTTCTTAACATTGGCCACTTGCTCGTGCGTGTTCATCGGTGTAAATGTAGCTACAAAAAATTCAATCGACAAGAATACGAAAAATAGCTATTTACTTATTTTATTTTTTTTAAAGGTCTTGATATGACACGGGTGTCTTAATTTGGCTTGTTTTGGCTCAATGTATTGTAATTAACATTGAGCAATTGTTCCTGCGTGTTCATCAGTGTAAATGTAGCTAAAAAAAATTCATTCGACAAGAACAAGAAAAATAGCTATTTACTTATTTTATTTTTTTAAAGGTTTTAAAAAGATATAGGTGTCTTAATTTTGCTTATTTTGGCTCATTGTATTGTACTTGACATTAAGCAATTGCTCCTGCGTGTTCATCGGTTTAAATGTTGCTAAAAAAAATTCATTCGACAAGAATAAAAAAAATAGCTATTTACTTATTTTATTTTTTTAAAGGTCTTGATATGATAAGGGTGTCTTAATTTTGCTTATTTTGGCTCATTGTATTGTACTAAACATTGAGCAATTGCTTCTTTGTGTTCATCAGTGTAAATGTAGCTAAAAAAAATTCATTCGACAAGAATAAGAAAAATAGCTATTTACTTATTTTATTTTTTTTAAAGGTTTTAAAAAGATATAGGTGTCTTAATTTTGCTTTTTGTGGCTCAGTGTATTGCACTTAACATTGAGCAATTGTACCTGCGTGTTTATCGGTGTAAATGTACCTAAAAAAAATAAGAAAAATAGCTATTTCCTTTTTTTATTTTTTTTAAAGGTCTTTAAAAGATATAGGTGTCTTAATTTTGCTTATTTAGGCTCACTGTATTGTACTTAACATTGGCCACTTGCTCCTGCGTGTTCATCGATGTAAATGTAGCTACAAAAAATTCATTCGACAAGAATACGAAAAATAGCTATATACTTATTTTATTTTTTTAAAGGTCTTGATATGACACGGGTGTCTTAAATTGGCATATTTTGGCTCATTGTATTGTAATTAACATTGAGCAATTGCTCCTGCGTGTTCATCGGTTTAAATGTTGCTAAAAAAAATTCATTCGACAAGAATAAAAAAAATAGCTATTTACTTATTTTATTTTTTTAAAGGTCTTGGTATGACACGGGTGTCTTAAATTGGCTTATTTTGGCTCATTGTATTGTAATTAACATTGAGAAATTGCTCCTGCGTGTTCATCGGTTTAAATGTTGCTAAAAAAAATTCATTCGACAAGAATAAAAAAAATAGCTATTTACTTATTTTATTTTTTTAAAGGTCTTGATATGATAAGGGTGTCTTAATGTTGCTTACTTTGGCTCATTGTATTGTACTCAACATTAAGCAATTGTTCTTGCGTGTTCATCGGTGTAAATGTAGCTAAAAAAATTCATTCGACAAGAATAAGAAAAATAGCTATTTAATTATTTTATTTTTTTTAAAGGTCTTAAAAAGATAAAGGTGTCTTAATTTTGCTTATTTAGGCTCACTGTATTGTACTTAACATTGGCCACTTGCTCCTGCGTGTTCATCGGTGTAAATGTAGCTACAAAAAATTCATTCGACAAGAATACGAAAAATAGCTATATACTTATTTTATTTTTTTTAAAGGTCTTGATATGACAGGGGTGTCTTAAATTGGCTTATTTTGGCTCATTGTATTGTAATTAACATTGAGCAATTGCTCCTGCGTGTTCATCGGTTTAAATGTTGCTAAAAAAAATTCATTCGACAAGAATAAAAAAAATAGCTATTTACTTATTTTATTTTTTTAAGGGTCTTGATATGATAAGGGTGTCTTAATTTTGCTTATTTTGGCTCATTGTATTGTACTTAACATTAAGCAATTGCTCCTGCGTGTTCATCGGTGTAAATGTAGCTAAAAAAAATTCATTCGACAAGAATAAGAAAAATAGCTATTTACTTATTTTATTTTTTTTAAAGGTCTTGAAAAGATATAGGTGTCTTAGTTTTGCTTATTTAGGCTCACTGTATTGTACTTAACATTGGCCACTTGCTCGTGCGAGTTCATCGGTGTAAATGTAGCTACAAAAAATTCAATCGACAAGAATACGAAAAATAGCTATTTACTTATTTTATTTTTTTTAAAGGTTTTAAAAAGATATAGGTGTCTTAATTTTGCTTATTTTGGCTTATTGTATTGTACTTGACATTGAGCAATTGCTCCTGCGTGTTCATCGGTTTAAATGTTGCTAAAAAAAATTCATTCGACAAGAATAAAAAAAATAGCTATTTACTTATTTTATTTTTTTTAAAGGTCTTGATATGACAAGGGTGTCTTAATTTGGCTTATTTTGGCTCATTGTATTGTAATTAACATTGAGCAATTGCTCCTGCGTGTTCATCGGTGTAAATGTAGCTACAAAAAATTCATTCGACAAGAATACGAAAAATAGCTATTTATTTATTTTATTTTTTTTAAAGGTCTTGATATGACACGGGTGTCTTAATTTGGCTTGTTTTGGCTCAATGTATTGTCATTAACATTGAGCAATTGTTCCTGCGTGTTCATCGGTGTAAATGTAGCTAAAAAAAATTCATTCGACAAGAATAAGAAAAATAGCTATTTACTTATTTTATTTTTTTTAAAGGTCTTAAAAAGATAAAGGTGTCTTAATGTTGCTTATTTAGGCTCACTGTATTGTACTTAACATTGGCCACTTACTCCTGCGTGTTCATCGGTGTAAATGTAGCTACAAAAAATTCATTCGACAAGAATAAGAAAAATAGCTATTTACTTATTTTATTTTTTTTAAAGGTCTTAAAAAGATAAAGGTGTCTTAATGTTGCTTATTTAGGCTCACTGTATTGTACTTAACATTGGCCACTTACTCCTGCGTGTTCATCGGTTTAAATGTTGCTAAAAAAAATTCATTCGACAAGAATAAAAAAAATAGCTATTTACTTATTTTAATTTTTTAAGGGTCTTGATATGATAAGGGTGTCTTTATTTTGCTTATTTTGGCTCATTGTATTGTACTTAACATTGAGTAATTGCTCCTGCGTGTTCATCGGTGTAAATGTAGCTAAAAAAAATTCATTCGACAAGAACAAGAAAAATAGCTATTTACTTATTTTATTTTTTTAAAGGTTTTAAAAAGATATAGGTGTCTTAATTTTGCTTATTTTGGCTCATTGTATTGTACTTGACATTTAGCAATTGCTCCTACGTGTTCATCGGTGTTGCTAAAAAAAATTCATTCGACAAGAATAAAAAAAATAGCTATTTACTTATTTTATTTTTTTAAAGGTCTTGATATGATAAGGGTGTCTTAATTTTGCTTATTTTGGCTCAATGTATTGTACTTAACATTGAGCAATTGCTTCTTTGTGTTCATCAGTGTAAATGTAGCTAAAAAAAATTCATTCGACTAGAATAAGAAAAATAGCTATTTACTTATTTTATTTTTTTTAAAGGTTTTAAAAAGATATAGGTGTCTTAATTTTGCTTTTTTTGGCTCAGTGTATTGCACTTAACATTGAGCAATTGTACCTGCGTACGAGCGGGCCATAACGTTATCCGGTAGCGGTGTGTATTTTCTTATGGGCGATGAACCATCACTCTGATTTGCATAACGTTAGGCGGTAATTCCGTGACCGTACAACGTCGCTATAGGGATCCCTTATTGGACAGTTCATAGCCATATGCAGCTGCGACTTTGTTCGATGAATGGACATTGAGTTTTAGACTGGTGTTTGGGAAAACTAAAAGAGCCGGTCCGAGTTTACTCGAACATGCTTTCCTATTTGATCAATTAGTAGATAGATAATATGAGTAATTTCATGCTAAATAATTTTCCTATAGTTAAATTTCGGATCCCTCGATGTCCCCATGACCGTAGCCAGATTGGGGGGGGGGGGGGGTCATCTGGCATCCCTGAATGTGAGGTAACTTCATAATATTTTAAAATCCTTAAAACTCGCTCCATTGTATATAGTGTACGCTGCAAACATTGGGGGGGGGGGGGGGGGGTTGGGCCCGGATCAGTTCAGGATCTTGGATTTTTATTACTGGGGCGCCAATGAGGTGCATAAATGAAATGGCCTTTCTCTGTCAAGTAGTGGTAAAGAATTGGGGCAGCACTACTGGCAAGGGGGGGGGGGGGCTAGAGTCAATGGCGTAGCCGGAATTTTTTTTGGGGGGTCTGGTTTTCATGCAGCATCAATACATAAATTTTGCCCAATTACGATAGGCTTTCGAAGGGGGCAGTGTTTCATTTGGCACTTCCCCACCCCCGATTTTTTAAAATGTTACAAAAATATAGAAAAGCCGTTCTCATGGACTAATTAGGGGCATGATTTTAATTTCCCTTGCCCAGGCCGAAGGGGGGCCCGGCGGTTTCCCCCGGGGAAAGTTTCTTAAAATATAGGCCTGAAATGGTTTGTCGGCAAAAAAATGATTTTGGAGACGATAACTTTATTAACATGGAAACAGGTGTCCATTTGGGGGGGGGGGGTCCAGACCCAGCTGACCCTCCCCCCTCGGCTACGCCACTAGCTGGAGTCCCCCCTGAGGAAAAAATATTTAATGAGGCAGGTGCGGAAAAAAAAGGTTTTTCCTACCAGTATTTTAAATGTTTACTTGTAGCTGCAATTGTAGGTATCTCCCATCTTTACGGAGCATATCCTATCAACAACGAATATTTTTCTGTTCACGCATCAGACTTTCGAATTTAACAGGTTAAATCACGCATGAATGCCCTATTTTAATATTTAATATTTCTTTACAGTGCTGGTGGATAAATAGGCTAAAGTACAAAATCTGCAAATGCTAAGTTATGCAACTGTGCTGTATATAGTCCAGATCCGGAAATTCGTGCCTTTCCCAATGGATTTGACTTGATAATTCACCCTTGACCCTAGATACCTAGTCCCAATGTACCTACATAAAGGCGAAGTTATCTTTTGAAAATCAAGATTTACGGTACCTATTATTTTTCGCCTATTTATTCAAATTCTCCCTCCCTGGGGGATATCCTCTGGCTCCCCTGTTTGCAGTTACATATACTTACATAATAATTATATTAATAACTTACTTCTATAATCTAAAGTTTTTTTTCGGTATCAAAAATTGATAACAATGATTATGTTCACGCAACAGGCTTTCAAAATGAATTTGATAAACAACGCATGGATGCCCTATTTTATTATTTAATATTTTTTAACATTGTTATTTGCTGGTGGATGAAATTAATTGGCTAAAATTATAAAAACTGCAAATGTTTAGTTATGCAATCGTGTTGTATACAGTCCAGATGTGAAGATTCATGTTATATCATTATCATAAATTAAATAATTATATCCTCCATCATGCACAACTGCATGAGATCATCGACAGGTCACTTTATCAGGGAGAACGAGTTCTAATTGAAAATATTCAAGTCAATTTAATTGTTATGCAACTTGACAAGGGTAACCAATAAACTCAAAGAAATCCAGCAAATTTGGAGCAGCCTATAACTCAAAAAAGAAAACCGCTTTGGGTATTTCGTTGACCCTTGAAAACAATCTCATGACAACTTTTCACATTCAGAAATGTGGTTTGAATATCGTAAGCCGCTAATAGATACCCCGTTAATGCCGCGTATATAGTCTACGATATAATATAATTATTAACAATATAATTCATTTTCCAAAAGCATCATACACTTTATTTTACTTTTTAGTGATATTTGTAGCCTACCTACTTTTAAATTAAATATAGAATTTTTTACATTAATTTAATATTTATTATTATTATTTTAAATTGTAGCGCAAAAAATCAATAAAGTCATCATATTAAATTGCGGCGACCCCCCCCCCCCCTGCCCCCCCACCCTGCCCCAAATAAAAATTCGACTGAGCCCGTCCATACAGTTCAACCGACGGTTCACTGCGGTTTCAAGCCAATCAGATGGCCGTGATTTCGCGCCAATTCTATTGCATTGAACCGACGAAAACACGCCATTATAGTAAACCTAATATATTAATTATCAATTAATTAAGTCGGTTTGCAAACTTTTTACTTAACTAGGAGGCTTCGTATGCCGCGTACTTCCACCTTGAACCCAAGACAAAGCAATAATAGCGATTAATATTGAAGAAAACTGGAATTTAAAAATTACCGGATAACGTTATGGCAGGCTGGTGCTACGCGTGTCCGCCTAGCGTTATGGCCCGCCCGTATAGGTGTGTTTATCGGTGTAAATGTACCTAAAAAAAATTCATTCGACAAGAATAAGAAAAATAGCTATTTACTTATTTTATTTTTTTTAAAGGTCTTTAAAAGATATAGGTGTCTTAATTTTGCTTATTTAGGCTCACTGTATTGTACTTAACATTGGCCACTTGCTCCTGCGTGTTCATCGGTGTAAATGTAGCTACAAAAAATTCATTCGACAAGAATACGAAAAATAGCTATATACTTATTTTATTTTTTTTAAAGGTCTTGATATGACACGGGTGTCTTAAATTGGCATATTTTGGCTCATTGTATTGTAATTAACATTGAGCAATTGCTCCTGCGTGTTCATCGGTTTAAATGTTGCTAAAAAAAATTCATTCGACAAGAATAAAAAAAATAGCTATTTACTTATTTTATTTTTTTTAAAGGTTTTAGAAAGATATAGGAGTCTTAATTTTGCTTATTTTGGCTCATTGTATTGTATTTAACATTAAGCAATTGCTCCTGCGTGTTCATAGGTGTAAATGTAGCTACAAAAAATTCAATCGACAAGAATACGAAAAATAGCTATTTACTTATTTTATTTTTTTTAAAGGTTTTAAAAAGATATAGGTGTCTTAATTTTGCTTATTTTGGCTTATTGTATTGTACTTGACATTGAGCAATTGCTCCTGCGTGTTCATCGGTTTAAATGTTGCTAAAAAAAATTCATTCGACAAGAATAAAAAAAATAGCTATTTACTTATTTTATTTTTTTTAAAGGTCTTGATATGACAAGGGTGTCTTAATTTGGCTTATTTTGGCTCATTGTATTGTAATTAACATTGAGCAATTGCTCCTGCGTGTTCATCGGTGTAAATGTAGCTACAAAAAATTCATTCGACAAGAATACGAAAAATAGCTATTTATTTATTTTATTTTTTTTAAAGGTCTTGATATGACACGGGTGTCTTAATTTGGCTTGTTTTGGCTCAATGTATTGTAATTAACATTGAGCAATTGTTCCTGCGTGTTCATCGGTGTAAATGTAGCTAAAAAAAATTCATTCGACAAGAATAAGAAAAATAGCTATTTACTTATTTTATTTTTTTAAAGGTTTTAAAAAGATATAGGTGTCTTAATTTTGCTTATTTTGGCTCATTGTATTGTACTTGACATTAAGCAATTGCTCCTGCGTGTTCATCGGTTTAAATGTTGCTAAAAAAAATTCATTCGACAAGAATAAAAAAAATAGCTATTTACTTATTTTATTTTTTTTAAAGGTCTTGATATGATAAGGGTGTCTTAATTTTGCTTATTTTGGCTCATTGTATTGTACTTAACATTGAGCAATTGCTTCTGCGTGTTCATCGGTGTAAATGTAGCTAAAAAAAATTCATTCGACAAGAATAAGAAAAATAGCTATTTACTTATTTTATTTTTTTTAAAGGTTTTAAAAAGATACAGGTGCCTTAATTTTGCTTTTTTTGGCTCAATGTATTGCACTTAACATTGAACAATTGTTCCTGCGTGTTCATCGGTGTAAATGTACCTAAAAAAAATTCATTCGACAAGAATAAGAAAAATAGCTATTTACTTATTTTATTTTTTTTAAAGGTCTTAAAAAGATATAGGTGTCTTAATGTTGCTTATTTAGGCTCACTTTATTGTACTTAACATTGGCCACTTGCTCCTGCGTGTTCATCGGTGTAAATGTAGCTACAAAAAATTCATTCGACAAGAATACGAAAAATAGCTATATACTTATTTTTTTTTTTTTAAAGGTCTTGATATGACACGGGTGTCTTAAATTGGCTTATTTTGGCTCACTGTATTGTAATTAACATTGAGCAATTGCTCCTGCGTGTTCATCGGTTTAAATGTTGCTAAAAAAAATTCATTCGACAAGAATAAAAAAAATAGCTATTTACTTATTTTATTTTTTTAAGGGTCTTGATATGATAAGGGTGTCTTAATTTTGCTTATTTTGGCTCATTGTATTGTACTTAACATTGAGTAATTGCTCCTGCGTGTTCATCGGTGTAAATGTAGCTACAAAAAATTCATTCGACAAGAATAAGAAAAATAGCTATTTACTTATTTTATTTTTTTTAAAGGTCTTGAAAAGATATAGGTGTCTTAGTTTTGCTTATTTAGGCTCAGTGTATTGTACTTAACATTGGCCACTTGCTCGTGCGCGTTCATCGATGTAAATGTAGCTACAAAAAATTCAATCGACAAGAATACGAAAAATAGCTATTTACTTATTTTATTTTTTTTAAAGGTTTTAGAAAGATTTAGGTGTCTTAATTTTGCTTATTTAGGCTCACTGTATTGTACTTAACATTGGCCACTTGCTCGTGCGTGTTCATCGGTGTAAATGTAGCTACAAAAAATTCAATCGACAAGAATACGAAAAATAGCTATTTACTTATTTTATTTTTTTTAAAGGTCTTGATATGACACGGGTGTCTTAATTTGGCTTGTTTTGGCTCAATGTATTGTAATTAACATTGAGCAATTGTTCCTTTGTGTTCATCAGTGTAAATGTTGCTAAAAAAAATTCATTCGACAAGAACAAGAAAAATAGCTATTTACTTATTTTATTTTTTTAAAGGTTTTAAAAAGATATAGGTGTCTTAATTTTGCTTATTTTGGCTCATTGTATTGTACTTGACATTAAGCAATTGCTCCTGCGTGTTCATCGGTTTAAATGTTGCTAAAAAAAATTCATTCGACAAGAATAAAAAAAATAGCTATTTACTTATTTTATTTTTTTAAAGGTCTTGATATGATAAGGGTGTCTTAATTTTGCTTATTTTGGCTCATTGTATTGTACTTAACATTGAGCAATTGCTTCTTTGTTTTCATCAGTGTAAATGTAGCTAAAAAAAATTCATTCGACAAGAATAAGAAAAATAGCTATTTACTTATTTTATTTTTTTTAAAGGTTTTAAAAAGATATAGGTGTCTTAATTTTGCTTATTTTGGCTCATTGTATTGTACTTGACATTGAGCAATTGCTCTTGCGTGTTCATCGGTTTAAATGTGGCTAAAAAAAATTCATTCGACAAGAATAAAAAAAATAGCTATTTACTTATTTTATTTTTTTTAAAGGTCTTGATATGATAAGGGTGTCTTAATTTTGCTTATTTTGGCTCATTGTATTGTACTGAACATTGAGCCATTGCTCCTGCGTGTTCATCGGTGTAAATGTAGCTAAAAAAAATTCATTCGACAAGAATAAGAAAAATAGCTATTTACTTATTTTATTTTTTTAAAGGTTTTAAAAAGATATAGGTGTCTTAATTTTGCTTATTTTGGCTCAACGTACTGTACTTAACATTGAGCAATTGTTTGTGCGTGTTCATCGGTGTAAATGTAGCTAAAAAAAATTCATTCGACAAGAATAAGAAAAATAGCTATTTACTTATTTTATTTTTCAAAAGGTCTTGATATGATAAGGGTGTGTTAATTTTGCTTACTTTGGCTCACGGTATTGTACTTAACATTGAGCAATTGCTCCTACGTGTTCATCGGTGTAAATGTAGCTAAAAAAAATTCATTCGACAAGAATACGAAAAATAGCTATATACTTATTTTATTTTTTTTAAAGGTCTTGATATGACACGGGTGTCTTAATTTGGCTTGTTTTGGCTCAATGTATTGTAATTAACATTGAGCAATTGTTCCTGCGTGTTCATCGGTGTAAATGTAGCTAAAAAAAATTCATTCGACAAGAATAAGAAAAATAGCTATTTACTTATTTTATTTTTTTTAAAGGTCTTAAAAAGATAAAGGTGTCATAATTTTGCTCATTTAGGCTCAATGTATTGTACTTAACATTGGCCACTTGCTCCTGCGTGTTCATCGGTGTAAATGTAGCTACAAAAAATTCATTCGACAAGAATACGAAAAATAGCTATATACTTATTTTATTTTTTTTAAAGGTCTTGATATGACAGGGGTGTCTTAAATTGGCTTATTTTGGCTCATTGTATTGTACTTGACATTGAGCAATTGCTCTTGCGTGTTCATCGGTTTAAATGTGGCTAAAAAAAATTCATTCGACAAGAATAAAAAAAATAGCTATTTACTTATTTTATTTTTTTAAGGGTCTTGATATGATAAGGGTGTCTTAATTTTGCTTACTTTGGCTCATTGTATTGTACTTAACATTAAGCAATTGCTCCTGCGTGTTGATCAGTGTAAATGTAGCTAAAAAAATTCATTCGACAAGAATAAGAAAAATAGCTATTTACTTATTTTATTTTTTTTAAAGGTCTTGAAAAGATATAGGTGTCTTAGTTTTGCTTATTTAGGCTCACGGTATTGTATTTAACATTGAGCAATTGCTCCTGCGTGTTCATCGGTGTAAATGTAGCTAAAAAAAATTCATTCGACAAGAATACGAAAACTAGCTATATACTTATTTTATTTTTTTTAAAGGTCTTGATATGACACGGATGTCTTAATTTGGCTTATTTTGGCTCATTGTATTAAAATTAACATTGAGCAATTGTTCCTGCGTGTTCATCGGTGTAAATGTAGCTAAAAAAAATTCATTCGACAAGAATAAGAAAAATAGCTATTTACTCATTTTATTTTTTTAAAGGTTTTAATAAGATATAGGTGTCTTAATTTTGCTTTTTTTGGCTCAATGTATTGCACTTAACATTGAGCAATTGTTCTTGCGTGTTCATCGGTGTAAATGTAGCTAAAAAAAATTCATTCGACAAGAATAAGAAAAATAGCTATTTACTTATTTTATTTTTTTTAAAGGTCTTTAAAAGATAAAGGTGTCTTAATTTTGCTTATTTAGGCTCACTGTATTGTACTTAACATTGGCAACTTGCTCCTGCGTGTTCATCGGTGTAAATGTAGCTACAAAAAATTCATTCGACAAGAATACGAAAAATAGCTATATACTTATTTTATTTTTTTTAAAGGTCTTGATATGACAGGGGTGTCTTAAATTGGCTTATTTTGGCTCATTGTATTGTACTTAACATTAAGCAATTGCTCCTGCGTGTTCATCGGTGTAAATGTAGCTAAAAAAAATTCATTCGACAAGAATACGAAAAATAGCTATTTACTTATTTTATTTTTTTTAAAGGTCTTGATATGACACGGGTGTCTTGATTTGGCTTGTTTTGGCTCAATGTATTGTAATTAACATTGAGCAATTGTTCCTGCGTGTTCATCAGTGTAAATGTAGCTAAAAAAAATTCATTCGACAAGAACAAGAAAAATAGCTATTTACTTATTTTATTTTTTTAAAGGTTTTAAAAAGATATAGGTGTCTTAATTTTGCTTATTTTGGCTCATTGTATTGTACTTGACATTAAGCAATTGCTCCTGCGTGTTCATCGGTTTAAATGTTGCTAAAAAAAATTCATTCGACAAGAATAAAAAAAATAGCTATTTACTTATTTTATTTTTTTTAAAGGTCTTGATATGATAAGGGTGTCTTGATTTTGCTTATTTTGGCTATTGTATTGTACTTAACATTGAGCAATTGCTCCTGCGTGTTCATCAGTGTAAATGTAGCTAAAAAAAATTCATTCGACAAGAATAAGAAAAATAGCTATTTACTTATTTTATTTTTTTTAAAGGTTTTAAAAAGATATAGGTGTCTTAATTTTGCTTTTTTTGGCTCAGTGTATTGCACTTCACATTGAGCAATTGTACCTGCGTGTTTATCGGTGTAAATGTACCTAAAAAAAATTCATTCGACAAGAATAAGAAAAATAGCTATATACTTATTTTATTTTTTTTAAAGGTCTTGATATGACAGGGGTGTCTTAAATTGGCTTATTTTGGCTCATTGTATTGTAATTAACATTGAGCAATTGCTCCTGCGTGTTCATCGGTTTAAATGTTGCTAAAAAAAATTCATTCGACAAGAATAAAAAAAATAGCTATTTACTTATTTTATTTTTTTAAGGGTCTTGATATGATAAGGGTGTCTTAATTTTGCTTATTTTGGCTCATTGTATTGTACTTAACATTAAGCAATTGCTCCTGCGTGTTCATCGGTGTAAATGTAGCTAAAAAAAATTCATTCGACAAGAATAAGAAAAATAGCTATTTACTTATTTTATTTTTTTTAAAGGTCTTGAAAAGATATAGGTGTCTTAGTTTTGCTTATTTAGGCTCACTGTATTGTACTTAACATTGGCCACTTGCTCGTGCGAGTTCATCGGTGTAAATGTAGCTACAAAAAATTCAATCGACAAGAATACGAAAAATAGCTATTTACTTATTTTATTTTTTTTAAAGGTTTTAAAAAGATATAGGTGTCTTAATTTTGCTTATTTTGGCTTATTGTATTGTACTTGACATTGAGCAATTGCTCCTGCGTGTTCATCGGTTTAAATGTTGCTAAAAAAAATTCATTCGACAAGAATAAAAAAAATAGCTATTTACTTATTTTATTTTTTTTAAAGGTCTTGATATGACAAGGGTGTCTTAATTTGGCTTATTTTGGCTCATTGTATTGTAATTAACATTGAGCAATTGCTCCTGCGTGTTCATCGGTGTAAATGTAGCTACAAAAAATTCATTCGACAAGAATACGAAAAATAGCTATTTATTTATTTTATTTTTTTTAAAGGTCTTGATATGACACGGGTGTCTTAATTTGGCTTGTTTTGGCTCAATGTATTGTCATTAACATTGAGCAATTGTTCCTGCGTGTTCATCGGTGTAAATGTAGCTAAAAAAAATTCATTCGACAAGAATAAGAAAAATAGCTATTTACTTATTTTATTTTTTTTAAAGGTCTTAAAAAGATAAAGGTGTCTTAATGTTGCTTATTTAGGCTCACTGTATTGTACTTAACATTGGCCACTTACTCCTGCGTGTTCATCGGTGTAAATGTAGCTACAAAAAATTCATTCGACAAGAATAAGAAAAATAGCTATTTACTTATTTTATTTTTTTTAAAGGTCTTAAAAAGATAAAGGTGTCTTAATGTTGCTTATTTAGGCTCACTGTATTGTACTTAACATTGGCCACTTACTCCTGCGTGTTCATCGGTTTAAATGTTGCTAAAAAAAATTCATTCGACAAGAATAAAAAAAATAGCTATTTACTTATTTTAATTTTTTAAGGGTCTTGATATGATAAGGGTGTCTTTATTTTGCTTATTTTGGCTCATTGTATTGTACTTAACATTGAGTAATTGCTCCTGCGTGTTCATCGGTGTAAATGTAGCTAAAAAAAATTCATTCGACAAGAACAAGAAAAATAGCTATTTACTTATTTTATTTTTTTAAAGGTTTTAAAAAGATATAGGTGTCTTAATTTTGCTTATTTTGGCTCATTGTATTGTACTTGACATTTAGCAATTGCTCCTACGTGTTCATCGGTGTTGCTAAAAAAAATTCATTCGACAAGAATAAAAAAAATAGCTATTTACTTATTTTATTTTTTTAAAGGTCTTGATATGATAAGGGTGTCTTAATTTTGCTTATTTTGGCTCAATGTATTGTACTTAACATTGAGCAATTGCTTCTTTGTGTTCATCAGTGTAAATGTAGCTAAAAAAAATTCATTCGACTAGAATAAGAAAAATAGCTATTTACTTATTTTATTTTTTTTAAAGGTTTTAAAAAGATATAGGTGTCTTAATTTTGCTTTTTTTGGCTCAGTGTATTGCACTTAACATTGAGCAATTGTACCTGCGTACGAGCGGGCCATAACGTTATCCGGTAGCGGTGTGTATTTTCTTATGGGCGATGAACCATCACTCTGATTTGCATAACGTTAGGCGGTAATTCCGTGACCGTACAACGTCGCTATAGGGATCCCTTATTGGACAGTTCATAGCCATATGCAGCTGCGACTTTGTTCGATGAATGGACATTGAGTTTTAGACTGGTGTTTGGGAAAACTAAAAGAGCCGGTCCGAGTTTACTCGAACATGCTTTCCTATTTGATCAATTAGTAGATAGATAATATGAGTAATTTCATGCTAAATAATTTTCCTATAGTTAAATTTCGGATCCCTCGATGTCCCCATGACCGTAGCCAGATTGGGGGGGGGGGGGGGTCATCTGGCATCCCTGAATGTGAGGTAACTTCATAATATTTTAAAATCCTTAAAACTCGCTCCATTGTATATAGTGTACGCTGCAAACATTGGGGGGGGGGGGGGGGGTTGGGCCCGGATCAGTTCAGGATCTTGGATTTTTATTACTGGGGCGCCAATGAGGTGCATAAATGAAATGGCCTTTCTCTGTCAAGTAGTGGTAAAGAATTGGGGCAGCACTACTGGCAAGGGGGGGGGGGGGGCTAGAGTCAATGGCGTAGCCGGAATTTTTTTTGGGGGGTCTGGTTTTCATGCAGCATCAATACATAAATTTTGCCCAATTACGATAGGCTTTCGAAGGGGGCAGTGTTTCATTTGGCACTTCCCCACCCCCGATTTTTTAAAATGTTACAAAAATATAGAAAAGCCGTTCTCATGGACTAATTAGGGGCATGATTTTAATTTCCCTTGCCCAGGCCGAAGGGGGGCCCGGCGGTTTCCCCCGGGGAAAGTTTCTTAAAATATAGGCCTGAAATGGTTTGTCGGCAAAAAAATGATTTTGGAGACGATAACTTTATTAACATGGAAACAGGTGTCCATTTGGGGGGGGGGGTCCAGACCCAGCTGACCCTCCCCCCTCGGCTACGCCACTAGCTGGAGTCCCCCCTGAGGAAAAAATATTTAATGAGGCAGGTGCGGAAAAAAAAGGTTTTTCCTACCAGTATTTTAAATGTTTACTTGTAGCTGCAATTGTAGGTATCTCCCATCTTTACGGAGCATATCCTATCAACAACGAATATTTTTCTGTTCACGCATCAGACTTTCGAATTTAACAGGTTAAATCACGCATGAATGCCCTATTTTAATATTTAATATTTCTTTACAGTGCTGGTGGATAAATAGGCTAAAGTACAAAATCTGCAAATGCTAAGTTATGCAACTGTGCTGTATATAGTCCAGATCCGGAAATTCGTGCCTTTCCCAATGGATTTGACTTGATAATTCACCCTTGACCCTAGATACCTAGTCCCAATGTACCTACATAAAGGCGAAGTTATCTTTTGAAAATCAAGATTTACGGTACCTATTATTTTTCGCCTATTTATTCAAATTCTCCCTCCCTGGGGGATATCCTCTGGCTCCCCTGTTTGCAGTTACATATACTTACATAATAATTATATTAATAACTTACTTCTATAATCTAAAGTTTTTTTTCGGTATCAAAAATTGATAACAATGATTATGTTCACGCAACAGGCTTTCAAAATGAATTTGATAAACAACGCATGGATGCCCTATTTTATTATTTAATATTTTTTAACATTGTTATTTGCTGGTGGATGAAATTAATTGGCTAAAATTATAAAAACTGCAAATGTTTAGTTATGCAATCGTGTTGTATACAGTCCAGATGTGAAGATTCATGTTATATCATTATCATAAATTAAATAATTATATCCTCCATCATGCACAACTGCATGAGATCATCGACAGGTCACTTTATCAGGGAGAACGAGTTCTAATTGAAAATATTCAAGTCAATTTAATTGTTATGCAACTTGACAAGGGTAACCAATAAACTCAAAGAAATCCAGCAAATTTGGAGCAGCCTATAACTCAAAAAAGAAAACCGCTTTGGGTATTTCGTTGACCCTTGAAAACAATCTCATGACAACTTTTCACATTCAGAAATGTGGTTTGAATATCGTAAGCCGCTAATAGATACCCCGTTAATGCCGCGTATATAGTCTACGATATAATATAATTATTAACAATATAATTCATTTTCCAAAAGCATCATACACTTTATTTTACTTTTTAGTGATATTTGTAGCCTACCTACTTTTAAATTAAATATAGAATTTTTTACATTAATTTAATATTTATTATTATTATTTTAAATTGTAGCGCAAAAAATCAATAAAGTCATCATATTAAATTGCGGCGACCCCCCCCCCCCTGCCCCCCCACCCTGCCCCAAATAAAAATTCGACTGAGCCCGTCCATACAGTTCAACCGACGGTTCACTGCGGTTTCAAGCCAATCAGATGGCCGTGATTTCGCGCCAATTCTATTGCATTGAACCGACGAAAACACGCCATTATAGTAAACCTAATATATTAATTATCAATTAATTAAGTCGGTTTGCAAACTTTTTACTTAACTAGGAGGCTTCGTATGCCGCGTACTTCCACCTTGAACCCAAGACAAAGCAATAATAGCGATTAATATTGAAGAAAACTGGAATTTAAAAATTACCGGATAACGTTATGGCAGGCTGGTGCTACGCGTGTCCGCCTAGCGTTATGGCCCGCCCGTATAGGTGTGTTTATCGGTGTAAATGTACCTAAAAAAAATTCATTCGACAAGAATAAGAAAAATAGCTATTTACTTATTTTATTTTTTTTAAAGGTCTTTAAAAGATATAGGTGTCTTAATTTTGCTTATTTAGGCTCACTGTATTGTACTTAACATTGGCCACTTGCTCCTGCGTGTTCATCGGTGTAAATGTAGCTACAAAAAATTCATTCGACAAGAATACGAAAAATAGCTATATACTTATTTTATTTTTTTTAAAGGTCTTGATATGACACGGGTGTCTTAAATTGGCATATTTTGGCTCATTGTATTGTAATTAACATTGAGCAATTGCTCCTGCGTGTTCATCGGTTTAAATGTTGCTAAAAAAAATTCATTCGACAAGAATAAAAAAAATAGCTATTTACTTATTTTATTTTTTTTAAAGGTTTTAGAAAGATATAGGAGTCTTAATTTTGCTTATTTTGGCTCATTGTATTGTATTTAACATTAAGCAATTGCTCCTGCGTGTTCATAGGTGTAAATGTAGCTACAAAAAATTCAATCGACAAGAATACGAAAAATAGCTATTTACTTATTTTATTTTTTTTAAAGGTTTTAAAAAGATATAGGTGTCTTAATTTTGCTTATTTTGGCTTATTGTATTGTACTTGACATTGAGCAATTGCTCCTGCGTGTTCATCGGTTTAAATGTTGCTAAAAAAAATTCATTCGACAAGAATAAAAAAAATAGCTATTTACTTATTTTATTTTTTTTAAAGGTCTTGATATGACAAGGGTGTCTTAATTTGGCTTATTTTGGCTCATTGTATTGTAATTAACATTGAGCAATTGCTCCTGCGTGTTCATCGGTGTAAATGTAGCTACAAAAAATTCATTCGACAAGAATACGAAAAATAGCTATTTATTTATTTTATTTTTTTTAAAGGTCTTGATATGACACGGGTGTCTTAATTTGGCTTGTTTTGGCTCAATGTATTGTAATTAACATTGAGCAATTGTTCCTGCGTGTTCATCGGTGTAAATGTAGCTAAAAAAAATTCATTCGACAAGAATAAGAAAAATAGCTATTTACTTATTTTATTTTTTTAAAGGTTTTAAAAAGATATAGGTGTCTTAATTTTGCTTATTTTGGCTCATTGTATTGTACTTGACATTAAGCAATTGCTCCTGCGTGTTCATCGGTTTAAATGTTGCTAAAAAAAATTCATTCGACAAGAATAAAAAAAATAGCTATTTACTTATTTTATTTTTTTTAAAGGTCTTGATATGATAAGGGTGTCTTAATTTTGCTTATTTTGGCTCATTGTATTGTACTTAACATTGAGCAATTGCTTCTGCGTGTTCATCGGTGTAAATGTAGCTAAAAAAAATTCATTCGACAAGAATAAGAAAAATAGCTATTTACTTATTTTATTTTTTTTAAAGGTTTTAAAAAGATACAGGTGCCTTAATTTTGCTTTTTTTGGCTCAATGTATTGCACTTAACATTGAACAATTGTTCCTGCGTGTTCATCGGTGTAAATGTACCTAAAAAAAATTCATTCGACAAGAATAAGAAAAATAGCTATTTACTTATTTTATTTTTTTTAAAGGTCTTAAAAAGATATAGGTGTCTTAATGTTGCTTATTTAGGCTCACTTTATTGTACTTAACATTGGCCACTTGCTCCTGCGTGTTCATCGGTGTAAATGTAGCTACAAAAAATTCATTCGACAAGAATACGAAAAATAGCTATATACTTATTTTTTTTTTTTTAAAGGTCTTGATATGACACGGGTGTCTTAAATTGGCTTATTTTGGCTCACTGTATTGTAATTAACATTGAGCAATTGCTCCTGCGTGTTCATCGGTTTAAATGTTGCTAAAAAAAATTCATTCGACAAGAATAAAAAAAATAGCTATTTACTTATTTTATTTTTTTAAGGGTCTTGATATGATAAGGGTGTCTTAATTTTGCTTATTTTGGCTCATTGTATTGTACTTAACATTGAGTAATTGCTCCTGCGTGTTCATCGGTGTAAATGTAGCTACAAAAAATTCATTCGACAAGAATAAGAAAAATAGCTATTTACTTATTTTATTTTTTTTAAAGGTCTTGAAAAGATATAGGTGTCTTAGTTTTGCTTATTTAGGCTCAGTGTATTGTACTTAACATTGGCCACTTGCTCGTGCGCGTTCATCGATGTAAATGTAGCTACAAAAAATTCAATCGACAAGAATACGAAAAATAGCTATTTACTTATTTTATTTTTTTTAAAGGTTTTAGAAAGATTTAGGTGTCTTAATTTTGCTTATTTAGGCTCACTGTATTGTACTTAACATTGGCCACTTGCTCGTGCGTGTTCATCGGTGTAAATGTAGCTACAAAAAATTCAATCGACAAGAATACGAAAAATAGCTATTTACTTATTTTATTTTTTTTAAAGGTCTTGATATGACACGGGTGTCTTAATTTGGCTTGTTTTGGCTCAATGTATTGTAATTAACATTGAGCAATTGTTCCTTTGTGTTCATCAGTGTAAATGTTGCTAAAAAAAATTCATTCGACAAGAACAAGAAAAATAGCTATTTACTTATTTTATTTTTTTAAAGGTTTTAAAAAGATATAGGTGTCTTAATTTTGCTTATTTTGGCTCATTGTATTGTACTTGACATTAAGCAATTGCTCCTGCGTGTTCATCGGTTTAAATGTTGCTAAAAAAAATTCATTCGACAAGAATAAAAAAAATAGCTATTTACTTATTTTATTTTTTTAAAGGTCTTGATATGATAAGGGTGTCTTAATTTTGCTTATTTTGGCTCATTGTATTGTACTTAACATTGAGCAATTGCTTCTTTGTTTTCATCAGTGTAAATGTAGCTAAAAAAAATTCATTCGACAAGAATAAGAAAAATAGCTATTTACTTATTTTATTTTTTTTAAAGGTTTTAAAAAGATATAGGTGTCTTAATTTTGCTTATTTTGGCTCATTGTATTGTACTTGACATTGAGCAATTGCTCTTGCGTGTTCATCGGTTTAAATGTGGCTAAAAAAAATTCATTCGACAAGAATAAAAAAAATAGCTATTTACTTATTTTATTTTTTTTAAAGGTCTTGATATGATAAGGGTGTCTTAATTTTGCTTATTTTGGCTCATTGTATTGTACTGAACATTGAGCCATTGCTCCTGCGTGTTCATCGGTGTAAATGTAGCTAAAAAAAATTCATTCGACAAGAATAAGAAAAATAGCTATTTACTTATTTTATTTTTTTAAAGGTTTTAAAAAGATATAGGTGTCTTAATTTTGCTTATTTTGGCTCAATGTACTGTACTTAACATTGAGCAATTGTTTGTGCGTGTTCATCGGTGTAAATGTAGCTAAAAAAAATTCATTCGACAAGAATAAGAAAAATAGCTATTTACTTATTTTATTTTTCAAAAGGTCTTGATATGATAAGGGTGTGTTAATTTTGCTTACTTTGGCTCACGGTATTGTACTTAACATTGAGCAATTGCTCCTACGTGTTCATCGGTGTAAATGTAGCTAAAAAAAATTCATTCGACAAGAATACGAAAAATAGCTATATACTTATTTTATTTTTTTTAAAGGTCTTGATATGACACGGGTGTCTTAATTTGGCTTGTTTTGGCTCAATGTATTGTAATTAACATTGAGCAATTGTTCCTGCGTGTTCATCGGTGTAAATGTAGCTAAAAAAAATTCATTCGACAAGAATAAGAAAAATAGCTATTTACTTATTTTATTTTTTTTAAAGGTCTTAAAAAGATAAAGGTGTCATAATTTTGCTCATTTAGGCTCAATGTATTGTACTTAACATTGGCCACTTGCTCCTGCGTGTTCATCGGTGTAAATGTAGCTACAAAAAATTCATTCGACAAGAATACGAAAAATAGCTATATACTTATTTTATTTTTTTTAAAGGTCTTGATATGACAGGGGTGTCTTAAATTGGCTTATTTTGGCTCATTGTATTGTACTTGACATTGAGCAATTGCTCTTGCGTGTTCATCGGTTTAAATGTGGCTAAAAAAAATTCATTCGACAAGAATAAAAAAAATAGCTATTTACTTATTTTATTTTTTTAAGGGTCTTGATATGATAAGGGTGTCTTAATTTTGCTTACTTTGGCTCATTGTATTGTACTTAACATTAAGCAATTGCTCCTGCGTGTTGATCAGTGTAAATGTAGCTAAAAAAATTCATTCGACAAGAATAAGAAAAATAGCTATTTACTTATTTTATTTTTTTTAAAGGTCTTGAAAAGATATAGGTGTCTTAGTTTTGCTTATTTAGGCTCACGGTATTGTATTTAACATTGAGCAATTGCTCCTGCGTGTTCGTCGGTGTAAATGTAGCTAAAAAAAATTCATTCGACAAGAATACGAAAACTAGCTATATACTTATTTTATTTTTTTTAAAGGTCTTGATATGACACGGATGTCTTAATTTGGCTTATTTTGGCTCATTGTATTAAAATTAACATTGAGCAATTGTTCCTGCGTGTTCATCGGTGTAAATGTAGCTAAAAAAAATTCATTCGACAAGAATAAGAAAAATAGCTATTTACTCATTTTATTTTTTTAAAGGTTTTAATAAGATATAGGTGTCTTAATTTTGCTTTTTTTGGCTCAATGTATTGCACTTAACATTGAGCAATTGTTCTTGCGTGTTCATCGGTGTAAATGTAGCTAAAAAAAATTCATTCGACAAGAATAAGAAAAATAGCTATTTACTTATTTTATTTTTTTTAAAGGTCTTTAAAAGATAAAGGTGTCTTAGTTTTGCTTATTTAGGCTCACTGTATTGTACTTAACATTGGCAACTTGCTCCTGCGTGTTCATCGGTGTAAATGTAGCTACAAAAAATTCATTCGACAAGAATACGAAAAATAGCTATATACTTATTTTATTTTTTTTAAAGGTCTTGATATGACAGGGGTGTCTTAAATTGGCTTATTTTGGCTCATTGTATTGTACTTAACATTAAGCAATTGCTCCTGCGTGTTCATCGGTGTAAATGTAGCTAAAAAAAATTCATTCGACAAGAATACGAAAAATAGCTATTTACTTATTTTATTTTTTTTAAAGGTCTTGATATGACACGGGTGTCTTGATTTGGCTTGTTTTGGCTCAATGTATTGTAATTAACATTGAGCAATTGTTCCTGCGTGTTCATCAGTGTAAATGTAGCTAAAAAAAATTCATTCGACAAGAACAAGAAAAATAGCTATTTACTTATTTTATTTTTTTAAAGGTTTTAAAAAGATATAGGTGTCTTAATTTTGCTTATTTTGGCTCATTGTATTGTACTTGACATTAAGCAATTGCTCCTGCGTGTTCATCGGTTTAAATGTTGCTAAAAAAAATTCATTCGACAAGAATAAAAAAAATAGCTATTTACTTATTTTATTTTTTTTAAAGGTCTTGATATGATAAGGGTGTCTTGATTTTGCTTATTTTGGCTATTGTATTGTACTTAACATTGAGCAATTGCTCCTGCGTGTTCATCAGTGTAAATGTAGCTAAAAAAAATTCATTCGACAAGAATAAGAAAAATAGCTATTTACTTATTTTATTTTTTTTAAAGGTTTTAAAAAGATATAGGTGTCTTAATTTTGCTTTTTTTGGCTCAGTGTATTGCACTTCACATTGAGCAATTGTACCTGCGTGTTTATCGGTGTAAATGTACCTAAAAAAAATTCATTCGACAAGAATAAGAAAAATAGCTATTTACTTATTTTATTTTTTTTAAAGGTCTTTAAAAGATATAGGTGTCTTAATTTTGCTTATTTAGGCTCACTGTATTGTACTTAACATTGGCCACTTGCTCCTGCGTGTTCATCGGTGTAAATGTAGCTAAAAAAAATTCATTCGACAAGAATAAAAAAAATAGCTATTTACTTATTTTATTTTTTTAAAGGTCTTGATATGATAAGGGTGTCTTAATTTTGCTTATTTTGGCTCATTGTATTGTAATTAACATTGAGCAATTGCTCCTGCGTGTTCATCGGTTTAAATGTTGCTAAAAAAAATTCATTCGACAAGAATAAAAAAAATAGCTATTTACTTATTTTATTTTTTTAAAGGTCTTGATATGATAAGGGTGTCTTAATGTTGCTTATTTTGGCTCATTGTATTGTACTTAACATTAAGCAATTGTTCCTGCGTGTTCATCGGTGTAAATGTAGCTAAAAAAAATTCATTCGACAAGAATAAGAAAAATAGCTATTTACTTATTTTATTTTTTTTAAAGGTTTTAGAAAGATATAGGAGTCTTAATTTTGCTTATTTTGGCTCAATATATTGTACTTAACATTGAGCAATTGCTCTTGCGTGTTCATCGGTGTAAATGTAGCTAAAAAAAATTCATACGACAAGAATTAGAAAAATAGCTATTTACTTATTTTATTTTTTTAAAGGTTTTAAAAAGATATAGGTGTCTTAATTTTGCTTATTTTGGCTCATTGTATTGTACTTGACATTGAGCAATTGCTCTTGCGTGTTCATCGGTTTAAATGTGGCTAAAAAAAATTCATTCGACAAGAATAAAAAAAATAGCTATTTACTTATTTTATTTTTTTTAAAGGTCTTGATATGATAAGGGTGTCTTAATTTTGCTTATTTTGGCTCATTGTATTGTACTTAACATTGAGCAATTGCTCCTGCGTGTTCATCGGTGTAAATGTAGCTAAAAAAAATTCATTCGACAAGAATAAGAAAAATAGCTATTTACTTATTTCATTTTTTTAAAGGTTTTAAAAAGATATAGGTGTCTTAATTTTGCTTATTTTGGCTCAATGTATTGTACTTAACATTGAGCAATTGTTTGTGCGTGTTCATCGGTGTAAATGTAGCTAAAAAAAATTCATTCGACAAGAATAAGAAAAATAGCTATTTACTTATTTTATTTTTCAAAAGGTCTTGATATGATAAGGGTGTGTTAATTTTGCTTACTTTGGCTCACGGTATTGTATTTAACATTGAACAATTGCTCCTACGTGTTCATCGGTGTAAATGTAGCTAAAAAAAATTCATTCGACAATAATACGAAAAATAGCTATATACTTATTTTATTTTTTTTAAAGGTCTTGATGTGACACGGATGTCTTAATTATGCTTATTTTGGCTCATTGTATTAAAATTAACATTGAGCAATTGTTCCTGCGTGTTCATCGGTGTAAATGTAGCTAAAAAAAATTCATTCGACAAGAATAAGAAAAATAGCTATTTACTCATTTTATTTTTTTAAAGGTTTTAAAAAGATATAGGTGTCTTAATTTTGCTTTTTTTGGCTCAATGTATTGCACTTAACATTGAGCAATTGTTCCTGCGTGTTCATCGGTGTAAATGTAGCTAAAAAAAATTCATTCGACAAGAATAAGAAAAATAGCTATTTACATATTTTATTTTTTTTAAAGGTCTTAAAAAGATAAAGGTGTCTTAATTTTGCTCATTTAGGCTCAATGTATTGTACTTAACATTGGCCACTTGCTCCTGCGTGTTCATCGGTGTAAATGTAGCTACAAAAAATTCATTCGACAAGAATACGAAAAATAGCTATATACTTATTTTATTTTTTTAAAGGTCTTGATATGACAGGGGTGTCTTAAATTGGCTTATTTTGGCTCATTGTATTGTACTTGACATTAAGCAATTGCTCTTGCGTGTTCATCGGTTTAAATGTGGCTAAAAAAAATTCATTCGACAAGAATAAAAAAAATAGCTATTTACTTATTTTATTTTTTTAAGGGTCTTGATATGATAAGGGTGTCTTAATTTTGCTTATTTTGGCTCATTGTATTGCACTTAACATTAAGCAATTGCTCCTGCGTGTTGATCAGTGTAAATGTAGCTAAAAAAATTCATTCGACGAGAATAAGAAAAATAGCTATTTACTTATTTTATTTTTTTTAAAGGTCTTGAAAAGATATAGGTGTCTTAGTTTTGCTTATTTAGGCTCACGGTATTGTATTTAACATTGAGCAATTGCTCCTGCGTGTTCATCGGTGTAAATGTAGCTAAAAAAAATTCATTCGACAAGAATACGAAAACTAGCTATATACTTATTTTATTTTTTTTAAAGGTCTTGATATGACGCGGATGTCTTAATTTGGCTTATTTTGGCTCATTGTATTAAAATTAACATTGAGCAATTGTTCCTGCGTGTTCATCGGTGTAAATGTAGCTAAAAAAAATTCATTCGACAAGAATAAGAAAAATAGCTATTTACTCATTTTATTTTTTTAAAGGTTTTAATAAGATATAGGTGTCTTAATTTTGCTTTTTTTGGCTCAATGTATTGCACTTAACATTCAGCAATGGTTCTTGCGTGTTCATCGGTGTAAATGTAGCTAAAAAAAATTCATTCGACAAGAATAAGAAAAATAGCTATTTACTTATTTTATTTTTTTTAAAGGTCTTTAAAAGATAAAGGTGTCTTAATTTTGCTTATTTAGGCTCACTGTATTGTACTTAACATTGGCCACTTGCTCCTGCGTGTTCATCGGTGTAAATGTAGCTACAAAAAATTCATTCGACAAGAATACGAAAAATAGCTATATACTTATTTTATTTTTTTTAAAGGTCTTGATATGACAGGGGTGTCTAAAATTGGCAAATTTTGGCTCATTGTATTGTAATTAACATGGAGCAATTGCTCGTGCGTGTTCATCGGTTTAAATGTTGCTAAAAAAAATTCATTCGACAAGAATAAAAAAAATAGCTATTTACTTATTTTATTTTTTTAAGGGTCTTGATATGATAAGGGTGTCTTAATTTTGCTTATTTTGGCTCATTGTATTGTACTTAACATTAAGCAATTGCTCCTGCGTGTTCATCGGTGTAAATGTAGCTAAAAAAAATTCATTCGACAAGAATAAGAAAAATAGCTATTTACTTATTTTATTTTTTTTAAAGGTCTTGAAAAGATATAGGTGTCTTAGTTTTGCTTATTTAGGCTCACTGTATTGTACTTAACATTGGCCACTTGCTCGTGCGTGTTCATCGGTGTAAATGTAGCTACAAAAAATTCAATCGACAAGAATACGAAAAATAGCTATTTACTTATTTTATTTTTTTAAAGGTTTTAAAAAGATATAGGTGTCTTAATTTGGCTTGTTTTGGCTCAATGTATTGTAATTAACATTGAGCAATTGTTCCTGCGTGTTCATCAGTGTAAATGTAGCTAAAAAAAATTCATTCGACAAGAACAAGAAAAATAGCTATTTACTTATTTTATTTTTTTAAAGGTTTTAAAAAGATATAGGTGTCTTAATTTTGCTTATTTTGGCTCATTGTATTGTACTTGACATTAAGCAATTGCTCCTGCGTGTTCATCGGTTTAAATGTTGCTAAAAAAAATTCATTCGACAAGAATAAAAAAAATAGCTATTTACTTATTTTATTTTTTTTAAAGGTCTTGATATGATAAGGGTGTCTTAATTTTGCTTATTTTGGCTCATTGTATTGTACTTAACATTGAGCAATTGCTTCTTTGTGTTCATCAGTGTAAATGTAGCTAAAAAAAATTCATTCGACAAGAATAAGAAAAATAGCTATTTACTTATTTTATTTTTTTTAAAGGTTTTAAAAAGATATAGGTGTCTTAATTTTGCTTTTTTTGGCTCAGTGTATTGCACTTAACATTGAGCAATTGTACCTGCGTGTTTATCGGTGTAAATGTACCTAAAAAAAATTCATTCGACAAGAATAAGAAAAATAGCTATTTACTTATTTTATTTTTTTTAAAGGTCTTTAAAAGATATAGGTGTCTTAATTTTGCTTATTTAGGCTCACTGTATTGTACTTAACATTGGCCACTTGCTCCTGCGTGTTCATCGGTGTAAATGTAGCTACAAAAAATTCATTCGACAAGAATACGAAAAATAGCTATATACTTATTTTATTTTTTTTAAAGGTCTTGATATGACACGGGTGTCTTAAATTGGCATATTTTGGCTCATTGTATTGTAATTAACATTGAGCAATTGCTCCTGCGTGTTCATCGGTTTAAATGTTGCTAAAAAAAATTCATTCGACAAGAATAAAAAAAATAGCTATTTACTTATTTTATTTTTTTAAAGGTCTTGATATGATAAGGGTGTCTTAATGTTGCTTATTTGGCTCATTGTATTGTACTTAACATTAAGCAATTGTTCCTGCGTGTTCATCGGTGTAAATGTAGCTAAAAAAAATTCATTCGACAAGAATAAGAAAAATAGCTATTTACTTATTTTATTTTTTTTAAAGGTTTTAGAAAGATATAGGAGTCTTAATTTTGCTTATTTTGGCTCAATATATTGTACTTAACATTGAGCAATTGCTCCTGCGTGTTCATCGGTGTAAATGTAGCTAAAAAAAATTCATACGACAAGAATTAGAAAAATAGCTATTTACTTATTTTATTTTTTTAAAGGTTTTAAAAAGATATAGGTGTCTTAATTTTACTTATTTTGGCTCATTGTATTGTACTTGACATTGAGCAATTGCTCTTGCGTGTTCATCGGTTTAAATGTAGCTAAAAAAAATTCATTCGACAAGAATAAAAAAAGTAGCTATTTACTTATTTTATTTTTTTTAAAGGTCTTGATATGATAAGGGTGTCTTAATTTTGTTTATTTTGGCTCATTGTATTGTACTTAACATTGAGCAATTGCTCCTGCGTGTTCATCGGTGTAAATGTAGCTACAAAAAATTCATTCGACAAGAATACGAAAAATAGCTATATACTTTTTTTTTTTTTTAAAGGTCTTGATATGACACGGGTGTCTTAAATTGGCTTATTTTGGCTCATTGTATTGTAATTAACATTGAGCAATTGCTCCTGCGTGTTCATCGGTTTAAATGTTGCTAAAAAAAATTCATTCGACAAGAATAAGAAAAATAGCTATTTACTTATTTTATTTTTTTAAAGGTTTTAAAAAGATATAGGTGTCTTAATTTTGCTTATTTTGGCTCATTGTATTATACTTGACATTAAGCAATTGCTCGTGCGTGTTCATCGGTTTAAATGTTGCTAAAAAAAATTCACTCGACAAGAATAAAAAAAATAGCTATTTACTTATTTTATTTTTTTTAAAGGTCTTGATATGATAAGGGTGTCTTAATTTTGCTTATTTTGGCTCATTGTATTGTACTAAACATTGAACAATTGCTTCTGCGTGTTCATGGGTGTAAATGTAGCTAAAAAAAATTCATTCGACAAGAATAAGAAAAATAGCTATTTACTTATTTTTTTTTTTTTAAAGGTCTTGATATGACAAGGGTGTCTTAATTTGGCTTATTATGGCTCAATGTATTGCACTTGACATTGAGCAATTGCTCCTGCGTGTTCATCGGTGTAAATGTAGCTAAAAAAAATTTATTCGACAAGAATAAGAAAAATAGCTATTTACTTATTTTATTTTTTTTAAAGGTCTTAAAAAGATATAGGTGTCTTAATTTTGCTTATTTAGGCTCACTGTATTGTACTTAACATCGGCCACTTGCTCTTGCGTGTTCATCGGTGTAAATGTAGCTACAAAAAATTCATTCGACAAGAATACGAAAAATAGCTATATACTTATTTTATTTTTTTTAAAGGTCTTGATATGACGCGGGTGTCTTAAATTGGCTTATTTTGGCTCATTGTATTGTAATTAACATTGAGCAATTGCTCCTGCGTGTTCGTCGGTTTAAATGTTGCTAAAAAAATTCCTTCGACAAGAATAAAAAAAATAGCTATTTACTTATTTTATTTTTTTAAAGGTCTTGATATGATAAGGGTGTCTTAATTTTGCTTATTTTGGCTCATTGTATTGTACTTGACATTGAGCAATTGCTCCTGCGTGTTCATCGGTTTAAATGTTGCTAAAAAAAATTCATTCGACAAGAATAAAAAAAAATAGCTATTTACATATTTTATTTTTTTTAAAGGTCTTGATATGACACGGGTGTCTCAATTTGGCTTATTTTGGCTCATTGTATTGTAATTAACATTGAGCAATTGCTCCTGCGTGTTCATCGGTGTAAATGTAGCTACAAAAAATTCATTCGACAAGAATACGAAAAATAGCTATTTACTTATTTTATTTTTTTTAAAGGTCTTGATATGACACGGGTGTCTTAATTTGGCTTGTTTTGGCTCAATGTATTGTAATTAACATTGAGCAATTGTTCCTGCGTGTTCATCAGTGTAAATGTAGCTAAAAAAAATTCATTCGACAAGAATAAGAAAAATAGCTATTTACTTATTTTATTTTTTTAAAGGTTTTAAAAAGATATATGTGTCTTAATTTTGCTTATTTCGGCTCATTGTATTGTACTTGACATTAAGCAATTGCTCCTGCGTGTTCATCGGTTTAAATGTTGCTAAAAAAAATTCATTCGACAAGAATAAAAAAAATAGCTATTTACTTATTTTATTTTTTTTAAAGGTCTTGATATGATAAGGGTGTCTTAATTTTGCTTATTTTGGCTCACTGTATTGTACTTAACATTGAACAATTGCTTCTGCGTGTTCATCGGTGTAAATGTAGCTAAAAAAAATTCATTCGACAAGAATAAGAAAAATAGCTATTTACTTATTTTATTTTTTTTAAAGGTCTTAAAAAGATATAGGTGTCTTAAGTTTGCTTATTTAGGCTTACTGTATTGTACTTAACATTGGCCACTTGCTCCTGCGTGTTCATCGGTGTAAATGTAGCTACAAAAAATTCATTCGACAAGAATACGAAAAATAGCTATATACTTATTTTTTTTTTTAAAGGTCTTGATATGACACGGGTGTCTTAAATTGGCTTATTTTGGCTCACTGTATTGTAGTTAACATTGAGCAATTGCTCCTGCGTGTTCATCGGTTTAAATGTTGCTAAAAAAAATTCATTCGACAAGAATAAAAAAAATAGCTATTTACTTATTTTATTTTTTTAAAGGTCTTGATATGATAAGGGTGTCTTAATTTTGCTTATTTTGGCTCACTGTATTGTACTTAACATTAAGCAATTGCTCCTGCGTGTTCATCGGTGTAAATGTAGCTAAAAAAATTCATTCGACAAGAATAAGAAAAATAGCTATTTACTTATTTTATTTTTTTAAAAGGTCTTAAAAAGATATAGGTGTCTTAATTTTGCTTATTTAGGCTCATTGTATTGTACTTGACATTGAGCAATTGCTCCTGCGTGTTCATCGGTTTAAATGTTGCTAAAAAAAATTCATTCGACAAGAATAAAAAAAATAGCTATTTACTTATTTTATTTTTTTTAAAGGTCTTGATATGACACGGGTGTCTTAATTTGGCTTATTATGGCTCATTGTATTGTAATTAACATTGAGCAATTGCTCCTGCGTGTTCATCGGTGTAAATGTAGCTAAAAAAAATTCATTCGACAAGAATTAGAAAAATAGCTATTTACTTATTTTATTTTTTTAAAGGTTTTAAAAAGATATAGGTGTCTTAATTTTGCTTTTTTTGGCTCAATGTATTGCACTTGACATTGAGCAATTGCTCCTGCGTGTTCATCGGTGTAAATGTAGCTAAAAAAAATTCATTTGACAAGAATAAGAAAAATAGCTATTTACTTATTTTATTTTTTTTAAAGGTGTTAAAAAGATATAGGTGTCTTAATTTTGCTTATTTAGGCTCACTGTATTGTACTTAACATCGGCCACTTGCTCCTGCGTGTTCATCGGTGTAAATGTAGCTACAAAAAATTCATTCGACAAGAATACGAAAAATAGCTATATACTTATTTTATTTTTTTTAAAGGTCTTGATATGACACGGGTGTCTTAAATTGGCTTATTTTGGCTCATTGTATTGTAGTTAACATTGAGCAATTGCTCCTGCGTGTTCATCGGTTTAAATGTTGCTAAAAAAAATTCATTCGAAAAGAATAAAAAAAATAGCTATTTACTTATTTTATTTTTTAAAGGTCTTGATATGATAAGGGTGTCTTAATTTTGCTTGTTTTGGCTCATTGTATTGAAATTAACATTGAGCAATTGCTATTGCGTGTTCATCGGTGTAAATGTAGCTACAAAAAATTCATTCGACAAGAATAAGAAAAATAGCTATTGACTTATTTTATTTTTTTTAAAGGTTTTAGAAAGATATAGGTGTCTTAATTTTGCTTATTTTGGCTCAATGTATTGTACTTAACATTGAGCAATTGTTCCTGCGTGTTCATCGGTGTAAATGTAGCTAAAAAAAATTCACTCGACAAGAATAAAAAAAATAGCTATTTACTTATTTTATTTTTTTTAAAGGTCTTGATATGATAAGGGTGTCTTAATTTTGCTTATTTTGGCTCATTGTATTGTACTAAACATTGAACAATTGCTTCTGCGTGTTCATGGGTGTAAATGTAGCTAAAAAAAATTCATTCGACAAGAATAAGAAAAATAGCTATTTACTTATTTTTTTTTTTAAAGGTCTTGATATGATAAGGGTGTCTTAATTTTGCTTATTTTGGCTCATTGTATTGTACTAAACATTAAGCAATTGCTTCTTTGTGTTCATCAGTGTAAATGTAGCTAAAAAAAATTCATTCGACAAGAATAAGAAAAATAGCTATTTACTTATTTTATTTTTTTAAAGGTTTTAGAAAAATATAGGTGTCTTAATTTTGCTTATTTTGGCTCAATGTATTGTACTTAACATTGAGCAATTGCTCCTGCGTGTTCATCGGTGTAAATGTAGCTAAAAAAAATTCATACGACAAGAATTAGAAAAATAGCTATTTACTTATTTTATTTTTTTAAAGGTTTTAAAAAGATATAGGTGTCTTAATTTTGCTTATTTTGGCTCATCGTATTGTACTTGACATTGAGCAATTGCTCCTGCGTGTTCATCGGTTTAAATGTTGCTAAAAAAAATTCATTCGACAAGAATAAAAAAAATAGCTATTTACTTATTTTATTTTTTTTAAAGGTCTTGATATGATAAGGGTGTCTTAATTTTGCTTATTTTGGCTCATTGTTTTGTACTTAACATTGAGCAATTGCTCCTGCGTGTCCATCGGCGTAAATGTAGCTAAAAAAAATTCAATCGACAAGAATAAGAAAAATAGCTATTTACTTATTTTATTTTTTTTAAAGGTTCTAAAAAGATATAGGTGTCTTAATTTTGCTTATTTTGGCTCAATGCATTGTACTTAACATTGAGCAATTGTTCCCGCGTGTTCATCGGTGTAAATGTACCTAAAAAAAATTCATTCGACAAGAATAAGAAAAATAGCTATTTACTTATTTTATTTTTTTTAAAGGTCTTAAAAAGATATAGGTGTCTTAAGTTTGCTTATTTAGGCTTACTGTATTGTACTTAACATTGGCCACTTGCTCCTGCGTGTTCATCGGTGTAAATGTAGCTACAAAAAATTCATTCGACAAGAATACGAAAAATAGCTATATACTTATTTTTTTTTTTAAAGGTCTTGATATGACACGGGTGTCTTAAATTGGCTTATTTTGGCTCACTGTATTGTAGTTAACATTGAGCAATTGCTCCTGCGTGTTCATCGGTGTAAATGTAGCTACAAAAAATTCAATCGACAAGAATACGAAAAATAGCTATTTACTTATTTTATTTTTTTTAAAGGTCTTGATATGACACGGGTGTCTTAATTTGGCTTGTTTTGGCTCAATGTATTGTAATTAACATTGAGCAATTGTTCCTGCGTGTTCATCAGTGTAAATGTAGCTAAAAAAAATTCATTCGACAAGAATAAGAAATATAGCTATTTACTTATTTTATTTTTTTAAAGGTTTTAAAAAGATATAGGTGTCTTAATTTTGCTTATTTTGGCTCATTGTATTGTACTTGACATTGAGCAATTGCTCCTGCGTGTTCATCGGTTTTAAATGTTGCTAAAAAAAATTCATTCGACAAGAATAAAAAAAAATAGCTATTTACTTATTTTATTTTTTTTAAAGGTCTTGATATGACACGGGTGTCTCAATTTGGCTTATTTTGGCTCATTGTATTGTAATTAACATTGAGCAATTGCTCCTGCGTGTTCATCGGTTTAAATGTTGCTAAAAAAAATTCATTCGACAAGAATAAGAAAAATAGCTATTTACTTATTTTATTTTTTTAAAGGTTTTAAAAAGATATAGGTGTCTTAATTTTACTTATTTTGGCTCATTGTATTATACTTGACATTAAGCAATTGCTCGTGCGTGTTCATCGGTTTAAATGTTGCTAAAAAAAATTCACTCGACAAGAATAAAAAAAATAGCTATTTACTTATTTTATTTTTTTTAAAGGTCTTGATATGATAAGGGTGTCTTAATTTTGCTTATTTTGGCTCATTGTATTGTACTAAACATTGAACAATTGCTTCTGCGTGTTCATGGGTGTAAATGTAGCTAAAAAAAATTCATTCGACAAGAATAAGAAAAATAGCTATTTACTTATTTTTTTTTTTTTAAAGGTCTTGATATGACAAGGGTGTCTTAATTTGGCTTATTATGGCTCAATGTATTGCACTTGACATTGAGCAATTGCTCCTGCGTGTTCATCGGTGTAAATGTAGCTAAAAAAAATTTATTCGACAAGAATAAGAAAAATAGCTATTTACTTATTTTATTTTTTTTAAAGGTCTTAAAAAGATATAGGTGTCTTAATTTTGCTTATTTAGGCTCACTGTATTGTACTTAACATCGGCCACTTGCTCTTGCGTGTTCATCGGTGTAAATGTAGCTACAAAAAATTCATTCGACAAGAATACGAAAAATAGCTATATACTTATTTTATTTTTTTTAAAGGTCTTGATATGACGCGGGTGTCTTAAATTGGCTTATTTTGGCTCATTGTATTGTAATTAACATTGAGCAATTGCTCCTGCGTGTTCGTCGGTTTAAATGTTGCTAAAAAAATTCATTCGACAAGAATAAAAAAAATAGCTATTTACTTATTTTATTTTTTTTAAAGGTCTTGATATGACACGGGTGTCTTAATTTTGCTTATTTTGGCTCATTGTATTGTACTTGACATTGAGCAATTGCTCCTGCGTGTTCATCGGTTTTAAATGTTGCTAAAAAAAATTCATTCGACAAGAATAAAAAAAAATAGCTATTTACTTATTTTATTTTTTTTAAAGGTCTTGATATGACACGGGTGTCTCAATTTGGCTTATTTTGGCTCATTGTATTGTAATTAACATTGAGCAATTGCTCCTGCGTGTTCATCGGTGTAAATGTAGCTACAAAAAATTCATTCGACAAGAATACGAAAAATAGCTATTTACTTATTTTATTTTTTTAAAGGTCTTGATATGACACGGGTGTCTTAATTTGGCTTGTTTTGGCTCAATGTATTGTAGTTAACATTGAGCAATTGTTCCTGCGTGTTCATCAGTGTAAATGTAGCTAAAAAAAATTCATTCGACAAGAATAAGAAAAATAGCTATTTACTTATTTTATTTTTTTAAAGGTTTTAAAAAGATATAGGTGTCTTAATTTTGCTTATTTTGGCTCATTGTATTGTACTTGACATTAAGCAATTGCTCCTGCGTGTTCATCGGTTTAAATGTTGCTAAAAAAAATTCATTCGACAAGAATAAAAAAAATAGCTATTTACTTATTTTATTTTTTTTAAAGGTCTTGATATGATAAGGGTGTCTTAATTTTGCTTATTTTGGCTCATTGTATTGTACTTAACATTGAACTATTGCTTCTGCGTGTTCATCGGTGTAAATGTAGCTAAAAAAAATTCATTCGACAAGAATAAGAAAAATAGCTATTTACTTATTTTATTTTTTTTAAAGGTCTTAAAAAGATATAGGTGTCTTAAGTTTGCTTATTTAGGCTTACTGTATTGTACTTAACATTGGCCACTTGCTCCTGCGTGTTCATCGGTGTAAATCTAGCTACAAAAAATTCATTCGACAAGAATACGAAAAATAGCTATATACTTATTTTTTTTTTTAAAGGTCTTGATATGACACGGGTGTCTTAAATTGGCTTATTTTGGCTCACTGTATTGTAGTTAACATTGAGCAATTGCTCCTGCGTGTTCATCGGTGTAAATGTAGCTACAAAAAATTCAATCGACAAGAATACGAAAAATAGCTATTTACTTATTTAATTTTTTTTAAAGGTCTTGATATGACACGGGTGTCTTAATTTGGCTTGTTTTGGCTCAATGTATTGTAATTAACATTGAGCAATTGTTCCTGCGTGTTCATCAGTGTAAATGTAGCTAAAAAAAATTCATTCGACAAGAATAAGAAAAATAGCTATTTACTTATTTTATTTTTTTAAAGGTTTTAAAAAGATATAGGTGTCTTAATTTTGCTTATTTTGGCTCATTGTATTGTACTTGACATTGAGCAATTGCTCCTGCGTGTTCATCGGTTTTAAATGTTGCTAAAAAAAATTCATTCGACAAGAATAAAAAAAAATAACTATTTACTTATTTTATTTTTTTTAAAGGTCTTGATATGACACGGGTGTCTCAATTTGGCTTATTTTGGCTCATTGTATTGTAATTAACATTGAGCAATTGCTCCTGCGTGTTCATCGGTGTAAATGTAGCTACAAAAAATTCATTCGACAAGAATACGAAAAATAGCTATTTACTTATTTTATTTTTTTTAAAGGTCTTGATATGACACGGGTGTCTTAATTTGGCTTGTTTTGGCTCAATGTATTGTAATTAACATTGAGCAATTGTTCTTGCGTGTTCATCAGTGTAAATGTAGCTAAAAAAAATTCATTCGACAAGAATAAGAAAAATAGCTATTTACTTATTTTATTTTTTTAAAGGTTTTAAAAAGATATATGTGTCTTAATTTTGCTTATTTTGGCTCATTGTATTGTACTTGACATTAAGCAATTGCTCCTGCGTGTTCATCGGTTTAAATGTTGCTAAAAAAAATTCATTCGACAAGAATAAAAAAAATAGCTATTTACTTATTTTATTTTTTTTAAAGGTCTTGATATGATAAGGGTGTCTTAATTTTGCTTATTTTGGCTCATTGTATTGTACTTAACATTGAACAATTGCTTCTGCGTGTTCATCGGTGTAAATGTAGCTAAAAAAAATTCATTCGACAAGAATAAGAAAAATAGCTATTTACTTATTTTATTTTTTTTAAAGGTCTTAAAAAGATATAGGTGTCTTAAGTTTGCTTATTTAGGCTTACTGTATTGTACTTAACATTGGCCACTTGCTCCTGCGTGTTCATCGGTGTAAATGTAGCTACAAAAAATTCATTCGACAAGAATACGAAAAATAGCTATATACTTATTTTTTTTTTTAAAGGTCTTGATATGACACGGGTGTCTTAAATTGGCTTATTTTGGCTCACTGTATTGTAGTTAACATTGAGCAATTGCTCCTGCGTGTTCATCGGTGTAAATGTAGCTACAAAAAATTCAATCGACAAGAATACCAAAAATAGCTATTTACTTATTTTATTTTTTTTAAAGGTCTTGATATGACACGGGTGTCTTAATTTGGCTTGTTTTGGCTCAATGTATTGTAATTAACATTGAGCAATTGTTCCTGCGTGTTCATCAGTGTAAATGTAGCTAAAAAAAATTCATTCGACAAGAATAAGAAAAATAGCTATTTACTTATTTTATTTTTTTAAAGGTTTTAAAAAGATATAGGTGTCTTAATTTTGCTTATTTTGGCTCATTGTATTGTACTTGACATTGAGCAATTGCTCCTGCGTGTTCATCGGTTTAAATGTTGCTAAAAAAAATTCATTCGACAAGAATAAAAAAAAATAGCTATTTACATATTTTATTTTTTTTAAAGGTCTTGATATGACACGGGTGTCTCAATTTGGCTTATTTTGGCTCATTGTATTGTAATTAACATTGAGCAATTGCTCCTGCGTGTTCATCGGTGTAAATGTAGCTACAAAAAATTCATTCGACAAGAATACGAAAAATAGCTATTTACTTATTTTATTTTTTTTAAAGGTCTTGATATGACACGGGTGTCTTAATTTGGCTTGTTTTGGCTCAATGTATTGTAATTAACATTGAGCAATTGTTCCTGCGTGTTCATCAGTGTAAATGTAGCTAAAAAAAATTCATTCGACAAGAATAAGAAAAATAGCTATTTACTTATTTTATTTTTTTAAAGGTTCTAAAAAGATATATGTGTCTTAATTTTGCTTATTTCGGCTCATTGTATTGTACTTGACATTAAGCAATTGCTCCTGCGTGTTCATCGGTTTAAATGTTGCTAAAAAAAATTCATTCGACAAGAATAAAAAAAATAGCTATTTACTTATTTTATTTTTTTTAAAGGTCTTGATATGATAAGGGTGTCTTAATTTTGCTTATTTTGGCTCATTGTATTGTACTTAACATTGAACAATTGCTTCTGCGTGTTCATCGGTGTAAATGTAGCTAAAAAAAATTCATTCGACAAGAATAAGAAAAATAGCTATTTACTTATTTTATTTTTTTAAAGGTTTTAAAAAGATATAGGTGTCTTAATTTTGCTTATTTAGGCTCATTGTATTGTACTTGACATTGAGCAATTGCTCCTGCGTGTTCATCGGTTTAAATGTTGCTAAAAAAAATTCATTCGACAAGAATAAAAAAAATAGCTATTTACTTATTTTATTTTTTTTAAAGGTCTTGATATGACACGGGTGTCTTAATTTGGCTTATTATGGCTCATTGTATTGTAATTAACATTGAGCAATTGCTCCTGCGTGTTCATCGGTGTAAATGTAGCTAAAAAAAATTCATTCGACAAGAATTAGAAAAATAGCTATTTACTTATTTTATTTTTTTAAAGGTTTTAAAAAGATATAGGTGTCTTAATTTTGCTTTTTTTGGCTCAATGTATTGCACTTGACATTGAGCAATTGCTCCTGCGTGTTCATCGGTGTAAATGTAGCTAAAAAAAATTCATTTGACAAGAATAAGAAAAATAGCTATTTACTTATTTTATTTTTTTTAAAGGTGTTAAAAAGATATAGGTGTCTTAATTTTGCTTATTTAGGCTCACTGTATTGTACTTAACATCGGCCACTTGCTCCTGCGTGTTCATCGGTGTAAATGTAGCTACAAAAAATTCATTCGACAAGAATACGAAAAATAGCTATATACTTATTTTATTTTTTTTAAAGGTCTTGATATGAGACGGGTGTCTTAAATTGGCTTATTTTGGCTCATTGTATTGTAATTAACATTGAGCAATTGCTCCTGCGTGTTCATCGGTTTAAATGTTGCTAAAAAAAATTCATTCGAAAAGAATAAAAAAAATAGCTATTTACTTATTTTATTTTTTAAAGGTCTTGATATGATAAGGGTGTCTTAATTTTGCTTGTTTTGGCTCATTGTATTGAAATTAACATTGAGCAATTGCTATTGCGTGTTCATCGGTGTAAATGTAGCTACAAAAAATTCATTCGACAAGAATAAGAAAAATAGCTATTGACTTATTTTATTTTTTTTAAAGGTTTTAGAAAGATATAGGTGTCTTAATTTGGCTTGTTTTGGCTCAATGTATTGTAATTAACATTGAGCAATTGTTCTTGCGTGTTCATCAGTGTAAATGTAGCTAAAAAAAATTCATTCGACAAGAATAAGAAAAATAGCTATTTACTTATTTTATTTTTTTAAAGGTTTTAAAAAGATATATGTGTCTTAATTTTGCTTATTTTGGCTCATTGTATTGTACTTGACATTAAGCAATTGCTCCTGCGTGTTCATCGGTTTAAATGTTGCTAAAAAAAATTCATTCGACAAGAATAAAAAAAATAGCTATTTACATATTTTATTTTTTTTAAAGGTCTTGATATGATAAGGGTGTCTTAATTTTGCTTATTTTGGCTCATTGTATTGTACTTAACATTGAACAATTGCTTCTGCGTGTTCATCGGTGTAAATGTAGCTAAAAAAAATTCATTCGACAAGAATAAGAAAAATAGCTATTTACTTATTTTATTTTTTTTAAAGGTCTTAAAAAGATATAGGTGTCTTAAGTTTGCTTATTTAGGCTTACTGTATTGTACTTAACATTGGCCACTTGCTCCTGCGTGTTCATCGGTGTAAATGTAGCTACAAAAAATTCATTCGACAAGAATACGAAAAATAGCTATATACTTATTTTTTTTTTTAAAGGTCTTGATATGACACGGGTGTCTTAAATTGGCTTATTTTGGCTCACTGTATTGTAGTTAACATTGAGCAATTGCTCCTGCGTGTTCATCGGTGTAAATGTAGCTACAAAAAATTCAATCGACAAGAATACCAAAAATAGCTATTTACTTATTTTATTTTTTTTAAAGGTCTTGATATGACACGGGTGTCTTAATTTGGCTTGTTTTGGCTCAATGTATTGTAATTAACATTGAGCAATTGTTCCTGCGTGTTCATCAGTGTAAATGTAGCTAAAAAAAATTCATTCGACAAGAATAAGAAAAATAGCTATTTACTTATTTTATTTTTTTAAAGGTTTTAAAAAGATATAGGTGTCTTAATTTTGCTTATTTTGGCTCATTGTATTGTACTTGACATTGAGCAATTGCTCCTGCGTGTTCATCGGTTTAAATGTTGCTAAAAAAAATTCATTCGACAAGAATAAAAAAAAATAGCTATTTACATATTTTATTTTTTTTAAAGGTCTTGATATGACACGGGTGTCTCAATTTGGCTTATTTTGGCTCATTGTATTGTAATTAACATTGAGCAATTGCTCCTGCGTGTTCATCGGTGTAAATGTAGCTACAAAAAATTCATTCGACAAGAATACGAAAAATAGCTATTTACTTATTTTATTTTTTTTAAAGGTCTTGATATGACACGGGTGTCTTAATTTGGCTTGTTTTGGCTCAATGTATTGTAATTAACATTGAGCAATTGTTCCTGCGTGTTCATCAGTGTAAATGTAGCTAAAAAAAATTCATTCGACAAGAATAAGAAAAATAGCTATTTACTTATTTTATTTTTTTAAAGGTTCTAAAAAGATATATGTGTCTTAATTTTGCTTATTTCGGCTCATTGTATTGTACTTGACATTAAGCAATTGCTCCTGCGTGTTCATCGGTTTAAATGTTGCTAAAAAAAATTCATTCGACAAGAATAAAAAAAATAGCTATTTACTTATTTTATTTTTTTTAAAGGTCTTGATATGATAAGGGTGTCTTAATTTTGCTTATTTTGGCTCATTGTATTGTACTTAACATTGAACAATTGCTTCTGCGTGTTCATCGGTGTAAATGTAGCTAAAAAAAATTCATTCGACAAGAATAAGAAAAATAGCTATTTACTTATTTTATTTTTTTAAAGGTTTTAAAAAGATATAGGTGTCTTAATTTTGCTTATTTAGGCTCATTGTATTGTACTTGACATTGAGCAATTGCTCCTGCGTGTTCATCGGTTTAAATGTTGCTAAAAAAAATTCATTCGACAAGAATAAAAAAAATAGCTATTTACTTATTTTATTTTTTTTAAAGGTCTTGATATGACACGGGTGTCTTAATTTGGCTTATTATGGCTCATTGTATTGTAATTAACATTGAGCAATTGCTCCTGCGTGTTCATCGGTGTAAATGTAGCTAAAAAAAATTCATTCGACAAGAATTAGAAAAATAGCTATTTACTTATTTTATTTTTTTAAAGGTTTTAAAAAGATATAGGTGTCTTAATTTTGCTTTTTTTGGCTCAATGTATTGCACTTGACATTGAGCAATTGCTCCTGCGTGTTCATCGGTGTAAATGTAGCTAAAAAAAATTCATTTGACAAGAATAAGAAAAATAGCTATTTACTTATTTTATTTTTTTTAAAGGTGTTAAAAAGATATAGGTGTCTTAATTTTGCTTATTTAGGCTCACTGTATTGTACTTAACATCGGCCACTTGCTCCTGCGTGTTCATCGGTGTAAATGTAGCTACAAAAAATTCATTCGACAAGAATACGAAAAATAGCTATATACTTATTTTATTTTTTTTAAAGGTCTTGATATGAGACGGGTGTCTTAAATTGGCTTATTTTGGCTCATTGTATTGTAATTAACATTGAGCAATTGCTCCTGCGTGTTCATCGGTTTAAATGTTGCTAAAAAAAATTCATTCGAAAAGAATAAAAAAAATAGCTATTTACTTATTTTATTTTTTAAAGGTCTTGATATGATAAGGGTGTCTTAATTTTGCTTGTTTTGGCTCATTGTATTGAAATTAACATTGAGCAATTGCTATTGCGTGTTCATCGGTGTAAATGTAGCTACAAAAAATTCATTCGACAAGAATAAGAAAAATAGCTATTGACTTATTTTATTTTTTTTAAAGGTTTTAGAAAGATATAGGTGTCTTAATTTTGCTTATTTTGGCTCAATGTATTGTACTTAACATTGAGCAATTGTTCCTGCGTGTTCATCGGTGTAAATGTAGCTAAAAAAAATTCATTCGACAAGAATAAGAAAAATAGCTATTTACTTATTTTATTTTTTTTAAAGGTTTTAGAAAGATATAGGTGTCTTAATTTTGCTCTTTTTGGCTCAATGTATTGTAATTAACATTGAGCAATTGTTCCTGCGTGTTCATCAGTGTAAATGTAGCTAAAAAAAATTCATTCGACAAGAATAAGAAAAATAGCTATTTACTTATTTTATTTTTTTAAAGGTTTTAAAAAGATATAAGTGTCTTAATTTTGCTTATTTTGGCTCATTGTATTGTACTTGACATTAAGCAATTGCTCCTGCGTGTTCATCGGTTTAAATGTTGCTAAAAAAAATTCACTCGACAAGAATAAAAAAAATAGCTATTTACTTATTTTATTTTTTTTAAAGGTCTTGATATGATAAGGGTGTCTTAATTTTGCTTATTTTGGCTCATTGTATTGTACTAAACATTGAACAATTGCTTCTGCGTGTTCATGGGTGTAAATGTAGCTAAAAAAAATTCATTCGACAAGAATAAGAAAAATAGCTATTTACTTATTTTATTTTTTTTAAAGGTCTTAAAAAGATATAGGTATAGGTGTCTTAATTTTGCTTATTTAGGATCACTGTATTGTACTTAACATTGGCCACATGCTCCTGCGTGTTCATCGGTGTAAATGTAGCTACAAAAAATTCATTCGACAAGAATACGAAAAATAGCTATTTACTTATTTTATTTTTTTAAAGGTTTTAAAAAGATATAGGTGTCTTAATTTTGCTTTTTTTGGCTCAATGTATTGCACTTGACATTGAGCAATTGCTCCTGCGTGTTCATTGGTGTAAATGTAGCTAAAAAAAATTCATTCGACAAGAATAAGAAAAATAGCTATTTACTTATTTTATTTTTTTAAAGGTCTTAAAAAGATATAGGTGTCTTAATTTTGCTTATTTAGGCTCACTGTATTGTACTTAACATCGGCCACTTGCTCCTGCGTGTTCAGCGGTGTAAATGTAGCTACAAAAAATTCATTCGACAAGAATACGAAAAATAGCTATATACATATTTTATTTTTTTTAAAGGTCTTGATATGACACGGGTGTCTTAAATTGGCTTATTTTGGCTCATTGTATTGTAATTAACATTGAGCAATTGCTCCTGCGTGTTCATCGGTTTAAATGTTGCTAAAAAAAATTCATTCGACAAGAATAAAAAAATAGCTATTTACTTATTTTATTTTTTTAAGGTCTTGATATGATAAGGGTGTCTTAATTTTGCTTATTTTGGCTCAATGTATTGAAATTAACATTGAGCAATAGCTCCTGCGTGTTCATCGGTGTAAATGTAGCTACAAAAAATTCATTCGACAAGAATAAGAAAAATAGCTATTTACTTATTTTATTTTTTTTAAAGGTTTTAGAAAGATATAGGTGTCTTAATTTTGCTTATTTTGGCTCAATGTATTGCACTAAACATTGAGCCATTGTTCCTGCGTGTTCATCGGTGTAAATGTAGCTAAAAAAAATTCATTCGACAAGAATAAGAAAAATAGCTATTTACTTATTTTATTTTTTTTAAAGGTTTTAGAAAGATATAGGTGTCTTAATTTTGCTTATTTTGGCTCAATGTATTGTACTAAACATTGAGCAATTGTTTATGCGTGTTCATCGGTGTAAATGTAGCTAAAACAAATTCATTCGACAAGAATAAGAAAAATAGCTATTTACTTATTTTATTTTTCAAAAGGTCTTGATATGACAAGGGTGTCTTAGTTTTGCTTATTTAGGCTCACTGTATTGTACTTAATATTGGCCACTTGCTCCTGCGTGTTCATCGGTGTAAATGTAGCTTCTAAAAATTCAATCGATAAGAATACGAAAAATAGCTATTTACTTATTTTATTTTTTTTAAAGGTCTTGATATGACACGGGTGCCTTAATTTGGCTTGTTTTGGCTCAATGTATTGTAATTAACATTGAACAATTGTTCCTGCGTGTTCATTAGTGTAAATGTAGCTAAAAAAAATTCATTCGACAAGAATAAAAAAAATAGCTATTTACTTATTTTATTTTTTTTAAAGGTCTTGATATGACACGGGTGTCTTAATTTGGCTTATTATGGCTCAATGTATTGCAATTAACATTGAGCAATTGCTCCTGCGTGTTCATCGGTGTAAATGTAGCTAAAAAAAATTCATTCGACAAGAATTAGAAAAATAGCTATTTACTTATTTTATTTTTTTAAAGGTTTTAAAAAGATATAAGTGTCTTAATTTTGCTTATTTTGGCTCACTGTATTGTACTCAACATTGGCCACTTGTAACTGTAAATTGTACTGTACTGTACACTTGTACTGTAAATGTAGCTACAAAAAATTCATTCGACAAGAATACGAAAAATAGCTATATACTTATTTTATTTTTTTTAAAGGTTTTGATATGATATAGGTGTCTTAATTTTGCTTATTTTGGCTCAATGTATTGCACTTAACATTGAGCAATTGTTCCTGCGTGTTCATCGGTGTAAATGTAGCTAAAAAAAATTCATTCGACAAGAATAAGAAAAATAGCTATTTACTTATTTTATTTTTTTTAAAGGTTTTAGAAAGATATAGGTGTCTTAATTTTGCTTATTTTGGCTCAATGTATTGTACTTAACATTGACCAATTGTATGTGCGTGTTCATCGGTGTAAATGTAGCTAAAAAAAATTCATTCGACAAGAATACGAAAAATAGCTATATACTTATTTTATTTTTTTTTAAGGTCTTGATATGACACGGGTGTCTTAATTTGGCTTATTTTGGCTCATTGTATTAAAATTAACATTAAGCTATTGTTCCTGCGTGTTCATCGGTGTAAATGTAGCTAAAAAAAATTCATTCGACAAGAATAAGAAAAATAGCTATTTACTTATTTTATTTTTTTTAAGGGTCTTAAAAAGATATAGGTGTCTTAATTTTGCTTATTTAGGCTCACTGTATTGTACTTAACATTGGACACTTGCTCCTGCGTGTTCATCGGTGTAAGTGTAGCTACAAAAAATTCATTCGACAAGAATACGAAAAATAGCTATATACTTATTTTATTTTTCAAAAGGTCTTGATATGACAAGGGTGTCTTAGTTTTGCTTATTTAGGCTCACTGTATTGTACTTAATATTGGCCACTTGCTCCTGCGTGTTCATCGGTGTAAATGTAGCTACTAAAAATTCAATCGATAAGAATACGAAAAATAGCTATTTACTTATTTTATTTTTTTTAAAGGTCTTGATATGACACGGGTGCCTTAATTTGGCTTGTTTTGGCTCAATGTATTGTAATTAACATTGAACAATTGTTCCTGCGTGTTCATCAGTGTAAATGTAGCTAAAAAAAATTCATTCGACAAGAATAAAAAAAATAGCTATTTACTTATTTTATTTTTTTTAAAGGTCTTGATATGACACGGGTGTCTTAATTTGGCTTATTATGGCTCAATGTATTGCAATTAACATTGAGCAATTGCTCCTGCGTGTTCATCGGTGTAAATGTAGCTAAAAAAAATTCATTCGACAAGAATTAGAAAAATAGCTATTTACTTATTTTATTTTTTTAAAGGTTTTAAAAAGATATAGGTGTCTTTATTTTGCTTTTTTGGCTCAATGTATTGCACTTGACATTGAGCAATTGCTCCTGCGTGTTCATCGGTGTAAATGTAGCTAAAAAAAATTCATTCGACAAGAATAAGAAAAATAGCTATTTACTTATTTTATTTTTTTTAAAGGTCTTAAAAAGATATAGGTGTCTTAATTTTGCTTATTTAGGCTCACTGTATTGTACTCAACATTGGCCACTTGTAACTGTAAATTGTACTGTACTGTACACTTGTACTGTAAATGTAGCTACAAAAAATTCATTCGACAAGAATACGAAAAATAGCTATATACTTATTTTATTTTTTTTAAAGGTTTTGATATGATATAGGTGTCTTAATTTTGCTTATTTTGGCTCAATGTATTGCACTTAACATTGAGCAATTGTTCCTGCGTGTTCATCGGTGTAAATGTAGCTAAAAAAAATTCATACGACAAGAATTAGAAAAATAGCTATTTACTTATTTTATTTTTTTTAAAGGTTTTAAAAAGATATAGGTGTCTTAATTTTGCTTATTTTGGCTCAATGTATTGTACTCAACATTGAGCAATTGTTTGTGCGTGTTCATCGGTGTAAATGTAGCTAAAAAAAATTCATTCGACAAGAATAAGAAAAATAGCTATTTACTTATTTTATTTTTTTTAAAGGTCTTGATATGATAAGGGTGTCTTAATTTTGCTTATTTTGGCTCACTGTATTGTACTTAACATTGAGCTATTGCTCCTGCGTGTTCATCGGTGTAAATGTAGCTAAAAAAAATTCATTCGACAAGAATAAGAAAAATAGCTATTTACTTATTTTATTTTTTTTAAAGGTTTTAGAAAGATATAGGTGTCTTAATTTTGCTTATTTTGGCTCAATGTATTGTACTTAACATTGAGCAATTGTTCCTGCGTGTTCATCGGTGTAAATGTAGCTAAAAAAAATTCATTCGACAAGAATAAGAAAAATAGCTATTTACTTATTTTATTTTTTTTAAAGGTTTTAGAAAGATATAGGTGTCTTAATTTTGCTCCTTTTGGCTCAATGTATTGTAATTAACATTGAGCAATTATTCCTGCGTGTTCATCAGTGTAAATGTAATAAAAAAAAATTCATTCGACAAGAATAAGAAAAATAGCTATTTACTTATTTTATTTTTTTAAAGGTTTTAAAAAGATATAAGTGTCTTAATTTTGCTTATTTTGGCTCATTGTATTGTACTTGACATTAAGCAATTGCTCCTGCGTGTTCATCGGTTTAAATGTTGCTAAAAAAAATTCACTCGACAAGAATAAAAAAAATAGCTATTTACTTATTTTATTTTTTTTAAAGGTCGTGATATGATAAGGGTGTCTTAATTTTGCTTATTTTGGCTCATTGTATTGTACTAAACATTGAACAATTGCTTCTGCGTGTTCATGGGTGTAAATGTAGCTAAAAAAAATTCATTCGACAAGAATAAGAAAAATAGCTATTTACTTATTTTATTTTTTTTAAAGGTCTTAAAAAGATATAGGTATAGGTGTCTTAATTTTGCTTATTTAGGATCACTGTATTGTACTTAACATTGGCCACTTGCTCCTGCGTGTTCATCGGTGTAAATGTAGCTACAAAAAATTCATTCGACAAGAATACGAAAAATAGCTATTTACTTATTTTATTTTTTTAAAGGTTTTAAAAAGATATAGGTGACTTAATTTTGCTTTTTTTGGCTCAATGTATTGCACTTGACATTGAGCAATTGCTCCTGCGTGTTCATTGGTGTAAATGTAGCTAAAAAAAATTCATTCGACAAGAATAAGAAAAATAGCTATTTACTTATTTTATTTTTTTAAAGGTCTTAAAAAGATATAGGTGTCTTAATTTTGCTTATTTAGGCTCACTGTATTGTACTTAACATCGGCCACTTGCTCCTGCGTGTTCAGCGGTGTAAATGTAGCTACAAAAAATTCATTCGACAAGAATACGAAAAATAGCTATATACATATTTTATTTTTTTTAAAGGTCTTGATATGACACGGGTGTCTTAAATTGGCTTATTTTGGCTCATTGTATTGTAATTAACATTGAGCAATTGCTCCTGCGTGTTCATCGGTTTAAATGTTGCTAAAAAAAATTCATTCGACAAGAATAAAAAAATAGCTATTTACTTATTTTATTTTTTTAAGGTCTTGATATGATAAGGGTGTCTTAATTTTGCTTATTTTGGCTCATTGTATTGAAATTAACATTGAGCAATAGCTTCTGCGTGTTCATCGGTGTAAATGTAGCTACAAAAAATTCATTCGACAAGAATAAGAAAAATAGCTATTTACTTATTTTATTTTTTTTAAAGGTTTTAGAAAGATATAGGTGTCTTAATTTTGCTTATTTTGGCTCAATGTATTGCACTAAACATTGAGCCATTGTTCCTGCGTGTTCATCGGTGTAAATGTAGCTAAAAAAAATTCATTCGACAAGAATAAGAAAAATAGCTATTTACTTATTTTATTTTTTTTAAAGGTTTTAGAAAGATATAGGTGTCTTAATTTTGCTTATTTTGGCTCAATGTATTGTACTAAACATTGAGCAATTGTTTGTGCGTGTTCATCGGTGTAAATGTAGCTAAAAAAAATTCATTCGACAAGAATAAGAAAAATAGCTATTTACTTATTTTATTTTTCAAAAGGTCTTGATATGACAAGGGTGTCTTAGTTTTGCTTATTTAGGCTCACTGTATTGTACTTAATATTGGCCACTTGCTCCTGCGTGTTCATCGGTGTAAATGTAGCTTCTAAAAATTCAATCGATAAGAATACGAAAAATAGCTATTTACTTATTTTATTTTTTTTAAAGGTCTTGATATGACACGGGTGCCTTAATTTGGCTTGTTTTGGCTCAATGTATTGTAATTAACATTGAACAATTGTTCCTGCGTGTTCATTAGTGTAAATGTAGCTAAAAAAAATTCATTCGACAAGAATAAAAAAAATAGCTATTTACTTATTTTATTTTTTTTAAAGGTCTTGATATGACACGGGTGTCTTAATTTGGCTTATTATGGCTCAATGTATTGCAATTAACATTGAGCAATTGCTCCTGCGTGTTCATCGGTGTAAATGTAGCTAAAAAAAATTCATTCGACAAGAATTAGAAAAATAGCTATTTACTTATTTTATTTTTTTAAAGGTTTTAAAAAGATATATGTGTCTTTATTTTGCTTTTTTGGCTCAATGTATTGCACTTGACATTGAGCAATTGCTCCTGCGTGTTCATCGGTGTAAATGTAGCTAAAAAAAATTCATTCGACAAGAATAAGAAAAATAGCTATTTACTTATTTTATTTTTTTTAAAGGTCTTAAAAAGATGTAGGTGTCTTAATTTTGCTTATTTTGGCTCACTGTATTGTACTCAACATTGGCCACTTGTAACTGTAAATTGTACTGTACTGTACACTTGTACTGTAAATGTAGCTACAAAAAATTCATTCGACAAGAATACGAAAAATAGCTATATACTTATTTTATTTTTTTTAAAGGTTTTGATATGATATAGGTGTCTTAATTTTGCTTATTTTGGCTCAATGTATTGCACTTAACATTGAGCAATTGTTCCTGCGTGTTCATCGGTGTAAATGTAGCTAAAAAAAATTCATTCGACAAGAATAAGAAAAATAGCTATTTACTTATTTTATTTTTTTTAAAGGTTTTAGAAAGATATAGGTGTCTTAATTTTGCTTATTTTGGCTCAATGTATTGTACTTAACATTGACCAATTGTATGTGCGTGTTCATCGGTGTAAATGTAGCTAAAAAAAATTCATTCGACAAGAATACGAAAAATAGCTATATACTTATTTTATTTTTTTTTAAGGTCTTGATATGACACGGGTGTCTTAATTTGGCTTATTTTGGCTCATTGTATTAAAATTAACATTAAGCTATTGTTCCTGCGTGTTCATCGGTGTAAATGTAGCTAAAAAAAATTCATTCGACAAGAATAAGAAAAATAGCTATTTACTCATTTTATTTTTTTAAAGGTCTTGATATGATAAGGGTGTCTTAATTTTGCTTATTTTGGCTCACTGTATTGTACTTAACATTGAGCTATTGCTCCTGCGTGTTCATCGGTGTAAATGTAGCTAAAAAAAATTCATTCGACAAGAATAAGAAAAATAGCTATTTACTTATTTTATTTTTTTTAAAGGTTTTAGAAAGATATAGGTGTCTTAATTTTGCTTATTTTGGCTCAATGTATTGTACTTAACATTGAGCAATTGTTCCTGCGTGTTCATCGGTGTAAATGTAGCTAAAAAAAATTCATTCGACAAGAATAAGAAAAATAGCTATTTACTTATTTTATTTTTTTTAAAGGTTTTAGAAAGATATAGGTGTCTTAATTTTGCTCCTTTTGGCTCAATGTATTGTAATTAACATTGAGCAATTATTCCTGCGTGTTCATCAGTGTAAATGTAATAAAAAAAAATTCATTCGACAAGAATAAGAAAAATAGCTATTTACTTATTTTATTTTTTTAAAGGTTTTAAAAAGATATAAGTGTCTTAATTTTGCTTATTTTGGCTCATTGTATTGTACTTGACATTAAGCAATTGCTCCTGCGTGTTCATCGGTTTAAATGTTGCTAAAAAAAATTCACTCGACAAGAATAAAAAAAATAGCTATTTACTTATTTTATTTTTTTTAAAGGTCGTGATATGATAAGGGTGTCTTAATTTTGCTTATTTTGGCTCATTGTATTGTACTAAACATTGAACAATTGCTTCTGCGTGTTCATGGGTGTAAATGTAGCTAAAAAAAATTCATTCGACAAGAATAAGAAAAATAGCTATTTACTTATTTTATTTTTTTTAAAGGTCTTAAAAAGATATAGGTATAGGTGTCTTAATTTTGCTTATTTAGGATCACTGTATTGTACTTAACATTGGCCACTTGCTCCTGCGTGTTCATCGGTGTAAATGTAGCTACAAAAAATTCATTCGACAAGAATACGAAAAATAGCTATTTACTTATTTTATTTTTTTAAAGGTTTTAAAAAGATATAGGTGACTTAATTTTGCTTTTTTTGGCTCAATGTATTGCACTTGACATTGAGCAATTGCTCCTGCGTGTTCATTGGTGTAAATGTAGCTAAAAAAAATTCATTCGACAAGAATAAGAAAAATAGCTATTTACTTATTTTATTTTTTTAAAGGTCTTAAAAAGATATAGGTGTCTTAATTTTGCTTATTTAGGCTCACTGTATTGTACTTAACATCGGCCACTTGCTCCTGCGTGTTCAGCGGTGTAAATGTAGCTACAAAAAATTCATTCGACAAGAATACGAAAAATAGCTATATACATATTTTATTTTTTTTAAAGGTCTTGATATGACACGGGTGTCTTAAATTGGCTTATTTTGGCTCATTGTATTGTAATTAACATTGAGCAATTGCTCCTGCGTGTTCATCGGTTTAAATGTTGCTAAAAAAAATTCATTCGACAAGAATAAAAAAATAGCTATTTACTTATTTTATTTTTTTAAGGTCTTGATATGATAAGGGTGTCTTAATTTTGCTTATTTTGGCTCATTGTATTGAAATTAACATTGAGCAATAGCTTCTGCGTGTTCATCGGTGTAAATGTAGCTACAAAAAATTCATTCGACAAGAATAAGAAAAATAGCTATTTACTTATTTTATTTTTTTTAAAGGTTTTAGAAAGATATAGGTGTCTTAATTTTGCTTATTTTGGCTCAATGTATTGCACTAAACATTGAGCCATTGTTCCTGCGTGTTCATCGGTGTAAATGTAGCTAAAAAAAATTCATTCGACAAGAATAAGAAAAATAGCTATTTACTTATTTTATTTTTTTTAAAGGTTTTAGAAAGATATAGGTGTCTTAATTTTGCTTATTTTGGCTCAATGTATTGTACTAAACATTGAGCAATTGTTTGTGCGTGTTCATCGGTGTAAATGTAGCTAAAAAAAATTCATTCGACAAGAATAAGAAAAATAGCTATTTACTTATTTTATTTTTCAAAAGGTCTTGATATGACAAGGGTGTCTTAGTTTTGCTTATTTAGGCTCACTGTATTGTACTTAATATTGGCCACTTGCTCCTGCGTGTTCATCGGTGTAAATGTAGCTTCTAAAAATTCAATCGATAAGAATACGAAAAATAGCTATTTACTTATTTTATTTTTTTTAAAGGTCTTGATATGACACGGGTGCCTTAATTTGGCTTGTTTTGGCTCAATGTATTGTAATTAACATTGAACAATTGTTCCTGCGTGTTCATTAGTGTAAATGTAGCTAAAAAAAATTCATTCGACAAGAATAAAAAAAATAGCTATTTACTTATTTTATTTTTTTTAAAGGTCTTGATATGACACGGGTGTCTTAATTTGGCTTATTATGGCTCAATGTATTGCAATTAACATTGAGCAATTGCTCCTGCGTGTTCATCGGTGTAAATGTAGCTAAAAAAAATTCATTCGACAAGAATTAGAAAAATAGCTATTTACTTATTTTATTTTTTTAAAGGTTTTAAAAAGATATATGTGTCTTTATTTTGCTTTTTTGGCTCAATGTATTGCACTTGACATTGAGCAATTGCTCCTGCGTGTTCATCGGTGTAAATGTAGCTAAAAAAAATTCATTCGACAAGAATAAGAAAAATAGCTATTTACTTATTTTATTTTTTTTAAAGGTCTTAAAAAGATGTAGGTGTCTTAATTTTGCTTATTTTGGCTCACTGTATTGTACTCAACATTGGCCACTTGTAACTGTAAATTGTACTGTACTGTACACTTGTACTGTAAATGTAGCTACAAAAAATTCATTCGACAAGAATACGAAAAATAGCTATATACTTATTTTATTTTTTTTAAAGGTTTTGATATGATATAGGTGTCTTAATTTTGCTTATTTTGGCTCAATGTATTGCACTTAACATTGAGCAATTGTTCCTGCGTGTTCATCGGTGTAAATGTAGCTAAAAAAAATTCATTCGACAAGAATAAGAAAAATAGCTATTTACTTATTTTATTTTTTTTAAAGGTTTTAGAAAGATATAGGTGTCTTAATTTTGCTTATTTTGGCTCAATGTATTGTACTTAACATTGACCAATTGTATGTGCGTGTTCATCGGTGTAAATGTAGCTAAAAAAAATTCATTCGACAAGAATACGAAAAATAGCTATATACTTATTTTATTTTTTTTTAAGGTCTTGATATGACACGGGTGTCTTAATTTGGCTTATTTTGGCTCATTGTATTAAAATTAACATTAAGCTATTGTTCCTGCGTGTTCATCGGTGTAAATGTAGCTAAAAAAAATTCATTCGACAAGAATAAGAAAAATAGCTATTTACTCATTTTATTTTTTTAAAGGTTTTAAAAAGATAAAGGTGTCTAAATTTTGCTTTTTTTGGCTCAATGTATTGCACTTAACATTTAGCAATTGTTCCTGCTTGTTCATCGGTGTAAATGTAGCTAAAAAAAATTCATTCGACAAGAATAAGAAAAATATCTATTTACTTATTTTATTTTTTTTAAGGGTCTTAAAAAGATATAGGTGTCTTAATTTTGCTTATTTAGGCTCACTGTATTGTACTTAACATTGGACACTTGCTCCTGCGTGTTCATCGGTGTAAGTGTAGCTACAAAAAATTCATTCGACAAGAATACGAAAAATAGCTATATACTTATTTTATTTTTCAAAAGGTCTTGATATGACAAGGGTGTCTTAGTTTTGCTTATTTAGGCTCACTGTATTGTACTTAATATTGGCCACTTGCTCCTGCGTGTTCATCGGTGTAAATGTAGCTACTAAAAATTCAATCGATAAGAATACGAAAAATAGCTATTTACTTATTTTATTTTTTTTAAAGGTCTTGATATGACACGGGTGCCTTAATTTGGCTTGTTTTGGCTCCATGTATTGTAATTAACATTGAACAATTGTTCCTGCGTGTTCATCAGTGTAAATGTAGCTAAAAAAAATTCATTCGACAAGAATAAAAAAAATAGCTATTTACTTATTTTATTTTTTTTAAAGGTCTTGATATGACACGGGTGTCTTAATTTGGCTTATTATGGCTCAATGTATTGCAATTAACATTGAGCAATTGCTCCTGCGTGTTCATCGGTGTAAATGTAGCTAAAAAAAATTCATTCGACAAGAATTAGAAAAATAGCTATTTACTTAATTTATTTTTTTAAAAGTTTTAAAAAGATATAGGTGTCTTTATTTTGCTTTTTTGGCTCAATGTATTGCACTTGACATTGAGCAATTGCTCCTGCGTGTTCATCGGTGTAAATGTAGCTAAAAAAAATTCATTCGACAAGAATAAGAAAAATAGCTATTTACTTATTTTATTTTTTTTAAAGGTCTTAAAAAGATATAGGTGTCTTAATTTTGCTTATTTAGGCTCACTGTATTGTACTCAACATTGGCCACTTGTAACTGTAAATTGTACTGTACTGTACACTTGTACTGTAAATGTAGCTACAAAAAATTCATTCGACAAGAATACGAAAAATAGCTATATACTTATTTTATTTTTTTTAAAGGTTTTGATATGATATAGGTGTCTTAATTTTACTTATTTTGGCTCAATGTATTGCACTTAACATTGAGCAATTGTTCCTGCGTGTTCATCGGTGTAAATGTAGCTAAAAAAAATTCATACGACAAGAATTAGAAAAATAGCTATTTACTTATTTTATTTTTTTTAAAGGTTTTAAAAAGATATAGGTGTCTTAATTTTGCTAATTTTGGCTCAATGTATTGTACTCAACATTGAGCAATTGTTTGTGCGTGTTCATCGGTGTAAATGTAGCTAAAAAAAATTCATTCGACAAGAATAAGAAAAATAGCTATTTACTTATTTTATTTTTTTTAAAGGTCTTGATATGATAAGGGTGTCTTAATTTTGCTTATTTTGGCTCACTGTATTGTACTTAACATCGAGCTATTGCTCCTGCGTGTTCATCGGTGTAAATGTAGCTAAAAAAAATTCATTCGACAAGAATAAGAAAAATAGCTATTTACTTATTTTATTTTTTTTAAAGGTTTTAAAAAGATATAGGTGTCTTAATTTTACTTATTTTGGCTCAATGTATTGTACTTAACATTGACCAATTGTATGTGCGTGTTCATCGGTGTAAATGTAGCTAAAAAAAATTCATTCGACAAGAATAAGAAAAATAGCTATTTACTTATTTTATTTTTCAAAAGGTCTTGATATGACGAGGGTGTCTTAATTTTGCTTACTTTGGCTCACTGTATTGTATTTAACATTGAGCAATTGCTCCTGCGTGTTCATCGGTGTAAATGTAGCTAAAAAAAATTCATTCGACAAGAATACGAAAAATAGCTATATACTTATTTTATTTTTTTTTAAGGTCTTGATATGACACGGGTGTCTTAATTTGGCTTATTTTGGCTCATTGTATTAAAATTAACATTAAGCAATTGTTCCTGCGTGTTCATCGGTGTAAATGTAGCTAAAAAAAATTCATTCGACAAGAATAAGAAAAATAGCTATTTACTCATTTTATTTTTTTAAAGGTTTTAAAAAGATAAAGGTGTCTAAATTTTGCATTTTTTGGCTCAATGTATTGCACTTAACATTTAGCAATTGTTCCTGCTTGTTCATCGGTGTAAATGTAGCTAAAAAAAATTCATTCGACAAGAATAAGAAAAATAGCTATTTACTTATTTTATTTTTTTAAGGGTCTTAAAAAGATATAGGTGTCTTAATTTTGCTTATTTAGGCTCACTGTATTGTACTTAACATTGGACACTTGCTCCTGCGTGTTCATCGGTGTAAGTGTAGCTACAAAAAATTCATTCGACAAGAATACGAAAAATAGCTATATACTTATTTTTTTTTTTTTAAAGGTCTTGATGTGACACGGGTGTCTTAAATTGGCTTATTTTGGCTCACTGTATTGTAACTAACATTGAGCAATTGCTCCTGCGTGTTCATCGGTTTAAATGTTGCTAAAAAAAATTCATTCGACAAGAATAAAAAAAATAGCTATTTACTTATTTTATTTTTTTAAGGGTCTTGATATGATAAGGGTGTCTTAATTTTGCTTATTTTGGCTCATTGTATTGTACTTAACATTGAGCAATTGTTTGTGCGTGTTCATCGGTGTAAATGTAGCTAAAAAAAATTCATTCGACTAGAATAAGAAAAATAGCTATTTACTTATTTTATTTTTTTTAAAGGTCTTAAAAAGATATAGGTGTCTTAATTTTGCTTATTTAGGCTCACTGTATTGTACTTGACATTGAGCAATTGCTCCTGCGTGTTCATCGGTGTAAATGTAGCTAAAAAAAATTCATTCGACAAGAATTAGAAAATTAGCTATTTACTTATTTTATTTTCTTAAAGGTTTTAAAAAGATATAGGTGTCTTAATTTTGCTTTTTTGGCTCAATGTATTGTACTTAACATTGAACAATTGCTCCTGCGTGTTCATCGGGGTAAATGTAGCTAAAAACAATTCATACGACAAGAATTAGAAAAATAGCTATTTACTTATTTTATTTTTTTTAAAGGTTTTAAAAAGATATAGGTGTCTTAATTTTGCTTATTTTGGCTCAATGTATTGTACTTAACATTGAGCAATTGTTTGTGCGTGTTCATCGGTGTAAATGTAGCTAAAAAAAATTCATTCGACTAGAATAAGAAAAATAGCTATTTACTTATTTTATTTTTTTTAAAGGTCTTAAAAAGATATAGGTGTCTTAATTTTGCTTATTTAGGCTCACTGTATTGTACTTGACATTGAGCAATTGCTCCTGCGTGTTCATCGGTGTAAATGTAGCTAAAAAAAATTCATTCGACAAGAATTAGAAAATTAGCTATTTACTTATTTTATTTTCTTAAAGGTTTTAAAAAGATATAGGTGTCTTAATTTTGCTTTTTTGGCTCAATGTATTGTACTTAACATTGAACAATTGCTCCTGCGTGTTCATCGGGGTAAATGTAGCTAAAAACAATTCATACGACAAGAATTAGAAAAATAGCTATTTACTTATTTTATTTTTTTTAAAGGTTTTAAAAAGATATAGGTGTCTTAATTTTGCTTATTTTGGCTCAATGTATTGTACTTAACATTGAGCAATTGTTTGTGCGTGTTCATCGGTGTAAATGTAGCTAAAAAAAATTCATTCGACTAGAATAAGAAAAATAGCTATTTACTTATTTTATTTTTTTTAAAGGTCTTAAAAAGATATAGGTGTCTTAATTTTGCTTATTTAGGCTCACTGTATTGTACTTGACATTGAGCAATTGCTCCTGCGTGTTCATCGGTTTAAATGTTGCTAAAAAAAATTCATTCGACAAGAATAAAAAAAATAGCTATTTACTTATTTTATTTTTTTTAAAGGTCTTGATATGACACGGGTGTCTTAATTTGGCTTATTATGGCTCATTGTATTGTAATTAACATTGAGCAATTGCTCCTGCGTGTTCATCGGTGTAAATGTAGCTAAAAAAAATTCATTCGACAAGAATTAGAAAAATAGCTATTTACTTATTTTATTTTTTTAAAGGTTTTAAAAAGATATAGGTGTCTAAATTTTGCTTTTTTTGGCTCAATGTATTGCACTTGACATTGAGCAATTGCCCCTGCGTGTTCATCGGTGTAAATGTAGCTAAAAAAAATTCATTTGACAAGAATAAGAAAAATAGCTATTTACTTATTTTATTTTTTTTAAAGGTGTTAAAAAGATATAGGTGTCTTAATTTTGCTTATTTAGGCTCATTGTATTGTACTTAACATCGGCCACTTGCTCCTGCGTGTTCATCGGTGTAAATGTAGCTACAAAAAATTCATTCGACAAGAATACGAAAAATAGCTATATACTTTTTTTATTTTTTTTAAAGGTCTTGATATGACACGGGTGTCTTAAATTGGCTTATTTTGGCTCATTGTATTGTAATTAACATTGAGCAATTGCTCCTGCGTGTTCATCGGTTTAAATGTAGCTAAAAAAAATTCATTCGACAAGAATAAGAAAAATAGCTATTTACTTATTTTATTTTTTTTAAAGGTTTTAGAAAGATATAGGTGTCTTAATTTTGCTCGTTTTGGCTCAATGTATTGTAATTAACATTGAGCAATTGCTCCTGCGTGTTCGTCGGTTTAAATGTTGCTAAAAAAATTCATTCGACAAGAATAAAAAAAATAGCTATTTACTTTTTTTATTTTTTTAAAGGTCTTGATATGATAAGGGTGTCTTAATTTTGCTTATTTTGGGTCATTGTATTGAAATTAACATTGAGCAATTGCTCTTGCGTGTTCATCGGTGTAAATGTAGCTACAAAAAATTCATTCGACAAGAATAAGAAAAATAGCTATTTACTTATTTTATTTTTTTAAGGGTCTTGATATGATAAGGGTGTCTTAATTTTGCTTATTTTGGCTCATTGTATTGTACTTAACATTAAGCAATTGCTCCTGCGTGTTCATCGGTGTAAATGTAGCTAAAAAAAATTCATTCGACAAGAATAAGAAAAATAGCTATTTACTTATTTTATTTTTTTAAAGGTCTTAAAAAGATATTGGTGTCTTAGTTTTGCTTATTTAGGCTCACTGTATTGTACTCAACATTGGCCACTTGCTCGTGCGTGTTCATCGGTGTAAATGTAGCTACAAAAAATTCAATCGACAAGAATACGAAAAATAGCTATTTACTTATTTTATTTTTTTTAAAGGTCTTGATATGACACGGGTGTCTTAATTTGGCTTGTTTTGGCTCAATGTATTGTAATTAACATTGAGAAATTGTTCCTGCGTGTTCATCAGTGTAAATGTAGCTAAAAAAAATTCATTCGACAAGAATAAGAAAAATAGCTATTTACTTATTTTATTTTTTTAAAGGTTTTAAAAAGATATAGGTGTCTTAATTTTGCTTATTTTGGCTCATTGTATTGTACTTGACATTGAGCAATTGCTCCTGCGTGTTCATCGGTTTTAAATGTTGCTAAAAAAATTCATTCGACAAGAATAAAAAAAAATAGCTATTTACTTATTTTATTTTTTTTAAAGGTCTTGATATGACACGGGTGTCTCAATTTGGCTTATTTTGGCTCATTGTATTGTAATTAACATTGAGCAATTGCTCCTGCGTGTTCATCGGTGTAAATGTAGCTACAAAAAATTCATTCGACAAGAATACGAAAAATAGCTATTTACTTATTTTATTTTTTTAAAGGTCTTGATATGACACGGGTGTCTTAATTTGGCTTGTTTTGGCTCAATGTATTGTAGTTAACATTGAGCAATTGTTCCTGCGTGTTCATCAGTGTAAATGTAGCTAAAAAAAATTCATTCGACAAGAATAAGAAAAATAGCTATTTACTTATTTTATTTTTTTAAAGGTTTTAAAAAGATATAGGTGTCTTAATTTTGCTTATTTTGGCTCATTGTATTGTACTTGACATTAAGCAATTGCTCCTGCGTGTTCATCGGTTTAAATGTTGCTAAAAAAAATTCATTCGACAAGAATAAAAAAAATAGCTATTTACTTATTTTATTTTTTTTAAAGGTCTTGATATGATAAGGGTGTCTTAATTTTGCTTATTTTGGCTCATTGTATTGTACTTAACATTGAACAATTGCTTCTGCGTGTTCATCGGTGTAAATGTAGCTAAAAAAAATTCATTCGACAAGAATAAGAAAAATAGCTATTTACTTATTTTATTTTTTTTAAAGGTCTTAAAAAGATATAGGTGTCTTAAGTTTGCTTATTTAGGCTTACTGTATTGTACTTAACATTGGCCACTTGCTCCTGCGTGTTCATCGGTGTAAATGTAGCTACAAAAAATTCATTCGACAAGAATACGAAAAATAGCTATATACTTATTTTTTTTTTTAAAGGTCTTGATATGACACGGGTGTCTTAAATTGGCTTATTTTGGCTCACTGTATTGTAGTTAACATTGAGCAATTGCTCCTGCGTGTTCATCGGTGTAAATGTAGCTACAAAAAATTCAATCGACAAGAATACGAAAAATAGCTATTTACTTATTTTATTTTTTTTAAAGGTCTTGATATGACACGGGTGTCTTAATTTGGCTTGTTTTGGCTCAATGTATTGTAATTAACATTGAGCAATTGTTCCTGCGTGTTCATCAGTGTAAATGTAGCTAAAAAAAATTCATTCGACAAGAATAAGAAAAATAGCTATTTACTTATTTTATTTTTTTAAAGGTTTTAAAAAGATATAGGTGTCTTAATTTTGCTTATTTTGGCTCATTGTATTGTACTTGACATTGAGCAATTGCTCCTGCGTGTTCATCGGTTTTAAATGTTGCTAAAAAAAATTCATTCGACAAGAATAAAAAAAAATAGCTATTTACTTATTTTATTTTTTTTAAAGGTCTTGATATGACACGGGTGTCTCAATTTGGCTTATTTTGGCTCATTGTATTGTAATTAACATTGAGCAATTGCTCCTGCGTGTTCATCGGTGTAAATGTAGCTACAAAAAATTCATTCGACAAGAATACGAAAAATAGCTATTTACTTATTTTATTTTTTTTAAAGGTCTTGATATGACACGGGTGTCTTAATTTGGCTTGTTTTGGCTCAATGTATTGTAATTAACATTGAGCAATTGTTCCTGCGTGTTCATCAGTGTAAATGTAGCTAAAAAAAATTCATTCGACAAGAATAAGAAAAATAGCTATTTACTTATTTTATTTTTTTAAAGGTTTTAAAAAGATATATGTGTCTTAATTTTGCTTATTTTGGCTCATTGTATTGTACTTGACATTAAGCAATTGCTCCTGCGTGTTCATCGGTTTAAATGTTGCTAAAAAAAATTCATTCGACAAGAATAAAAAAAATAGCTATTTACTTATTTTATTTTTTTTAAAGGTCTTGATATGATAAGGGTGTCTTAATTTTGCTTATTTTGGCTCACTGTATTGTACTTAACATTGAACAATTGCTTCTGCGTGTTCATCGGTGTAAATGTAGCTAAAAAAAATTCATTCGACAAGAATAAGAAAAATAGCTATTTACTTATTTTATTTTTTTTAAAGGTCTTAAAAAGATATAGGTGTCTTAAGTTTGCTTATTTAGGCTTACTGTATTGTACTTAACATTGGCCACTTGCTTCTGCGTGTTCATCGGTGTAAATGTAGCTACAAAAAATTCATTCGACAAGAATACGAAAAATAGCTATATACTTATTTTATTTTTTTTAAAGGTCTTGATATGACACGGGTGCCTTAATTTGGCTTGTTTTGGCTCAATGTATTGTAATTAACATTGAACAATTGTTCCTGCGTGTTCATTAGTGTAAATGTAGCTAAAAAAAATTCATTCGACAAGAATAAAAAAATAGCTATTTACTTATTTTATTTTTTTTAAAGGTCTTGATATGACACGGGTGTCTTAATTTGGCTTATTATGGCTCAATGTATTGCAATTAACATTGAGCAATTGCTCCTGCGTGTTCATCGGTGTAAATGTAGCTAAAAAAAATTCATTCGACAAGAATTAGAAAAATAGCTATTTACTTATTTTATTTTTTTAAAGGTTTTAAAAAGATATAAGTGTCTTTATTTTGCTTTTTTGGCTCAATGTATTGCACTTGACATTGAGCAATTGCTCCTGCGTGTTCATCGGTGTAAATGTAGCTAAAAAAAATTCATTCGACAAGAATAAGAAAAATAGCTATTTACTTATTTTATTTTTTTTAAAGGTCTTAAAAAGATGTAGGTGTCTTAATTTTGCTTATTTTGGCTCACTGTATTGTACTCAACATTGGCCACTTGTAACTGTAAATTGTACTGTACTGTACACTTGTACTGTAAATGTAGCTACAAAAAATTCATTCGACAAGAATAAGAAAAATAGCTATTTACTCATTTTATTTTTTTAAAGGTTTTAAAAAGATAAAGGTGTCTAAATTTTGCTTTTTTTGGCTCAATGTATTGCACTTAACATTTAGCAATTGTTCCTGCTTGTTCATCGGTGTAAATGTAGCTAAAAAAAATTCATTCGACAAGAATAAGAAAAATATCTATTTACTTATTTTATTTTTTTTAAGGGTCTTAAAAAGATATAGGTGTCTTAATTTTGCTTATTTAGGCTCACTGTATTGTACTTAACATTGGACACTTGCTCCTGCGTGTTCATCGGTGTAAGTGTAGCTACAAAAAATTCATTCGACAAGAATACGAAAAATAGCTATATACTTATTTTATTTTTCAAAAGGTCTTGATATGACAAGGGTGTCTTAGTTTTGCTTATTTAGGCTCACTGTATTGTACTTAATATTGGCCACTTGCTCCTGCGTGTTCATCGGTGTAAATGTAGCTACTAAAAATTCAATCGATAAGAATACGAAAAATAGCTATTTACTTATTTTATTTTTTTTAAAGGTCTTGATATGACACGGGTGTCTTAATTTGGCTTGTTTTGGCTCAATGTATTGTAATTAACATTGAACAATTGTTCCTGCGTGTTCATCAGTGTAAATGTAGCTAAAAAAAATTCATTCGACAAGAATAAAAAAAATAGCTATTTACTTATTTTATTTTTTTTAAAGGTCTTGATATGACACGGGTGTCTTAATTTGGCTTATTATGGCTCATTGTATTGTAATTAACATTGAGCAATTGCTCCTGCGTGTTCATCGGTGTAAATGTAGCTAAAAAAAATTCATTCGACAAGAATTAGAAAAATAGCTATTTACTTATTTTATTTTTTTAAAGGTTTTAAAAAGATATAGGTGTCTTAATTTTGCTTTTTTTGGCTCAATGTATTGCACTTGACATTGAGCAATTGCCCCTGCGTGTTCATCGGTGTAAATGTAGCTAAAAAAAATTCATTTGACAAGAATAAGAAAAATAGCTATTTACTTATTTTATTTTTTTTAAAGGTTTTAAAAAGATATAGGTGTCTTAATTTTGCTTATTTTGGCTCAATGTATTGTACTTAACATTGAGCAATTGTTTGTGCGTGTTCATCGGTGTAAATGTAGCTAAAAAAAATTCATTCGACTAGAATAAGAAAAATAGCTATTTACTTATTTTATTTTTTTTAAAGGTCTTAAAAAGATATAGGTGTCTTAATTTTGCTTATTGAGGCTCACTGTATTGTACTTGACATTGAGCAATTGCTCCTGCGTGTTCATCGGTTTAAATGTTGCTAAAAAAAATTCATTCGACAAGAATAAAAAAAATAGCTATTTACTTATTTTATTTTTTTTAAAGGTCTTGATATGACACGGGTGTCTTAATTTGGCTTATTATGGCTCATTGTATTGTAGTTAACATTGAGCAATTGCTCCTGCGTGTTCATCGGTGTAAATGTAGCTAAAAAAAATTCATTCAACAAGAATTAGAAAAATAGCTATTTACTTATTTTATTTTTTTAAAGGTTTTAAAAAGATATAGGTGTCTTAATTTTGCTTTTTTTGGCTCAATGTATTGCACTTGACATTGAGCAATTGCCCCTGCGTGTTCATCGGTGTAAATGTAGCTAAAAAAAATTCATTTGACAAGAATAAGAAAAATAGCTATTTACTTATTTTATTTTTTTTAAAGGTGTTAAAAAGATATAGGTGTCTTAATTTTGCTTATTTAGGCTCATTGTATTGTACTTAACATCGGCCACTTGCTCCTGCGTGTTCATCGGTGTAAATGTAGCTACAAAAAATTCATTCGACAAGAATACGAAAAATAGCTATATACTTTTTTTATTTTTTTTAAAGGTCTTGATATGACACGGGTGTCTTAAATTGGCTTATTTTGGCTCAATGTATTGTAATTAACATTGAGCAATTGCTCCTGCGTGTTCATCGGTTTAAATGTAGCTAAAAAAAATTCATTCGACAAGAATAAGAAAAATAGCTATTTACTTATTTTATTTTTTTTAAAGGTTTTAGAAAGATATAGGTGTCTTAATTTTGCTCGTTTTGGCTCAATGTATTGTAATTTACATTGAGCAATTGCTCCTGCGTGTTCGTCGGTTTAAATGTTGCTAAAAAAATTCATTCGACAAGAATAAAAAAAATAGCTATTTACTTTTTTTATTTTTTTAAAGGTCTTGATATGATAAGGGTGTCTTAATTTTGCTTATTTTGGGTCATTGTATTGAAATTAACATTGGCCACTTGCTCGTGCGTGTTCATCGGTGTAAATGTAGCTACAAAAAATTCAATCGACAAGAATACGAAAAATAGCTATTTACTTATTTTATTTTTTTTAAAGGTCTTGATATGACACGGGTGTCTTAATTTGGCTTGTTTTGGCTCAATGTATTGTAATTAACATTGAGAAATTGTTCCTGCGTGTTCATCAGTGTAAATGTAGCTAAAAAAAATTCATTCGACAAGAATAAGAAAAATAGCTATTTACTTATTTTATTTTTTTAAAGGTTTTAAAAAGATATAGGTGTCTTAATTTTGCTTATTTTGGCTCATTGTATTGTACTTGACATTGAGCAATTGCTCCTGCGTGTTCATCGGTTTTAAATGTTGCTAATAAAATTCATTCGACAAGAATAAAAAAAAATAGCTATTTACTTATTTTATTTTTTTTAAAGGTCTTGATATGACACGGGTGTCTCAATTTGGCTTATTTTGGCTCATTGTATTGTAATTAACATTGAGCAATTGCTCCTGCGTGTTCATCGGTGTAAATGTAGCTACAAAAAATTCATTCGACAAGAATACGAAAAATAGCTATTTACTTATTTTATTTTTTTAAAGGTCTTGATATGACACGGGTGTCTTAATTTGGCTTGTTTTGGCTCAATGTATTGTAGTTAACATTGAGCAATTGTTCCTGCGTGTTCATCAGTGTAAATGTAGCTAAAAAAAATTCATTCGACAAGAATAAGAAAAATAGCTATTTACTTATTTTATTTTTTTAAAGGTTTTAAAAAGATATAGGTGTCTTAATTTTGCTTATTTTGGCTCATTGTATTGTACTTGACATTAAGCAATTGCACCTGCGTGTTCATCGGTTTAAATGTTGCTAAAAAAAATTCATTCGACAAGAATAAAAAAAATAGCTATTTACTTATTTTATTTTTTTTAAAGGTCTTGATATGATAAGGGTGTCTTAATTTTGCTTATTTTGGCTCATTGTATTGTACTTAACATTGAACAATTGCTTCTGCGTGTTCATCGGTGTAAATGTAGCTAAAAAAAATTCATTCGACAAGAATAAGAAAAATAGCTATTTACTTATTTTATTTTTTTTAAAGGTCTTAAAAAGATATAGGTGTCTTAAGTTTGCTTATTTAGGCTTACTGTATTGTACTTAACATTGGCCACTTGCTCCTGCGTGTTCATCGGTGTAAATGTAGCTACAAAAAATTCATTCGACAAGAATACGAAAAATAGCTATATACTTATTTTTTTTTTTAAAGGTCTTGATATGACACGGGTGTCTTAAATTGGCTTATTTTGGCTCACTGTATTGTAGTTAACATTGAGCAATTGCTCCTGCGTGTTCATCGGTGTAAATGTAGCTACAAAAAATTCAATCGACAAGAATACGAAAAATAGCTATTTACTTATTTTATTTTTTTTAAAGGTCTTGATATGACACGGGTGTCTTAATTTGGCTTGTTTTGGCTCAATGTATTGTAATTAACATTGAGCAATTGTTCCTGCGTGTTCATCAGTGTAAATGTAGCTAAAAAAAATTCATTCGACAAGAATAAGAAATATAGCTATTTACTTATTTTATTTTTTTAAAGGTTTTAAAAAGATATAGGTGTCTTAATTTTGCTTATTTTGGCTCATTGTATTGTACTTGACATTGAGCAATTGCTCCTGCGTGTTCATCGGTTTTAAATGTTGCTAAAAAAAATTCATTCGACAAGAATAAAAAAAAATAGCTATTTACTTATTTTATTTTTTTTAAAGGTCTTGATATGACACGGGTGTCTCAATTTGGCTTATTTTGGCTCATTGTATTGTAATTAACATTGAGCAATTGCTCCTGCGTGTTCATCGGTGTAAATGTAGCTACAAAAAATTCATTCGACAAGAATACGAAAAATAGCTATTTACTTATTTTATTTTTTTTAAAGGTCTTGATATGACACGGGTGTCTTAATTTGGCTTGTTTTGGCTCAATGTATTGTAATTAACATTGAGCAATTGTTCCTGCGTGTTCATCAGTGTAAATGTAGCTAAAAAAAATTCATTCGACAAGAATAAGAAAAATAGCTATTTACTTATTTTATTTTTTTAAAGGTTTTAAAAAGATATATGTGTCTTAATTTTGCTTATTTTGGCTCATTGTATTGTACTTGACATTAAGCAATTGCTCCTGCGTGTTCATCGGTTTAAATGTTGCTAAAAAAAATTCATTCGACAAGAATAAAAAAAATAGCTATTTACTTATTTTATTTTTTTTAAAGGTCTTGATATGATAAGGGTGTCTTAATTTTGCTTATTTTGGCTCACTGTATTGTACTTAACATTGAACAATTGCTTCTGCGTGTTCATCGGTGTAAATGTAGCTAAAAAAAATTCATTCGACAAGAATAAGAAAAATAGCTATTTACTTATTTTATTTTTTTTAAAGGTCTTAAAAAGATATAGGTGTCTTAAGTTTGCTTATTTAGGCTTACTGTATTGTACTTAACATTGGCCACTTGCTCCTGCGTGTTCATCGGTGTAAATGTAGCTACAAAAAATTCATTCGACAAGAATACGAAAAATAGCTATATACTTATTTTATTTTTTTTAAAGGTCTTGATATGACACGGGTGCCTTAATTTGGCTTGTTTTGGCTCAATGTATTGTAATTAACATTGAACAATTGTTCCTGCGTGTTCATTAGTGTAAATGTAGCTAAAAAAAATTCATTCGACAAGAATAAAAAAAATAGCTATTTACTTATTTTATTTTTTTTAAAGGTCTTGATATGACACGGGTGTCTTAATTTGGCTTATTATGGCTCAATGTATTGCAATTAACATTGAGCAATTGCTCCTGCGTGTTCATCGGTGTAAATGTAGCTAAAAAAAATTCATTCGACAAGAATTAGAAAAATAGCTATTTACTTATTTTATTTTTTTAAAGGTTTTAAAAAGATATAAGTGTCTTTATTTTGCTTTTTTGGCTCAATGTATTGCACTTGACATTGAGCAATTGCTCCTGCGTGTTCATCGGTGTAAATGTAGCTAAAAAAAATTCATTCGACAAGAATAAGAAAAATAGCTATTTACTTATTTTATTTTTTTTAAAGGTCTTAAAAAGATGTAGGTGTCTTAATTTTGCTTATTTTGGCTCACTGTATTGTACTCAACATTGGCCACTTGTAACTGTAAATTGTACTGTACTGTACACTTGTACTGTAAATGTAGCTACAAAAAATTCATTCGACAAGAATAAGAAAAATAGCTATTTACTCATTTTATTTTTTTAAAGGTTTTAAAAAGATAAAGGTGTCTAAATTTTGCTTTTTTTGGCTCAATGTATTGCACTTAACATTTAGCAATTGTTCCTGCTTGTTCATCGGTGTAAATGTAGCTAAAAAAAATTCATTCGACAAGAATAAGAAAAATATCTATTTACTTATTTTATTTTTTTTAAGGGTCTTAAAAAGATATAGGTGTCTTAATTTTGCTTATTTAGGCTCACTGTATTGTACTTAACATTGGACACTTGCTCCTGCGTGTTCATCGGTGTAAGTGTAGCTACCAAAAATTCATTCGACAAGAATACGAAAAATAGCTATATACTTATTTTATTTTTCAAAAGGTCTTGATATGACAAGGGTGTCTTAGTTTTGCTTATTTAGGCTCACTGTATTGTACTTAATATTGGCCACTTGCTCCTGCGTGTTCATCGGTGTAAATGTAGCTACTAAAAATTCAATCGATAAGAATACGAAAAATAGCTATTTACTTATTTTATTTTTTTTAAAGGTCTTGATATGACACGGGTGCCTTAATTTGGCTTGTTTTGGCTCAATGTATTGTAATTAACATTGAACAATTGTTCCTGCGTGTTCATCAGTGTAAATGTAGCTAAAAAAAATTCATTCGACAAGAATAAAAAAAATAGCTATTTACTTATTTTATTTTTTTTAAAGGTCTTGATATGACACGGGTGTCTTAATTTGGCTTATTATGGCTCAATGTATTGCAATTAACATTGAGCAATTGCTCCTGCGTGTTCATCGGTGTAAATGTAGCTAAAAAAAATTCATTCGACAAGAATTAGAAAAATAGCTATTTACTTATTTTATTTTTTTAAAGGTTTTAAAAAGATATAGGTGTCTTTATTTTGCTTTTTTGGCTCAATGTATTGCACTTGACATTGAGCAATTGCTCCTGCGTGTTCATCGGTGTAAATGTAGCTAAAAAAAATTCATTCGACAAGAATAAGAAAAATAGCTATTTACTTATTTTATTTTTTTTAAAGGTCTTAAAAAGATATAGGTGTCTTAATTTTGCTCACTGTATTGTACTCAACATTGGCCACTTGTAACTGTAAATTGTACTGTACTGTACACTTGTACTGTAAATGTAGCTACAAAAAATTCATTCGACAAGAATACGAAAAATAGCTATATACTTATTTTATTTTTTTTAAAGGTTTTGATATGATATAGGTGTCTTAATTTTGCTTATTTTGGCTCAATGTATTGCACTTAACATTGAGCAATTGTTCCTGCGTGTTCATCGGTGTAAATGTAGCTAAAAAAAATTCATACGACAAGAATTAGAAAAATAGCTATTTACTTATTTTATTTTTTTTAAAGGTTTTAAAAAGATATAGGTGTCTTAATTTTGCTTATTTTGGCTCAATGTATTGTACTCAACATTGAGCAATTGTTTGTGCGTGTTCATCGGTGTAAATGTAGCTAAAAAAAATTCATTCGACAAGAATAAGAAAAATAGCTATTTACTTATTTTATTTTTTTTAAAGGTCTTGATATGATAAGGGTGTCTTAATTTTGCTTATTTTGGCTCACTGTATTGTACTTAACATTGAGCTATTGCTCCTGCGTGTTCATCGGTGTAAATGTAGCTAAAAAAAATTCATTCGACAAGAATAAGAAAAATAGCTATTTACTTATTTTATTTTTTTTTAAAGGTTTTAAAAAGATATAGGTGTCTTAATTTTACTTATTTTGGCTCAATGTATTGTACTTAACATTGACCAATTGTATGTGTGTGTTCATCGGTGTAAATGTAGCTAAAAAAAATTCATTCGACAAGAATAAGAAAAATAGCTATTTACTTATTTTATTTTTCAAAAGGTCTTGATATGACGAGGGTGTCTTAATTTTGCTTACTTTGGCTCACTGTATTGTATTTAACATTGAGCAATTGCTCCTGCGTGTTCATCGGTGTAAATGTAGCTAAAAAAAATTCATTCGACAAGAATACGAAAAATAGCTATATACTTATTTTATTTTTTTTTAAGGTCTTGATATGACACGGGTGTCTTAATTTGGCTTATTTTGGCTCATTGTATTAAAATTAACATTAAGCAATTGTTCCTGCGTGTTCATCGGTGTAAATGTAGCTAAAAAAAATTCATTCGACAAGAATAAGAAAAATAGCTATTTACTCATTTTATTTTTTTAAAGGTTTTAAAAAGATAAAGGTGTCTAAATTTTGCTTTTTTTGGCTCAATGTATTGCACTTAACATTCAGCAATTGTTCCTGCTTGTTCATCGGTGTAAATGTAGCTAAAAAAAATTCATTCGACAAGAATAAGAAAAATAGCTATTTACTTATTTTATTTTTTTAAGGGTCTTAAAAAGATATAGGTGTCTTAATTTTGCTTATTTAGGCTCACTGTATTGTACTTAACATTGGACACTTGCTCCTGCGTGTTCATCGGTGTAAGTGTAGCTACAAAAAATTCATTCGACAAGAATACGAAAAATAGCTATATACTTATTTTTTTTTTTTTAAAGGTCTTGATGTGACACGGGTGTCTTAAATTGGCTTATTTTGGCTCACTGTATTGTAACTAACATTGAGCAATTGCTCCTGCGTGTTCATCGGTTTAAATGTTGCTAAAAAAAATTCATTCGACAAGAATAAAAAAAATAGCTATTTACTTATTTTATTTTTTTAAGGGTCTTGATATGATAAGGGTGTCTTAATTTTGCTTATTTTGGCTCATTGTATTGTACTTAACATTGAGCAATTGCTCCTGCGTGTTCATCGGTGTAAATGTAGCTAAAAAAAATTCATTCGACAAGAATTAGAAAATTAGCTATTTACTTATTTTATTTTCTTAAAGGTTTTAAAAAGATATAGGTGTCTTAATTTTGCTTTTTTGGCTCAATGTATTGTACTTAACATTGAACAATTGCTCCTGCGTGTTCATCGGGGTAAATGTAGCTAAAAACAATTCATACGACAAGAATTAGAAAAATAGCTATTTACTTATTTTATTTTTTTTAAAGGTTTTAAAAAGATATAGGTGTCTTAATTTTGCTTATTTTGGCTCAATGTATTGTACTTAACATTGAGCAATTGTTTGTGCGTGTTCATCGGTGTAAATGTAGCTAAAAAAAATTCATTCGACTAGAATAAGAAAAATAGCTATTTACTTATTTTATTTTTTTTAAAGGTCTTAAAAAGATATAGGTGTCTTAATTTTGCTTATTTAGGCTCACTGTATTGTACTTGACATTGAGCAATTGCTCCTGCGTGTTCATCGGTTTAAATGTTGCTAAAAAAAATTCATTCGACAAGAATAAAAAAAATAGCTATTTACTTATTTTATATTTTTTAAAGGTCTTGATATGACACGGGTGTCTTAATTTGGCTTATTATGGCTCATTGTATTGTAATTAACATTGAGCAATTGCTCCTGCGTGTTCATCGGTGTAAATGTAGCTAAAAAAAATTCATTCGACAAGAATTAGAAAAATAGCTATTTACTTATTTTATTTTTTTAAAGGTTTTAAAAAGATATAGATGTCTTAATTTTGCTTATTTAGGCTCATTGTATTGTACTTAACATCGGCCACTTGCTCCTGCGTGTTCATCGGTGTAAATGTAGCTACAAAAAATTCATTCGACAAGAATACGAAAAATAGCTATATACTTTTTTTATTTTTTTTAAAGGTCTTGATATGACACGGGTGTCTTAAATTGGCTTATTTTGGCTCATTGTATTGTAATTAACATTGAGCAATTGCTCCTGCGTGTTCATCGGTTTAAATGTAGCTAAAAAAAATTCATTCGACAAGAATAAGAAAAATAGCTATTTACTTATTTTATTTTTTTTAAAGGTTTTAGAAAGATATAGGTGTCTTAATTTTGCTCGTTTTGGCTCAATGTATTGTAATTAACATTGAGCAATTGCTCCTGCGTGTTCGTCGGTTTAAATGTTGCTAAAAAAATTCATTCGACAAGAATAAAAAAAATAGCTATTTACTTTTTTTATTTTTTTAAAGGTCTTGATAAGATAAGGGTGTCTTAATTTTGCTTATTTTGGGTCATTGTATTGAAATTAACATTGAGCAATTGCTCTTGCGTGTTCATCGGTGTAAATGTAGCTACAAAAAATTCATTCGACAAGAATAAGAAAAATAGCTATTTACTTATTTTATTTTTTTAAGGGTCTTGATATGATAAGGGTGTCTTAATTTTGCTTATTTTGGCTCATTGTATTGTACTTAACATTAAGCAATTGCTCCTGCGTGTTCATCGGTGTAAATGTAGCTAAAAAAAATTCATTCGACAAGAATAAGAAAAATAGCTATTTACTTATTTTATTTTTTTAAAGGTCTTAAAAAGATATTGGTGTCTTAGTTTTGCTTATTTAGGCTCACTGTATTGTACTCAACATTGACCACTTGCTCGTGCGTGTTCATCGGTGTAAATGTAGCTACAAAAAATTCAATCGACAAGAATACGAAAAATAGCTATTTACTTATTTTATTTTTTTTAAAGGTCTTGATATGACACGGGTGTCTTAATTTGGCTTGTTTTGGCTCAATGTATTGTAATTAACATTGAGAAATTGTTCCTGCGTGTTCATCAGTGTAAATGTAGCTAAAAAAAATTCATTCGACAAGAATAAGAAAAATAGCTATTTACTTATTTTATTTTTTTTAAAGGTCTTGATATGATAAGGGTGTCTTAATTTTGCTTATTTTGGCTCACTGTATTGTACTTAACATTGAACAATTGCTTCTGCGTGTTCATCGGTGTAAATGTAGCTAAAAAAAATTCATTCGACAAGAATAAGAAAAATAGCTATTTACTTATTTTATTTTTTTTAAAGGTCTTAAAAAGATATAGGTGTCTTAAGTTTGCTTATTTAGGCTTACTGTATTGTACTTAACATTGGCCACTTGCTCCTGCGTGTTCATCGGTGTAAATGTAGCTACAAAAAATTCATTCGACAAGAATACGAAAAATAGCTATATACTTATTTTATTTTTTTTAAAGGTCTTGATATGACACGGGTGCCTTAATTTGGCTTGTTTTGGCTCAATGTATTGTAATTAACATTGAACAATTGTTCCTGCGTGTTCATTAGTGTAAATGTAGCTAAAAAAAATTCATTCGACAAGAATAAAAAAAATAGCTATTTACTTATTTTATTTTTTTTAAAGGTCTTGATATGACACGGGTGTCTTAATTTGGCTTATTATGGCTCAATGTATTGCAATTAACATTGAGCAATTGCTCCTGCGTGTTCATCGGTGTAAATGTAGCTAAAAAAAATTCATTCGACAAGAATTAGAAAAATAGCTATTTACTTATTTTATTTTTTTAAAGGTTTTAAAAAGATATAAGTGTCTTTATTTTGCTTTTTTGGCTCAATGTATTGCACTTGACATTGAGCAATTGCTCCTGCGTGTTCATCGGTGTAAATGTAGCTAAAAAAAATTCATTCGACAAGAATAAGAAAAATAGCTATTTACTTATTTTATTTTTTTTAAAGGTCTTAAAAAGATGTAGGTGTCTTAATTTTGCTTATTTTGGCTCACTGTATTGTACTCAACATTGGCCACTTGTAACTGTAAATTGTACTGTACTGTACACTTGTACTGTAAATGTAGCTACAAAAAATTCATTCGACAAGAATAAGAAAAATAGCTATTTACTCATTTTATTTTTTTAAAGGTTTTAAAAAGATAAAGGTGTCTAAATTTTGCTTTTTTTGGCTCAATGTATTGCACTTAACATTTAGCAATTGTTCCTGCTTGTTCATCGGTGTAAATGTAGCTAAAAAAAATTCATTCGACAAGAATAAGAAAAATATCTATTTACTTATTTTATTTTTTTTAAGGGTCTTAAAAAGATATAGGTGTCTTAATTTTGCTTATTTAGGCTCACTGTATTGTACTTAACATTGGACACTTGCTCCTGCGTGTTCATCGGTGTAAGTGTAGCTACCAAAAATTCATTCGACAAGAATACGAAAAATAGCTATATACTTATTTTATTTTTCAAAAGGTCTTGATATGACAAGGGTGTCTTAGTTTTGCTTATTTAGGCTCACTGTATTGTACTTAATATTGGCCACTTGCTCCTGCGTGTTCATCGGTGTAAATGTAGCTACTAAAAATTCAATCGATAAGAATACGAAAAATAGCTATTTACTTATTTTATTTTTTTTAAAGGTCTTGATATGACACGGGTGCCTTAATTTGGCTTGTTTTGGCTCAATGTATTGTAATTAACATTGAACAATTGTTCCTGCGTGTTCATCAGTGTAAATGTAGCTAAAAAAAATTCATTCGACAAGAATAAAAAAAATAGCTATTTACTTATTTTATTTTTTTTAAAGGTCTTGATATGACACGGGTGTCTTAATTTGGCTTATTATGGCTCAATGTATTGCAATTAACATTGAGCAATTGCTCCTGCGTGTTCATCGGTGTAAATGTAGCTAAAAAAAATTCATTCGACAAGAATTAGAAAAATAGCTATTTACTTATTTTATTTTTTTAAAGGTTTTAAAAAGATATAGGTGTCTTTATTTTGCTTTTTTGGCTCAATGTATTGCACTTGACATTGAGCAATTGCTCCTGCGTGTTCATCGGTGTAAATGTAGCTAAAAAAAATTCATTCGACAAGAATAAGAAAAATAGCTATTTACTTATTTTATTTTTTTTAAAGGTCTTAAAAAGATATAGGTGTCTTAATTTTGCTCACTGTATTGTACTCAACATTGGCCACTTGTAACTGTAAATTGTACTGTACTGTACACTTGTACTGTAAATGTAGCTACAAAAAATTCATTCGACAAGAATACGAAAAATAGCTATATACTTATTTTATTTTTTTTAAAGGTTTTGATATGATATAGGTGTCTTAATTTTGCTTATTTTGGCTCAATGTATTGCACTTAACATTGAGCAATTGTTCCTGCGTGTTCATCGGTGTAAATGTAGCTAAAAAAAATTCATACGACAAGAATTAGAAAAATAGCTATTTACTTATTTTATTTTTTTTAAAGGTTTTAAAAAGATATAGGTGTCTTAATTTTGCTTATTTTGGCTCAATGTATTGTACTCAACATTGAGCAATTGTTTGTGCGTGTTCATCGGTGTAAATGTAGCTAAAAAAAATTCATTCGACAAGAATAAGAAAAATAGCTATTTACTTATTTTATTTTTTTTAAAGGTCTTGATATGATAAGGGTGTCTTAATTTTGCTTATTTTGGCTCACTGTATTGTACTTAACATTGAGCTATTGCTCCTGCGTGTTCATCGGTGTAAATGTAGCTAAAAAAAATTCATTCGACAAGAATAAGAAAAATAGCTATTTACTTATTTTATTTTTTTTTAAAGGTTTTAAAAAGATATAGGTGTCTTAATTTTACTTATTTTGGCTCAATGTATTGTACTTAACATTGACCAATTGTATGTGTGTGTTCATCGGTGTAAATGTAGCTAAAAAAAATTCATTCGACAAGAATAAGAAAAATAGCTATTTACTTATTTTATTTTTCAAAAGGTCTTGATATGACGAGGGTGTCTTAATTTTGCTTACTTTGGCTCACTGTATTGTATTTAACATTGAGCAATTGCTCCTGCGTGTTCATCGGTGTAAATGTAGCTAAAAAAAATTCATTCGACAAGAATACGAAAAATAGCTATATACTTATTTTATTTTTTTTTAAGGTCTTGATATGACACGGGTGTCTTAATTTGGCTTATTTTGGCTCATTGTATTAAAATTAACATTAAGCAATTGTTCCTGCGTGTTCATCGGTGTAAATGTAGCTAAAAAAAATTCATTCGACAAGAATAAGAAAAATAGCTATTTACTCATTTTATTTTTTTAAAGGTTTTAAAAAGATAAAGGTGTCTAAATTTTGCTTTTTTTGGCTCAATGTATTGCACTTAACATTTAGCAATTGTTCCTGCTTGTTCATCGGTGTAAATGTAGCTAAAAAAAATTCATTCGACAAGAATAAGAAAAATAGCTATTTACTTATTTTATTTTTTTAAGGGTCTTAAAAAGATATAGGTGTCTTAATTTTGCTTATTTAGGCTCACTGTATTGTACTTAACATTGGACACTTGCTCCTGCGTGTTCATCGGTGTAAGTGTAGCTACAAAAAATTCATTCGACAAGAATACGAAAAATAGCTATATACTTATTTTTTTTTTTTTTAAAGGTCTTGATGTGACACGGGTGTCTTAAATTGGCTTATTTTGGCTCACTGTATTGTAACTAACATTGAGCAATTGCTCCTGCGTGTTCATCGGTTTAAATGTTGCTAAAAAAAATTCATTCGACAAGAATAAAAAAAATTGCTATTTACTTATTTTATTTTTTTAAGGGTCTTGATATGATAAGGGTGTCTTAATTTTGCTTATTTTGGCTCATTGTATTGTACTTAACATTGAGCAATTGCTCCTGCGTGTTCATCGGTGTAAATGTAGCTAAAAAAAATTCATTCGACAAGAATTAGAAAATTAGCTATTTACTTATTTTATTTTCTTAAAGGTTTTAAAAAGATATAGGTGTCTTAATTTTGCTTTTTTGGCTCAATGTATTGTACTTAACATTGAACAATTGCTCCTGCGTGTTCATCGGGGTAAATGTAGCTAAAAACAATTCATACGACAAGAATTAGAAAAATAGCTATTTACTTATTTTATTTTTTTTAAAGGTTTTAAAAAGATATAGGTGTCTTAATTTTGCTTATTTTGGCTCAATGTATTGTACTTAACATTGAGCAATTGTTTGTGCGTGTTCATCGGTGTAAATGTAGCTAAAAAAAATTCATTCGACTAGAATAAGAAAAATAGCTATTTACTTATTTTATTTTTTTTAAAGGTCTTAAAAAGATATAGGTGTCTTAATTTTGCTTATTTAGGCTCACTGTATTGTACTTGACATTGAGCAATTGCTCCTGCGTGTTCATCGGTTTAAATGTTGCTAAAAAAAATTCATTCGACAAGAATAAAAAAAATAGCTATTTACTTATTTTATTTTTTTTAAAGGTCTTGATATGACACGGGTGTCTTAATTTGGCTTATTATGGCTCATTGTATTGTAATTAACATTGAGCAATTGCTCCTGCGTGTTCATCGGTGTAAATGTAGCTAAAAAAAATTCATTCGACAAGAATTAGAAAAATAGCTATTTACTTATTTTATTTTTTTAAAGGTTTTAAAAAGATATAGGTGTCTTAATTTTGCTTATTTAGGCTCATTGTATTGTACTTAACATCGGCCACTTGCTCCTGCGTGTTCATCGGTGTAAATGTAGCTACAAAAAATTCATTCGACAAGAATATGAAAAATAGCTATATACTTTTTTTATTTTTTTTAAAGGTCTTGATATGACACGGGTGTCTTAAATTGGCTTATTTTGGCTCATTGTATTGTAATTAACATTGAGCAATTGCTCCTGCGTGTTCATCGGTTTAAATGTAGCTAAAAAAAATTCATTCGACAAGAATAAGAAAAATAGCTATTTACTTATTTTATTTTTTTTAAAGGTTTTAGAAAGATATAGGTGTCTTAATTTTGCTCGTTTTGGCTCAATGTATTGTAATTAACATTGAGCAATTGCTCCTGCGTGTTCGTCGGTTTAAATGTTGCTAAAAAAATTCATTCGACAAGAATAAAAAAAATAGCTATTTACTTTTTTTATTTTTTTAAAGGTCTTGATAAGATAAGGGTGTCTTAATTTTGCTTATTTTGGGTCATTGTATTGAAATTAACATTGAGCAATTGCTCTTGCGTGTTCATCGGTGTAAATGTAGCTACAAAAAATTCATTCGACAAGAATAAGAAAAATAGCTATTTACTTATTTTATTTTTTTAAGGGTCTTGATATGATAAGGGTGTCTTAATTTTGCTTATTTTGGCTCATTGTATTGTACTTAACATTAAGCAATTGCTCCTGCGTGTTCATCGGTGTAAATGTAGCTAAAAAAAATTCATTCGACAAGAATAAGAAAAATAGCTATTTACTTATTTTATTTTTTTAAAGGTCTTAAAAAGATATTGGTGTCTTAGTTTTGCTTATTTAGGCTCACTGTATTGTACTCAACATTGGCCACTTGCTCGTGCGTGTTCATCGGTGTAAATGTAGCTACAAAAAATTCAATCGACAAGAATACGAAAAATAGCTATTTACTTATTTTATTTTTTTTAAAGGTCTTGATATGACACGGGTGTCTTAATTTGGCTTGTTTTGGCTCAATGTATTGTAATTAACATTGAGAAATTGTTCCTGCGTGTTCATCAGTGTAAATGTAGCTAAAAAAAATTCATTCGACAAGAATAAGAAAAATAGCTATTTACTTATTTTATTTTTTTAAAGGTTTTAAAATGATATAGGTGTCTTAATTTTGCTTATTTTGGCTCATTGTATTGTACTTGACATTGAGCAATTGCTCCTGCGTGTTCATCGGTTTTAAATGTTGCTAAAAAAATTCATTCGACAAGAATAAAAAAAAATAGCTATTTACTTATTTTATTTTTTTTAAAGGTCTTGATATGACACGGGTGTCTCAATTTGGCTTATTTTGGCTCATTGTATTGTAATTAACATTGAGCAATTGCTCCTGCGTGTTCATCGGTGTAAATGTAGCTACAAAAAATTCATTCGACAAGAATACGAAAAATAGCTATTTACTTATTTTATTTTTTTAAAGGTCTTGATATGACACGGGTGTCTTAATTTGGCTTGTTTTGGCTCAATGTATTGTAGTTAACATTGAGCAATTGTTCCTGCGTGTTCATCAGTGTAAATGTAGCTAAAAAAAATTCATTCGACAAGAATAAGAAAAATAGCTATTTACTTATTTTATTTTTTTAAAGGTTTTAAAAAGATATAGGTGTCTTAATTTTGCTTATTTTGGCTCATTGTATTGTACTTGACATTAAGCAATTGCTCCTGCGTGTTCATCGGTTTAAATGTTGCTAAAAAAAATTCATTCGACAAGAATAAAAAAAATAGCTATTTACTTATTTTATTTTTTTTAAAGGTCTTGATATGATAAGGGTGTCTTAATTTTGCTTATTTTGGCTCATTGTATTGTACTTAACATTGAACAATTGCTTCTGCGTGTTCATCGGTGTAAATGTAGCTAAAAAAAATTCATTCGACAAGAATAAGAAAAATAGCTATTTACTTATTTTATTTTTTTTAAAGGTCTTAAAAAGATATAGGTGTCTTAAGTTTGCTTATTTAGGCTTACTGTATTGTACTTAACATTGGCCACTTGCTCCTGCGTGTTCATCGGTGTAAATGTAGCTACAAAAAATTCATTCGACAAGAATACGAAAAATAGCTATTTACTTATTTTTTTTTTTAAAGGTCTTGATATGACACGGGTGTCTTAAATTGGCTTATTTTGGCTCACTGTATTGTACTCAACATTGGCCACTTGCTCGTGCGTGTTCATCGGTGTAAATGTAGCTACAAAAAATTCAATCGACAAGAATACGAAAAATAGCTATTTACTTATTTTATTTTTTTTAAAGGTCTTGATATGACACGGGTGTCTTAATTTGGCTTGTTTTGGCTCAATGTATTGTAATTAACATTGAGAAATTGTTCCTGCGTGTTCATCAGTGTAAATGTAGCTAAAAAAAATTCATTCGACAAGAATAAGAAAAATAGCTATTTACTTATTTTATTTTTTTAAAGGTTTTAAAATGATATAGGTGTCTTAATTTTGCTTATTTTGGCTCATTGTATTGTACTTGACATTGAGCAATTGCTCCTGCGTGTTCATCGGTTTTAAATGTTGCTAAAAAAATTCATTCGACAAGAATAAAAAAAAATAGCTATTTACTTATTTTATTTTTTTTAAAGGTCTTGATATGACACGGGTGTCTCAATTTGGCTTATTTTGGCTCATTGTATTGTAATTAACATTGAGCAATTGCTCCTGCGTGTTCATCGGTGTAAATGTAGCTACAAAAAATTCATTCGACAAGAATACGAAAAATAGCTATTTACTTATTTTATTTTTTTAAAGGTCTTGATATGACACGGGTGTCTTAATTTGGCTTGTTTTGGCTCAATGTATTGTAGTTAACATTGAGCAATTGTTCCTGCGTGTTCATCAGTGTAAATGTAGCTAAAAAAAATTCATTCGACAAGAATAAGAAAAATAGCTATTTACTTATTTTATTTTTTTAAAGGTTTTAAAAAGATATAGGTGTCTTAATTTTGCTTATTTTGGCTCATTGTATTGTACTTGACATTAAGCAATTGCTCCTGCGTGTTCATCGGTTTAAATGTTGCTAAAAAAAATTCATTCGACAAGAATAAAAAAAATAGCTATTTACTTATTTTATTTTTTTTAAAGGTCTTGATATGATAAGGGTGTCTTAATTTTGCTTATTTTGGCTCATTGTATTGTACTTAACATTGAACAATTGCTTCTGCGTGTTCATCGGTGTAAATGTAGCTAAAAAAAATTCATTCGACAAGAATAAGAAAAATAGCTATTTACTTATTTTATTTTTTTTAAAGGTCTTAAAAAGATATAGGTGTCTTAAGTTTGCTTATTTAGGCTTACTGTATTGTACTTAACATTGGCCACTTGCTCCTGCGTGTTCATCGGTGTAAATGTAGCTACAAAAAATTCATTCGACAAGAATACGAAAAATAGCTATATACTTATTTTTTTTTTTAAAGGTCTTGATATGACACGGGTGTCTTAAATTGGCTTATTTTGGCTCACTGTATTGTAGTTAACATTGAGCAATTGCTCCTGCGTGTTCATCGGTGTAAATGTAGCTACAAAAAATTCAATCGACAAGAATACGAAAAATAGCTATTTACTTATTTTATTTTTTTTAAAGGTCTTGATATGACACGGGTGTCTTAATTTGGCTTGTTTTGGCTCAATGTATTGTAATTAACATTGAGCAATTGTTCCTGCGTGTTCATCAGTGTAAATGTAGCTAAAAAAAATTCATTCGACAAGAATAAGAAAAATAGCTATTTACTTATTTTATTTTTTTAAAGGTTTTAAAAAGATATAGGTGTCTTAATTTTGCTTATTTTGGCTCATTGTATTGTACTTGACATTGAGCAATTGCTCCTGCGTGTTCATCGGTTTTAAATGTTGCTAAAAAAAATTCATTCGACAAGAATAAAAAAAAATAGCTATTTACTTATTTTATTTTTTTTAAAGGTCTTGATATGACACGGGTGTCTCAATTTGGCTTATTTTGGCTCATTGTATTGTAATTAACATTGAGCAATTGCTCCTGCGTGTTCATCGGTGTAAATGTAGCTACAAAAAATTCATTCGACAAGAATACGAAAAATAGCTATTTACTTATTTTATTTTTTTTAAAGGTCTTGATATGACACGGGTGTCTTAATTTGGCTTGTTTTGGCTCAATGTATTGTAGTTAACATTGAGCAATTGTTCCTGCGTGTTCATCAGTGTAAATGTAGCTAAAAAAAATTCATTCGACAACAATAAGAAAAATAGCTATTTACTTATTTTATTTTTTTAAAGGTTTTAAAAAGATATATGTGTCTTAATTTTGCTTATTTTGGCTCATTGTATTGTACTTGACATTAAGCAATTGCTCCTGCGTGTTCATCGGTTTAAATGTTGCTAAAAAAAATTCATTCGACAAGAATAAAAAAAATAGCTATTTACTTATTTTATTTTTTTTAAAGGTCTTGATATGATAAGGGTGTCTTAATTTTGCTTATTTTGGCTCACTGTATTGTACTTAACATTGAACAATTGCTTCTGCGTGTTCATCGGTGTAAATGTAGCTAAAAAAAATTCATTCGACAAGAATAAGAAAAATAGCTATTTACTTATTTTATTTTTTTTAAAGGTCTTAAAAAGATATAGGTGTCTTAAGTTTGCTTATTTAGGCTTACTGTATTGTACTTAACATTGGCCACTTGCTCCTGCGTGTTCATCGGTGTAAATGTAGCTACAAAAAATTCATTCGACAAGAATACGAAAAATAGCTATATACTTATTTTTTTTTTTAAAGGTCTTGATATGACACGGGTGTCTTAAATTGGCTTATTTTGGCTCACTGTATTGTAGTTAACATTGAACAATTGCTCCTGCGTGTTCATCGGTGTAAATGTAGCTACAAAAAATTCAATCGACAAGAATACCAAAAATAGCTATTTACTTATTATATTTTTTTTAAAGGTCTTGATATGACACGGGTGTCTTAATTTGGCTTGTTTTGGCTCAATGTATTGTAATTAACATTGAGCAATTGTTCCTGCGTGTTCATCAGTGTAAATGTAGCTAAAAAAAATTCATTCGACAAGAATAAGAAAAATAGCTATTTACTTATTTTATTTTTTTAAAGGTTTTAAAAAGATATAGGTGTCTTAATTTTGCTTATTTTGGCTCATTGTATTGTACTTGACATTGAGCAATTGCTCCTGCGTGTTCATCGGTTTTAAATGTTGCTAAAAAAAATTCATTCGACAAGAATAAAAAAAAATAGCTATTTACATATTTTATTTTTTTTAAAGGTCTTGATATGACACGGGTGTCTCAATTTGGCTTATTTTGGCTCATTGTATTGTAATTAACATTGAGCAATTGCTCCTGCGTGTTCATCGGTGTAAATGTAGCTACAAAAAATTCATTCGACAAGAATACGAAAAATAGCTATTTACTTATTTTATTTTTTTTAAAGGTCTTGATATGACACGGGTGTCTTAATTTGGCTTGTTTTGGCTCAATGTATTGTAATTAACATTGAGCAATTGTTCCTGCGTGTTCATCAGTGTAAATGTAGCTAAAAAAAATTCATTCGACAAGAATAAGAAAAATAGCTATTTACTTATTTTATTTTTTTAAAGGTTTTAAAAAGATATATGTGTCTTAATTTTGCTTATTTCGGCTCATTGTATTGTACTTGACATTAAGCAATTGCTCCTGCGTGTTCATCGGTTTAAATGTTGCTAAAAAAAATTCATTCGACAAGAATAAAAAAAATAGCTATTTACTTATTTTATTTTTTTTAAAGGTCTTGATATGATAAGGGTGTCTTAATTTTGCTTATTTTGGCACATTGTATTGTAATTAACATTGAACAATTGCTTCTGCGTGTTCATCGGTGTAAATGTAGCTAAAAAAAATTCATTCGACAAGAATAAGAAAAATAGCTATTTACTTATTTTATTTTTTTTAAAGGTCTTAAAAAGATATAGGTGTCTTAAGTTTGCTTATTTAGGCTTACTGTATTGTACTTAACATTGGCCACTTGCTCCTGCGTGTTCATCGGTGTAAATGTAGCTACAAAAAATTCATTCGACAAGAATACGAAAAATAGCTATATACTTATTTTTTTTTTTAAAGGTCTTGATATGACACGGGTGTCTTAAATTGGCTTATTTTGGCTCAGTGTATTGTAGTTAACATTGAGCAATTGCTCCTGCGTGTTCATCGGTTTAAATGTTGCTAAAAAAAATTCATTCGACAAGAATAAAAAAAATAGCTATTTACTTATTTTATTTTTTTAAAGGTCTTGATATGATAAGGGTGTCTTAATTTTGCTTATTTTGGCTCACTGTATTGTACTTAACATTAAGCAATTGCTCCTGCGTGTTCATCGGTGTAAATGTAGCTAAAAAAATTCATTCGACAAGAATAAGAAAAATAGCTATTTACTTATTTTATTTCTTTTAAAGGTCTTAAAAAGATATAGGTGTCTTAATTTTGCTTATTTAGGCTCATTGTATTGTACTTGACATTGAGCAATTGCTCCTGCGTGTTCATCGGTTTAAATGTTGCTAAAAAAAATTCATTCGACAAGAATAAAAAAAATAGCTATTTACTTATTTTATTTTTTTTAAAGGTCTTGATATGACACGGGTGTCTTAATTTGGCTTATTATGGCTCATTGTATTGTAATTAACATTGAGCAATTGCTCCTGCGTGTTCATCGGTGTAAATGTAGCTAAAAAAAATTCATTCGACAAGAATTAGAAAAATAGCTATTTACTTATTTTATTTTTTTAAAGGTTTTAAAAAGATATAGGTGTCTTAATTTGGCTTTTTTTGGCTCAATGTATTGCACTAGACATTGAGCAATTGCTCCTGCGTGTTCATCGGTGTAAATGTAGCTAAAAAAAATTCATTTGACAAGAATAAGAAAAATAGCTATTTACTTATTTTATTTTTTTTAAAGGTGTTAAAAAGATATAGGTGTCTTAATTTTGCTTATTTAGGCTCACTGTATTGTACTTAACATCGGCCACTTGCTCCTGCGTGTTCATCGGTGTAAATGTAGCTACAAAAAATTCATTCGACAAGAATACGAAAAATAGCTATATACTTATTTTATTTTTTTTAAAGGTCTTGATATGACACGGGTGTCTTAAATTGGCTTATTTTGGCTCATTGTATTGTAATTAACATTGAGCAATTGCTCCTGCGTGTTCATCGGTTTAAATGTTGCTAAAAAAAATTCATTCGAAAAGAATAAAAAAAATAGCTATTTACTTATTTTATTTTTTAAAGGTCTTGATATGATAAGGGTGTCTTAATTTTGCTTGTTTTGGCTCATTGTATTGAAATTAACATTGAGCAATTGCTATTGCGTGTTCATCGGTGTAAATGTAGCTACAAAAAATTCATTCGACAAGAATAAGAAAAATAGCTATTGACTTATTTTATTTTTTTTAAAGGTTTTAGAAAGATATAGGTGTCTTAATTTTGCTTATTTTGGCTCAATGTATTGTACTTAACATTGAGCAATTGTTCCTGCGTGTTCATCGGTGTAAATGTAGCTAAAAAAAATTCATTCGACAAGAATAAGAAAAATAGCTATTTACTTATTTTATTTTTTTTAAAGGTTTTAGAAAGATATAGGTGTCTTAATTTTGCTCCTTTTGGCTCAATGTATTGTAATTAACATTGAGCAATTGTTCCTGCGTGTTCATCAGTGTAAATGTAGCTAAAAAAAATTCATTCGACAAGAATAAGAAAAATAGCTATTTACTTATTTTATTTTTTTAAAGGTTTTAAAAAGATATAAGTGTCTTAATTTTGCTTATTTTGGCTCATTGTATTGTACTTGACATTAAGCAATTGCTCCTGCGTGTTCATCGGTTTAAATGTTGCTAAAAAAAATTCACTCGACAAGAATAAAAAAAATAGCTATTTACTTATTTTATTTTTTTTAAAGGTCTTGATATGATAAGGGTGTCTTAATTTTGCTTATTTTGGCTCATTGTATTGTACTAAACATTGAACAATTGCTTCTGCGTGTTCATGGGTGTAAATGTAGCTAAAAAAAATTCATTCGACAAGAATAAGAAAAATAGCTATTTACTTATTTTATTTTTTTTAAAGGTCTTAAAAAGATATAGGTATAGGTGTCTTAATTTTGCTTATTTAGGATCACTGTATTGTACTTAACATTGGCCACTTGCTCCTGCGTGTTCATCGGTGTAAATGTAGCTACAAAAAATTCATTCGACAAGAATACGAAAAATAGCTATATACTTATTTTTTTTTTTTTAAAGGTCTTGATATGACACGGGTGTCTTAGATTGGCTTATTTTGGCTCATTGTATTGTAGTTAACATTGAGCAATTGCTCTTGCGTGTTCATCGGTTTAAATGTTGCTAAAAAAAATTCATTCGACAAGAATAAAAAAAATAGCTATTTACTTATTTTATTTTTTTAAAGGTCTTGATATGATAAAGGTGTCTTTATTTTGCTTATTTTGGCTCATTGTATTGTCCTAACATTAAGCAATTGCTCCTGCGTGTTCATCGGTGTAAATGTAGCTAAAAAAAATTCATTCGACAAGAATAAGAAAAATAGCTATTTACTTATTTTATTTTTTTAAAGGTTTTAAAAAGATATAGGTGTCTTAATTTTGCTTTTTTTGGCTCAATGTATTGCACTTGACATTGAGCAATTGCTCCTGCGTGTTCATTGGTGTAAATGTAGCTAAAAAAAATTCATTCGACAAGAATAAGAAAAATAGCTATTTACTTATTTTATTTTTTTAAAGGTCTTAAAAAGATATAGGTGTCTTAATTTGCTTATTTAGGCTCACTGTATTGTACTTAACATCGGCCACTTGCTCCTGCGTGTTCAGCGGTGTAAATGTAGCTACAAAAAATTCATTCGACAAGAATACGAAAAATAGCTATATACATATTTTATTTTTTTTAAAGGTCTTGATATGACACGGGTGTCTTAAATTGGCTTATTTTGGCTCATTGTATTGTAATTAACATTGAGCAATTGCTCCTGCGTGTTCATCGGTTTAAATGTTGCTAAAAAAAATTCATTCGACAAGAATAAAAAAATAGCTATTTACTTATTTTATTTTTTTAAGGTCTTGATATGATAAGGGTGTCTTAATTTTGCTTATTTTGGCTCATTGTATTGAAATTAACATTGAGCAATAGCTCCTGCGTGTTCATCGGTGTAAATGTAGCTACAAAAAATTCATTCGACAAGAATAAGAAAAATAGCTATTTACTTATTTTATTTTTTTTAAAGGTTTTAGAAAGATATAGGTGTCTTAATTTTGCTTATTTTGGCTCAATGTATTGCACTAAACATTGAGCCATTGTTCCTGCGTGTTCATCGGTGTAAATGTAGCTAAAAAAAATTCATTCGACAAGAATAAGAAAAATAGCTATTTACTTATTTTATTTTTTTTAAAGGTTTTAGAAAGATATAGGTGTCTTAATTTTGCTTATTTTGGCTCAATGTATTGTACTAAACATTGAGCAATTGTTTGTGCGTGTTCATCGGTGTAAATGTAGCTAAAAAAAATTCATTCGACAAGAATAAGAAAAATAGCTATTTACTTATTTTATTTTTCAAAAGGTCTTGATATGACAAGGGTGTCTTAGTTTTGCTTATTTAGGCTCACTGTATTGTACTTAATATTGGCCACTTGCTCCTGCGTGTTCATCGGTGTAAATGTAGCTTCTAAAAATTCAATCGATAAGAATACGAAAAATAGCTATTTACTTATTTTATTTTTTTTAAAGGTCTTGATATGACACGGGTGCCTTAATTTGGCTTGTTTTGGCTCAATGTATTGTAATTAACATTGAACAATTGTTCCTGCGTGTTCATTAGTGTAAATGTAGCTAAAAAAAATTCATTCGACAAGAATAAAAAAAATAGCTATTTACTTATTTTATTTTTTTTAAAGGTCTTGATATGACACGGGTGTCTTAATTTGGCTTATTATGGCTCAATGTATTGCAATTAACATTGAGCAATTGCTCCTGCGTGTTCATCGGTGTAAATGTAGCTAAAAAAAATTCATTCGACAAGAATTAGAAAAATAGCTATTTACTTATTTTATTTTTTTAAAGGTTTTAAAAAGATATAAGTGTCTTTATTTTGCTTTTTTGGCTCAATGTATTGCACTTGACATTGAGCAATTGCTCCTGCGTGTTCATCGGTGTAAATGTAGCTAAAAAAAATTCATTCGACAAGAATAAGAAAAATAGCTATTTACTTATTTTATTTTTTTTAAAGGTCTTAAAAAGATGTAGGTGTCTTAATTTTGCTTATTTTGGCTCACTGTATTGTACTCAACATTGGCCACTTGTAACTGTAAATTGTACTGTACTGTACACTTGTACTGTAAATGTAGCTACAAAAAATTCATTCGACAAGAATACGAAAAATAGCTATATACTTATTTTATTTTTTTTAAAGGTTTTGATATGATATAGGTGTCTTAATTTTGCTTATTTTGGCTCAATGTATTGCACTTAACATTGAGCAATTGTTCCTGCGTGTTCATCGGTGTAAATGTAGCTATAAAAAATTCATTCGACAAGAATAAGAAAAATAGCTATTTACTTATTTTATTTTTTTTAAAGGTTTTAGAAAGATATAGGTGTCTTAATTTTGCTTATTTTGGCTCAATGTATTGTACTTAACATTGACCAATTGTATGTGCGTGTTCATCGGTGTAAATGTAGCTAAAAAAAATTCATTCGACAAGAATACGAAAAATAGCTATATACTTATTTTTTTTTTTTTTTTAAGGTCTTGATATGACACGGGTGTCTTAATTTGGCTTATTTTGGCTCATTGTATTAAAATTAACATTAAGCAATTGTTCCTGCGTGTTCATCGGTGTAAATGTAGCTAAAAAAAATTCATTCGACAAGAATAAGAAAAATAGCTATTTACTCATTTTATTTTTTTAAAGGTTTTAAAAAGATAAAGGTGTCTAAATTTTGCTTTTTTTGGCTCCATGTATTGCACTTAACATTTAGCAATTGTTCCTGCTTGTTCATCGGTGTAAATGTAGCTAAAAAAAATTCATTCGACAAGAATAAGAAAAATATCTATTTACTTATTTTATTTTTTTTAAGGGTCTTAAAAAGATATAGGTGTCTTAATTTTGCTTATTTAGGCTCACTGTATTGTACTTAACATTGGACACTTGCTCCTGCGTGTTCATCGGTGTAAGTGTAGCTACAAAAAATTCATTCGACAAGAATACGAAAAATAGCTATATACTTATTTTATTTTTCAAAAGGTCTTGATATGACAAGGGTGTCTTAGTTTTGCTTATTTAGGCTCACTGTATTGTACTTAATATTGGCCACTTGCTCCTGCGTGTTCATCGGTGTAAATGTAGCTACTAAAAATTCAATCGATAAGAATACGAAAAATAGCTATTTACTTATTTTATTTTTTTTAAAGGTCTTGATATGACACGGGTGCCTTAATTTGGCTTGTTTTGGCTCAATGTATTGTAATTAACATTGAACAATTGTTCCTGCGTGTTCATCAGTGTAAATGTAGCTAAAAAAAATTCATTCGACAAGAATAAAAAAAATAGCTATTTACTTATTTTATTTTTTTTAAAGGTCTTGATATGACACGGGTGTCTTAATTTGGCTTATTATGGCTCAATGTATTGCAATTAACATTGAGCAATTGCTCCTGCGTGTTCATCGGTGTAAATGTAGCTAAAAAAAATTCATTCGACAAGAATTAGAAAAATAGCTATTTACTTATTTTATTTTTTTAAAGGTTTTAAAAAGATATAGGTGTCTTTATTTTGCTTTTTTGGCTCAATGTATTGCACTTGACATTGAGCAATTGCTCCTGCGTGTTCATCGGTGTAAATGTAGCTAAAAAAAATTCATTCGACAAGAATAAGAAAAATAGCTATTTACTTATTTTATTTTTTTTAAAGGTCTTAAAAAGATATAGGTGTCTTAATTTTGCTTATTTAGGCTCACTGTATTGTACTCAACATTGGCCACTTGTAACTGTAAATTGTACTGTACTGTACACTTGTACTGTAAATGTAGCTACAAAAAATTCATTCGACAAGAATACGAAAAATAGCTATATACTTATTTTATTTTTTTTAAAGGTTTTGATATGATATAGGTGTCTTAATTTTGCTTATTTTGGCTCACTGTATTGTACTTAACATTGAGCTATTGCTCCTGCGTGTTCATCGGTGTAAGTGAAGCTACAAAAAATTCATTCGACAAGAATACGAAAAATAGCTATATACTTATTTTATTTTTTTTAAAGGTTTTGATATGATATAGGTGTCTTAATTTTGCTTATTTTGGCTCAGTGTATTGTACTCAACATTGAGCAATTGTTTGTGCGTGTTCATCGGTGTAAATGTAGCTAAAAAAATTCATTCGACAAGAATAAGAAAAATAGCTATTTACTTATTTTATTTTTTTTAAAGGTCTTGATATGATAAGGGTGTCTTAATTTTGCTTATTTTGGCTCACTGTATTGTACTTAACATTGAGCTATTGCTCCTGCGTGTTCATCGGTGTAAATGTAGCTAAAAAAAATTCATTCGACAAGAATAAGAAAAATAGCTATTTACTTATTTTATTTTTTTTAAAGGTTTTAAAAAGATATAGGTGTCTTAATTTTACTTATTTTGGCTCAATGTATTGTACTTAACATTGACCAATTGTATGTGCGTGTTCATCGGTGTAAATGTAGCTAAAAAAAATTCATTCGACAAGAATAAGAAAAATAGCTATTTACTTATTTTATTTTTCAAAAGGTCTTGATATGACGAGGGTGTCTTAATTTTGCTTACTTTGGCTCACTGTATTGTATTTAACATTGAGCAATTGCTCCTGCGTGTTCATCGGTGTAAATGTAGCTAAAAAAAATTCATTCGACAAGAATACGAAAAATAGCTATATACTTATTTTATTTTTTTTTTAAGGTCTTGATATGACACGGGTGTCTTAATTTGGCTTATTTTGGCTCATTGTATTAAAATTAACATTAAGCAATTGTTCCTGCGTGTTCATCGGTGTAAATGTAGCTAAAAAAAATTCATTCGACAAGAATAAGAAAAATAGCTATTTACTCATTTTATTTTTTTAAAGGTTTTAAAAAGATAAAGGTGTCTAAATTTTGCTTTTTTTGGCTCAATGTATTGCACTTAACATTTAGCAATTGTTCCTGCTTGTTCATCGGTGTAAATGTAGCTAAAAAAAATTCATTCGACAAGAATAAGAAAAATAGCTATTTACTTATTTTATTTTTTTTAAGGGTCTTAAAAAGATATAGGTGTCTTAATTTTGCTTATTTAGGCTCACTGTATTGTACTTAACATTGGACACTTGCTCCTGCGTGTTCATCGGTGTAAGTGTAGCTACAAAAAATTCATTCGACAAGAATACGAAAAATAGCTATATACTTATTTTTTTTTTTTTAAAGGTCTTGATATGACACGGGTGTCTTAAATTGGCTTATTTTGGCTCATTGTATTGTAACTAACATTGAGCAATTGCTCCTGCGTGTTCATCGGTTTAAATGTTGCTAAAAAAAATTCATTCGACAAGAATAAAAAAAATAGCTATTTACTTATTTTATTTTTTTATGGGTCTTGATATGATAAGGGTGTCTTAATTTTGCTTATTTTGGCTCATTGTATTGTACTTAACATTGAGCAATTGCTCCTGCGTGTTCATCGGTGTAAATGTAGCTAAAAAAAATTCATTCGACAAGAATTAGAAAATTAGCTATTTACTTATTTTATTTTCTTAAAGGTTTTAAAAAGATATAGGTGTCTTAATTTTGCTTTTTTGGCTCAATGTATTGTACTTAACATTGAACAATTGCTCATGCGTGTTCATCGGGGTAAATGTAGCTAAAAACAATTCATACGACAAGAATTAGAAAAATAGCTATTTACTTATTTTATTTTTTTTAAAGGTTTTTAAAAGATATAGGTGTCTTAATTTTGCTTATTTTGGCTCAATGTATTGTACTTAACATTGAGCAATTGTTTGTGCGTGTTCATCGGTGTAAATGTAGCTAAAAAAAATTCATTCGACTAGAATAAGAAAAATAGCTATTTACTTATTTTATTTTTTTTAAAGGTCTTAAAAAGATATAGGTGTCTTAATTTTGCTTATTTAGGCTCACTGTATTGTACTTGACATTGAGCAATTGCTCCTGCGTGTTCATCGGTTTAAATGTTGCTAAAAAAAATTCATTCGACAAGAATAAAAAAAATAGCTATTTACTTATTTTATTTTTTTTAAAGGTCTTGATATGACACGGGTGTCTTAATTTGGCTTATTATGGCTCATTGTAATGTAATTAACATTGAGCAATTGCTCCTGCGTGTTCATCGGTGTAAATGTAGCTAAAAAAAATTCATTCGACAAGAATTAGAAAAATAGCTATTTACTTATTTTATTTTTTTAAAGGTTTTAAAAAGATATAGGTGTCTTAATTTTGCTTTTTTTGGCTCAATGTATTGCACTTGACATTGAGCAATTGCCCCTGCGTGTTCATCGGTGTAAATGTAGCTAAAAAAAATTCATTTGACAAGAATAAGAAAAATAGCTATTTACTTATTTTATTTTTTTTAAAGGTGTTAAAAAGATATAGGTGTCTTAATTTTGCTTATTTAGGCTCATTGTATTGTACTTAACATCGGCCACTTGCTCCTGCGTGTTCATCGGTGTAAATGTAGCTACAAAAAATTCATTCGACAAGAATACGAAAAATAGCTATATACTTATTTTATTTTTTTTAAAGGTCTTGATATGACACGGGTGTCTTAAATTGGCTTATTTTGGCTCATTGTATTGTAGTTAACATTGAGCAATTGCTCCTGCGTGTTCATCGGTTTAAATGTAGCTAAAAAAAATTCATTCGACAAGAATAAGAAAAATAGCTATTTACTTATTTTATTTTTTTTAAAGGTTTTAGAAAGATATAGGTGTCTTAATTTTGCTCGTTTTGGCTCAATGTGTTGTAATTAACATTGAGCAATTGTTCCTGCGTGTTCATCAGTGTAAATGTAGCTAAAAAAAATTCATTCGACAAGAATAAGAAAAATAGCTATTTACTTATTTTATTTTTTTAAAGGTTTTAAAAAGATATAGGTGTCTTAATTTTGCTTATTTTGGCTCATTGTATTATACTTGACATTAAGCAATTGCTCGTGCGTGTTCATCGGTTTAAATGTTGCTAAAAAAAATTCACTCGACAAGAATAAAAAAAATAGCTATTTACTTATTTTATTTTTTTTAAAGGTCTTGATATGATAAGGGTGTCTTAATTTTGCTTATTTTGGCTCATTGTATTGTACTATACATTGAACAATTGCTTCTGCGTGTTCATGGGTGTAAATGTAGCTAAAAAAAATTCATTCGACAAGAATAAGAAAAATAGCTATTTACTTATTTTTTTTTTTTAAAGGTCTTGATATGACAAGGGTGTCTTAATTTGGCTTATTATGGCTCAATGTATTGCACTTGACATTGAGCAATTGCTCCTGCGTGTTCATCAGTGTAAATGAAGCTAAAAAAAATTTATTCGACAAGAATAAGAAAAATAGCTATTTACTTATTTTATTTTTTTTAAAGGTCTTAAAAAGATATAGGTGTCTTAATTTTGCTTATTTAGGCTCACTGTATTGTGCTTAACATCGGCCACTTGCTCTTGCGTGTTCATCGGTGTAAATGTAGCTACAAAAAATTCATTCGACAAGAATACGAAAAATAGCTATATACTTATTTTATTTTTTTTAAAGGTCTTGATATGACGCGGGTGTCTTAAATTGGCTTATTTTGGCTCATTGTATTGTAATTAACATTGAGCAATTGCTCCTGCGTGTTCGTCGGTTTAAATGTTGCTAAAAATATTCATTCGACAAGAATAAAAAAAATAGCTATTTACTTATTTTATTTTTTTAAAGGTCTTGATATGATAAGGGTGTCTTAATTTTGCTTATTTTGGCTCATTGTATTGAAATTAACATTGAGCAATTGCCCCTGCGTGTTCATCGGTGTAAATGTAGCTAAAAAAAATTCATTTGACAAGAATAAGAAAAATAGCTATTTACTTATTTTATTTTTTTTAAAGGTGTTAAAAAGATATAGGTGTCTTAATTTTGCTTATTTAGGCTCATTGTATTGTACTTAACATCGGCCACTTGCTCCTGCGTGTTCATCGGTGTAAATGTAGCTACAAAAAATTCATTCGACAAGAATACGAAAAATAGCTATATACTTATTTTATTTTTTTTAAAGGTCTTGATATGACACGGGTGTCTTAAATTGGCTTATTTTGGCTCATTGTATTGTAATTAACATTGAGCAATTGCTCCTGCGTGTTCATCGGTTTAAATGTAGCTAAAAAAAATTCATTCGACAAGAATAAGAAAAATAGCTATTTACTTATTTTATTTTTTTTAAAGGTTTTAGAAAGATATAGGTGTCTTAATTTTGCTCGTTTTGGCTCAATGTGTTGTAATTAACATTGAGCAATTGTTCCTGCGTGTTCATCAGTGTAAATGTAGCTAAAAAAAATTCATTCGACAAGAATAAGAAAAATAGCTATTTACTTATTTTATTTTTTTAAAGGTTTTAAAAAGATATAGGTGTCTTAATTTTGCTTATTTTGGCTCATTGTATTATACTTGACATTAAGCAATTGCTCGTGCGTGTTCATCGGTTTAAATGTTGCTAAAAAAAATTCACTCGACAAGAATAAAAAAAATAGCTATTTACTTATTTTATTTTTTTTAAAGGTCTTGATATGATAAGGGTGTCTTAATTTTGCTTATTTTGGCTCATTGTATTGTACTATACATTGAACAATTGCTTCTGCGTGTTCATGGGTGTAAATGTAGCTAAAAAAAATTCATTCGACAAGAATAAGAAAAATAGCTATTTACTTATTTTTTTTTTTTAAAGGTCTTGATATGACAAGGGTGTCTTAATTTGGCTTATTATGGCTCAATGTATTGCACTTGACATTGAGCAATTGCTCCTGCGTGTTCATCGGTGTAAATGAAGCTAAAAAAAATTTATTCGACAAGAATAAGAAAAATAGCTATTTACTTATTTTATTTTTTTTAAAGGTCTTAAAAAGATATAGGTGTCTTAATTTTGCTTATTTAGGCTCACTGTATTGTGCTTAACATCGGCCACTTGCTCTTGCGTGTTCATCGGTGTAAATGTAGCTACAAAAAATTCATTCGACAAGAATACGAAAAATAGCTATATACTTATTTTATTTTTTTTATAGGTCTTGATATGACGCGGGTGTCTTAAATTGGCTTATTTTGGCTCATTGTATTGTAATTAACATTGAGCAATTGCTCCTGCGTGTTCGTCGGTTTAAATGTTGCTAAAAATATTCATTCGACAAGAATAAAAAAAATAGCTATTTACTTATTATATTTTTTTAAAGGTCTTGATATGATAAGGGTGTCTTAATTTTGCTTATTTTGGCTCATTGTATTGAAATTAACATTGAGCAATTGCTCTTGCGTGTTCATCGGTGTAAATGTAGCTACAAAAAATTCATTCGACAAGAATACGAAAAATAGCTATTTACTTATTTTATTTTTTTTAAAGGTCTTGATATGACACGGGTGTCTTAATTTGGCTTGTTTTGGCTCAATGTATTGTACTCAACATTGAGCAATTGTTTGTGCGTGTTCATCGGTGTAAATGTAGCTAAAAAAAATTCATTCGACAAGAATAAGAAAAATAGCTATTTACTTATTTTATTTTTTTTAAAGGTCTTGATATGATAAGGGTGTCTTAATTTAGCTTATTTTGGCTCACTGTATTGTACTTAACATTGAGCTATTGCTCCTGCGTGTTCATCGGTGTAAATGTAGCTGAAAAAAATTCATTCGACAAGAATAAGAAAAATAGCTATTTACTTATTTTATTTTTTTTAAAGGTTTTAAAAAGATATAGGTGTCTTAATTTTACTTATTTTGGCTCAATGTATTGTACTTAACATTGACCAATTGTATGTGCGTGTTCATCGGTGTAAATGTAGCTAAAAAAAATTCATTCGACAAGAATAAGAAAAATAGCTATTTACTTATTTTATTTTTCAAAAGGTCTTGATATGACGAGGGTGTCTTAATTTTGCTTACTTTGGCTCACTGTATTGTATTTAACATTGAGCAATTGCTCCTGCGTGTTCATCGGTGTAAATGTAGCTAAAAAAAATTCATTCGACAAGAATACGAAAAATAGCTATATACTTATTTTATTTTTTTTTAAGGTCTTGATATGACACGGGTGTCTTAATTTGGCTTATTTTGGCTCATTGTATTAAAATTAACATTAAGCAATTGTTCCTGCGTGTTCATCGGTGTAAATGTAGCTAAAAAAAATTCATTCGACAAGAATAAGAAAAATAGCTATTTACTCATTTTATTTTTTTAAAGGTTTTAAAAAGATAAGGGTGTCTAAATTTTGCTTTTTTTGGCTCAATGTATTGCACTTAACATTTAGCAATTGTTCCTGCTTGTTCATCGGTGTAAATGTAGCTAAAAAAAATTCATTCGACAAGAATAAGAAAAATAGCTATTTACTTATTTTATTTTTTTTAAGGGTCTTAAAAAGATATAGGTGTCTTAATTTTGCTTATTTAGGCTCACTGTATTGTACTTAACATTGGACACTTGCTCCTGCGTGTTCATCGGTGTAAGTGTAGCTACAAAAAATTCATTCGACAAGAATACGAAAAATAGCTATATACTTATTTTTTTTTTTTTTAAAGGTCTTGATATGACACGGGTGTCTTAATTTTGCTTATTTTGGCTCATTGTATTGTACTTAACATTGAGCAATTGCTCCTGCGTGTTCATCGGTGTAAATGTAGCTAAAAAAAATTCATTCGACAAGAATTAGAAAATTAGCTATTTACTTATTTTATTTTCTTAAAGGTTTTAAAAAGATATAGGTGTCTTAATTTTGCTTTTTTGGCTCAATGTATTGTACTTAACATTGAACAATTGCTCCTGCGTGTTCATCGGGGTAAATGTAGCTAAAAACAATTCATACGACAAGAATTAGAAAAATAGCTATTTACTTATTTTATTTTTTTTAAAGGTTTTTAAAAGATATAGGTGTCTTAATTTTGCTTATTTTGGCTCAATGTATTGTACTTAACATTGAGCAATTGTTTGTGCGTGTTCATCGGTGTAAATGTAGCTAAAAAAAATTCATTCGACTAGAATAAGAAAAATAGCTATTTACTTATTTTATTTTTTTTAAAGGTCTTAAAAAGATATAGGTGTCTTAATTTTGCTTATTTAGGCTCACTGTATTGTACTTGACATTGAGCAATTGCTCCTGCGTGTTCATCGGTTTAAATGTTGCTAAAAAAAATTCATTCGACAAGAATAAAAAAAATAGCTATTTACTTATTTTATTTTTTTTAAAGGTCTTGATATGACACGGGTGTCTTAATTTGGCTTATTATGGCTCATTGTAATGTAATTAACATTGAGCAATTGCTCCTGCGTGTTCATCGGTGTAAATGTAGCTAAAAAAAATTCATTCGACAAGAATTAGAAAAATAGCTATTTACTTATTTTATTTTTTTAAAGGTTTTAAAAAGATATAGGTGTCTTAATTTTGCTTTTTTTGGCTCAATGTATTGCACTTGACATTGAGCAATTGCCCCTGCGTGTTCATCGGTGTAAATGTAGCTAAAAAAAATTCATTTGACAAGAATAAGAAAAATAGCTATTTACTTATTTTATTTTTTTTAAAGGTGTTAAAAAGATATAGGTGTCTTAATTTTGCTTATTTAGGCTCATTGTATTGTACTTAACATCGGCCACTTGCTCCTGCGTGTTCATCGGTGTAAATGTAGCTACAAAAAATTCATTCGACAAGAATACGAAAAATAGCTATATACTTATTTTATTTTTTTTAAAGGTCTTGATATGACACGGGTGTCTTAAATTGGCTTATTTTGGCTCATTGTATTGTAATTAACATTGAGCAATTGCTCCTGCGTGTTCATCGGTTTAAATGTAGCTAAAAAAAATTCATTCGACAAGAATAAGAAAAATAGCTATTTACTTATTTTATTTTTTTAAAGGTTTTAAAAAGATATAGGTGTCTTAATTTTGCTTATTTTGGCTCATTGTATTATACTTGACATTAAGCAATTGCTCGTGCGTGTTCATCGGTTTAAATGTTGCTAAAAAAAATTCACTCGACAAGAATAAAAAAAATAGCTATTTACTTATTTTATTTTTTTTAAAGGTCTTGATATGATAAGGGTGTCTTAATTTTGCTTATTTTGGCTCATTGTATTGTACTATACATTGAACAATTGCTTCTGCGTGTTCATGGGTGTAAATGTAGCTAAAAAAAATTCATTCGACAAGAATAAGAAAAATAGCTATTTACTTATTTTTTTTTTTTAAAGGTCTTGATATGACAAGGGTGTCTTAATTTGGCTTATTATGGCTCAATGTATTGCACTTGACATTGAGCAATTGCTCCTGCGTGTTCATCGGTGTAAATGAAGCTAAAAAAAATTTATTCGACAAGAATAAGAAAAATAGCTATTTACTTATTTTATTTTTTTTAAAGGTCTTAAAAAGATATAGGTGTCTTAATTTTGCTTATTTAGGCTCACTGTATTGTGCTCAACATCGGCCACTTGCTCTTGCGTGTTCATCGGTGTAAATGTAGCTACAAAAAATTCATTCGACAAGAATACGAAAAATAGCTATATACTTATTTTATTTTTTTTAAAGGTCTTGATATGACGCGGGTGTCTTAAATTGGCTTATTTTGGCTCATTGTATTGTAATTAACATTGAGCAATTGCTCCTGCGTGTTCGTCGGTTTAAATGTTGCTAAAAATATTCATTCGACAAGAATAAAAAAAATAGCTATTTACTTATTTTATTTTTTTAAAGGTCTTGATATGATAAGGGTGTCTTAATTTTGCTTATTTTGGCTCATTGTATTGAAATTAAAATTGAGCAATTGCTCTTGCGTGTTCATCGGTGTAAATGTAGCTACAAAAAATTCATTCGACAAGAATACGAAAAATAGCTATTTACTTATTTTATTTTTTTTAAAGGTCTTGATATGACACGGGTGTCTTAATTTGGCTTGTTTTGGCTCAATGTATTGTAATTAACATTGAGCAATTGTTCCTGCGTGTTCATCAGTGTAAATGTAGCTAAAAAAAATTCATTCGACAAGAATAAGAAAAATAGCTATTTACTTATTTTATTTTTTTTAAAGGTTTTAGAAAGATATAGGTGTCTTAATTTTGCTTATTTTGGCTCAAAGTATTGTACTTAACATTGAGCAATTGTTCCTGCGTGTTCATCGGTGTAAATGTAGCTAAAAAAAATTCATTCGACAAGAATAAGAAAAATAGCTATTTACTTATTTTATTTTTTTTAAAGGTTTTAGAAAGATATAGGTGTCTTAATTTTGCTTATTTTGGCTCATTGTATTGTACTTGACATTAAGCAATTGCTTCTGCGTGTTGATCGGTTTAAATGTTGCTAAAAAAAATTCATTCGACAAGAATAAAAAAAATAGCTATTTACTTATTTTATTTTTTTAAAGGTCTTAAAAAGATATAGGTGTCTTAATTTTGCTTATTTAGGCTCACTGTATTGTGCTTAACATTGGCCACTTGCTCCTGCGTGTTCATCGGTGTAAGTGAAGCTACAAAAAATTCATTCGACAAGAATAAGAAAAATAGCTATATACTTATTTTATTTTTTTTAAAGGTCTTGATATGACACGGGTGTCTTAAATTGGCTTATTTTGGCTCATTGTATTGTACTTAACATTGGCCACTTGCTCCTGCGTGTTCATCGGTGTAAATGTAGCTACAAAAAATTCATTCGACAAGAATACGAAAAATAGCCATTTACTTATTTTATTTTTTTTAAAGGTCTTAAAAAGATATAGGTGTCTTAATTTTGCTTATTTAGGCTCATTGTATTGTACTAAACATTGGCCACTTGCTCCTGCGTGTTCATCGGCTTAAATGTTGCTAAAAAAAATTCATTCGACAAGAATAAAAAAAATAGCTATTTACTTATTTTATTTTTTTAAAGGTCTTGATATGATAAGGGTGTCTTAATTTTGCTTATTTTGGCTCATTGTATTGAAATTAACATTGAGCAATTGCTATTGCGTGTTCATCGGAGTAAATGTAGCTACAAAAAATTCATTCGACAAGAATAAGAAAAATAGCTATTTACTTTTTTTTTATTTTTTTTAAAGGTCTTAAAAAGATATAGGTGTCTTAATTTTGCTTATTTAGGCTCATTGTATTGTACTTGACATTGAGAAATTGCTCCTGCGTGTTCATCGGTTTAAATGTTGCTAAAAAAAATTCATTCGACAAGAATAAAAAAAATAGCTATTTACTTATTTTATTTTTTTTAAAGGTCTTGATATGACACGGGTGTCTTAATTTGGCTTATTATGGCTCATTGTATTGTAATTAACATTGAGCAATTGCTCCTGCGTGTTCATCGGTGTAAATGTAGCTAAAAAAAATTCATTCGACAAGAATTAGAAAAATAGCTATTTACTTATTTTATTTTTTTAAAGGTTTTAAAAAGATATAGGTGTCTTAATTTTGCTTTTTTTGGCTCAATGTATTGCACTTGACATTGAGCAATTGCCCCTGCGTGTTCATCGGTGTAAATGTAGCTAAAAAAAATTCATTTGACAAGAATAAGAAAAATAGCTATTTACTTATTTTATTTTTTTTAAAGGTGTTAAAAAGATATAGGTGTCTTAATTTTGCTTATTTAGGCTCATTGTATTGTACTTAACATCGGCCACTTGCTCCTGCGTGTTCATCGGTGTAAATGTAGCTACAAAAAATTCATTCGACAAGAATACGAAAAATAGCTATATACTTATTTTATTTTTTTTAAAGGTCTTGATATGACACGGGTGTCTTAAATTGGCTTATTTTGGCTCATTGTATTGTAATTAACATTGAGCAATTGCTCCTGCGTGTTCATCGGTTTAAATGTTGCTAAAAAAAATTCATTCGAAAAGAATAAAAAAAATAGCTATTTACTTATTTTATTTTTTTAAAGGTCTTGATATGATAAGGGTGTCTTAATTTTGCTTATTTTGGCTCATTGTATTGAAATTAACCTTGAGCAATTGCTATTGCGTGTTCATCGGTGTAAATGTAGCTACAAAAAATTCATTCGACAAGAATAAGAAAAATAGCTATTTACTTATTTTATTTTTTTTAAAGGTTTAAGAAAGATATAGGTGTCTTAATTTTGCTTATTTTGGCTCAATGTATTGTACTTAACATTGAGCAATTGTTCCTGCGTGTTCATCGGTGTAAATGTAGCTAAAAAAAATTCATTCGACAAGAATAAGAAAAATAGCTATTTACTTATTTTATTTTTTTTAAAGGTTTTAGAAAGATATAGGTGTCTTAATTTTGCTCGTTTTGGCTCAATGTATTGTAATTAACATTGAGCAATTGTTCCTGCGTGTTCATCAGTGTAAATGTAGCTAAAAAAAATTCATTCGACAAGAATAAGAAAAATAGCTATTTACTTATTTTATTTTTTTAAAGGTTTTAAAAAGATATAGGTGTCTTAATTTTGCTTATTTTGGCTCATTGTATTATTCTTGACATTAAGCAATTGCTCGTGCGTGTTCATCGGTTTAAATGTTGCTAAAAAAAATTCACTCGACAAGAATAAAAAAAATAGCTATTTACTTATTTTATTTTTTTTAAAGGTCTTGATATGATAAGGGTGTCTTAATTTTGCTTATTTTGGCTCACTGTATTGTACTAAACATTGAACAATTGCTTCTGCGTGTTCATGGGTGTAAATGTAGCTAAAAAAAATTCATTCGACAAGAATACGAAAAATAGCTATATACTTATTTTATTTTTTTTAAAGGTTTTAGAAAGATATAGGTGTCTTAATTTTGCTTATTTTGGCTCAATGTATTGTACTTAACATTGACCAATTGTATGTGCGTGTTCATCGGTGTAAATGTAGCTAAAAAAAATTCATTCGACAAGAATACGAAAAATAGCTATATACTTATTTTTTTTTTTTTTTAAGGTCTTGATATGACACGGGTGTCTTAATTTGGCTTATTTTGGCTCATTGTATTAAAATTAACATTAAGCAATTGTTCCTGCGTGTTCATCGGTGTAAATGTAGCTAAAAAAAATTCATTCGACAAGAATAAGAAAAATAGCTATTTACTCATTTTATTTTTTTAAAGGTTTTAAAAAGATAAAGGTGTCTAAATTTTGCTTTTTTTGGCTCAATGTATTGCACTTAACATTTAGCAATTGTTCCTGCTTGTTCATCGGTGTAAATGTAGCTAAAAAAAATTCATTCGACAAGAATAAGAAAAATATCTATTTACTTATTTTATTTTTTTTAAGGGTCTTAAAAAGATATAGGTGTCTTAATTTTGCTTATTTAGGCTCACTGTATTGTACTTAACATTGGACACTTGCTCCTGCGTGTTCATCGGTGTAAGTGTAGCTACAAAAAATTCATTCGACAAGAATACGAAAAATAGCTATATACTTATTTTATTTTTCAAAAGGTCTTGATATGACAAGGGTGTCTTAGTTTTGCTTATTTAGGCTCACTGTATTGTACTTAATATTGGCCACTTGCTCCTGCGTGTTCATCGGTGTAAATGTAGCTACTAAAAATTCAATCGATAAGAATACGAAAAATAGCTATTTACTTATTTTATTTTTTTTAAAGGTCTTGATATGACACGGGTGCCTTAATTTGGCTTGTTTTGGCTCAATGTATTGTAATTAACATTGAACAATTGTTCCTGCGTGTTCATCAGTGTAAATGTAGCTAAAAAAATTCATTCGACAAGAATAAAAAAAATAGCTATTTACTTATTTTATTTTTTTTAAAGGTCTTGATATGACACGGGTGTCTTAATTTGGCTTATTATGGCTCAATGTATTGCAATTAACATTGAGCAATTGCTCCTGCGTGTTCATCGGTGTAAATGTAGCTAAAAAAAATTCATTCGACAAGAATTAGAAAAATAGCTATTTACTTATTTAATTTTTTTAAAGGTTTTAAAAAGATATAGGTGTCTTTATTTTGCTTTTTTGGCTCAATGTATTGCACTTGACATTGAGCAATTGCTCCTGCGTGTTCATCGGTGTAAATGTAGCTAAAAAAAATTCATTCGACAAGAATAAGAAAAATAGCTATTTACTTATTTTATTTTTTTTAAAGGTCTTAAAAAGATATAGGTGTCTTAATTTTGCTTATTTAGGCTCACTGTATTGTACTCAACATTGGCCACTTGTAACTGTAAATTGTACTGTACTGTACACTTGTACTGTAAATGTAGCTACAAAAAATTCATTCGACAAGAATACGAAAAATAGCTATATACTTATTTTATTTTTTTTAAAGGTTTTGATATGATATAGGTGTCTTAATTTTGCTTATTTTGGCTCACTGTATTGTACTTAACATTGAGCTATTGCTCCTGCGTGTTCATCGGTGTAAGTGAAGCTACAAAAAATTCATTCGACAAGAATACGAAAAATAGCTATATACTTATTTTATTTTTTTTAAAGGTTTTGATATGATATAGGTGTCTTAATTTTGCTTATTTTGGCTCAATGTATTGTACTCAACATTGAGCAATTGTTTGTGCGTGTTCATCGGTGTAAATGTAGCTAAAAAAATTCATTCGACAAGAATAAGAAAAATAGCTATTTACTTATTTTATTTTTTTTAAAGGTCTTGATATGATAAGGGTGTCTTAATTTTGCTTATTTTGGCTCACTGTATTGTACTTAACATTGAGCTATTGCTCCTGCGTGTTCATCGGTGTAAATGTAGCTAAAAAAAATTCATTCGACAAGAATAAGAAAAATAGCTATTTACTTATTTTATTTTTTTTAAAGGTTTTAAAAAGATATAGGTGTCTTAATTTTACTTATTTTGGCTCAATGTATTGTACTCAACATTGACCAATTGTATGTGCGTGTTCATCGGTGTAAATGTAGCTAAAAAAAATTCATTCGACAAGAATAAGAAAAATAGCTATTTACTTATTTTATTTTTCAAAAGGTCTTGATATGACGAGGGTGTCTTAATTTTGCTTACTTTGGCTCACTGTATTGTATTTAACATTGAGCAATTGCTCCTGCGTGTTCATCGGTGTAAATGTAGCTAAAAAAAATTCATTCGACAAGAATACGAAAAATAGCTATATACTTATTTTATTTTTTTTTTAAGGTCTTGATATGACACGGGTGTCTTAATTTGGCTTATTTTGGCTCATTGTATTGTAATTAACATTGAGCAATTGTTCCTGCGTGTTCATCAGTGTAAATGTAGCTAAAAAAAATTCATTCGACAAGAATAAGAAAAATAGCTATTTACTTATTTTATTTTTTTAAAGGTTTTAAAAAGATATAGGTGTCTTAATTTTGCTTATTTTGGCTCATTGTATTATTCTTGACATTAAGCAATTGCTCGTGCGTGTTCATCGGTTTAAATGTTGCTAAAAAAAATTCACTCGACAAGAATAAAAAAAATAGCTATTTACTTATTTTATTTTTTTTAAAGGTCTTGATATGATAAGGGTGTCTTAATTTTGCTTATTTTGGCTCACTGTATTGTACTAAACATTGAACAATTGCTTCTGCGTGTTCATGGGTGTAAATGTAGCTAAAAAAAATTCATTTGACAAGAATAAGAAAAATAGCTATTTACTTATTTTATTTTTTTTAAAGGTGTTAAAAAGATATAGGTGTCTTAATTTTGCTTATTTAGGCTCATTGTATTGTACTTAACATCGGCCACTTGCTCCTGCGTGTTCATCGGTGTAAATGTAGCTACAAAAAATTCATTCGACAAGAATACGAAAAATAGCTATATACTTATTTTATTTTTTTTAAAGGTCTTGATATGACACGGGTGTCTTAAATTGGCTTATTTTGGCTCATTGTATTGTAATTAACATTGAGCAATTGCTCCTGCGTGTTCATCGGTTTAAATGTTGCTAAAAAAAATTCATTCGAAAAGAATAAAAAAAATAGCTATTTACTTATTTTATTTTTTTAAAGGTCTTGATATGATAAGGGTGTCTTAATTTTGCTTATTTTGGCTCATTGTATTGAAATTAACCTTGAGCAATTGCTATTGCGTGTTCATCGGTGTAAATGTAGCTACAAAAAATTCATTCGACAAGAATAAGAAAAATAGCTATTTACTTATTTTATTTTTTTTAAAGGTTTAAGAAAGATATAGGTGTCTTAATTTTGCTTATTTTGGCTCAATGTATTGTACTTAACATTGAGCAATTGTTCCTGCGTGTTCATCGGTGTAAATGTAGCTAAAAAAAATTCATTCGACAAGAATAAGAAAAATAGCTATTTACTTATTTTATTTTTTTTAAAGGTTTTAGAAAGATATAGGTGTCTTAATTTTGCTCGTTTTGGCTCAATGTATTGTAATTAACATTGAGCAATTGTTCCTGCGTGTTCATCAGTGTAAATGTAGCTAAAAAAAATTCATTCGACAAGAATAAGAAAAATAGCTATTTACTTATTTTATTTTTTTAAAGGTTTTAAAAAGATATAGGTGTCTTAATTTTGCTTATTTTGGCTCATTGTATTATTCTTGACATTAAGCAATTGCTCGTGCGTGTTCATCGGTTTAAATGTTGCTAAAAAAAATTCACTCGACAAGAATAAAAAAAATAGCTATTTACTTATTTTATTTTTTTTAAAGGTCTTGATATGATAAGGGTGTCTTAATTTTGCTTATTTTGGCTCACTGTATTGTACTAAACATTGAACAATTGCTTCTGCGTGTTCATGGGTGTAAATGTAGCTAAAAAAAATTCATTCGACAAGAATACGAAAAATAGCTATATACTTATTTTATTTTTTTTAAAGGTTTTAGAAAGATATAGGTGTCTTAATTTTGCTTATTTTGGCTCAATGTATTGTACTTAACATTGACCAATTGTATGTGCGTGTTCATCGGTGTAAATGTAGCTAAAAAAAATTCATTCGACAAGAATACGAAAAATAGCTATATACTTATTTTTTTTTTTTTTAAGGTCTTGATATGACACGGGTGTCTTAATTTGGCTTATTTTGGCTCATTGTATTAAAATTAACATTAAGCAATTGTTCCTGCGTGTTCATCGGTGTAAATGTAGCTAAAAAAAATTCATTCGACAAGAATAAGAAAAATAGCTATTTACTCATTTTATTTTTTTAAAGGTTTTAAAAAGATAAAGGTGTCTAAATTTTGCTTTTTTTGGCTCAATGTATTGCACTTAACATTTAGCAATTGTTCCTGCTTGTTCATCGGTGTAAATGTAGCTAAAAAAAATTCATTCGACAAGAATAAGAAAAATATCTATTTACTTATTTTATTTTTTTTAAGGGTCTTAAAAAGATATAGGTGTCTTAATTTTGCTTATTTAGGCTCACTGTATTGTACTTAACATTGGACACTTGCTCCTGCGTGTTCATCGGTGTAAGTGTAGCTACAAAAAATTCATTCGACAAGAATACGAAAAATAGCTATATACTTATTTTATTTTTCAAAAGGTCTTGATATGACAAGGGTGTCTTAGTTTTGCTTATTTAGGCTCACTGTATTGTACTTAATATTGGCCACTTGCTCCTGCGTGTTCATCGGTGTAAATGTAGCTACTAAAAATTCAATCGATAAGAATACGAAAAATAGCTATTTACTTATTTTATTTTTTTTAAAGGTCTTGATATGACACGGGTGCCTTAATTTGGCTTGTTTTGGCTCAATGTATTGTAATTAACATTGAACAATTGTTCCTGCGTGTTCATCAGTGTAAATGTAGCTAAAAAAAATTCATTCGACAAGAATAAAAAAAATAGCTATTTACTTATTTTATTTTTTTTAAAGGTCTTGATATGACACGGGTGTCTTAATTTGGCTTATTATGGCTCAATGTATTGCAATTAACATTGAGCAATTGCTCCAGCGTGTTCATCGGTGTAAATGTAGCTAAAAAAAATTCATTCGACAAGAATTAGAAAAATAGCTATTTACTTATTTTATTTTTTTAAAGGTTTTAAAAAGATATAGGTGTCTTTATTTTGCTTTTTTGGCTCAATGTATTGCACTTGACATTGAGCAATTGCTCCTGCGTGTTCATCGGTGTAAATGTAGCTAAAAAAAATTCATTCGACAAGAATAAGAAAAATAGCTATTTACTTATTTTATTTTTTTTAAAGGTCTTAAAAAGATATAGGTGTCTTAATTTTGCTTATTTAGGCTCACTGTATTGTACTCAACATTGGCCACTTGTAACTGTAAATTGTACTGTACTGTACACTTGTACTGTAAATGTAGCTACAAAAAATTCATTCGACAAGAATACGAAAAATAGCTATATACTTATTTTATTTTTTTTAAAGGTTTTGATATGATATAGGTGTCTTAATTTTGCTTATTTTGGCTCACTGTATTGTACTTAACATTGAGCTATTGCTCCTGCGTGTTCATCGGTGTAAGTGAAGCTACAAAAAATTCATTCGACAAGAATACGAAAAATAGCTATATACTTATTTTATTTTTTTTAAAGGTTTTGATATGATATAGGTGTCTTAATTTTGCTTATTTTGGCTCAATGTATTGTACTCAACATTGAGCAATTGTTTGTGCGTGTTCATCGGTGTAAATGTAGCTAAAAAAATTCATTCGACAAGAATAAGAAAAATAGCTATTTACTTATTTTATTTTTTTTAAAGGTCTTGATATGATAAGGGTGTCTTAATTTTGCTTATTTTGGCTCACTGTATTGTACTTAACATTGAGCTATTGCTCCTGCGTGTTCATCGGTGTAAATGTAGCTAAAAAAAATTCATTCGACAAGAATAAGAAAAATAGCTATTTACTTATTTTATTTTTTTTAAAGGTTTTAAAAAGATATAGGTGTCTTAATTTTACTTATTTTGGCTCAATGTATTGTACTCAACATTGACCAATTGTATGTGCGTGTTCATCGGTGTAAATGTAGCTAAAAAAAATTCATTCGACAAGAATAAGAAAAATAGCTATTTACTTATTTTATTTTTCAAAAGGTCTTGATATGACGAGGGTGTCTTAATTTTGCTTACTTTGGCTCACTGTATTGTATTTAACATTGAGCAATTGCTCCTGCGTGTTCATCGGTGTAAATGTAGCTAAAAAAAATTCATTCGACAAGAATACGAAAAATAGCTATATACTTATTTTATTTTTTTTTTAAGGTCTTGATATGACACGGGTGTCTTAATTTGGCTTATTTTGGCTCATTGTATTAAAATTAACATTAAGCAATTGTTCCTGCGTGTTCATCGGTGTAAATGTAGCTAAAAAAAATTCATTCGACAAGAATAAGAAAAATAGCTATTTACTCATTTTATTTTTTTATTGGTTTTAAAAAGATAAAGGTGTCTAAATTTTGCTTTTTTTGGCTCAATGTATTGCACTTAACATTTAGCAATTGTTCCTGCTTGTTCATCGGTGTAAATGTAGCTAAAAAAAATTCATTCGACAAGAATAAGAAAAATAGCTATTTACTTATTTTATTTTTTTTAAGGGTCTTAAAAAGATATAGGTGTCTTAATTTTGCTTATTTAGGCTCACTGTATTGTACTTAACATTGGACACTTGCTCCTGCGTGTTCATCGGTGTAAGTGTAGCTACAAAAAATTCATTCGACAAGAATACGAAAAATAGCTATATACTTATTTTTTTTTTTTTAAAGGTCTTGATATGACACGGGTGTCTTAAATTGGCTTATTTTGGCTCATTGTATTGTAACTAACATTGAGCAATTGCTCCTGCGTGTTCATCGGTTTAAATGTTGCTAAAAAAAATTCATTCGACAAGAATAAAAAAAATAGCTATTTACTTATTTTATTTTTTTATGGGTCTTGATATGATAAGGGTGTCTTAATTTTGCTTATTTTGGCTCATTGTATTGTACTTAACATTGAGCAATTGCTCCTGCGTGTTCATCGGTGTAAATGTAGCTAAAAAAAATTCATTCGACAAGAATTAGAAAATTAGCTATTTACTTATTTTATTTTCTTAAAGGTTTTAAAAAGATATAGGTGTCTTAATTTTGCTTTTTTGGCTCAATGTATTGTACTTAACATTGAACAATTGCTCATGCGTGTTCATCGGGGTAAATGTAGCTAAAAACAATTCATACGACAAGAATTAGAAAAATAGCTATTTACTTATTTTATTTTTTTTAAAGGTTTTTAAAAGATATAGGTGTCTTAATTTTGCTTATTTTGGCTCAATGTATTGTACTTAACATTGAGCAATTGTTTGTGCGTGTTCATCGGTGTAAATGTAGCTAAAAAAAATTCATTCGACTAGAATAAGAAAAATAGCTATTTACTTATTTTATTTTTTTTAAAGGTCTTAAAAAGATATAGGTGTCTTAATTTTGCTTATTTAGGCTCACTGTATTGTACTTGACATTGAGCAATTGCTCCTGCGTGTTCATCGGTTTAAATGTTGCTAAAAAAAATTCATTCGACAAGAATAAAAAAAATAGCTATTTACTTATTTTATTTTTTTTAAAGGTCTTGATATGACACGGGTGTCTTAATTTGGCTTATTATGGCTCATTGTAATGTAGTTAACATTGAGCAATTGCTCCTGCGTGTTCATCGGTGTAAATGTAGCTAAAAAAAATTCATTCGACAAGAATTAGAAAAATAGCTATTTACTTATTTTATTTTTTTAAAGGTTTTAAAAAGATATAGGTGTCTTAATTTTGCTTTTTTTGGCTCAATGTATTGCACTTGACATTGAGCAATTGCCCCTGCGTGTTCATCGGTGTAAATGTAGCTAAAAAAAATTCATTTGACAAGAATAAGAAAAATAGCTATTTACTTATTTTATTTTTTTTAAAGGTGTTTAAAAGATATAGGTGTCTTAATTTTGCTTATTTAGGCTCATTGTATTGTACTTAACATCGGCCACTTGCTCCTGCGTGTTCATCGGTGTAAATGTAGCTACAAAAAATTCATTCGACAAGAATACGAAAAATAGCTATATACTTATTTTATTTTTTTTAAAGGTCTTGATATGACACGGGTGTCTTAAATTGGCTTATTTTGGCTCATTGTATTGTAATTAACATTGAGCAATTGCTCCTGCGTGTTCATCGGTTTAAATGTAGCTAAAAAAAATTCATTCGACAAGAATAAGAAAAATAGCTATTTACTTATTTTATTTTTTTTAAAGGTTTTAGAAAGATATAGGTGTCTTAATTTTGCTCGTTTTGGCTCAATGTATTGTAATTAACATTGAGCAATTGTTCCTGCGTGTTCATCAGTGTAAATGTAGCTAAAAAAAATTCATTCGACAAGAATAAGAAAAATAGCTATTTACTTATTTTATTTTTTTAAAGGTTTTAAAAAGATATAGGTGTCTTAATTTTGCTTATTTTGGCTCATTGTATTATACTTGACATTAAGCAATTGTTTGTGCGTGTTCATCGGTGTAAATGTAGCTAAAAAAATTCATTCGACAAGAATAAGAAAAATAGCTATTTACTTATTTTATTTTTTTTAAAGGTCTTGATATGATAAGGGTGTCTTAATTTTGCTTATTTTGGCTCACTGTATTGTACTTAACATTGAGCTATTGCTCCTGCGTGTTCATCGGTGTAAATGTAGCTAAAAAAAATTCATTCGACAAGAATAAGAAAAATAGCTATTTACTTATTTTATTTTTTTTAAAGGTTTTAAAAAGATATAGGTGTCTTAATTTTACTTATTTTGGCTCAATGTATTGTACTCAACATTGACCAATTGTATGTGCGTGTTCATCGGTGTAAATGTAGCTAAAAAAAATTCATTCGACAAGAATAAGAAAAATAGCTATTTACTTATTTTATTTTTCAAAAGGTCTTGATATGACGAGGGTGTCTTAATTTTGCTTACTTTGGCTCACTGTATTGTATTTAACATTGAGCAATTGCTCCTGCGTGTTCATCGGTGTAAATGTAGCTAAAAAAAATTCATTCGACAAGAATACGAAAAATAGCTATATACTTATTTTATTTTTTTTTTAAGGTCTTGATATGACACGGGTGTCTTAATTTGGCTTATTTTGGCTCATTGTATTAAAATTAACATTAAGCAATTGTTCCTGCGTGTTCATCGGTGTAAATGTAGCTAAAAAAAATTCATTCGACAAGAATAAGAAAAATAGCTATTTACTCATTTTATTTTTTTATTGGTTTTAAAAAGATAAAGGTGTCTAAATTTTGCTTTTTTTGGCTCAATGTATTGCACTTAACATTTAGCAATTGTTCCTGCTTGTTCATCGGTGTAAATGTAGCTAAAAAAAATTCATTCGACAAGAATAAGAAAAATAGCTATTTACTTATTTTATTTTTTTAAGGGTCTTAAAAAGATATAGGTGTCTTAATTTTGCTTATTTAGGCTCACTGTATTGTACTTAACATTGGACACTTGCTCCTGCGTGTTCATCGGTGTAAGTGTAGCTACAAAAAATTCATTCGACAAGAATACGAAAAATAGCTATATACTTATTTTTTTTTTTTTAAAGGTCTTGATATGACACGGGTGTCTTAAATTGGCTTATTTTGGCTCATTGTATTGTAACTAACATTGAGCAATTGCTCCTGCGTGTTCATCGGTTTAAATGTTGCTAAAAAAAATTCATTCGACAAGAATAAAAAAAATAGCTATTTACTTATTTTATTTTTTTATGGGTCTTGATATGATAAGGGTGTCTTAATTTTGCTTATTTTGGCTCATTGTATTGTACTTAACATTGAGCAATTGCTCCTGCGTGTTCATCGGTGTAAATGTAGCTAAAAAAAATTCATTCGACAAGAATTAGAAAATTAGCTATTTACTTATTTTATTTTCTTAAAGGTTTTAAAAAGATATAGGTGTCTTAATTTTGCTTTTTTGGCTCAATGTATTGTACTTAACATTGAACAATTGCTCATGCGTGTTCATCGGGGTAAATGTAGCTAAAAACAATTCATACGACAAGAATTAGAAAAATAGCTATTTACTTATTTTATTTTTTTTAAAGGTTTTTAAAAGATATAGGTGTCTTAATTTTGCTTATTTTGGCTCAATGTATTGTACTTAACATTGAGCAATTGTTTGTGCGTGTTCATCGGTGTAAATGTAGCTAAAAAAAATTCATTCGACTAGAATAAGAAAAATAGCTATTTACTTATTTTATTTTTTTTAAAGGTCTTAAAAAGATATAGGTGTCTTAATTTTGCTTATTTAGGCTCACTGTATTGTACTTGACATTGAGCAATTGCTCCTGCGTGTTCATCGGTTTAAATGTTGCTAAAAAAAATTCATTCGACAAGAATAAAAAAAATAGCTATTTACTTATTTTATTTTTTTTAAAGGTCTTGATATGACACGGGTGTCTTAATTTGGCTTATTATGGCTCATTGTAATGTAATTAACATTGAGCAATTGCTCCTGCGTGTTCATCGGTGTAAATGTAGCTAAAAAAAATTCATTCGACAAGAATTAGAAAAATAGCTATTTACTTATTTTATTTTTTTAAAGGTTTTAAAAAGATATAGGTGTCTTAATTTTGCTTTTTTTGGCTCAATGTATTGCACTTGACATTGAGCAATTGCCCCTGCGTGTTCATCGGTGTAAATGTAGCTAAAAAAAATTCATTTGACAAGAATAAGAAAAATAGCTATTTACTTATTTTATTTTTTTTAAAGGTCTTGATATGACACGGGTGTCTTAAATTGGCTTATTTTGGCTCATTGTATTGTAATTAACATTGAGCAATTGCTCCTGCGTGTTCATCGGTTTAAATGTAGCTAAAAAAAATTCATTCGACAAGAATAAGAAAAATAGCTATTTACTTATTTTATTTTTTTTAAAGGTTTTAGAAAGATATAGGTGTCTTAATTTTGCTCGTTTTGGCTCAATGTATTGTAATTAACATTGAGCAATTGTTCCTGCGTGTTCATCAGTGTAAATGTAGCTAAAAAAAATTCATTCGACAAGAATAAGAAAAATAGCTATTTACTTATTTTATTTTTTTAAAGGTTTTAAAAAGATATAGGTGTCTTAATTTTGCTTATTTTGGCTCATTGTATTATACTTGACATTAAGCAATTGCTCGTGCGTGTTCATCGGTTTAAATGTTGCTAAAAAAAATTCACTCGACAAGAATAAAAAAAATAGCTATTTACTTATTTTATTTTTTTTAAAGGTCTTGATATGATAAGGGTGTCTTAATTTTGCTTATTTTGGCTCATTGTATTGTACTATACATTGAACAATTGCTTCTGCGTGTTCATGGGTGTAAATGTAGCTAAAAAAAATTCATTCGACAAGAATAAGAAAAATAGCTAATTACTTATTTTTTTTTTTTAAAGGTCTTGATATGACAAGGGTGTCTTAATTTGGCTTATTATGGCTCAATGTATTGCACTTGACATTGAGCAATTGCTCCTGCGTGTTCATCGGTGTAAATGAAGCTAAAAAAAATTTATTCGACAAGAATAAGAAAAATAGCTATTTACTTATTTTATTTTTTTTAAAGGTCTTAAAAAGATATAGGTGTCTTAATTTTGCTTATTTAGGCTCACTGTATTGTGCTTAACATCGGCCACTTGCTCTTGCGTGTTCATCGGTGTAAATGTAGCTACAAAAAATTCATTCGACAAGAATACGAAAAATAGCTATATACTTATTTTATTTTTTTTAAAGGTCTTGATATGACGCGGGTGTCTTAAATTGGCTTATTTTGGCTCATTGTATTGTAATTAACTTTGAGCAATTGCTCCTGCGTGTTCGTCGGTTTAAATGTTGCTAAAAATATTCATTCGACAAGAATAAAAAAAATAGCTATTTACTTATTTTATTTTTTTAAAGGTCTTGATATGATAAGGGTGTCTTAATTTTGCTTATTTTGGCTCATTGTATTGAAATTAACATTGAGCAATTGCTCTTGCGTGTTCATCGGTGTAAATGTAGCTACAAAAAATTCATTCGACAAGAATACGAAAAATAGCTATTTACTTATTTTATTTTTTTTAAAGGTCTTGATATGACACGGGTGTCTTAATTTGGCTTGTTTTGGCTCAATGTATTGTACTCAACATTGAGCAATTGTTTGTGCGTGTTCATCGGTGTAAATGTAGCTAAAAAAAATTCATTCGACAAGAATAAGAAAAATAGCTATTTACTTATTTTATTTTTTTTAAAGGTCTTGATATGATAAGGGTGTCTTAATTTTGCTTATTTTGGCTCACTGTATTGTACTTAACATTGAGCTATTGCTCCTGCGTGTTCATCGGTGTAATTGTAGCTGAAAAAAATTCATTCGACAAGAATAAGAAAAATAGCTATTTACTTATTTTATTTTTTTTAAAGGTTTTAAAAAGATATAGGTGTCTTAATTTTACTTATTTTGGCTCAATGTATTGTACTTAACATTGACCAATTGTATGTGCGTGTTCATCGGTGTAAATGTAGCTAAAAAAAATTCATTCGACAAGAATAAGAAAAATAGCTATTTACTTATTTTATTTTTCAAAAGGTCTTGATATGACGAGGGTGTCTTAATTTTGCTTACTTTGGCTCACTGTATTGTATTTAACATTGAGCAATTGCTCCTGCGTGTTCATCGGTGTAAATGTAGCTAAAAAAAATTCATTCGACAAGAATACGAAAAATAGCTATATACTTATTTTATTTTTTTTTAAGGTCTTGATATGACACGGGTGTCTTAATTTGGCTTATTTTGGCTCATTGTATTAAAATTAACATTAAGCAATTGTTCCTGCGTGTTCATCGGTGTAAATGTAGCTAAAAAAAATTCATTCGACAAGAATAAGAAAAATAGCTATTTACTCATTTTATTTTTTTAAAGGTTTTAAAAAGATAAGGGTGTCTAAATTTTGCTTTTTTTGGCTCAATGTATTGCACTTAACATTTAGCAATTGTTCCTGCTTGTTCATCGGTGTAAATGTAGCTAAAAAAAATTCATTCGACAAGAATAAGAAAAATAGCTATTTACTTATTTTATTTTTTTTAAGGGTCTTAAAAAGATATAGGTGTCTTAATTTTGCTTATTTAGGCTCACTGTATTGTACTTAACATTGGACACTTGCTCCTGCGTGTTCATCGGTGTAAGTGTAGCTACAAAAAATTCATTCGACAAGAATACGAAAAATAGCTATATACTTATTTTTTTTTTTTTAAAGGTCTTGATATGACACGGGTGTCTTAAATTGGCTTATTTTGGCTCATTGTATTGTAGCTAACATCGAGCAATTGCTCCTGCGTGTTCATCGGTTTAAATGTTGCTAAAAAAAATTCATTCGACAAGAATAAAAAAAATAGCTATTTACTTATTTTATTTTTTTATGGGTCTTGATATGATAAGGGTGTCTTAATTTTGCTTATTTTGGCTCATTGTATTGTACTTAACATTGAGCAATTGCTCCTGCGTGTTCATCGGTGTAAATGTAGCTAAAAAAAATTCATTCGACAAGAATTAGAAAATTAGCTATTTACTTATTTTATTTTCTTAAAGGTTTTAAAAAGATATAGGTGTCTTAATTTTGCTTTTTTGGCTCAATGTATTGTACTTAACATTGAACAATTGCTCCTGCGTGTTCATCGGGGTAAATGTAGCTAAAAACAATTCATACGACAAGAATTAGAAAAATAGCTATTTACTTATTTTATTTTTTTTAAAGGTTTTTAAAAGATATAGGTGTCTTAATTTTGCTTATTTTGGCTCAATGTATTGTACTTAACATTGAGCAATTGTTTGTGCGTGTTCATCGGTGTAAATGTAGCTAAAAAAAATTCATTCGACTAGAATAAGAAAAATAGCTATTTACTTATTTTATTTTTTTTAAAGGTCTTAAAAAGATATAGGTGTCTTAATTTTGCTTATTTAGGCTCACTGTATTGTACTTGACATTGAGCAATTGCTCCTGCGTGTTCATCGGTTTAAATGTTGCTAAAAAAAATTCATTCGACAAGAATAAAAAAAATAGCTATTTACTTATTTTATTTTTTTTAAAGGTCTTGATATGACACGGGTGTCTTAATTTGGCTTATTATGGCTCATTGTAATGTAATTAACATTGAGCAATTGCTCCTGCGTGTTCATCGGTGTAAATGTAGCTAAAAAAAATTCATTCGACAAGAATTAGAAAAATAGCTATTTACTTATTTTATTTTTTTAAAGGTTTTAAAAAGATATAGGTGTCTTAATTTTGCTTTTTTTGGCTCAATGTATTGCACTTGACATCGAGCAATTGCCCCTGCGTGTTCATCGGTGTAAATGTAGCTAAAAAAAATTCATTTGACAAGAATAAGAAAAATAGCTATTTACTTATTTTATTTTTTTTAAAGGTGTTAAAAAGATATAGGTGTCTTAATTTTGCTTATTTAGGCTCATTGTATTGTACTTAACATCGGCCACTTGCTCCTGCGTGTTCATCGGTGTAAATGTAGCTACAAAAAATTCATTCGACAAGAATACGAAAAATAGCTATATACTTATTTTATTTTTTTTAAAGGTCTTGATATGACACGGGTGTCTTAAATTGGCTTATTTTGGCTCATTGTATTGTAATTAACATTGAGCAATTGCTCCTGCGTGTTCATCGGTTTAAATGTAGCTAAAAAAAATTCATTCGACAAGAATAAGAAAAATAGCTATTTACTTATTTTATTTTTTTTAAAGGTTTTAGAAAGATATAGGTGTCTTAATTTTGCTCGTTTTGGCTCAATGTATTGTAATTAACATTGAGCAATTGTTCCTGCGTGTTCATCAGTGTAAATGTAGCTAAAAAAAATTCATTCGACAAGAATAAGAAAAATAGCTATTTACTTATTTTATTTTTTTAAAGGTTTTAAAAAGATATAGGTGTCTTAATTTTGCTTATTTTGGCTCATTGTATTATACTTGACATTAAGCAATTGCTCGTGCGTGTTCATCGGTTTAAATGTTGCTAAAAAAAATTCACTCGACAAGAATAAAAAAAATAGCTATTTACTTATTTTATTTTTTTTAAAGGTCTTGATATGATAAGGGTGTCTTAATTTTGCTTATTTTGGCTCATTGTATTGTACTATACATTGAACAATTGCTTCTGCGTGTTCATGGGTGTAAATGTAGCTAAAAAAAATTCATTCGACAAGAATAAGAAAAATAGCTATTTACTTATTTTTTTTTTTTAAAGGTCTTGATATGACAAGGGTGTCTTAATTTGGCTTATTATGGCTCAATGTATTGCACTTGACATTGAGCAATTGCTCCTGCGTGTTCATCGGTGTAAATGAAGCTAAAAAAAATTTATTCGACAAGAATAAGAAAAATAGCTATTTACTTATTTTATTTTTTTTAAAGGTCTTAAAAAGATATAGGTGTCTTAATTTTGCTTATTTAGGCTCACTGTATTGTGCTTAACATCGGCCACTTGCTCTTTCGTGTTCATCGGTGTAAATGTAGCTACAAAAAATTCATTCGACAAGAATACGAAAAATAGCTATATACTTATTTTATTTTTTTTAAAGGTCTTGATATGACGCGGGTGTCTTAAATTGGCTTATTTTGGCTCATTGTATTGTAATTAACATTGAGCAATTGCTCCTGCGTGTTCGTCGGTTTAAATGTTGCTAAAAATATTCATTCGACAAGAATAAAAAAAATAGCTATTTACTTATTTTATTTTTTTAAAGGTCTTGATATGATAAGGGTGTCTTAATTTTGCTTATTTTGGCTCATTGTATTGAAATTAAAATTGAGCAATTGCTCTTGCGTGTTCATCGGTGTAAATGTAGCTACAAAAAATTCATTCGACAAGAATACGAAAAATAGCTATTTACTTATTTTATTTTTTTTAAAGGTCTTGATATGACACGGGTGTCTTAATTTGGCTTGTTTTGGCTCAATGTATTGTAATTAACATTGAGCAATTGTTCCTGCGTGTTCATCAGTGTAAATGTAGCTAAAAAAAATTCATTCGACTAGAATAAGAAAAATAGCTATTTACTTATTTTATTTTTTTTAAAGGTTTTAGAAAGATATAGGTGTCTTAATTTTGCTTATTTTGGCTCAATGTATTGTACTTAACATTGAGCAATTGTTCCTGCGTGTTCATCGGTGTAAATGTAGCTAAAAAAAATTCATTCGACAAGAATAAGAAAAATAGCTATTTACTTATTTTATTTTTTTTAAAGGTTTTAGAAAGATATAGGTGTCTTAATTTTGCTTATTTTGGCTCATTGTATTGTACTTGACATTAAGCAATTGCTTCTGCGTGTTGATCGGTTTAAATGTTGCTAAAAAAAATTCATTCGACAAGAATAAAAAAAATAGCTATTTACTTATTTTATTTTTTTAAAGGTCTTAAAAAGATATAGGTGTCTTAATTTTGCTTATTTAGGCTCACTGTATTGTGCTTAACATTGGCCACTTGCTCCTGCGTGTTCATCGGTGTAAGTGAAGCTACAAAAAATTCATTCGACAAGAATAAGAAAAATAGCTATATACTTATTTTATTTTTTTTAAAGGTCTTGATATGACACGGGTGTCTTAAATTGGCTTATTTTGGCTCATTGTATTGTACTTAACATTGGCCACTTGCTCCTGCGTGTTCATCGGTGTAAATGTAGCTACAAAAAATTCATTCGACAAGAATACGAAAAATAGCCATTTACTTATTTTATTTTTTTTAAAGGTCTTAAAAAGATATAGGTGTCTTAATTTTGCTTATTTAGGCTCATTGTATTGTACTAAACATTGGCCACTTGCTCCTGCGTGTTCATCGGCTTAAATGTTGCTAAAAAAAATTCATTCGACAAGAATAAAAAAAATAGCTATTTACTTATTTTATTTTTTTAAAGGTCTTGATATGATAAGGGTGTCTTAATTTTGCTTATTTTGGCTCATTGTATTGAAATTAACATTGAGCAATTGCTATTGCGTGTTCATCGGAGTAAATGTAGCTACAAAAAATTCATTCGACAAGAATAAGAAAAATAGCTATTTACTTTTTTTTTATTTTTTTTAAAGGTCTTAAAAAGATATAGGTGTCTTAATTTTGCTTATTTAGGCTCATTGTATTGTACTTGACATTGAGCAATTGCTCCTGCGTGTTCATCGGTTTAAATGTTGCTAAAAAAAATTCATTCGACAAGAATAAAAAAAATAGCTATTTACTTATTTTATTTTTTTTAAAGGTCTTGATATGACACGGGTGTCTTAATTTGGCTTATTATGGCTCATTGTATTGTAATTAACATTGAGCAATTGCTCCTGCGTGTTCATCGGTGTAAATGTAGCTAAAAAAAATTCATTCGACAAGAATTAGAAAAATAGCTATTTACTTATTTTATTTTTTTAAAGGTTTTAAAAAGATATAGGTGTCTTAATTTTGCTTTTTTTGGCTCAATGTATTGCACTTGACATTGAGCAATTGCCCCTGCGTGTTCATCGGTGTAAATGTAGCTAAAAAAAATTCATTTGACAAGAATAAGAAAAATAGCTATTTACTTATTTTATTTTTTTTAAAGGTGTTAAAAAGATATAGGTGTCTTAATTTTGCTTATTTAGGCTCATTGTATTGTACTTAACATCGGCCACTTGCTCCTGCGTGTTCATCGGTGTAAATGTAGCTACAAAAAATTCATTCGACAAGAATACGAAAAATAGCTATATACTTATTTTATTTTTTTTAAAGGTCTTGATATGACACGGGTGTCTTAAATTGGCTTATTTTGGCTCATTGTATTGTAATTAACATTGAGCAATTGCTCCTGCGTGTTCATCGGTTTAAATGTTGCTAAAAAAAATTCATTCGAAAAGAATAAAAAAAATAGCTATTTACTTATTTTATTTTTTTAAAGGTCTTGATATGATAAGGGTGTCTTAATTTTGCTTATTTTGGCTCATTGTATTGAAATTAACCTTGAGCAATTGCTATTGCGTGTTCATCGGTGTAAATGTAGCTACAAAAAATTCATTCGACAAGAATAAGAAAAATAGCTATTTACTTATTTTATTTTTTTTAAAGGTTTAAGAAAGATATAGGTGTCTTAATTTTGCTTATTTTGGCTCAATGTATTGTACTTAACATTGAGCAATTGTTCCTGCGTGTTCATCGGTGTAAATGTAGCTAAAAAAAATTCATTCGACATGAATAAGAAAAATAGCTATTTACTTATTTTATTTTTTTTAAAGGTTTTAGAAAGATATAGGTGTCTTAATTTTGCTCGTTTTGGCTCAATGTATTGTAATTAACATTGAGCAATTGTTCCTGCGTGTTCATCAGTGTAAATGTAGCTAAAAAAAATTCATTCGACAAGAATAAGAAAAATAGCTATTTACTTATTTTATTTTTTTAAAGGTTTTAAAAAGATATAGGTGTCTTAATTTTGCTTATTTTGGCTCATTGTATTATTCTTGACATTAAGCAATTGCTCGTGCGTGTTCATCGGTTTAAATGTTGCTAAAAAAAATTCACTCGACAAGAATAAAAAAAATAGCTATTTACTTATTTTATTTTTTTTAAAGGTCTTGATATGATAAGGGTGTCTTAATTTTGCTTATTTTGGCTCACTGTATTGTACTAAACATTGAACAATTGCTTCTGCGTGTTCATGGGTGTAAATGTAGCTAAAAAAAATTCATTTGACAAGAATAAGAAAAATAGCTATTTACTTATTTTTTTTTTTTTAAAGGTCTTGATATGACAAGGGTGTTTTAATTTGGCTTATTATGGCTCATTGTATTGCACTTGACATTGAGCAATTGTTTGTGCGTGTTCTTCGGTGTAAATGTAGCTAAAAAAAATTCATTCGACTAGAATAAGAAAAATAGCTATTTACTTATTTTATTTTTTTTAAAGGTCTTTAAAAGATATAGGTGTCTTAATTTTGCTTATTTAGGCTCACTGTATTGTACTTGACATTGAGCAATTGCTCCTGCGTGTTCATCGGTTTAAATGTTGCTAAAAAAAATTCATTCGACAAGAATAAAAAAAATAGCTATTTACTTATTTTATTTTTTTTAAAGGTCTTGATATGACACGGGTGTCTTAATTTGGCTTATTATGGCTCATTGTAATGTAATTAACATTGAGCAATTGCTCCTGCGTGTTCATCGGTGTAAATGTAGCTAAAAAAAATTCATTCGACAAGAATTAGAAAAATAGCTATTTACTTATTTTATTTTTTTAAAGGTTTTAAAAAGATATAGGTGTCTTAATTTTGCTTTTTTTGGCTCATTGTATTGCACTTGACATTGAGCAATTGCCCCTGCGTGTTCATCGGTGTAAATGTAGCTAAAAAAAATTCATTTGACAAGAATAAGAAAAATAGCTATTTACTTATTTTATTTTTTTTAAAGGTGTTAAAAAGATATAGGTGTCTTAATTTTGCTTATTTAGGCTCATTGTATTGTACTTAACATCGGCCACTTGCTCCTGCGTGTTCATCGGTGTAAATGTAGCTACAAAAAATTCATTCGACAAGAATACGAAAAATAGCTATATACTTATTTTATTTTTTTTAAAGGTCTTGATATGACACGGGTGTCTTAAATTGGCTTATTTTGGCTCATTGTATTGTAATTAACATTGAGCAATTGCTCCTGCGTGTTCATCGGTTTAAATGTAGCTAAAAAAAATTCATTCGACAAGAATAAGAAAAATAGCTATTTACTTATTTTATTTTTTTTAAAGGTTTTAGAAAGATATAGGTGTCTTAATTTTGCTCGTTTTGGCTCAATGTATTGTAATTAACATTGAGCAATTGTTCCTGCGTGTTCATCAGTGTAAATGTAGCTAAAAAAAATTCATTCGACAAGAATAAGAAAAATAGCTATTTACTTATTTTATTTTTTTAAAGGTTTTAAAAAGATATAGGTGTCTTAATTTTGCTTATTTTGGCTCATTGTATTGTACTATACATTGAACAATTGCTTCTGCGTGTTCATGGGTGTAAATGTAGCTAAAAAAAATTCATTCGACAAGAATAAGAAAAATAGCTATTTACTTATTTTTTTTTTTTAAAGGTCTTGATATGACAAGGGTGTCTTAATTTGGCTTATTATGGCTCAATGTATTGCACTTGACATTGAGCAATTGCTCCTGCGTGTTCATCGGTGTAAATGAAGCTACAAAAAATTTATTCGACAAGAATAAGAAAAATAGCTATTTACTTATTTTATTTTTTTTAAAGGTCTTAAAAAGATATAGGTGTCTTAATTTTGCTTATTTAGGCTCACTGTATTGTGCTTAACATTGGCCACTTGCTCCTGCGTGTTCATCGGTGTAAGTGAAGCTACAAAAAATTCATTCGACAAGAATACGAAAAATAGCTATATACTTATTTTATTTTTTTTAAAGGTCTTGATATGACACGGGTGTCTTAAATTGGCTTATTTTGGCTCATTGTATTGTACTTAACATTGGCCACTTGCTCCTGCGTGTTCATCGGTGTAAATGTAGCTACAAAAAATTCATTCGACAAGAATACGAAAAATAGCCATTTACATATTTTATTTTTTTTAAAGGTCTTAAAAAGATATAGGTGTCTTAATTTTGCTTATTTAGGCTCATTGTATTGTACTAAACATTGGCCACTTGCTCCTGCGTGTTCATCGGCTTAAATGTTGCTAAAAAAAATTCATTCGACAAGAATAAAAAAAATAGCTATTTACTTATTTTATTTTTTTAAAGGTCTTGATATGATAAGGGTGTCTTAATTTTGCTTATTTTGGCTCATTGTATTGAAATTAACATTGAGCAATTGCTATTGCGTGTTCATCGGAGTAAATGTAGCTACAAAAAATTCATTCGACAAGAATAAGAAAAATAGCTATTTACTTTTTTTTTTATTTTTTTTAAAGGTCTTAAAAAGATATAGGTGTCTTAATTTTGCTTATTTAGGCTCATTGTATTGTACTTGACATTGAGCAATTGCTCCTGCGTGTTCATCGGTTTAAATGTTGCTAAAAAAAATTCATTCGACAAGAATAAAAAAAATAGCTATTTACTTATTTTATTTTTTTTAAAGGTCTTGATATGACACGGGTGTCTTAATTTGGCTTATTATGGCTCATTGTATTGTAATTAACATTGAGCAATTGCCCCTGCGTGTTCATCGGTGTAAATGTAGCTAAAAAAAATTCATTTGACAAGAATAAGAAAAATAGCTATTTACTTATTTTATTTTTTTTAAAGGTGTTAAAAAGATATAGGTGTCTTAATTTTGCTTATTTAGGCTCATTGTATTGTACTTAACATCGGCCACTTGCTCCTGCGTGTTCATCGGTGTAAATGTAGCTACAAAAAATTCATTCGACAAGAATACGAAAAATAGCTATATACTTATTTTATTTTTTTTAAAGGTCTTGATATGACACGGGTGTCTTAAATTGGCTAATTTTGGCTCATTGTATTGTAATTAACATTGAGCAATTGCTCCTGCGTGTTCATCGGTTTAAATGTTGCTAAAAAAAATTCATTCGAAAAGAATAAAAAAAATAGCTATTTACTTATTTTATTTTTTTAAAGGTCTTGATATGATAAGGGTGTCTTAATTTTGCTTATTTTGGCTCATTGTATTGAAATTAACCTTGAGCAATTGCTATTGCGTGTTCATCGGTGTAAATGTAGCTACAAAAAATTCATTCGACAAGAATAAGAAAAATAGCTATTTACTTATTTTATTTTTTTTAAAGGTTTAAGAAAGATATAGGTGTCTTAATTTTGCTTATTTTGGCTCAATGTATTGTACTTAACATTGAGCAATTGTTCCTGCGTGTTCATCGGTGTAAATGTAGCTAAAAAAATTCATTCGACAAGAATAAGAAAAATAGCTATTTACTTATTTTATTTTTTTTAAAGGTTTTAGAAAGATATAGGTGTCTTAATTTTGCTCGTTTTGGCTCAATGTATTGTAATTAACATTGAGCAATTGTTCCTGCGTGTTCATCAGTGTAAATGTAGCTAAAAAAAATTCATTCGACAAGAATAAGAAAAATAGCTATTTACTTATTTTATTTTTTTAAAGGTTTTAAAAAGATATAGGTGTCTTAATTTTGCTTATTTTGATTCATTGTATTATTCTTGACATTAAGCAATTGCTCGTGCGTGTTCATCGGTTTAAATGTTGCTAAAAAAAATTCACTCGACAAGAATAAAAAAAATAGCTATTTACTTATTTTATTTTTTTTAAAGGTCTTGATATGATAAGGGTGTCTTAATTTTGCTTATTTTGGCTCATTGTATTGTACTAAACATTGAACAATTGCTTCTGCGTGTTCATGGGTGTAAATGTAGCTAAAAAAAATTCATTCGACAAGAATAAGAAAAATAGCTATTTACTTATTTTTTTTTTTTTAAAGGTCTTGATATGACAAGGGTGTTTTAATTTGGCTTATTATGGCTCAATGTATTGCACTTGACATTGAGCAATTGCTCCTGCGTGTTCATCGGTGTAAATGAAGCTAAAAAAAATTTATTCGACAAGAATAAGAAAAATAGCTATTTACTTATTTTTTTTTTTTTAAAGGTCTTGATATGACAAGGGTGTTTTAATTTGGCTTATTATGGCTCAATGTATTGCACTTAACATTGAGCAATTGTTCCTGCGTGTTCATCGGTGTAAATGTAGCTAAAAAAAATTCATTCGACAAGAATAAGAAAAATAGCTATTTACTTATTTTATTTTTTTTAAAGGTTTTAGAAAGATATAGGTGTCTTAATTTTGCTCGTTTTGGCTCAATGTATTGTAATTAACATTGAGCAATTGTTCCTGCGTGTTCATCAGTGTAAATGTAGCTAAAAAAAATTCATTCGACAAGAATAAGAAAAATAGCTATTTACTTATTTTATTTTTTTAAAGGTTTTAAAAAGATATAAGTGTCTTAATTTTGCTTATTTTGGCTCATTGTATTGTACTTGACATTAAGCAATTGCTCCTGCGTGTTCATCGGTTTAAATGTTGCTAAAAAAATTCACTCGACAAGAATAAAAAAAATAGCTATTTACTTATTTTATTTTTTTTAAAGGTCTTGATATGATAAGGGTGTCTTAATTTTGCTTATTTTGGCTCATTGTATTGTACTCAACATTGAACAATTGCTTCTGCGTGTTCATGGGTGTAAATGTAGCTAAAAAAAATTCATTCGACAAGAATAAGAAAAATAGCTTTTTACTTATTTTATTTTTTTTAAAGGTCTTAAAAAGATATAGGTATAGGTGTCTTAATTTTGCTAATTTAGGATCACTGTATTGTACTTAACATTGGCCACTTGCTCCTGCGTGTTCATCGGTGTAAATGTAGCTACAAAAAATTCATTCGACAAGAATACGAAAAATAGCTATATACTTATTTTTTTTTTTTTTAAAGGTCTTGATATGACACGGGTTTCTTAAATTGGCTTATTTTGGCTCATTGTATTGTAGTTAACATTGAGCAATTGTTCCTGCGTGTTCATCAGTGTAAATGTAGCTAAAAAAAATTCATTCGACAAGAATAAGAAAAATAGCTATTTACTTATTTTATTTTTTTTAAAGGTTTTAGAAAGATATAGGTGTCTTAATTTTGCTTATTTTGGCTCAATGTATTGTACTTAACATTGAGCAATTGTTCCTGCGTGTTCATCGGTGTAAATGTAGCTAAAAAAAATTCATTCGACAAGAATAAGAAAAATAGCTATTTACTTATTTTATTTTTTTAAAAGGTTTTAGAAAGATATAGGTGTCTTAATTTTGCTTATTTTGGCTCATTGTATTGTACTTGACATTAAGCAATTGCTTCTGCGTGTTGATCGGTTTAAATGTTGCTAAAAAAAATTCATTCGACAAGAATAAAAAAAATAGCTATTTACTTATTTTATTTTTTTAAAGGTCTTAAAAAGATATAGGTGTCTTAATTTTGCTTATTTAGGCTCACTGTATTGTGCTTAACATTGGCCACTTGCTCCTGCGTGTTCATCGGTGTAAGTGAAGCTACAAAAAATTCATTCGACAAGAATACGAAAAATAGCTATATACTTATTTTATTTTTTTTAAAGGTCTTGATATGACACGGGTGTCTTAAATTGGCTTATTTTGGCTCATTGTATTGTACTTAACATTGGCCACTTGCTCCTGCGTGTTCATCGGTGTAAATGTAGCTACAAAAAATTCATTCGACAAGAATACGAAAAATAGCCATTTACTTATTTTATTTTTTTTAAAGGTCTTAAAAAGATATAGGTGTCTTAATTTTGCTTATTTAGGCTCATTGTATTGTACTAAACATTGGCCACTTGCTCCTGCGTGTTCATCGGCTTAAATGTTGCTAAAAAAAATTCATTCGACAAGAATAAAAAAAATAGCTATTTACTTATTTTATTTTTTTAAAGGTCTTGATATGATAAGGGTGTCTTAATTTTGCTTATTTTGGCTCATTGTATTGAAATTAACATTGAGCAATTGCTATTGCGTGTTCATCGGAGTAAATGTAGCTACAAAAAATTCATTCGACAAGAATAAGAAAAATAGCTATTTACTTTTTTTTTATTTTTTTTAAAGGTCTTAAAAAGATATAGGTGTCTTAATTTTGCTTATTTAGGCTCATTGTATTGTACCTGACATTGAGCAATTGCTCCTGCGTGTTCATCGGTTTAAATGTTGCTAAAAAAAATTCATTCGACAAGAATAAAAAAAATAGCTATTTACTTATTTTATTTTTTTTAAAGGTCTTGATATGACACGGGTGTCTTAATTTGGCTTATTATGGCTCATTGTATTGTAATTAACATTGAGCAATTGCTCCTGCGTGTTCATCGGTGTAAATGTAGCTAAAAAAAATTCATTCGACAAGAATAAGAAAAATAGCTATTTACTTATTTTTTTTTTTTTAAAGGTCTTGATATGACAAGGGTGTTTTAATTTGGCTTATTATGGCTCAATGTATTGCACTTGACATTGAGCAATTGCTCCTGCGTGTTCATCGGTGTAAATGAAGCTAAAAAAAATTTATTCGACAAGAATAAGAAAAATAGCTATTTACTTATTTTATTTTTTTTAAAGGTCTTAAAAAGATATAGGTGTCTTAATTTTGCTTATTTAGGCTCACTGTATTGTACTTAACATTGAGCAATTGTTCCTGCGTGTTCATCGGTGTAAATGTAGCTAAAAAAAATTCATTCGACAAGAATAAGAAAAATAGCTATTTACTTATTTTATTTTTTTTAAAGGTTTTAGAAAGATATAGGTGTCTTAATTTTGCTCGTTTTGGCTCAATGTATTGTAATTAACATTGAGCAATTGTTCCTGCGTGTTCATCAGTGTAAATGTAGCTAAAAAAAATTCATTCGACAAGAATAAGAAAAATAGCTATTTACTTATTTTATTTTTTTAAAGGTTTTAAAAAGATATAAGTGTCTTAATTTTGCTTATTTTGGCTCATTGTATTGTACTTGACATTAAGCAATTGCTCCTGCGTGTTCATCGGTTTAAATGTTGCTAAAAAAATTCACTCGACAAGAATAAAAAAAATAGCTATTTACTTATTTTATTTTTTTTAAAGGTCTTGATATGATAAGGGTGTCTTAATTTTGCTTATTTTGGCTCATTGTATTGTACTCAACATTGAACAATTGCTTCTGCGTGTTCATGGGTGTAAATGTAGCTAAAAAAAATTCATTCGACAAGAATAAGAAAAATAGCTTTTTACTTATTTTATTTTTTTTAAAGGTCTTAAAAAGATATAGGTATAGGTGTCTTAATTTTGCTTATTTAGGATCACTGTATTGTACTTAACATTGGCCACTTGCTCCTGCGTGTTCATCGGTGTAAATGTAGCTACAAAAAATTCATTCGACAAGAATACGAAAAATAGCTATATACTTATTTTTTTTTTTTTTAAAGGTCTTGATATGACACGGGTTTCTTAAATTGGCTTATTTTGGCTCATTGTATTGTAGTTAACATTGAGCAATTGTTCCTGCGTGTTCATCAGTGTAAATGTAGCTAAAAAAAATTCATTCGACAAGAATAAGAAAAATAGCTATTTACTTATTTTATTTTTTTTAAAGGTTTTAGAAAGATATAGGTGTCTTAATTTTGCTTATTTTGGCTCAATGTATTGTACTTAACATTGAGCAATTGTTCCTGCGTGTTCATCGGTGTAAATGTAGCTAAAAAAAATTCATTCGACAAGAATAAGAAAAATAGCTATTTACTTATTTTATTTTTTTAAAAGGTTTTAGAAAGATATAGGTGTCTTAATTTTGCTTATTTTGGCTCATTGTATTGTACTTGACATTAAGCAATTGCTTCTGCGTGTTGATCGGTTTAAATGTTGCTAAAAAAAATTCATTCGACAAGAATAAAAAAAATAGCTATTTACTTATTTTATTTTTTTAAAGGTCTTAAAAAGATATAGGTGTCTTAATTTTGCTTATTTAGGCTCACTGTATTGTGCTTAACATTGGCCACTTGCTCCTGCGTGTTCATCGGTGTAAGTGAAGCTACAAAAAATTCATTCGACAAGAATACGAAAAATAGCTATATACTTATTTTATTTTTTTTAAAGGTCTTGATATGACACGGGTGTCTTAAATTGGCTTATTTTGGCTCATTGTATTGTACTTAACATTGGCCACTTGCTCCTGCGTGTTCATCGGTGTAAATGTAGCTACAAAAAATTCATTCGACAAGAATACGAAAAATAGCCATTTACTTATTTTATTTTTTTTAAAGGTCTTAAAAAGATATAGGTGTCTTAATTTTGCTTATTTAGGCTCATTGTATTGTACTAAACATTGGCCACTTGCTCCTGCGTGTTCATCGGCTTAAATGTTGCTAAAAAAAATTCATTCGACAAGGATAAAAAAAATAGCTATTTACTTATTTTATTTTTTTAAAGGTCTTGATATGATAAGGGTGTCTTAATTTTGCTTATTTTGGCTCATTGTATTGAAATTAACATTGAGCAATTGCTATTGCGTGTTCATCGGAGTAAATGTAGCTACAAAAAATTCATTCGACAAGAATAAGAAAAATAGCTATTTACTTTTTTTTTATTTTTTTTAAAGGTCTTAAAAAGATATAGGTGTCTTAATTTTGCTTATTTAGGCTCATTGTATTGTACCTGACATTGAGCAATTGCTCCTGCGTGTTCATCGGTTTAAATGTTGCTAAAAAAAATTCATTCGACAAGAATAAAAAAAATAGCTATTTACTTATTTTATTTTTTTTAAAGGTCTTGATATGACACGGGTGTCTTAATTTGGCTTATTATGGCTCATTGTATTGTAATTAACATTGAGCAATTGCTCCTGCGTGTTCATCGGTGTAAATGTAGCTAAAAAAAATTCATTCGACAAGAATAAGAAAAATAGCTATTTACTTATTTTTTTTTTTTTAAAGGTCTTGATATGACAAGGGTGTTTTAATTTGGCTTATTATGGCTCAATGTATTGCACTTGACATTGAGCAATTGCTCCTGCGTGTTCATCGGTGTAAATGAAGCTAAAAAAAATTTATTCGACAAGAATAAGAAAAATAGCTATTTACTTATTTTATTTTTTTTAAAGGTCTTAAAAAGATATAGGTGTCTTAATTTTGCTTATTTAGGCTCACTGTATTGTACTTAACATTGAGCAATTGTTCCTGCGTGTTCATCGGTGTAAATGTAGCTAAAAAAAATTCATTCGACAAGAATAAGAAAAATAGCTATTTACTTATTTTATTTTTTTTAAAGGTTTTAGAAAGATATAGGTGTCTTAATTTTGCTCGTTTTGGCTCAATGTATTGTAATTAACATTGAGCAATTGTTCCTGCGTGTTCATCAGTGTAAATGTAGCTAAAAAAAATTCATTCGACAAGAATAAGAAAAATAGCTATTTACTTATTTTATTTTTTTAAAGGTTTTAAAAAGATATAAGTGTCTTAATTTTGCTTATTTTGGCTCATTGTATTGTACTTGACATTAAGCAATTGCTCCTGCGTGTTCATCGGTTTAAATGTTGCTAAAAAAATTCACTCGACAAGAATAAAAAAAATAGCTATTTACTTATTTTATTTTTTTTAAAGGTCTTGATATGATAAGGGTGTCTTAATTTTGCTTATTTTGGCTCATTGTATTGTACTTAACATTGAGCAATTGCTATTGCGTGTTCATCGGTGTAAATGTAGCTACAAAAAATTCATTCGACAAGAATAAGAAAAATAGCTATTTACTTATTTTATTTTTTTTAAAGGTTTTAGAAAGATATAGGTGTCTTAATTTTGCTTATTTTGGCTCAATGTATTGTACTTAACATTGAGCAATTGTTCCTGCGTGTTCATCAGTGTAAATGTAGCTAAAAAAAATTCATTCGACAAGAATAAGAAAAATAGCTATTTACTTATTTTATTTTTTTAAAGGTTTTAAAAAGATATAAGTGTCTTAATTTTGCTTATTTTGGCTCATTGTATTGTACTTGACATTAAGCAATTGCTCCTGCGTGTTCATTGGTTTAAATGTTGCTAAAAAAATTCACTCGACAAGAATAAAAAAAATAGCTATTTACTTATTTTATTTTTTTTAAAGGTCTTGATATGATAAGGGTGTCTTAATTTTGCTTATTTTGGCTCATTGTATTGTACTCAACATTGAACAATTGCTTCTGCGTGTTCATGGGTGTAAATGTAGCTAAAAAAAATTCATTCGACAAGAATAAGAAAAATAGCTATTTACTTATTTTATTTTTTTTAAAGGTCTTAAAAAGATATAGGTATAGGTGTCTTAATTTTGCTTATTTAGGATCACTGTATTGTACTTAACATTGGCCACTTGCTCCTGCGTGTTCATCGGTGTAAATGTAGCTACAAAAAATTCATTCGACAAGAATACGAAAAATAGCTATATACTTATTTTTTTTTTTTTTAAAGGTCTTGATATGACAAGGGTTTCTTAAATTGGCTTATTTTGGCTCATTGTATTGTAGTTAACATTGAGCAATTGCTCCTGCGTGTTCATCGGTTTAAATGTTGCTAAAAAAAATTCATTCGACAAGAATAAAAAAAATAGCTATTTACTTATTTTATTTTTTTAAAGGTCTTGATATGATAAGGGTGTCTTAATTTTGCTTATTTTGGCTCATTGTATTGTACTTAACATTAAGCAATTGCTCTTGCGTGTTCATCGGTGTAAATGTAGCTAAAAAAAATTCATTCGACAAGAATAAGAAAAATAGCTATTTACTTATTTTATTTTTTTTAAAGGTCTTTAAAAGATATAGGTGTCTTAATTTTGCTTATTTAGGCTTATTGTATTGTACTTGACATTGAGCAATTGCTCCAGCGTGTTCATCGGTTTAAATGTTGCTAAAAAAAATTCAATCGACAAGAATAAAAAAAATAGCTATTTACTTATTTTATTTTTTTTAAAGGTCTTGATATGACAAGGGTGTCTTAATTTGGCTTATTATGGCTCAATGTATTTCACTTGACATTGAGCAATTGCTCCTGCGTGTTCGTCGGTGTAAATGTAGCTAAAAAAAATTCATTCGACAAGAATAAGAAAAATAGCTATTTACTTATTTTATTTTTTTTAAAGGTCTTAAAAAGATATAGGTGTCTTAATTTTGCTTATTTAGGCTCACTGTATTGTACTTAACATCGGCCACTTGCTCTTGCGTGTTCATCGGTGTAAATGTAGCTACAAAAAATTCATTCGACAAGAATACGAAAAATAGCTATATACTTATTTTATTTTTTTAAAGGTCTTGATATGACGCGGGTGTCTTAAATTGGCCTATTTTGGCTCATTGTATTGTAATTAACATTAAGCAATTGCTCCTGCGTGTTCGTCGGTTTAAATGTTGCTAAAAAAAAATTCATTCGACAAGAATAAAAAAAATAGCTATTTACTTATTTTATTTTTTTAAAGGTCTTGATATGATAAGGGTGTCTTAATTTTGCTTATTTTGGCTCATTGTATTAAAATTAACATTGAGCAATTGCTCTTGCGTGTTCATCGGTGTAAATGTAGCTACAAAAAATTCATTCGACAAGAATAAGAAAAATAGCTATTTACTTATTTTATTTTTTTAAGGGTCTTGATATGATAAGGGTGTCTTAATTTTGCTTATTTTGGCTCATTGTATTGTACTTAACATTAAGCAATTGCTCCTGCGTGTTCATCGGTGTAAATGTAGCTAAAAAAAATTCATTCGACAAGAATAAGAAAAATAGCTATTTACTTATTTTATTTTTTTTAAAGGTCTTAAAAAGATATTGGTGTCTTAGTTTTGCTTATTTAGGCTCACTGTATTTTACTCAACATTGGCCACTTGCTCGTGCGTGTTCATCGGTGTAAATGTAGCTACAAAAAATTCAATCGACAAGAATACGAAAAATAGCTATTTACTTATTTTATTTTTTTTAAAGGTCTTGATATGACACGGGTGTCTTAATTTGGCTTGTTTTGGCTCAATGTATTGTAATTAACATTGAGCAATTGTTCCTGCGTGTTCATCAGTGTAAATGTAGCTAAAAAAAATTCATTCGACAAGAATAAGAAAAATAGCTATTTACTTATTTTATTTTTTTAAAGGTTTTAAAAAGATATAGGTGTCTTAATTTTGCTTATTTTGGCTCATTGTATTGTACTTGACATTGAGCAATTGCTCCTGCGTGTTTATCGGTTTTAAATGTTGCTAAAAAAAATTCATTCGACAAGAATAAAAAAAAATAGCTATTTACTTATTTTATTTTTTTTAAAGGTCTTGATATGACACGGGTGTCTCAATTTGGCTTATTTTGGCTCATTGTATTGTAATTAACATTGAGCAATTGCTCCTGCGTGTTCATCGGTGTAAATGTAGCTACAAAAAATTCATTCGACAAGAATACGAAAAATAGCTATTTACTTATTTCATTTTTTTTAAAGGTCTTGATATGACACGGGTGTCTTAATTTGGCTTGTTTTGGCTCAATGTATTGTAATTAACATTGAGCAATTGTTCCTGCGTGTTCATCAGTGTAAATGTAGCTAAAAAAAATTCATTCGACAAGAATAAGAAAAATAGCTATTTACTTATTTTATTTTTTTAAAGGTTTTAAAAAGATATAGGTGTCTTAATTTTGCTTATTTTGGCTCATTGTATTGTACTTGACATTAAGCAATTGCTCCTGCGTGTTCATCGGTTTAAATGTTGCTAAAAAAAATTCATTCGACAAGAATAAAAAAAATAGCTATTTACTTATTTTATTTTTTTAAAGGTCTTAAAAAGATATAGGTGTCTTAATTTTGCTTATTTAGGCTCACTGTATTGTGCTTAACATTGGCCATTTGCTCCTGCGTGTTCATCGGTGTAAGTGAAGCTACACAAAATTCATTCGACAAGAATACGAAAAATAGCTATATACTTATTTTATTTTTTTTAAAGGTCTTGATATGACACGGGTGTCTTAAATTGGCTTATTTTGGCTCATTGTATTGTACTTAACATTGGCCACTTGCTCCTGCGTGTTCATCGGTGTAAATGTAGCTACAAAAAATTCATTCGACAAGAATACGAAAAATAGCCATTTACTTATTTTATTTTTTTTAAAGGTCTTAAAAAGATATAGGTGTCTTAATTTTGCTTATTTAGGCTCATTGTATTGTACTAAACATTGGCCACTTGCTCCTGCGTGTTCATCGGCTTAAATGTTGCTAAAAAAAATTCATTCGACAAGAATAAAAAAAATAGCTATTTACTTATTTTATTTTTTTAAAGGTCTTGATATGATAAGGGTGTCTTAATTTTGCTTATTTTGGCTCATTGTATTGTACTTAACATTAAGCAATTGCTCTTGCGTGTTCATCGGTGTAAATGTAGCTAAAAAAAATTCATTCGACAAGAATAAGAAAAATAGCTATTTACTTATTTTATTTTTTTTAAAGGTCTTGATATGACAAGGGTGTCTTAATTTGGCTTATTATGGCTCAATGTATTTCACTTGACATTGAGCAATTGCTCCTGCGTGTTCGTCGGTGTAAATGTAGCTAAAAAAAATTCATTCGACAAGAATAAGAAAAATAGCTATTTACTTATTTTATTTTTTTTAAAGGTCTTAAAAAGATATAGGTGTCTTAATTTTGCTTATTTAGGCTCACTGTATTGTACTTAACATCGGCCACTTGCTCTTGCGTGTTCATCGGTGTAAATGTAGCTACAAAAAATTCATTCGACAAGAATACGAAAAATAGCTATATACTTATTTTATTTTTTTAAAGGTCTTGATATGACGCGGGTGTCTTAAATTGGCCTATTTTGGCTCATTGTATTGTAATTAACATTAAGCAATTGCTCCTGCGTGTTCGTCGGTTTAAATGTTTCTAAAAAAAATTCATTCGACAAGAATAAAAAAAATAGCTATTTACTTATTTTATTTTTTTAAAGGTCTTGATATGATAAGGGTGTCTTAATTTTGCTTATTTTGGCTCATTGTATTAAAATTAACATTGAGCAATTGCTCTTGCGTGTTCATCGGTGTAAATGTAGCTACAAAAAATTCATTCGACAAGAATAAGAAAAATAGCTATTTACTTATTTTATTTTTTTAAGGGTCTTGATATGATAAGGGTGTCTTAATTTTGCTTATTTTGGCTCATTGTATTGTACTCAACATTAAGCAATTGCTCCTGCGTGTTCATCGGTGTAAATGTAGCTAAAAAAAATTCATTCGACAAGAATAAGAAAAATAGCTATTTACTTATTTTATTTTTTTTAAAGGTCTTAAAAAGATATTGGTGTCTTAGTTTTGCTTACTTAGGCTCACTGTATTGTACTCAACATTGGCCACTTGCTCGTGCGTGTTCATCGGTGTAAATGTAGCTACAAAAAATTCAATCGACAAGAATACGAAAAATAGCTATTTACTTATTTTATTTTTTTTAAAGGTCTTGATATGACACGGGTGTCTTAATTTGGCTTGTTTTGGCTCAATGTATTGTAATTAACATTGAGCAATTGTTCCTGCGTGTTCATCAGTGTAAATGTAGCTAAAAAAAATTCATTCGACAAGAATAAGAAAAATAGCTATTTACTTATTTTATTTTTTTAAAGGTTTTAAAAAGATATAGGTGTCTTAATTTTGCTTATTTTGGCTCATTGTATTGTACTTGACATTGAGCAATTGCTCCTGCGTGTTCATCGGTTTTAAATGTTGCTAAAAAAAATTCATTCGACAAGAATAAAAAAAAATAGCTATTTACTTATTTTATTTTTTTTAAAGGTCTTGATATGACACGGGTGTCTCAATTTGGCTTATTTTGGCTCATTGTATTGTAATTAACATTGAGCAATTGCTCCTGCGTGTTCATCGGTGTAAATGTAGCTACAAAAAATTCATTCGACAAGAATACGAAAAATAGCTATTTACTTATTTCATTTTTTTTAAAGGTCTTGATATGACACGGGTGTCTTAATTTGGCTTGTTTTGGCTCAATGTATTGTAATTAACATTGAGCAATTGTTCCTGCGTGTTCATCAGTGTAAATGTAGCTAAAAAAAATTCATTCGACAAGAATAAGAAAAATAGCTATTTACTTATTTTATTTTTTTAAAGGTTTTAAAAAGATATAGGTGTCTTAATTTTGCTTATTTTGGCTCATTGTATTGTACTTGACATTAAGCAATTGCTCCTGCGTGTTCATCGGTTTAAATGTTGCTAAAAAAAATTCATTCGACAAGAATAAAAAAAATAGCTATTTACTTATTTTATTTTTTTAAAGGTCTTAAAAAGATATAGGTGTCTTAATTTTGCTTATTTAGGCTCACTGTATTGTGCTTAACATTGGCCATTTGCTCCTGCGTGTTCACCGGTGTAAGTGAAGCTACAAAAAATTCATTCGACAAGAATACGAAAAATAGCTATATACTTATTTTATTTTTTTTAAAGGTCTTGATATGACACGGGTGTCTTAAATTGGCTTATTTTGGCTCATTGTATTGTGCTTAACATTGGCCACTTGCTCCTGCGTGTTCATCGGTGTAAATGTAGCTACAAAAAATTCATTCGACAAGAATACGAAAAATAGCCATTTACTTATTTTATTTTTTTTAAAGGTCTTAAAAAGATATAGGTGTCTTAATTTTGCTTATTTAGGCTCATTGTATTGTACTAAACATTGGCCACTTGCTCCTGCGTGTTCATCGGCTTAAATGTTGCTAAAAAAAATTCATTCGACAAGAATAAAAAAAATAGCTATTTACTTATTTTATTTTTTTTAAAGGTCTTGATATGACAAGGGTGTCTTAATTTGGCTTATTATGGCTCAATGTATTTCACTTGACATTGAGCAATTGCTCCTGCGTGTTCGTCGGTGTAAATGTAGCTAAAAAAAATTCATTCGACAAGAATAAGAAAAATAGCTATTTACTTATTTTATTTTTTTTAAAGGTCTTAAAAAGATATAGGTGTCTTAATTTTGCTTATTTAGGCTCACTGTATTGTACTTAACATCGGCCACTTGCTCTTGCGTGTTCATCGGTGTAAATGTAGCTACAAAAAATTCATTCGACAAGAATACGAAAAATAGCTATATACTTATTTTATTTTTTTAAAGGTCTTGATATGACGCGGGTGTCTTAATTTTGCTTATTTTGGCTCATTGTATTAAAATTAACATTGAGCAATTGCTCTTGCGTGTTCATCGGTGTAAATGTAGCTACAAAAAATACATTCGACAAGAATAAGAAAAATAGCTATTTACTTATTTTATTTTTTTAAGGGTCTTGATATGATAAGGGTGTCTTAATTTTGCTTATTTTGGCTCATTGTATTGTACTTAACATTAAGCAATTGCTCCTGCGTGTTCATCGGTGTATATGTAGCTAAAAAAAATTCATTCGACAAGAATAAGAAAAATAGCTATTTACTTATTTTATTTTTTTTAAAGGTCTTAAAAAGATATTGGTGTCTTAGTTTTGCTTATTTAGGCTCACTGTATTTTACTCAACATTGGCCACTTGCTCGTGCGTGTTCATCGGTGTAAATGTAGCTACAAAAAATTCAATCGACAAGAATACGAAAAATAGCTATTTACTTATTTTATTTTTTTTAAAGGTCTTGATATGACACGGGTGTCTTAATTTGGCTTGTTTTGGCTCAATGTATTGTAATTAACATTGAGCAATTGTTCCTGCGTGTTCATCAGTGTAAATGTAGCTAAAAAAAATTCATTCGACAAGAATAAGAAAAATAGCTATTTACTTATTTTATTTTTTTAAAGGTTTTAAAAAGATATAGGTGTCTTAATTTTGCTTATTTTGGCTCATTGTATTGTACTTGACATTGAGCAATTGCTCCTGCGTGTTCATCGGTTTTAAATGTTGCTAAAAAAAATTCATTCGACAAGAATAAAAAAAAATAGCTATTTACTTATTTTTTTTTTTTTTAAAGGTCTTGATATGACACGGGTGTCTCAATTTGGCTTATTTTGGCTCATTGTATTGTAATTAACATTGAGCAATTGCTCCTGCGTGTTCATCGGTGTAAATGTAGCTACAAAAAATTCATTCGACAAGAATACGAAAAATAGCTATTTACTTATTTCATTTTTTTTAAAGGTCTTGATATGACACGGGTGTCTTAATTTGGCTTGTTTTGGCTCAATGTATTGTAATTAACATTCAGCAATTGTTCCTGCGTGTTCATCAGTGTAAATGTAGCTAAAAAAAATTCATTCGACAAGAATAAGAAAAATAGCTATTTACTTATTTTATTTTTTTAAAGGTTTTAAAAAGATATAGGTGTCTTAATTTTGCTTATTTTGGCTCATTGTATTGTACTTGACATTAAGCAATTGCTCCTGCGTGTTCATCGGTTTAAATGTTGCTAAAAAAAATTCATTCGACAAGAATAAAAAAAATAGCTATTTACTTATTTTATTTTTTTAAAGGTCTTAAAAAGATATAGGTGTCTTAATTTTGCTTATTTAGGCTCACTGTATTGTGCTTAACATTGGCCATTTGCTCCTGCGTGTTCATCGGTGTAAGTGAAGCTACAAAAAATTCATTCGACAAGAATACGAAAAATAGCTATATACATATTTTATTTTTTTTAAAGGTCTTGATATGACACGGGTGTCTTAAATTGGCTTATTTTGGCTCATTGTATTGTACTTAACATTGGCCACTTGCTCCTGCGTGTTCATCGGTGTAAATGTAGCTACAAAAAATTCATTCGACAAGAATACGAAAAATAGCCATTTACTTATTTTATTTTTTTTAAAGGTCTTAAAAAGATATAGGTGTCTTAATTTTGCTTATTTAGGCTCATTGTATTGTACTAAACATTGGCCACTTGCTCCTGCGTGTTCATCGGCTTAAATGTTGCTAAAAAAAATTCATTCGACAAGAATAAAAAAAATAGCTATTTACTTATTTTATTTTTTTAAAGGTCTTGATATGATAAGGGTGTCCTAATTTTGCTTATTTTGGCTCATTGTATTGAAATTAACATTGAGCAATTGCTATTGCGTGTTCATCGGAGTAAATGTAGCTACAAAAAATTCATTCGACAAGAATAAGAAAAATAGCTATTTACTTATTTTATTTTTTTTAAAGGTCTTAAAAAGATATAGGTGTCTTAATTTTGCTTATTTAGGCTCATTGTATTGTACTTGACATTGAGCAATTGCTCCTGCGTGTTCATCGGTTTAAATGTTGCTAAAAAAAATTCATTCGACAAGAATAAAAAAAATAGCTATTTACTTATTTTATTTTTTTTAAAGGTCTTGATATGACACGGGTGTCTTAATTTGGCTTATTATGGCTCATTGTATTGTAATTAACATTGAGCAATTGCTCCTGCGTGTTCATCGGTGTAAATGTAGCTAAAAAAAATTCATTCGACAAGAATTAGAAAAATAGCTATTTACTTATTTTATTTTTTTAAAGGTTTTAAAAAGATATAGGTGTGTTAATTTTGCTTTTTTTGGCTCAATGTATTGCACTTGACATTGAGCAATTGCCCCTGCGTGTTCATCGGTGTAAATGTAGCTAAAAAAAATTCATTTGACAAGAATAAGAAAAATAGCTATTTACTTATTTTATTTTTTTTAAAGGTGTTAAAAAGATATAGGTGTCTTAATTTTGCTTATTTAGGCTCATTGTATTGTACTTAACATCGGCCACTTGCTCCTGCGTGTTCATCGGTGTAAATGTAGCTACAAAAAATTCATTCGACAAGAATACGAAAAATAGCTATATACTTATTTTATTTTTTTTAAAGGTCTTGATATGACACGGGTGTCTTAAATTGGCTTATTTTGGCTCATTGTATTGTAATAACATTGAGCAATTGCTCCTGCGTGTTCATCGGTTTAAATGTTGCTAAAAAAAATTCATTCGAAAAGAATAAAAAAAATAGCTATTTACTTATTTTATTTTTTTAAAGGTCTTGATATGATAAGGGTGTCTTAATTTTGCTTATTTTGGCTCATTGTATTGAAATTAACCTTGAGCAATTGCTATTGCGTGTTCATCGGTGTAAATGTAGCTACAAAAAATTCATTCGACAAGAATGAGAAAAATAGCTATTTACTTATTTTATTTTTTTTAAAGGTTTTAGAAAGATATAGGTGTCTTAATTTTGCTTATTTTGGCTCAATGTATTGTACTTAACATTGAGCAATTGTTCCTGCGTGTTCATCGGTGTAAATGTAGCTAAAAAAAATTCATTCGACAAGAATAAGAAAAATAGCTATTTACTTATTTTATTTTTTTTAAAGGTTTTAGAAAGATATAGGTGTCTTAATTTTGCTCGTTTTGGCTCAATGTATTGTAATTAACATTGAGCAATTGTTCCTGCGTGTTCATCAGTGTAAATGTAGCTAAAAAAAATTCATTCGACAAGAATAAGAAAAATAGCTATTTACTTATTTTATTTTTTTAAAGGTTTTAAAAAGATATAGGTGTCTTAATTTTGCTTATTTTGGCTCATTGTATTATACTTGACATTAAGCAATTGCTCGTGCGTGTTCATCGGTTTAAATGTTGCTAAAAAAAATTCACTCGACAAGAATAAAAAAAATAGCTATTTACTTATTTTATTTTTTTTAAAGGTCTTGATATGATAAGGGTGTCTTAATTTTGCTTATTTTGGCTCATTGTATTGAAATTAACCTTGAGCAATTGCTATTGCGTGTTCATCGGTGTAAATGTAGCTACAAAAAATTCATTCGACAAGAATAAGAAAAATAGCTATTTACTTATTTTATTTTTTTTAAAGGTTTTAGAAAGATATAGGTGTCTTAATTTTGCTTATTTTGGCTCAATGTATTGTACTTAACATTGAGCAATTGTTCCTGCGTGTTCATCGGTGTAAATGTAGCTCAAAAAAATTCATTCGACAAGAATAAGAAAAATAGCTATTTACTTATTTTATTTTTTTTAAAGGTTTTAGAAAGATATAGGTGTCTTAATTTTGCTCGTTTTGGCTCAATGTATTGTAATTAACATTGAGCAATTGTTCCTGCGTGTTCATCAGTGTAAATGTAGCTAAAAAAAATTCATTCGACAAGAATAAGAAAAATAGCTATTTACTTATTTTATTTTTTTAAAGGTTTTAAAAAGATATAGGCGTCTTAATTTTGCTTATTTTGGCTCATTGTATTATACTTGACATTAAGCAATTGCTCGTGCGTGTTCATCGGTTTAAATGTTGCTAAAAAAAATTCACTCGACAAGAATAAAAAAAATAGCTATTTACTTATTTTATTTTTTTTAAAGGTCTTGATATGATAAGGGTGTCTTAATTTTGCTTATTTTGGCTCATTGTATTGTACTAAACATTGAACAATTGCTTCTGCGTGTTCATGGGTGTAAATGTAGCTAAAAAAAATTCATTCGACAAGAATAAGAAAAATAGCTATTTACTTATTTTTTTTTTTTTAAAGGTCTTGATATGACAAGGGTGTCTTAATTTGGCTTATTATGGCTCAATGTATTGCACTTGACATTGAGCAATTGCTCCTGCGTGTTCATCGGTGTAAATGAAGCTAAAAAAAATTTATTCGACAAGAATAAGAAAAATAGCTATTTACTTATTTTATTTTTTTAAAGGTTTTAAAAAGATATAGGTGTCTTAATTTTGCTTATTTTGGCTCATTGTATTGTACTTGACATTGAGCAATTGCTCCTGCGTGTTCATCGGTTTTAAATGTTGCTAGAAAAAATTCATTCGACAAGAATAAAAAAAAATAGCTATTTACTTATTTTATTTTTTTTAAAGGTCTTGATATGACACGAGTGTCTCAATTTGGCTTATTTTGGCTCATTGTATTGTAATTAACATTGAGCAATTGCTCCTGCGTGTTCATCGGTGTAAAGGTAGCTACAAAAAATTCATTCGACAAGAATACGAAAAATAGCTATTTACTTATTTCATTTTTTTTAAAGGTCTTGATATGACACGGGTGTCTTAATTTGGCTTGTTTTGGCTCAATGTATTGTAATTAACATTGAGCAATTGTTCCTGCGTGTTCATCAGTGTAAATGTAGCTAAAAAAAATTCATTCGACAAGAATAAGAAAAATAGCTATTTACTTATTTTATTTTTTTAAAGGTTTTAAAAAGATATAGGTGTCTTAATTTTGCTTATTTTGGCTCATTGTATTGTACTTGACATTAAGCAATTGCTCCTGCGTGTTCATCGGTTTAAATGTTGCTAAAAAAAATTCATTCGACAAGAATAAAAAAAATAGCTATTTACTTATTTTATTTTTTTAAAGGTCTTAAAAAGATATAGGTGTCTTAATTTTGCTTATTTAGGCTCACTGTATTGTGCTTAACATTGGCCATTTGCTCCTGCGTGTTCATCGGTGTAAGTGAAGCTACAAAAAATTCATTCGACAAGAATACGAAAAATAGCTATATACTTATTTTATTTTTTTTAAAGGTCTTGATATGACACGGGTGTCTTAAATTGGCTTATTTTGGCTCATTGTATTGTACTTAACATTGGCCACTTGCTCCTGCGTGTTCATCGGTGTAAATGTAGCTAAAAAAAATTCATTCGACAAGAATAAGAAAAATAGCTATTTACTTATTTTATTTTTTTTAAAGGTCTTTAAAAGATATAGGTGTCTTAATTTTGCTTATTTAGGCTTATTGTATTGTACTTGACATTGAGCAATTGCTCCAGCGTGTTCATCGGTTTAAATGTTGCTAAAAAAAATTCAATCGACAAGAATAAAAAAAATAGCTATTTACTTATTTTATTTTTTTTAAAGGTCTTGATATGACAAGGGTGTCTTAATTTGGCTTATTATGGCTCAATGTATTTCACTTGACATTGAGCAATTGCTCCTGCGTGTTCGTCGGTGTAAATGTAGCTAAAAAAAATTCATTCGACAAGAATAAGAAAAATAGCTATTTACTTATTTTATTTTTTTTAAAGGTCTTAAAAAGATATAGGTGTCTTAATTTTGCTTATTTAGGCTCACTGTATTGTACTTAACATCGGCCACTTGCTCTTGCGTGTTCATCGGTGTAAATGTAGCTACAAAAAATTCATTCGACAAGAATACGAAAAATAGCTATATACTTATTTTATTTTTTTAAAGGTCTTGATATGACGCGGGTGTCTTAAATTGGCCTTTTTTGGCTCATTGTATTGTAATTAACATTAAGCAATTGCTCCTGCGTGTTCGTCGGTTTAAATGTTGCTAAAAAAAATTCATTCGACAAGAATAAAAAAAATAGCTATTTACTTATTTTATTTTTTTAAAGGTCTTGATATGATAAGGGTGTCTTAATTTTGCTTATTTTGGCTCATTGTATTAAAATTAACATTGAGCAATTGCTCTTGCGTGTTCATCGGTGTAAATGTAGCTACAAAAAATACATTCGACAAGAATAAGAAAAATAGCTATTTACTTATTTTATTTTTTTAAGGGTCTTGATATGATAAGGGTGTCTTAATTTTGCTTATTTTGGCTCATTGTATTGTACTTAACATGAAGCAATTGCTCCTGCGTGTTCATCGGTGTAAATGTAGCTAAAAAAAATTCATTCGACAAGAATAAGAAAAATAGCTATTTACTTATTTTATTTTTTTTAAAGGTCTTAAAAAGATATTGGTGTCTTAGTTTTGCTTATTTAGGCTCACTGTATTGTACTCAACATTGGCCACTTGCTCGTGCGTGTTCATCGGTGTAAATGTAGCTACAAAAAATTCAATCGACAAGAATACGAAAAATAGCTATTTACTTATTTTATTTTTTTTAAAGGTCTTGATATGACACGGGTGTCTTAATTTGGCTTGTTTTGGCTCAATGTATTGTAATTAACATTGAGCAATTGTTCCTGCGTGTTCATCAGTGTAAATGTAGCTAAAAAAAATTCATTCGACAAGAATAAGAAAAATAGCTATTTACTTATTTTATTTTTTTAAAGGTTTTAAAAAGATATAGGTGTCTTAATTTTGCTTATTTTGGCTCATTGTATTGTACTTGACATTGAGCAATTGCTCCTGCGTGTTCATCGGTTTTAAATGTTGCTAAAAAAAATTCATTCGACAAGAATAAAAAAAAATAGCTATTTACTTATTTTATTTTTTTTAAAGGTCTTGATATGACACGGGTGTCTCAATTTGGCTTATTTTGGCTCATTGTATTGTAATTAACATTGAGCAATTGCTCCTGCGTGTTCATCGGTGTAAATGTAGCTACAAAAAATTCATTCGACAAGAATACGAAAAATAGCTATTTACTTATTTCATTTTTTTTAAAGGTCTTGATATGACACGGGTGTCTTAATTTGGCTTGTTTTGGCTCAATGTATTGTAATTAACATTGAGCAATTGTTCCTGCGTGTTCATCAGTGTAAATGTAGCTAAAAAAAATTCATTCGACAAGAATAAGAAAAATAGCTATTTACTTATTTTATTTTTTTAAAGGTTTTAAAAAGATATAGGTGTCTTAATTTTGCTTATTTTGGCTCATTGTATTGTACTTGACATTAAGCAATTGCTCCTGCGTGTTCATCGGTTTAAATGTTGCTAAAAAAAATTCATTCGACAAGAATAAAAAAAATAGCTATTTACTTATTTTATTTTTTTAAAGGTCTTAAAAAGATATAGGTGTCTTAATTTTGCTTATTTAGGCTCACTGTATTGTGCTTAACATTGGCCATTTGCTCCTGCGTGTTCATCGGTGTAAGTGAAGCTACAAAAAATTCATTCGACAGGAATACGAAAAATAGCTATATACTTATTTTATTTTTTTTAAAGGTCTTGATATGACACGGGTGTCTTAAATTGGCTTATTTTGGCTCATTGTATTGTACTTAACATTGGCCACTTGCTCCTGCGTGTTCATCGGTGTAAATGTAGCTACAAAAAATTCATTCGACAAGAATACGAAAAATAGCCATTTACTTATTTTATTTTTTTTAAAGGTCTTTAAAAGATATAGGTGTCTTAATTTTGCTTATTTAGGCTCATTGTATTGTACTAAACATTGGCCACTTGCTCCTGCGTGTTCATCGGCTTAAATGTTGCTAAAAAAAATTCATTCGACAAGAATAAAAAAAATAGCTATTTACTTATTTTATTTTTTTAAAGGTCTTGATATGATAAGGGTGTCCTAATTTTGCTTATTTTGGCTCATTGTATTGAAATTAACATTGAGCAATTGCTATTGCGTGTTCATCGGAGTAAATGTAGCTACAAAAAATTCATTCGACAAGAATAAGAAAAATAGCTATTTACTTATTTTATTTTTTTTAAAGGTCTTAAAAAGATATAGGTGTCTTAATTTTGCTTATTTAGGCTCATTGTATTGTACTTGACATTGAGCAATTGCTCCTGCGTGTTCATCGGTTTAAATGTTGCTAAAAAAAATTCATTCGACAAGAATAAAAAAAATAGCTATTTACTTATTTTATTTTTTTTAAAGGTCTTGATATGACACGGGTGTCTTAATTTGGCTTATTATGGCTCATTGTATTGTAATTAACATTGAGCAATTGCTCCTGCGTGTTCATCGGTGTAAATGTAGCTAAAAAAAATTCATTCGACAAGAATTAGAAAAATAGCTATTTACTTATTTTATTTTTTTAAAGGTTTTAAAAAGATATAGGTGTGTTAATTTTGCTTTTTTTGGCTCAATGTATTGCACTTGACATTGAGCAATTGCCCCTGCGTGTTCATCGGTGTAAATGTAGCTAAAAAAAATTCATTTGACAAGAATAAGAAAAATAGCTATTTACTTATTTTATTTTTTTTAAAGGTGTTAAAAAGATATAGGTGTCTTAATTTTGCTTATTTAGGCTCATTGTATTGTACTTAACATCGGCCACTTGCTCCTGCGTGTTCATCGGTGTAAATGTAGCTACAAAAAATTCATTCGACAAGAATACGAAAAATAGCTATATACTTATTTTATTTTTTTTAAAGGTCTTGATATGACACGGGTGTCTTAAATTGGCTTATTTTGGCTCATTGTATTGTAATAACATTGAGCAATTGCTCCTGCGTGTTCATCGGTTTAAATGTTGCTAAAAAAAATTCATTCGAAAAGAATAAAAAAAATAGCTATTTACTTATTTTATTTTTTTAAAGGTCTTGATATGATAAGGGTGTCTTAATTTTGCTTATTTTGGCTCATTGTATTGTACTTAACATTGAGCAATTGTTCCTGCGTGTTCATCGGTGTAAATGTAGCTAAAAAAAATTCATTCGACAAGAATAAGAAAAATAGCTATTTACTTATTTTATTTTTTTTAAAGGTGTTAAAAAGATCTAGGTGTCTTAATTTTGCTTATTTTGGCTCAATGTATTGTACTTAACATTGAGCAATTGTTCCTGCGTGTTCATCGGTGTAAATGTAGCTAAAAAAAATTCATTCGACAAGAATAAGAAAAATAGCTATTTACTTATTTTATTTTTTTTAAAGGTTTTAGAAAGATATAGGTGTCTTAATTTTGCTCGTTTTGGCTCAATGTATTGTAATTAACATTGAGCAATTGTTCCTGCGTGTTCATCAGTGTAAATGTAGCTAAAAAAATTCATTCGACAAGAATAAGAAAAATAGCTATTTACTTATTTTATTTTTTTAAAGGTTTTAAAAAGATATAGGTGTCTTAATTTTGCTTATTTTGGCTCATTGTATTATACTTGACATTAAGCAATTGCTCGTGCGTGTTCATCGGTTTAAATGTTGCTAAAAAAAATTCACTCGACAAGAATAAAAAAAATAGCTATTTACTTATTTTATTTTTTTTAAAGGTCTTGATATGATAAGGGTGTCTTAATTTTGCTTATTTTGGCTCATTGTATTGTACTAAACATTGAACAATTGCTTCTGCGTGTTCATGGGTGTAAATGTAGCTAAAAAAATTCATTCGACAAGAATAAGAAAAATAGCTATTTACTTATTTTTTTTTTTTTAAAGGTCTTGATATGGCAAGGGTGTCTTAATTTGGCTTATTATGGCTCAATGTATTGCACTTGACATTGAGCAATTGCTCCTGCGTGTTCATCGGTGTAAATGAAGCTAAAAAAAATTTATTCGACAAGAATAAGAAAAATAGCTATTTACTTATTTTATTTTTTTAAAGGTTTTAAAAAGATATAGGTGTCTTAATTTTGCTTATTTTGGCTCATTGTATTGTACTTGACATTGAGCAATTGCTCCTGCGTGTTCATCGGTTTTAAATGTTGCTAGAAAAAATTCATTCGACAAGAATAAAAAAAAATAGCTATTTACTTATTTTATTTTTTTTAAAGGTCTTGATATGACACGAGTGTCTCAATTTGGCTTATTTTGGCTCATTGTATTGTAATTAACATTGAGCAATTGCTCCTGCGTGTTCATCGGTGTAAAGGTAGCTACAAAAAATTCATTCGACAAGAATACGAAAAATAGCTATTTACTTATTTCATTTTTTTTAAAGGTCTTGATATGACACGGGTGTCTTAATTTGGCTTGTTTTGGCTCAATGTATTGTAATTAACATTGAGCAATTGTTCCTGCGTGTTCATCAGTGTAAATGTAGCTAAAAAAAATTCATTCGACAAGAATAAGAAAAATAGCTATTTACTTATTTTATTTTTTTAAAGGTTTTAAAAAGATATAGGTGTCTTAATTTTGCTTATTTTGGCTCATTGTATTGTACTTGACATTAAGCAATTGCTCCTGCGTGTTCATCGGTTTAAATGTTGCTAAAAAAAATTCATTCGACAAGAATAAAAAAAATAGCTATTTACTTATTTTATTTTTTTAAAGGTCTTAAAAAGATATAGGTGTCTTAATTTTGCTTATTTAGGCTCACTGTATTGTGCTTAACATTGGCCATTTGCTCCTGCGTGTTCATCGGTGTAAATGTAGCTACAAAAAATTCAATCGACAAGAATACGAAAAATAGCTATTTACTTATTTTATTTTTTTTAAAGGTCTTGATATGACACGGGTTTGGCTTGTTTTGGCTCAATGTATTGTAATTAACATTGAGCAATTGTTCCTGCGTGTTCATCAGTGTAAATGTAGCTAAAAAAAATTCATTCGACAAGAATAAGAAAAATAGCTATTTACTTATTTTATTTTTTTAAAGGTTTTAAAAAGATATAGGTGTCTTAATTTTGCTTATTTTGGCTCATTGTATTGTACTTGACATTGAGCAATTGCTCCTGCGTGTTCATCGGTTTTAAATGTTGCTAAAAAAAATTCATTCGACAAGAATAAAAAAAAATAGCTATTTACTTATTTTTTTTTTTTTAAAGGTCTTGATATGACACGGGTGTCTCAATTTGGCTTATTTTGGCTCATTGTATTGTAATTAACATTGAGCAATTGCTCCTGCGTGTTCATCGGTGTAAATGTAGCTAAGAAAAATTCATTTGACAAGAATAAGAAAAATAGCTATTTACTTATTTTATTTTTTTTAAAGGTGTTAAAAAGATATAGGTGTCTTAATTTTGCTTATTTAGGCTCACTGTATTGTACTTAACATCGGCCACTTGCTCCAGCGTGTTCATTGGTGTAAATGTAGCTACAAAAAATTCATTCGACAAGAATACGAAAAATAGCTATATACTTATTTTATTTTTTTTAAAGGTCTTGATATGACACGGGTGTCTAAAATTGGCTTATTTTGGCTCATTGTATTGTAATTAACATTGAGCAATTGCTCCTGCGTGTTCATCGGTTTAAATGTTGCTAAAAAAAATTCATTCGAAAAGAATAAAAAAAATAGCTATTTACTTATTTTATTTTTTTAAAGGTCTTGATATGATAAGGGTGTCTTAATTTTGCTTATTTTGGCTCATTGTATTGAAATTAACATTGAGCAATTGCTATTGCGTGTTCATCGGTGTAAATGTAGCTACAAAAAATTCATTCGACAAGAATAAGAAAAATAGCTATTTACTTATTTTATTTTTTTAAAAGGTTTTAGAAAGATATAGGTGTCATAATTTTGCTTATTTTGGCTCAATGTATTGTACTTAACATTGAGCAATTGTTCCTGCGTGTTCATCGGTGTAAATGTAGCTAAAAAAAATTCATTCGACAAGAATAAGAAAAATAACTATTTACTTATTTTATTTTTTTTAAAGGTTTTAGAAAGATATAGGTGTCTTAATTTTGCTCGTTTTGGCTCAATGTATTGTAATTAACATTGAGCGATTGTTCCTGCGTGTTCATCAGTGTAAATGTAGCTAAAAAAAATTCATTCGACAAGAATAAGAAAAATAGCTATTTACTTATTTTATTTTTTTAAAGGTTTTAAAAAGATATAAGTGCCTTAATTTTGCTTATTTTGGCTCATTGTATTGTACTTGACATTAAGCAATTGCTCCTGCGTGTTCATCGGTTTAAATGTTGCTAAAAAAATTCACTCGACAAGAATAAAAAAAATAGCTATTTACTTATTTTATTTTTTTTAAAGGTCTTGATATGATAAGGGTGTCTTAATTTTGCTTATTTTGGCTCATTGTATTGTACTTGACATTGAGCAATTGCTCCTGCGTGTTCATCGGTTTTAAATGTTGCTAAAAAAAATTCATTCGACAAGAATAAAAAAAAATAGCTATTTACTTATTTTATTTTTTTTAAAGGTCTTGATATGACACGGGTGTCTCAATTTGGCTTATTTTGGCTCATTGTAATGTAATTAACATTGAGCAATTGCTCCTGCGTGTTCATCGGTGTAAATGTAGCTAAAAAAAATTCATTCGACAAGAATTAGAAAAATAGCTATTTACTTATTTTATTTTTTTAAAGGTTTTAAAAGATATAGGTGTCTTAATTTTGCTTTTTTTGGCTCAGTGTATTGCACTTGACATTGAGCAATTGCTCCTGCGTGTTCATCGGTGTAAATGTAGCTAAGAAAAATTCATTTGACAAGAATAAGAAAAATAGCTATTTACTTATTTTATTTTTTTTAAAGGTGTTAAAAAGATATAGGTGTCTTAATTTTGCTTATTTAGGCTCACAGTATTGTACTTAACATCGGCCACTTGCTCCTGCGTGTTCATTGGTGTAAATGTAGCTACAAAAAATTCATTCGACAAGAATACGAAAAATAGCTATATACTTATTTTATTTTTTTTAAAGGTCTTGATATGACACGGGTGTCTTAAATTGGCTTATTTTGGCTCATTGTATTGTAATTAACATTGAGCAATTGCTCCTGCGTGTTCATCGGTTTAAATGTTGCTAAAAAAAATTCATTCGAAAAGAATAAAAAAAATAGCTATTTACTTATTTTATTTTTTTAAAGGTCTTGATATGATAAGGGTGTCTTAATTTTGCTTATTTTGGCTCATTGTATTGAAATTAACATTGAGCAATTGCTATTGCGTGTTCATCGGTGTAAATGTAGCTACAAAAAATTCATTCGACAAGAATAAGAAAAATAGCTATTTACTTATTTTATTTTTTTAAAAGGTTTTAGAAAGATATAGGTGTCTTAATTTTGCTTATTTTGGCTCAATGTATTGTACTTAACATTGAGCAATTGTTCCTGCGTGTTCATCGGTGTAAATGTAGCTAAAAAAAATTCATTCGACAAGAATAAGAAAAATAGCTATTTACTTATTTTATTTTTTTTAAAGGTTTTAGAAAGATATAGGTGTCTTAATTTTGCTCGTTTTGGCTCAATGTATTGTAGTTAACATTGAGCAATTGTTCCTGCGTGTTCATCAGTGTAAATGTAGCTAAAACAAATTCATTCGACAAGAATAAGAAAAATAGCTATTTACTTATTTTATTTTTTTTAAAGGTCTTAAAAAGATATAGGTGTCTTAATTTTGCTTATTTAGGCTCACTGTATTGTACTTAACATTGGCCACTTGCTCCTGCGTGTTCATCGGTGTAAGTGTAGCTACCAAAAATTCATTCGACAAGAATACGAAAAATAGCTATTTACTTATTTTATTTTTTTAAAGGTTTTAAAAAGATATAAGTGTCTTAATTTTGCTTATTTTGGCTCATTGTATTGTACTTGACATTAAGCAATTGCTCCTGCGTGTTCATCGGTTTAAATGTTGCTAAAAAAATTCACTCGACAAGAATAAAAAAAATAGCTATTTACTTATTTTATTTTTTTTAAAGGTCTTGATATGATAAGGGTGTCTTAATTTTGCTTATTTTGGCTCATTGTATTGTAGTCAACATTGAACAATTGCTTCTGCGTGTTCATGGGTGTAAATGTAGCTAAAAAAAATTCATTCGACAAGAATAAGAAAAATAGCTATTTACTTATTTTATTTTTTTTAAAGGTCTTAAAAAGATATAGGTGTCTTAAGTTTGCTTATTTAGGCTCACTGTATTGTACATAACATCGGCCACTTGCTCTTGCGTGTTCATCGGTGTAAATGTAGCTACAAAAAATTCATTCGACAAGAATACGAAAAATAGCTATATACTTATTTTATTTTTTTTAAAGGTCTTGATATGACGCGGGTGTCTTAAATTGGCTTATTTTGGCTCATTGTATTGTAATTAACATTGAGCAATTGCTCCTGCGTGTTCGTCGGTTTAAATGTTGCTAAAAAAAATTCATTCGACAAGAATAAAAAAAATAGCTATTTACTTATTTTATTTTTTTAAAGGTCTTGATATGATAAGGGTGTCTTAATTTTGCTTATTTTGGCTCATTGTATTAAAATTAACATTGAGCAATTGCTCCTGCGTGTTCATCGGTGTAAATGTAGCTACAAAAAATTCATTCGACAAGAATAAGAAAAATAGCTATTTACTTATTTTATTTTTTTAAGGGTCTTGATATGATAAGGGTGTCTTAATTTTGCTTATTTTGGTTCATTGTATTGTACTTAACATTAAGCAATTGCTCCTGCGTGTTCATCGGTGTAAATGTAGCTAAAAAAAATTCATTCGACAAGAATAAGAAAAATAGATATTTACTTATTTTATTTTTTTTAAAGGTCTTTAAAAGATATTGGTGTCTTAGTTTTGCTTATTTAGGCTCACTGTATTGTACTCAACATTGGCCACTTGCTCGTGCGTGTTCATCGGTGTAAATGTAGCTACAAAAAATTCAATCGACAAGAATAAGAAAAATAGCTATTTACTTATTTTATTTTTTTTAAAGGTCTTGATATGACACGGGTGTCTTAAATAGGCTTATTTTGGCTCATTGTATTGTAATTAACATTGAGCAATTGCTCCTGCGTGTTCATCGGTTTAAATGTTGCTAAAAAAAATTCATTCGAAAAGAATAAAAAAAAAGCTATTTACTTATTTTATTTTTTTAAAGGTCTTGATATGATAAGGGTGTCTTAATTTTGCTTATTTTGGCTCATTGTATTGAAATTAACATTGAGCAATTGCTATTGCGTGTTCATCGGTGTAAATGTAGCTACAAAAAATTCATTCGACAAGAATAAGAAAAATAGCTATTTACTTATTTTATTTTTTTAAAAGGTTTTAGAAAGATATAGGTGTCTTAATTTTGCTTATTTTGGCTCAATGTATTGTACTTAACATTGAGCAATTGTTCCTGCGTGTTCATCGGTGTAAACGTAGCTAAAAAAAATTCATTCGACAAGAATAAGAAAAATAGCTATTTACTTATTTTATTTTTTTTAAAGGTTTTAGAAAGATATAGGTGTCTTAATTTTGCTCGTTTTGGCTCAATGTATTGTAATTAACATTGAGCAATTGTTCCTGCGTGTTCATCAGTGTAAATGTAGCTAAAAAAAATTCATTCGACAAGAATAAGAAAAATAGCTATTTACTTATTTTATTTTTTTAAAGGTTTAAAAAAGATATGAGTGTCTTAATTTTGCTTATTTTGGCTCATTGTATTGTACTTGACATTAAGCAATTGCTCCTGCGTGTTCATCGGTTTAAATGTTGCTAAAAAAATTCACTCGACAAGAATAAAAAAAATAGCTATTTACTTATTTTATTTTTTTTAAAGGTCTTGATATGACACGGGTTTGGCTTGTTTTGGCTCAATGTATTGTAATTAACATTGAGCAATTGTTCCTGCGTGTTCATCAGTGTAAATGTAGCTAAAAAAAATTCATTCGACAAGAATAAGAAAAATAGCTATTTACTTATTTTATTTTTTTAAAGGTTTTAAAAAGATATAGGTGTCTTAATTTTGCTTATTTTGGCTCATTGTATTGTACTTGACATTGAGCAATTGCTCCTGCGTGTTCATCGGTTTTAAATGTTGCTAAAAAAAATTCATTCGACAAGAATAAAAAAAAATAGCTATTTACTTATTTTTTTTTTTTTAAAGGTCTTGATATGACACGGGTGTCTCAATTTGGCTTATTTTGGCTCATTGTATTGTAATTAACATTGAGCAATTGCTCCTGCGTGTTCATCGGTGTAAATGTAGCTAAGAAAAATTCATTTGACAAGAATAAGAAAAATAGCTATTTACTTATTTTATTTTTTTTAAAGGTGTTAAAAAGATATAGGTGTCTTAATTTTGCTTATTTAGGCTCACTGTATTGTACTTAACATCGGCCACTTGCTCCTGCGTGTTCATTGGTGTAAATGTAGCTACAAAAAATTCATTCGACAAGAATACGAAAAATAGCTATATACTTATTTTATTTTTTTTAAAGGTCTTGATATGACACGGGTGTCTAAAATTGGCTTATTTTGGCTCATTGTATTGTAATTAACATTGAGCAATTGCTCCTGCGTGTTCATCGGTTTAAATGTTGCTAAAAAAAATTCATTCGAAAAGAATAAAAAAAATAGCTATTTACTTATTTTATTTTTTTAAAGGTCTTGATATGATAAGGGTGTCTTAATTTTGCTTATTTTGGCTCATTGTATTGAAATTAACATTGAGCAATTGCTATTGCGTGTTCATCGGTGTAAATGTAGCTACAAAAAATTCATTCGACAAGAATAAGAAAAATAGCTATTTACTTATTTTATTTTTTTAAAAGGTTTTAGAAAGATATAGGTGTCATAATTTTGCTTATTTTGGCTCAATGTATTGTACTTAACATTGAGCAATTGTTCCTGCGTGTTCATCGGTGTAAATGTAGCTAAAAAAAATTCATTCGACAAGAATAAGAAAAATAACTATTTACTTATTTTATTTTTTTTAAAGGTTTTAGAAAGATATAGGTGTCTTAATTTTGCTCGTTTTGGCTCAATGTATTGTAATTAACATTGAGCGATTGTTCCTGCGTGTTCATCAGTGTAAATGTAGCTAAAAAAAATTCATTCGACAAGAATAAGAAAAATAGCTATTTACTTATTTTATTTTTTTAACGGTTTTAAAAAGATATAAGTGTCTTAATTTTGCTTATTTTGGCTCATTGTATTGTACTTGACATTAAGCAATTGCTCCTGCGTGTTCATCGGTTTAAATGTTGCTAAAAAAATTCACTCGACAAGAATAAAAAAAATAGCTATTTACTTATTTTATTTTTTTTAAAGGTCTTGATATGATAAGGGTGTCTTAATTTTGCTTATTTTGGCTCATTGTATTGTACTTGACATTGAGCAATTGCTCCTGCGTGTTCATCGGTTTTAAATGTTGCTAAAAAAAATTCATTCGACAAGAATAAAAAAAAATAGCTATTTACTTATTTTATTTTTTTTAAAGGTCTTGATATGACACGGGTGTCTCAATTTGGCTTATTTTGGCTCATTGTAATGTAATTAACATTGAGCAATTGCTCCTGCGTGTTCATCGGTGTAAATGTAGCTAAAAAAAATTCATTCGACAAGAATTAGAAAAATAGCTATTTACTTATTTTATTTTTTTAAAGGTTTTAAAAGATATAGGTGTCTTAATTTTGCTTTTTTTGGCTCAGTGTATTGCACTTGACATTGAGCAATTGCTCCTGCGTGTTCATCGGTGTAAATGTAGCTAAGAAAAATTCATTTGACAAGAATAAGAAAAATAGCTATTTACTTATTTTATTTTTTTTAAAGGTGTTAAAAAGATATAGGTGTCTTAATTTTGCTTATTTAGGCTCACAGTATTGTACTTAACATCGGCCACTTGCTCCTGCGTGTTCATTGGTGTAAATGTAGCTACAAAAAATTCATTCGACAAGAATACGAAAAATAGCTATATACTTATTTTATTTTTTTTAAAGGTCTTGATATGACACGGGTGTCTTAAATTGGCTTATTTTGGCTCATTGTATTGTAATTAACATTGAGCAATTGCTCCTGCGTGTTCATCGGTTTAAATGTTGCTAAAAAAAATTCATTCGAAAAGAATAAAAAAAATAGCTATTTACTTATTTTATTTTTTTAAAGGTCTTGATATGATAAGGGTGTCTTAATTTTGCTTATTTTGGCTCATTGTATTGAAATTAACATTGAGCAATTGCTATTGCGTGTTCATCGGTGTAAATGTAGCTACAAAAAATTCATTCGACAAGAATAAGAAAAATAGCTATTTACTTATTTTATTTTTTTAAAAGGTTTTAGAAAGATATAGGTGTCTTAATTTTGCTTATTTTGGCTCAATGTATTGTACTTAACATTGAGCAATTGTTCCTGCGTGTTCATCGGTGTAAATGTAGCTAAAAAAAATTCATTCGACAAGAATAAGAAAAATAGCTATTTACTTATTTTATTTTTTTTAAAGGTTTTAGAAAGATATAGGTGTCTTAATTTTGCTCGTTTTGGCTCAATGTATTGTAGTTAACATTGAGCAATTGTTCCTGCGTGTTCGTCAGTGTAAATGTAGCTAAAACAAATTCATTCGACAAGAATAAGAAAAATAGCTATTTACTTATTTTATTTTTTTTAAAGGTCTTAAAAAGATATAGGTGTCTTAATTTTGCTTATTTAGGCTCACTGTATTGTACTTAACATTGGCCACTTGCTCCTGCGTGTTCATCGGTGTAAGTGTAGCTACCAAAAATTCATTCGACAAGAATACGAAAAATAGCTATTTACTTATTTTATTTTTTTAAAGGTTTTAAAAAGATATAAGTGTCTTAATTTTGCTTATTTTGGCTCATTGTATTGTACTTGACATTAAGCAATTGCTCCTGCGTGTTCATCGGTTTAAATGTTGCTAAAAAAATTCACTCGACAAGAATAAAAAAAATAGCTATTTACTTATTTTATTTTTTTTAAAGGTCTTGATATGATAAGGGTGTCTTAATTTTGCTTATTTTGGCTCATTGTATTGTAGTCAACATTGAACAATTGCTTCTGCGTGTTCATGGGTGTAAATGTAGCTAAAAAAAATTCATTCGACAAGAATAAGAAAAATAGCTATTTACTTATTTTATTTTTTTTAAAGGTCTTAAAAAGATATAGGTGTCTTAAGTTTGCTTATTTAGGCTCACTGTATTGTACATAACATCGGCCACTTGCTCTTGCGTGTTCATCGGTGTAAATGTAGCTACAAAAAATTCATTCGACAAGAATACGAAAAATAGCTATATACTTATTTTATTTTTTTTAAAGGTCTTGATATGACGCGGGTGTCTTAAATTGGCTTATTTTGGCTCATTGTATTGTAATTAACATTGAGCAATTGCTCCTGCGTGTTCGTCGGTTTAAATGTTGCTAAAAAAAATTCATTCGACAAGAATAAAAAAAATAGCTATTTACTTATTTTATTTTTTTAAAGGTCTTGATATGATAAGGGTGTCTTAATTTTGCTTATTTTGGCTCATTGTATTAAAATTAACATTGAGCAATTGCTCCTGCGTGTTCATCGGTGTAAATGTAGCTACAAAAAATTCATTCGACAAGAATAAGAAAAATAGCTATTTACTTATTTTATTTTTTTAAGGGTCTTGATATGATAAGGGTGTCTTAATTTTGCTTATTTTGGCTCATTGTATTGTACTTAACATTAAGCAATTGCTCCTGCGTGTTCATCGGTGTAAATGTAGCTAAAAAAAATTCATTCGACAAGAATAAGAAAAATAGATATTTACTTATTTTATTTTTTTTAAAGGTCTTTAAAAGATATTGGTGTCTTAGTTTTGCTTATTTAGGCTCACTGTATTGTACTCAACATTGGCCACTTGCTCGTGCGTGTTCATCGGTGTAAATGTAGCTACAAAAAATTCAATCGACAAGAATAAGAAAAATAGCTATTTACTTATTTTATTTTTTTTAAAGGTCTTGATATGACACGGGTGTCTTAAATAGGCTTATTTTGGCTCATTGTATTGTAATTAACATTGAGCAATTGCTCCTGCGTGTTCATCGGTTTAAATGTTGCTAAAAAAAATTCATTCGAAAAGAATAAAAAAAAAGCTATTTACTTATTTTATTTTTTTAAAGGTCTTGATATGATAAGGGTGTCTTAATTTTGCTTATTTTGGCTCATTGTATTGAAATTAACATTGAGCAATTGCTATTGCGTGTTCATCGGTGTAAATGTAGCTACAAAAAATTCATTCGACAAGAATAAGAAAAATAGCTATTTACTTATTTTATTTTTTTAAAAGGTTTTAGAAAGATATAGGTGTCTTAATTTTGCTTATTTTGGCTCAATGTATTGTACTTAACATTGAGCAATTGTTCCTGCGTGTTCATCGGTGTAAACGTAGCTAAAAAAATTTCATTCGACAAGAATAAGAAAAATAGCTATTTACTTATTTTATTTTTTTTAAAGGTTTTAGAAAGATATAGGTGTCTTAATTTTGCTCGTTTTGGCTCAATGTATTGTAATTAACATTGAGCAATTGTTCCTGCGTGTTCATCAGTGTAAATGTAGCTAAAAAAAATTCATTCGACAAGAATAAGAAAAATAGCTATTTACTTATTTTATTTTTTTAAAGGTTTTAAAAAGATATGAGTGTCTTAATTTTGCTTATTTTGGCTCATTGTATTGTACTTGACATTAAGCAATTGCTCCTGCGTGTTCATCGGTTTAAATGTTGCTAAAAAAATTCACTCGACAAGAATAAAAAAAATAGCTATTTACTTATTTTATTTTTTTTATAGGTCTTGATATGATAAGGGTGTCTTAATTTTGCTTATTTTGGCTCATTGTATTGTACTCAACATTGAACAATTGCTACTGCGTGTTCATGGGTGTAAATGTAGCTAAAAAAATTCATTCGACAAGAATAAGAAAAATAGCTATTTACTTATTTTATTTTTTTTAAAGGTCTTAAAAAGATATAGGTGTCTTAATTTTGCTTATTTAGGCTCACTGTATTGTACTTAACATCGGCCACTTGCTCTTGCGTGTTCATCGGTGTAAATGTAGCTACAAAAAATTCATTCGACAAGAATACGAAAAATAGCTATATACTTATTTTATTTTTTTTAAAGGTCTTGATATGACGCGGGTGTCTTAAATTGGCTTATTTTGGCTCATTGTATTGTAATTAACATTGAGCAATTGCTCCTGCGTGTTCGTCGGTTTAAATGTTGCTAAAAAAAATTCATTCGACAAGAATAAAAAAAATAGCTATTTACTTATTTTATTTTTTTAAAGGTCTTGATATGATAAGGGTGTCTTAATTTTGCTTATTTTGGCTCATTGTATTAAAATTAACATTGAGCAATTGCTCTTGCGTGTTCATCGGTGTAAATGTAGCTACAAAAAATTCATTCGACAAGAATAAGAAAAATAGCTATTTACTTATTTTATTTTTTTAAGGGTCTTGATATGATAAGGGTGTCTTAATTTTGCTTATTTTGGCTCATTGTATTGTACTTAACATTAAGCAATTGCTCCTGCGTGTTCATCGGTGTAAATGTAGCTAAAAAAAATTCATTCGACAAGAATAAGAAAAATAGCTATTTACTTATTTTATTTTTTTTAAAGGTCTTAAAAAGATATTGGTGTCTTAGTTTTGCTTATTTAGGCTCACTGTATTGTACTCAACATTGGCCACTTGCTCGTGCGTGTTCATCGGTGTAAATGTAGCTACAAAAAATTCAATCGACAAGAATAAGAAAAATAGCTATTTACTTATTTAATTTTTTTTAAAGGTCTTGATATGACACGGGTGTCTTAAATTGGCTTATTTTGGCTCATTGTATTGTAATTAACATTGAGCAATTGCTCCTGCGTGTTCATCGGTTTAAATGTTGCTAAAAAAAATTCATTCGAAAAGAATAAAAAAAATAGCTATTTACTTATTTTATTTTTTTAAAGGTCTTGATATGATAAGGGTGTCTTAATTTTGCTTATTTTGGCTCATTGTATTGAAATTAACATTGAGCAATTGCTATTGCGTGTTCATCGGTGTAAATGTAGCTACAAAAAATTCATTCGACAAGAATAAGAAAAATAGCTATTTACTTATTTTATTTTTTTAAAAGGTTTTAGAAAGATATAGGTGTCTTAATTTTGCTTATTTTGGCTCAATGTATTGTACTTAACATTGAGCAATTGTTCCTGCGTGTTCATCGGTGTAAATGTAGCTAAAAAAAATTCATTCGACAAGAATAAGAAAAATAGCTATTTACTTATTTTATTTTTTTTAAAGGTTTTAGAAAGATATAGGTGTCTTAATTTTGCTCGTTTTGGCTCAATGTATTGTAATTAACATTGAGCAATTGTTCCTGCGTGTTCATCAGTGTAAATGTAGCTAAAAAAAATTCATTCGACAAGAATAAGAAAAATAGCTATTTACTTATTTTATTTTTTTAAAGGTTTTAAAAAGATATAAGTGTCTTAGTTTTGCTTATTTTGGCTCATTGTATTGTACTTGACATTAAGCAATTGCTCCTGCGTGTTCATCGGTGTAAATGTAGCTAAAAAAAATTCATTCGACAAGAATACGAAAAATAGCTATATACTTATTTTATTTTTTTTAAAGGTCTTGATATGACGCGGGTGTCTTAAATTAGCTTATTTTGGCTCATTGTATTGTAATTAACATTGAGCAATTGCTCCTGCGTGTTCGTCGGTTTAAATGTTGCTAAAAAAAATTCATTCGACAAGAATAAAAAAAATAGCTATTTACTTATTTTATTTTTTTAAAGGTCTTGATATGATAAGGGTGTCTTAATTTTGCTTATTTTGGCTCATTGTATTAAAATTAACATTGAGCAATTGCTCTTGCGTGTTCATCGGTGTAAATGTAGCTACAAAAAATTCATTCGACAAGAATAAGAAAAATAGCTATTTACTTATTTTATTTTTTTAAGGGTCTTGATATGATAAGGGTGTCTTAATTTTGCTTATTTAGGCTCATTGTATTGTACTTAACATTAAGCAATTGCTCCTGCGTGTTCATCGGTGTAAATGTAGCTAAAAAAAATTCATTCGACAAGAATAAGAAAAATAGCTATTTACTTATTTTATTTTTTTTAAAGGTCTTAAAAAGATATTGGTGTCTTAGTTTTGCTTATTTAGGCTCACTGTATTGTACTCAACATTGGCCACTTGCTCGTGCGTGTTCATCGGTGTAAATGTAGCTACAAAAAATTCAATCGACAAGAATACGAAAAATAGCTTTTTACTTATTTTATTTTTTTTTTAAGGTCTTGATATGACACGGGTGTCTTAATTTGGCTTGTTTTGGCTCAATTTATTGTAATTAACATTGAGCAATTGTTCCTGCGTGTTCATCAGTGTAAATGTAGCTAAAAAAAATTCATTCGACAAGAATAAGAAAAATAGCTATTTACTTATTTTATTTTTTTAAAGGTTTTAAAAAGATATAAGTGTCTTAATTTTGCTTATTTTGGCTCATTGTATTGTACTTGACATTAAGCAATTGCTCCTGCGTGTTCATCGGTTTAAATGTTGCTAAAAAAATTCACTCGACAAGAATAAAAAAAATAGCTATTTACTTATTTTATTTTTTTTAAAGGTCTTGATATGATAAGGGTGTCTTAATTTTGCTTATTTTGGCTCATTGTATTGTAGTCAACATTGAACAATTGCTTCTGCGTGTTCATGGGTGTAAATGTAGCTAAAAAAAATTCATTCGACAAGAATAAGAAAAATAGCTATTTACTTATTTTATTTTTTTTAAAGGTCTTAAAAAGATATAGGTGTCTTAAGTTTGCTTATTTAGGCTCACTGTATTGTACATAACATCGGCCACTTGCCCCTGCGTGTTCATCGGTGTAAATGTAGCTACAAAAAATTCATTCGACAAGAATACGAAAAATAGCTATATACTTATTTTTTTTTTTTTAAAGGTCTTGATATGACGCGGGTGTCTTAAATTGGCTTATTTTGGCTCATTGTATTGTAATTAACATTGAGCAATTGCTCCTGCGTGTTCGTCGGTTTAAATGTTGCTAAAAAAAATTCATTCGACAAGAATAAAAAAAATAGCTATTTACTTATTTTATTTTTTTAAAGGTCTTGATATGATAAGGGTGTCTTAATTTTGCTTATTTTGGCTCATTGTATTAAAATTAACATTGAGCAATTGCTCTTGCGTGTTCATCGGTGTAAATGTAGCTACAAAAAATTCATTCGACAAGAATAAGAAAAATAGCTATTTACTTATTTTATTTTTTTAAGGGTCTTGATATGATAAGGGTGTCTTAATTTTGCTTATTTTGGCTCATTGTATTGTACTTAACATTAAGCAATTGCTCCTGCGTGTTCATCGGTGTAAATGTAGCTAAAAAAAATTCATTCGACAAGAATAAGAAAAATAGATATTTACTTATTTTATTTTTTTTAAAGGTCTTAAAAAGATATTGGTGTCTTAGTTTTGCTTATTTAGGCTCACTGTATTGTACTCAACATTGGCCACTTGCTCGTGCGTGTTCATCGGTGTAAATGTAGCTACAAAAAATTCAATCGACAAGAATAAGAAAAATAGCTATTTACTTATTTTATTTTTTTTAAAGGTCTTGATATGACACGGGTGTCTTAAATAGGCTTATTTTGGCTCATTGTATTGTAATTAACATTGAGCAATTGCTCCTGCGTGTTCATCGGTTTAAATGTTGCTAAAAAAAATTCATTCGAAAAGAATAAAAAAAAAGCTATTTACTTATTTTATTTTTTTAAAGGTCTTGATATGATAAGGGTGTCTCAATTTTGCTTATTTTGGCTCATTGTATTGAAATTAACATTGAGCAATTGCTATTGCGTGTTCATCGGTGTAAATGTAGCTACAAAAAATTCATTCGACAAGAATAAGAAAAATAGCTATTTACTTATTTTATTTTTTTAAAAGGTTTTAGAAAGATATAGGTGTCTTAATTTTGCTTATTTTGGCTCAATGTATTGTACTTAACATTGAGCAATTGTTCCTGCGTGTTCATCGGTGTAAACGTAGCTAAAAAAAATTCATTCGACAAGAATAAGAAAAATAGCTATTTACTTATTTTATTTTTTTTAAAGGTTTTAGAAAGATATAGGTGTCTTAATTTTGCTCGTTTTGGCTCAATGTATTGTAATTAACATTGAGCAATTGTTCCTGCGTGTTCATCAGTGTAAATGTAGCTAAAAAAAATTCATTCGACAAGAATAAGAAAAATAGCTATTTACTTATTTTATTTTTTTAAAGGTTTTAAAAAGATATGAGTGTCTTAATTTTGCTTATTTTGGCTCATTGTATTGTACTTGACATTAAGCAATTGCTCCTGCGTGTTCATCGGTTTAAATGTTGCTAAAAAAATTCACTCGACAAGAATAAAAAAAATAGCTATTTACTTATTTTATTTTTTTTATAGGTCTTGATATGATAAGGGTGTCTTAATTTTGCTTATTTTGGCTCATTGTATTGTACTCAACATTGAACAATTGCTTCTGCGTGTTCATGGGTGTAAATGTAGCTAAAAAAAATTCATTCGACAAGAATAAGAAAAATAGCTATTTACTTATTTTATTTTTTTTAAAGGTCTTAAAAAGATATAGGTGTCTTAATTTTGCTTATTTAGGCTCACTGTATTGTACTTAACATCGGCCACTTGCTCTCGCGTGTTCATCGGTGTAAATGTAGCTACAAAAAATTCATTCGACAAGAATACGAAAAATAGCTATATACTTATTTTATTTTTTTTAAAGGTCTTGATATGACGCGGGTGTCTTAAATTGGCTTATTTTGGCTCATTGTATTGTAATTAACATTGAGCAATTGCTCCTGCGTGTTCGTCGGTTTAAATGTTGCTAAAAAAAATTCATTCGACAAGAATAAAAAAAATAGCTATTTACTTATTTTATTTTTTTAAAGGTCTTGATATGATAAGGGTGTCTTAATTTTGCTTATTTTGGCTCAATGTATTAAAATTAACATTGAGCAATTGCTCTTGCGTGTTCATCGGTGTAAATGTAGCTACAAAAAATTCATTCGACAAGAATAAGAAAAATAGCTATTTACTTATTTTATTTTTTTAAGGGTCTTGATATGATAAGGGTGTCTTAATTTTGCTTATTTTGGCTCATTGTATTGTACTTAACATTAAGCAATTGCTCCTGCGTGTTCATCGGTGTAAATGTAGCTAAAAAAAATTCATTCGACAAGAATAAGAAAAATAGCTATTTACTTATTTTATTTTTTTTAAAGGTCTTAAAAAGATATTGGTGTCTTAGTTTTGCTTATTTAGGCTCACTGTATTGTACTCAACATTGGCCACTTGCTCGTGCGTGTTCATCGGTGTAAATGTAGCTACAAAAAATTCAATCGACAAGAATACGAAAAATAGCTATTTACTTATTTTATTTTTTTTTTAAGGTCTTGATATGACACGGGTGTCTTAATTTGGCTTGTTTTGGCTCAATGTATTGTAATTAACATTGAGCAATTGTTCCTGCGTGTTCATCAGTGTAAATGTAGCTAAAAAAAATTCATTCGACAAGAATAAGAAAAATAGCTATTTACTTATTTTATTTTTTTAAAGGTTTTAAAAAGATATAGGTGTCTTAATTTTGCTTATTTTGGCTCATTGTATTGTACTTGACATAGAGCAATTGCTCCTGCGTGTTCATCGGTTTTAAATGTTGCTAAAAAAAATTCATTCGACAAGAATAAAAAAAAATAGCTATTTACTTATTTTATTTTTTTTAAAGGTCTTGATATGACACGGGTGTCTCAATTTGGCTTATTTTGGCTCATTGTATTGTAATTAACATTGAGCAATTGCTCCTGCGTGTTCATCGGTGTAAATGTAGCTACAAAAAATTCATTCGACAAGAATACGAAAAATAGCTATTTACTTATTTTATTTTTTTTAAAGGTCTTGATATGACACGGGTGTCTTAATTTGGCTTGTTTTGGCTCAATGTATTGTAATTAACATTGAGCAATTGTTTCTGCGTGTTCATCAGTGTAAATGTAGCTAAAAAAAATTCATTCGACAAGAATAAGAAAAATTGCTATTTACTTATTTTATTTTTTTAAAGGTTTTAAAAAGATATAGGTGTCTTAATTTTGCTTATTTTGGCTCATTGTATTGTACTTGACATTGAGCAATTGCTCCTGCGTGTTCATCGGTTTTAAATGTTGCTAAAAAAAATTCATTCGACAAGAATAAAAAAAAATAGCTATTTACTTATTTTATTTTTTTTAAAGGTCTTGATATGACACGGGTGTCTCAATTTGGCTTATTTTGGCTCATTGTATTGTAATTAACATTGAGCAATTGCTCCTGCGTGTTCATCGGTGTAAATGTAGCTACAAAAAATTCATTCGACAAGAATACGAAAAATAGCTATTTACTTATTTTATTTTTTTTAAAGGTCTTGATATGACACGGGTGTCTTAATTTGGCTTGTTTTGGCTCAATGTATTGTAATTAACATTGAGCAATTGTTCCTGCGTGTTCATCAGTGTAAATGTAGCTAAAAAAAATTCATTCGACAAGAATAAGAAAAATAGCTATTTACTTATTTTATTTTTTTAAAGGTTTTAAAAAGATATAGGTGTCTTAATTTTGCTTATTTTGGCTCATTGTATTGTACTTGACATTAAGCAATTGCTCCTGCGTGTTCATCGGTTTAAATGTTGCTAAAAAAAATTCATTCGACAAGAATAAAAAAAATAGCTATTTACTTATTTTATTTTTTTTAAAGGTCTTAAAAAGATATAGGTGTCTTAATTTTGCTTATTTAGGCTTATTGTATTGTACTTGACATTGGCCACTTGCTCCTGCGTGTTCATCGGTGTAAGTGAAGCTACAAAAAATTCATTCGACAAGAATACGAAAAATAACTATATACTTATTTTATTTTTTTTAAAGGTCTTGATATGACACGGGTGTCTTAAATTGGCTTATTTTGGCTCATTGTATTGTACTTAACATTGGCCACTTGCTCCTGCGTGTTCATCGGCTTAAATGTTGCTAAAAAAAATTCATTCGACAAGAATAAAAAAAATAGCTATTTACTTATTTTATTTTTTTAAAGGTCTTGATATGATAAGGGTGTCTTAATTTTGCTTATTTTGGCTCATTGTATTGAAATTAACATTGAGCAATTGCTATTGGGTGTCCATCGGAGTAAATGTAGCTACAAAAAATTCATTCGACAAGAATAAGAAAAATAGCTATTTACTTATTTTATTTTTTTTAAAGGTCTTAAAAAGATATAGGTGTCTTAATTTTGCTTATTTAGGCTCATTGTATTGTACTTGACATTGAGCAATTGCTCCTGCGTGTTCATCGGTTTAAATGTTGCTAAAAAAAATTCATTCGACAAGAATAAAAAAAATAGCTATTTACTTATTTTATTTTTTTTAAAGGTCTTGATATGACACGGGTGTCTTAATTTGGCTTATTATGGCTCATTGTATTGTAATTAACATTGAGCAATTGCTCCTGCGTGTTCATCGGTGTAAATGTAGCTAAAAAAAATTCATTCGACAAGAATTAGAAAAATAGCTATTTACTTATTTTATTTTTTTAAAGGTTTTAAAAAGATATAGGTGTCTTAATTTTGCTTTTTTTGGCTCAATGTATTGCACTTGACATTGAGCAATTGCTCCTGCGTGTTCATCGGTGTAAATGTAGCTAAAAAAAATTCATTTGACAAGAATAAGAAAAATAGCTATTTACTTATTTTATTTTTTTTAAAGGTGTTAAAAAGATATAGGTGTCTTAATTTTGCCTATTTAGGCTCATTGTATTGTACTTAACATCGGCCACTTGCTCCTTTGTGTTCATCGGTGTAAATGTAGCTACAAAAAATTCATTCGACAAGAATACGAAAAATAGCTAAATACTTATTTTATTTTTTTTAAAGGTCTTGATATGACACGGGTGTCTTAAATTGGCTTATTTTGGCTCATTGTATTGTAATTAACATTGAGCAATTGCTCCTGCGTGTTCATCGGTTTAAATGTTGCTAAAAAAAATTCATTCGAAAAGAATAAAAAAAATAGCTATTTACTTATTTTATTTTTTTAAAGGTCTTGATATGATAAGGGTGTCTTAATTTTGCTTATTTTGGCTCATTGTATTGAAATTAACCTTGAGCAATTGCTATTGCGTGTTCATCGGTGTAAATGTAGCTACAAAAAATTCATTCGACAAGAATAAGAAAAATAGCTATTTACTTATTTTATTTTTTTTAAAGGTTTTAGAAAGATATAGGTGTCTTAATTTTGCTTATTTTGGCTCAATGTATTGTACTTAACATTGAGCAATTGTTCCTGCGTGTTCATCGGTGTAAATGTAGCTAAAAAAAATTCATTCGACAAGAATAAGAAAAATAGCTATTTACTTATTTTATTTTTTTTAAAGGTTTTAGAAAGATATAGGTGTCATAATTTTGCTCGTTTTGGCTCAATGTATTGTAATTAACATTGAGCAATTGTTCCTGCGTGTTCATCAGTGTAAATGTAGCTAAAAAAAATTCATTCGACAAGAATAAGAAAAATAGCTATTTACTTATTTTATTTTTTTAAAGGTTTTAAAAAGATATAGGTGTCTTAATTTTGCTTATTTTGGCTCACTGTATTGTACTTGACATTAAGCAATTGCTCCTGCGTGTTCATCGGTTTAAATGTTGCTAAAAAAAATTCACTCGACAAGAATAAAAAAAATAGCTATTTACTTATTTTATTTTTTTTAAAGGTCTTGATATGATAAGGGTGTCTTAATTTTGCTTATTTTGGCTCATTGTATTGTACTAAACATTGAACAATTGCTTCTGCGTGTTCATGGGTGTAAATGTAGCTAAAAAAAATTCATTCGACAAGAATAAGAAAAATAGCTATTTACTTATTTTTTTTTTTTAAAGGTCTTGATATGACAAGGGTGTCTTAATTTGGCTTATTATGGCTCAATGTATTGCACTTGACATTGAGCAATTGCTCCTGCGTGTTCATCGGTGTAAATGTAGCTAAAAAAAATTCATTCGACAAGAATAAGAAAAATAGCTATTTACATATTTTATTTTTTTTAAAGGTCTTAAAAAGATACAGGTGTCTTAATTTTGCTTATTTAGGCTCACTGTATTGTACTTAACATCGGCCACTTGCTCTTGCGTGTTCATCGGTGTAAATGTAGCTACAAAAAATTCATTCGACAAGAATAAGAAAAATAGCTATTTACTTATTTTATTTTTTTAAGGGTCTTGATATGATAAGGGTGTCTTAATTTTGCTTATTTTGGCTCATTGTATTGTACTTAACATTAAGCAATTGCTCCTGCGTGTTCATCGGTGTAAATGTAGCTAAAAAAAATTCATTCGACAAGAATAAGAAAAATAGCTATTTACTTATTTTATTTTTTTAAAGGTCTTAAAAAGATATTGGTGTCTTAGTTTTGCTTATTTAGGCTCACTGTATTGTACTCAACATTGGCCACTTGCTCGTGCGTGTTCATCGGTGTAAATGTAGCTACAAAAAATTCAATCGACAAGAATACGAAAAATAGCTATTTACTTATTTTATTTTTTTTAAAGGTCTTGATATGACACGGGTGTCTTAATTTGGCTTGTTTTGGCTCAATGTATTGTAATTAACATTGAGCAATTGTTCCTGCGTGTTCATCAGTGTAAATGTAGCTAAAAAAAATTCATTCGACAAGAATAAGAAAAATAGCTATTTACTTATTTTATTTTTTTAAAGGTTTTAAAAAGATATAAGTGTCTTAATTTTGCTTATTTTGGCTCATTGTATTGTACTTGACATTAAGCAATTGCTCCTGCGTGTTCATCGGTTTAAATGTTGCTAAAAAAATTCACTCGACAAGAATAAAAAAAATAGCTATTTACTTATTTTATTTTTTTTAAAGGTCTTGATATGATAAGGGTGTCTTAATTTTGCTTATTTTGGCTCATTGTATTGTAGTCAACATTGAACAATTGCTTCTGCGTGTTCATGGGTGTAAATGTAGCTAAAAAAAATTCATTCGACAAGAATAAGAAAAATAGCTATTTACTTATTTTATTTTTTTTAAAGGTCTTAAAAAGATATAGGTGTCTTAAGTTTGCTTATTTCGGCTCACTGTATTGTACATAACATCGGCCACTTGCTCTTGCGTGTTCATCGGTGTAAATGTAGCTACAAAAAATTCATTCGACAAGAATACGAAAAATAGCTATATACTTATTTTTTTTTTTTTAAAGGTCTTGATATGACGCGGGTGTCTTAAATTGGCTTATTTTGGCTCATTGTATTGTAATTAACATTGAGCAATTGCTCCTGCGTGTTCGTCGGTTTAAATGTTGCTAAAAAAAATTCATTCGACAAGAATAAAAAAAATAGCTATTTACTTATTTTATTTTTTTAAAGGTCTTGATATGATAAGGGTGTCTTAATTTTGCTTATTTTGGCTCATTGTATTAAAATTAACATTGAGCAATTGCTCTTGCGTGTTCATCGGTGTAAATGTAGCTACAAAAAATTCATTCGACAAGAATAAGAAAAATAGCTATTTACTTATTTTATTTTTTTAAGGGTCTTGATATGATAAGGGTGTCTTAATTTTGCTTATTTTGGCTCATTGTATTGTACTTAACATTAAGCAATTGCTCCTGCGTGTTCATCGGTGTAAATGTAGCTAAAAAAAATTCATTCGACAAGAATAAGAAAAATAGATATTTACTTATTTTATTTTTTTTAAAGGTCTTAAAAAGATATTGGTGTCGTAGTTTTGCTTATTTAGGCTCACTGTATTGTACTCAACATTGGCCACTTGCTCGTGCGTGTTCGTCGGTGTAAATGTAGCTACAAAAAATTCAATCGACAAGAATAAGAAAAATAGCTATTTACTTATTTTATTTTTTTTAAAGGTCTTGATATGATAAGGGTGTCTTAATTTTGCTTATTTTGGCTCATTGTATTGAAATTAACATTGAGCAATTGCTATTGCGTGTTCATCGGTGTAAATGTAGCTACAAAAAATTCATTCGAAAAGAATAAAAAAAAAGCTATTTACTTATTTTATTTTTTTAAAGGTCTTGATATGATAAGGGTGTCTTAATTTTGCTTATTTTGGCTCATTGTATTGAAATTAACATTGAGCAATTGCTATTGCGTGTTCATCGGTGTAAATGTAGCTACAAAAAATTCATTCGACAAGAATAAGAAAAATAGCTATTTACTTATTTTATTTTTTTAAAAGGTTTTAGAAAGATATAGGTGTCTTAATTTTGCTTATTTTGGCTCAATGTATTGTACTTAACATTGAGCAATTGTTCCTGCGTGTTCATCGGTGTAAACGTAGCTAAAAAAAATTCATTCGACAAGAATAAGAAAAATAGCTATTTACTTATTTTATTTTTTTTAAAGGTTTTAGAAAGATATAGGTGTCTTAATTTTGCTCGTTTTGGCTCAATGTATTGTAATAAACATTGAGCAATTGTTCCTGCGTGTTCATCAGTGTAAATGTAGCTAAAAAAAATTCATTCGACAAGAATAAGAAAAATAGCTATTTACTTATTTTATTTTTTTAAAGGTTTTAAAAAGATATGAGTGTCTTAATTTTGCTTATTTTGGCTCATTGTATTGTACTTGACATTAAGCAATTGCTCCTGCGTGTTCATCGGTTTAAATGTTGCTAAAAAAATTCACTCGACAAGAATAAAAAAAATAGCTATTTACTTATTTTATTTTTTTTATAGGTCTTGATATGATAAGGGTGTCTTAATTTTGCTTATTTTGGCTCATTGTATTGTACTCAACATTGAACAATTGCTTCTGCGTGTTCATGGGTGTAAATGTAGCTAAAAAAAATTCATTCGACAAGAATAAGAAAAATAGCTATTTACTTATTTTATTTTTTTTAAAGGTCTTAAAAAGATATAGGTGTCTTAATTTTGCTTATTTAGGCTCACTGTATTGTACTTAACATCGGCCACTTGCTCTCGCGTGTTCATCGGTGTAAATGTAGCTACAAAAAATTCATTCGACAAGAATACGAAAAATAGCTATATACTTATTTTATTTTTTTTAAAGGTCTTGATATGACGCGGGTGTCTTAAATTGGCTTATTTTGGCTCATTGTATTGTAATTAACATTGAGCAATTGCTCCTGCGTGTTCGTCGGTTTAAATGTTGCTAAAAAAAATTCATTCGACAAGAATAAAAAAAATAGCTATTTACTTATTTTATTTTTTTAAAGGTCTTGATATGATAAGGGTGTCTTAATTTTGCTTATTTTGGCTCATTGTATTAAAATTAACATTGAGCAATTGCTCTTGCGTGTTCATCGGTGTAAATGTAGCTACAAAAAATTCATTCGACAAGAATAAGAAAAATAGCTATTTACTTATTTTATTTTTTTAAGGGTCTTGATATGATAAGGGTGTCTTAATTTTGCTTATTTTGGCTCATTGTATTGTACTTAACATTAAGCAATTGCTCCTGCGTGTTCATCGGTGTAAATGTAGCTACAAAAAATTCATTCGACAAGAATACGAAAAATAGCTATATACTTATTTTATTTTTTTTAAAGGTCTTGATATGACGCGGGTGTCTTAAATTGGCTTATTTTGGCTCATTGTATTGTAGTTAACATTGAGCAATTGCTCCTGCGTGTTCGTCGGTTTAAATGTTGCTAAAAAAAATTCATTCGACAAGAATAAAAAAAATAGCTATTTACTTATTTTATTTTTTTAAAGGTCTTGATATGATAAGGGTGTCTTAATTTTGCTTATTTTGGCTCAATTTATTAAAATTAACATTGAGCAATTGCTCTTGCGTGTTCATCGGTGTAAATGTAGCTACAAAAAATTCATTCGACAAGAATAAGAAAAATAGCTATTTACTTATTTTATTTTTTTAAGGGTCTTGATATGATAAGGGTGTCTTAATTTTGCTTATTTTGGCTCATTGTATTGTACTTAACATTAAGCAATTGCTCCTGCGTGTTCATCGGTGTAAATGTAGCTAAAAAAAATTCATTCGACAAGAATAAGAAAAATAGCTATTTACTTATTTTATTTTTTTTAAAGGTCTTAAAAAGATATTGGTGTCTTAGTTTTGCTTATTTAGGCTCACTGTATTGTACTCAACATTGGCCACTTGCTCGTGCGTGTTCATCGGTGTAAATGTAGCTACAAAAAATTCAATCGACAAGAATACGAAAAATAGCTATTTACTTATTTTTTTTTTTTTTTAAGATCTTGATATGACACGGGTGTCTTAATTTGGCTTGTTTTGGCTCAATGTATTGTAATTAACATTGAGCAATTGTTCCTGCGTGTTCATCAGTGTAAATGTAGCTAAAAAAAATTCATTCGACAAGAATAAGAAAAATAGCTATTTACTTATTTTATTTTTTTAAAGGTTTTAAAAAGATATAGGTGTCTTAATTTTGCTTATTTTGGCTCATTGTATTGTACTTGACATAGAGCAATTGCTCCTGCGTGTTCATCGGTTTTAAATGTTGCTAAAAAAAATTCATTCGACAAGAATAAAAAAAAATAGCTATTTACTTATTTTATTTTTTTTAAAGGTCTTGATATGACACGGGTGTCTCAATTTGGCTTATTTTGGCTCATTGTATTGTAATTAACATTGAGCAATTGCTCCTGCGTGTTCATCGGTGTAAATGTAGCTACAAAAAATTCATTCGACAAGAATACGAAAAATAGCTATTTACTTATTTTATTTTTTTTAAAGGTCTTGATATGACACGGGTGTCTTAATTTGGCTTGTTTTGGCTCAATGTATTGTAATTAACATTGAGCAATTGTTTCTGCGTGTTCATCAGTGTAAATGTAGCTAAAAAAAATTCATTCGACAAGAATAAGAGAAATAGCTATTGACTTATTTTATTTTTTTAAAGGTTTTAAAAAGATATAGGTGTCTTAATTTTGCTTATTTTGGCTCATCGTATTGTACTTGACATTGAGCAATTGCTCCTGCGTGTTCATCGGTTTTAAATGTTGCTAAAAAAAATTCATTCGACAAGAATAAAAAAAAATAGCTATTTACTTATTTTATTTTTTTTAAAGGTCTTGATATGACACGGGTGTCTCAATTTGGCTTATTTTGGCTCATTGTATTGTAGTTAACATTGAGCAATTGCTCCTGCGTGTTCATCGGTGTAAATGTAGCTACAAAAAATTCATTCGACAAGAATACGAAAAATAGCTATTTACTTATTTTATTTTTTTTAAAGGTCTTGATATGACACGGGTGTCTTAATTTGGCTTGTTTTGGGCTGAATGTATTGTAATTAACATTGAGCAATTGTTCCTGCGTGTTCATCAGTGTAAATGTAGCTAAAAAAAATTCATTCGACAAGAATAAGAAAAATAGCTATTTACTTATTTTATTTTTTTAAAGGTTTTAAAAAGATATAGGTGTCTTAATTTTGCTTATTTTGGCTCATTGTATTGTACTTGACATTAAGCAATTGCTCCTGCGTGTTCATCGGTTTAAATGTTGCTAAAAAAAATTCATTCGACAAGAATAAAAAAAATAGCTATTTACTTATTTTATTTTTTTTAAAGGTCTTAAAAAGATATAGGTGTCTTAATTTTGCTTATTTAGGCTTATTGTATTGTACTTGACATTGGCCACTTGCTCCTGCGTGTTCATCGGTGTAAGTGAAGCTACAAAAAATTCATTCGACAAGAATACGAAAAATAACTATATACTTATTTTATTTTTTTTAAAGGTCTTGATATGACACGGGTGTCTTAAATTGGCTTATTTTGGCTCATTGTATTGTACTTAACATTGGCCACTTGCTCCTGCGTGTTCATCGGCTTAAATGTTGCTAAAAAAAATTCATTCGACAAGAATAAAAAAAATAGCTATTTACTTATTTTATTTTTTTAAAGGTCTTGATATGATAAGGGTGTCTTAATTTTGCTTATTTTGGCTCATTGTATTGAAATTAACATTGAGCAATTGCTATTGGGTGTCCATCGGAGTAAATGTAGCTACAAAAAATTCATTCGACAAGAATAAGAAAAATAGCTATTTACTTATTTTATTTTTTTTAAAGGTCTTAAAAAGATAAAGGTGTCTTAATTTTGCTTATTTAGGCTCATTGTATTGTACTTGACATTGAGCAATTGCTCCTGCGTGTTCATCGGTTTAAATGTTGCTAAAAAAAATTCATTCGACAAGAATAAAAAAAATAGCTATTTACTTATTTTATTTTTTTTAAAGGTCTTGATATGACACGGGTGTCTTAATTTGGCTTATTATGGCTCATTGTATTGTAATTAACATTGAGCAATTGCTCCTGCGTGTTCATCGGTGTAAATGTAGCTAAAAAAAATTCATTCGACAAGAATTAGAAAAATAGCTATTTACTTATTTTATTTTTTTAAAGGTTTTAAAAAGATATAGGTGTCTTAATTTTGCTTTTTTTGGCTCAATGTATTGCACTTGACATTGAGCAATTGCTCCTGCGTGTTCATCGGTGTAAATGTAGCTAAAAAAAATTCATTTGACAAGAATAAGAAAAATAGCTATTTACTTATTTTATTTTTTTTAAAGGTGTTAAAAAGATATAGGTGTCTTAATTTTGCTTATTTAGGCTCATTGTATTGTACTTAACATCGGCCACTTGCTCCTTTGTGTTCATCGGTGTAAATGTAGCTACAAAAAATTCATTCGACAAGAATACGAAAAATAGCTAAATACTTATTTTATTTTTTTTAAAGGTCTTGATATGACACGGGTGTCTTAAATTGGCTTATTTTGGCTCATTGTATTGTAGTTAACATTGAGCAATTGCTCCTGCGTGTTCATCGGTTTAAATGTTGCTAAAAAAAATTCATTCGAAAAGAATAAAAAAAATAGCTATTTACTTATTTTATTTTTTTAAAGGTCTTGATATGATAAGGGTGTCTTAATTTTGCTTATTTTGGCTCATTGTATTGAAATTAACCTTGAGCAATTGCTATTGCGTGTTCATCGGTGTAAATGTAGCTAAAAAAAATTCATTCGACAAGAATAAGAAAAATAGCTATTTACTTATTTTATTTTTTTTAAAGGTTTTAGAAAGATATAGGTGTCTTAATTTTGCTCGTTTTGGCTCAATGTATTGTAATTAACATTGAGCAATTGTTCCTGCGTGTTCATCAGTGTAAATGTAGCTAAAAAAAATTCATTCGACAAGAATAAGAAAAATAGCTATTTACTTATTTTATTTTTTTAAAGGTTTTAAAAAGATATAGGTGTCTTAATTTTGCTTATTTTGGCTCATTGTATTGTACTTGACATCAAGCAATTGCTCCTGCGTGTTCATCGGTTTAAATGTTGCTAAAAAAAATTCACTCGACAAGAATAAAAAAAATAGCTATTTACTTATTTTATTTTTTTTAAAGGTCTTGATATGATAAGGGTGTCTTAATTTTGCTTATTTTGGCTCATTGTATTGTACTCAACATTGAACAATTGCTTCTGCGTGTTCATGGGTGTAAATGTAGCTAAAAAAAATTCATTCGACAAGAATAAGAAAAATAGCTATTTACTTTTTTTTTTTTTTTTAAAGGTCTTGATATGACAAGGGTGTCTTAATTTGGCTTATTATGGCTCAATGTATTGCACTTGACATTGAGCAATTGCTCCTGCGTGTTCATCGGTGTAAATGTAGCTAAAAAAAATTCATTCGACAAGAATAAGAAAAATAGCTATTTACATATTTTATTTTTTTTAAAGGTCTTAAAAAGATACAGGTGTCTTAATTTTGCTTATTTAGGCTCACTGTATTGTACTTAACATCGGCCACTTGCTCTTGCGTGTTCACCGGTGTAAATGTAGCTACAAAAAATTCATTCGACAAGAATAAGAAAAATAGCTATTTACTTATTTTATTTTTTTAAGGGTCTTGATATGATAAGGGTGTCTTAATTTTGCTTATTTTGGCTCATTGTATTGTACTTAACATTAAGCAATTGCTCCTGCGTGTTCATCGGTGTAAATGTAGGTAAAAAAAATTCATTCGACAAGAATAAGAAAAATAGCTATTTACTTATTTTATTTTTTTAAAGGTCTTAAAAAGATATTGGTGTCTTAGTTTTGCTTATTTAGGCTCACTGTATTGTACTCAACATTGGCCACTTGCTCGTGCGTGTTCATCGGTGTAAATGTAGCTACAAAAAATTCAATCGACAAGAATACGAAAAATAGCTATTTACTTATTTTATTTTTTTTAAAGGTCTTGATATGACACGGGTGTCTTAATTTGGCTTGTTTTGGCTCAATGTATTGTAATTAACATTGAGCAATTGTTCCTGCGTGTTCATCAGTGTAAATGTAGCTAAAAAAAATTCATTCGACAAGAATAAGAAAAATAGCTATTTACTTATTTTATTTTTTTAAAGGTTTTAAAAAGATATAGGTGTCTTAATTTTGCTTATTTTGGCTCATTGTATTGTACTTGACATTGAGCAATTGCTCCTGCGTGTTCATCGGTTTTAAATGTTGCTAAAAAAAATTCATTCGACAAGAATAAAAAAAAATAGCTATTTACTTATTTTATTTTTTTTAAAGGTCTTGATATGACACGGGTGTCTCAATTTGGCTTATTTTGGCTCATTGTATTGTAATTAACATTGAGCAATTGCTCCTGCGTGTTCATCGGTGTAAATGTAGCTAAAAAAAATTCATTCGACAAGAATTAGAAAAATAGCTATTTACTTATTTTATTTTTTTAAAGGTTTTAAAAAGATATAGGTGTCTTAATTTTGCTTTTTTTGGCTCAGTGTATTGCACTTGACATTGAGCAATTGCTCCTGCGTGTTCATCGGTGTAAATGTAGCTAAAAAAAATTCATTTGACAAGAATAAGAAAAATAGCTATTTACTTATTTTATTTTTTTTAAAGGTGTTAAAAAGATATAGGTGTCTTAATTTTGCTTATTTAGGCTCACTGTATTGTACTTAACATCGGCCACTTGCTCCTGCGTGTTCATTGGTGTAAATGTAGCTACAAAAAATTCATTCGACAAGAATAAGAAAAATAGCTATTTACTTATTTTATTTTTTTAAAGATTTTAAAAAGATATAAGTGTCTTAATTTTGCTTATTTTGGCTCATTGTATTGTACTTGACATTAAGCAATTGCTCCTGCGTGTTCATCGGTTTAAATGTTGCTAAAAAAATTCACTCGACAAGAATAAAAAAAATAGCTATTTACTTATTTTATTTTTTTTATAGGTCTTGATATGATAAGGGTGTCTTAATTTTGCTTATTTTGGCTCATTGTATTGTACTCAACATTGAACAATTGCTTCTGCGTGTTCATGGGTGTAAATGTAGCTAAAAAAAATTCATTCGACAAGAATAAGAAAAATAGCTATTTACTTATTTTATTTTTTTAAAGGTTTTAGAAAGATATAGGTGTCTTAATTTTGCTCGTTTTGGCTCAATGTATTGTAATTAACATTGAGCAATTGTTCCTGCGTGTTCATCAGTGTAAATGTAGCTAAAAAAAATTCATTCGACAAGAATAAGAAAAATAGCTATTTACTTATTTTATTTTTTTAAAGGTTTTAAAAAGATATAAGTGTCTTAATTTTGCTTATTTTGGCTCATTTTATTGTACTTGACATTAAGCAATTGCTCCTGCGTGTTCATCGGTTTAAATGTTGCTAAAAAAATTCACTCGACAAGAATAAAAAAAATAGCTATTTACTTATTTTATTTTTTTTATAGGTCTTGATATGATAAGGGTGTCTTAATTTTGCTTATTTTGGCTCATTGTATTGTACTCAACATTGAACAATTGCTTCTGCGTGTTCATGGGTGTAAATGTAGCTAAAAAAAATTCATTCGACAAGAATAAGAAAAATAGCTATTTACTTATTTTATTTTTTTTAAAGGTCTTAAAAAGATATAGGTGTCTTAATTTTGCTTATTTAGGCTCACTGTATTGTACTTAACATCGGCCACTTGCTCTTGCGTGTTCATCGGTGTAAATGTAGCTACAAAAAATTCATTCGACAAGAATACGAAAAATAGTTATATACTTATTTTATTTTTTTTAAAGGTCTTGATATGACGCGGGTGTCTTAAATTGGCTTATTTTGGCTCATTGTATTGTAGTTAACATTGAGCAATTGCTCCTGCGTGTTCGTCGGTTTAAATGTTGCTAAAAAAAATTCATTCGACAAGAATAAAAAAAATAGCTATTTACTTATTTTATTTTTTTAAAGGTCTTGATATGATAAGGGTGTCTTAATTTTGCTTATTTTGGCTCAATGTATTGTACTTAACATTAAGCAATTGCTCCTGCGTGTTCATCGGTGTAAATGTAGCTAAAAAAAATTCATTCGACAAGAATAAGAAAAATAGCTATTTACTTATTTTATTTTTTTAAAGGTCTTAAAAAGATATTGGTGTCTTAATTTTGCTTATTTAGGCTCACTGTATTGTACTCAACATTGGCCACTTGCTCGTGCGTGTTCATCGGTGTAAATGTAGCTACAAAAAATTCAATCGACAAGAATACGAAAAATAGCTATTTACTTATTTTATTTTTTTTAAAGGTCTTGATATGACACGGGTGTCTTAATTTGGCTTGTTTTGGCTCAATGTATTGTAATTAACATTGAGCAATTGTTCCTGCGTGTTCATCAGTGTAAATGTAGCTAAAAAAAATTCATTCGACAAGAATAAGAAAAATAGCTATTTACTTATTTTATTTTTTTAAAGGTTTTAAAAAGATATAAGTGTCTTAATTTTGCTTATTTTGGCTCATTGTATTGTACTTGACATTAAGCAATTGCTCCTGCGTGTTCATCGGTTTAAATGTTGCTAAAAAAATTCACTCGACAAGAATAAAAAAAATAGCTATTTACTTATTTTATTTTTTTTAAAGGTCTTGATATGATAAGGGTGTCTTAATTTTGCTTATTTTGGCTCATTGTATTGTAGTCAACATTGAACAATTGCTTCTGCGTGTTCATGGGTGTAAATGTAGCTAAAAAAAATTCATTCGACAAGAATAAGAAAAATAGCTATTTACTTATTTTATTTTTTTTAAAGGTCTTAAAAAGATATAGGTGTCTTAAGTTTGCTTATTTAGGCTCACTGTATTGTACATAACATCGGCCACTTGCTCTTGCGTGTTCATCGGTGTAAATGTAGCTACAAAAAATTCATTCGACAAGAATACGAAAAATAGCTATATACTTATTTTTTTTTTTTTAAAGGTCTTGATATGACGCGGGTGTCTTAAATTGGCTTATTTTGGCTCATTGTATTGTAATTAACATTGAGCAATTGCTCCTGCGTGTTCGTCGGTTTAAATGTTGCTAAAAAAAATTCATTCGACAAGAATAAAAAAAATAGCTATTTACTTATTTTATTTTTTTAAAGGTCTTGATATGATAAGGGTGTCTTAATTTTGCTTATTTTGGCTCATTGTATTAAAATAACATTGAGCAATTGCTCTTGCGTGTTCATCGGTGTAAATGTAGCTACAAAAAATTCATTCGACAAGAATAAGAAAAATAGCTATTTACTTATTTTACTTTTTTAAGGGTCTTGATATGATAAGGGTGTCTTAATTTTGCTTATTTTGGCTCATTGTATTGTACTTAACATTAAGCAATTGCTCCTGCGTGTTCATCGGTGTAAATGTAGCTAAAAAAAATTCATTCGACAAGAGTAAGAAAAATAGATATTTACTTATTTTATTTTTTTTAAAGGTCTTAAAAAGATATTGGTGTCTTAGTTTTGCTTATTTAGGCTCACTGTATTGTACTCAACATTGGCCACTTGCTCGTGCGTGTTCGTCGGTGTAAATGTAGCTACAAAAAATTCAATCGACAAGAATAAGAAAAATAGCTATTTACTTATTTTATTTTTTTTAAAGGTCTTGATATGACACGGGTGTCTTAAATAGGCTTATTTTGGCTCATTGTATTGTAATTAACATTGAGCAATTGCTCCTGCGTGTTCATCGGTTTAAATGTTGCTAAAAAAAATTCATTCGAAAAGAATAAAAAAAAAGCTATTTACTTATTTTATTTTTTTAAAGGTCTTGATATGATAAGGGTGTCTTAATTTTGCTTATTTTGGCTCATTGTATTGAAATTAACATTGAGCAATTGCTATTGCGTGTTCATCGGTGTAAATGTAGCTACAAAAAATTCATTCGACAAGAATAAGAAAAATAGCTATTTACTTATTTTATTTTTTTAAAAGGTTTTAGAAAGATATAGGTGTCTTAATTTTGCTTATTTTGGCTCAATGTATTGTACTTAACATTGAGCAATTGTTCCTGCGTGTTCATCGGTGTAAACGTAGCTAAAAAAAATTCATTCGACAAGAATAAGAAAAATAGCTATTTACTTATTTTATTTTTTTTAAAGGTTTTAGAAAGATATAGGTGTCTTAATTTTGCTCGTTTTGGCTCAATGTATTGTAATTAACATTGAGCAATTGTTCCTGCGTGTTCATCAGTGTAAATGTAGCTAAAAAAAATTCATTCGACAAGAATAAGAAAAATAGCTATTTACTTATTTTATTTTTTTAAAGGTTTTAAAAAGATATGAGTGTCTTAATTTTGCTTATTTTGGCTCATTGTATTGTACTTGACATTAAGCAATTGCTCCTGCGTGTTCATCGGTTTAAATGTTGCTAAAAAAATTCACTCGACAAGAATAAAAAAAATAGCTATTTACTTATTTTATTTTTTTTATAGGTCTTGATATGATAAGGGTGTCTTAATTTTGCTTATTTTGGCTCACTGTATTGTACTCAACATTGAACAATTGCTTCTGCGTGTTCATGGGTGTAAATGTAGCTAAAAAAAATTCATTCGACAAGAATAAGAAAAATAGCTATTTACTTATTTTATTTTTTTTAAAGGTCTTAAAAAGATATAGGTGTCTTAATTTTGCTTATTTAGGCTCACTGTATTGTACTTAACATCGGCCACTTGCTCTCGCGTGTTCATCGGTGTAAATGTAGCTACAAAAAATTCATTCGACAAGAATACGAAAAATAGCTATATACTTATTTTATTTTTTTTAAAGGTCTTGATATGACGCGGGTGTCTTAAATTGGCTTATTTTGGCTCATTGTATTGTAATTAACATTGAGCAATTGCTCCTGCGTGTTCGTCGGTTTAAATGTTGCTAAAAAAAATTCATTCGACAAGAATAAAAAAAATAGCTATTTACTTATTTTATTTTTTTAAAGGTCTTGATATGATAAGGGTGTCTTAATTTTGCTTATTTTGGCTCATTGTATTAAAATTAACATTGAGCAATTGCTCTTGCGTGTTCATCGGTGTAAATGTAGCTACAAAAAATTCATTCGACAAGAATAAGAAAAATAGCTATTTACTTATTTTATTTTTTTAAGGGTCTTGATATGATATGGGTGTCTTAATTTTGCTTATTTTGGCTCATTGTATTGTACTTAACATTAAGCAATTGCTCCTGCGTGTTCATCGGTGTAAATGTAGCTAAAAAAAATTCATTCGACAAGAATAAGAAAAATAGCTATTTACTTATTTTATTTTTTTTAAAGGTCTTAAAAAGATATTGGTGTCTTAGTTTTGCTTATTTAGGCTCACTGTATTGTACTCAACATTGGCCACTTGCTCGTGCGTGTTCATCGGTGTAAATGTAGCTACAAAAAATTCAATCGACAAGAATAAGAAAAATAACTATTTACTTATTTTATTTTTTTTAAAGGTCTTGATATGACACGGGTGTCTTAAATTGGCTTATTTTGGCTCATTGTATTGTAATTAACATTGAGCAATTGCTCCTGCGTGTTCATCGGTTTAAATGTTGCTAAAAAAAATTCATTCGAAAAGAATAAAAAAAATAGCTATTTACTTATTTTATTTTTTTAAAGGTCTTGATATGATAAGGGTGTCTTAATTTTGCTTATTTTGGCTCATTGTATTGAAATTAACATTGAGCAATTGCTATTGCGTGTTCATCGGTGTAAATGTAGCTACAAAAAATTCATTCGACAAGAATAAGAAAAATAGCTATTTACTTATTTTATTTTTTTAAAAGGTTTTAGAAAGATATAGGTGTCTTAATTTTGCTTATTTTGGCTCAATGTATTGTACTTAACATTGAGCAATTGTTCCTGCGTGTTCATCGGTGTAAATGTAGCTAAAAAAAATTCATTCGACAAGAATAAGAAAAATAGCTATTTACTTATTTTATTTTTTTTAAAGGTTTTAGAAAGATATAGGTGTCTTAATTTTGCTCGTTTTGGCTCAATGTATTGTAATTAACATTGAGCAATTGTTCCTGCGTGTTCATCAGTGTAAATGTAGCTAAAAAAAATTCATTCGACAAGAATAAGAAAAATAGCTATTTACTTATTTTATTTTTTTAAAGGTTTTAAAAAGATATAAGTGTCTTAATTTTGCTTATTTTGGCTCATTGTATTGTACTTGACATTAAGCAATTGCTCCTGCGTGTTCATCGGTTTAAATGTTGCTAAAAAAATTCACTCGACAAGAATAAAAAAAATAGCTATTTACTTATTTTATTTTTTTTATAGGTCTTGATATGATAAGGGTGTCTTAATTTTGCTTATTTTGGCTCATTGTATTGTACTCAACATTGAACAATTGCTTCTGCGTGTTCATGGGTGTAAATGTAGCTAAAAAAAATTCATTCGACAAGAATAAGAAAAATAGCTATTTACTTATTTTATTTTTTTTAAAGGTCTTAAAAAGATATAGGTGTCTTAATTTTGCTTATTTAGGCTCACTGTATTGTACTTAACATCGGCCACTTGCTCTTGCGTGTTCATCGGTGTAAATGTAGCTACAAAAAATTCATTCGACAAGAATACGAAAAATAGCTATATACTTATTTTATTTTTTTTAAAGGTCTTGATATGACGCGGGTGTCTTAAATTGGCTTATTTTGGCTCACTGTATTGTAGTTAACATTGAGCAATTGCTCCTGCGTGTTCGTCGGTTTAAATGTTGCTAAAAAAAATTCATTCGACAAGAATAAAAAAAATAGCTATTTACTTATTTTATTTTTTTAAAGGTCTTGATATGATAAGGGTGTCATAATTTTGCTTATTTTGGCTCAATGTATTAAAATTAACATTGAGCAATTGCTCTTGCGTGTTCATCGGTGTAAATGTAGCTACAAAAAATTCATTCGACAAGAATAAGAAAAATAGCTATTTACTTATTTTATTTTTTTAAGGGTCTTGATATGATAAGGGTGTCTTAATTTTGCTTATTTTGGCTCATTGTATTGTACTTAACATTAAGCAATTGCTCCTGCGTGTTCATCGGTGTAAATGTAGCTAAAAAAAATTCATTCGACAAGAATAAGAAAAATAGCTATTTACTTATTTTATTTTTTTTAAAGGTCTTAAAAAGATATTGGTGTCTTAGTTTTGCTTATTTAGGCTCACTGTATTGTACTCAACATTGGCCACTTGCTCGTGCGTGTTCATCGGTGTAAATGTAGCTACAAAAAATTCAATCGACAAGAATACGAAAAATAGCTATTTACTTATTTTATTTTTTTTTTAAGGTCTTGATATGACACGGGTGTCTTAATTTGGCTTGTTTTGGCTCAATGTATTGTAATTAACATTGAGCAATTGTTCCTGCGTGTTCATCAGTGTAAATGTAGCTAAAAAAAATTCATTCGACAAGAATAAGAAAAATAGCTATTTACTTATTTTATTTTTTTAAAGGTTTTAAAAAGATATAGGTGTCTTAATTTTGCTTATTTTGGCTCATTGTATTGTACTTGACATAGAGCAATTGCTCCTGCGTGTTCATCGGTTTTAAATGTTGCTAAAAAAAATTCATTCGACAAGAATAAAAAAAAATAGCTATTTACTTATTTTATTTTTTTTAAAGGTCTTGATATGACACGGGTGTCTCAATTTGGCTTATTTTGGCTCATTGTATTGTAATTAACATTGAGCAATTGCTCCTGCGTGTTCATCGGTGTAAATGTAGCTACAAAAAATTCATTCGACAAGAATACGAAAAATAGCTATTTACTTATTTTATTTTTTTTAAAGGTCTTGATATGACACGGGTGTCTTAATTTGGCTTGTTTTGGCTCAATGTATTGTAATTAACATTGAGCAATTGTTTCTGCGTGTTCATCAGTGTAAATGTAGCTAAAAAAAATTCATTCGACAAGAATAAGAAAAATAGCTATTTACTTATTTTATTTTTTTAAAGGTTTTAAAGAGATATAGGTGTCTTAATTTTGCTTATTTTGGCTCATCGTATTGTACTTGACATTGAGCAATTGCTCCTACGTGTTCATCGGTTTTAAATGTTGCTAAAAAAATTTCATTCGACAAGAATAAAAAAAAATAGCTATTTACTTATTTTATTTTTTTTAAAGGTCTTGATATGACACGGGTGTCTCAATTTGGCTTATTTTGGCTCATTGTATTGTAGTTAACATTGAGCAATTGCTCCTGCGTGTTCATCGGTGTAAATGTAGCTACAAAAAATTCATTCGACAAGAATACGAAAAATAGCTATTTACTTATTTTATTTTTTTTAAAGGTCTTGATATGACACGGGTGTCTTAATTTGGCTTGTTTTGGGCTGAATGTATTGTAATTAACATTGAGCAATTGTTCCTGCGTGTTCATCAGTGTAAATGTAGCTAAAAAAAATTCATTCGACAAGAATAAGAAAAATAGCTATTTACTTATTTTATTTTTTTAAAGGTTTTAAAAAGATATAGGTGTCTTAATTTTGCTTATTTTGGCTCATTGTATTGTACTTGACATTAAGCAATTGCTCCTGCGTGTTCATCGGTTTAAATGTTGCTAAAAAAAATTCATTCGACAAGAATAAAAAAAATAGCTATTTACTTATTTTATTTTTTTTAAAGGTCTTAAAAAGATATAGGTGTCTTAATTTTGCTTATTTAGGCTTATTGTATTGTACTTGACATTGGCCACTTGCTCCTGCGTGTTCATCGGTGTAAGTGAAGCTACAAAAAATTCATTCGACAAGAATACGAAAAATAACTATATACTTATTTTATTTTTTTTAAAGGTCTTGATATGACACGGGTGTCTTAAATTGGCTTATTTTGGCTCATTGTATTGTACTTAACATTGGCCACTTGCTCCTGCGTGTTCATCGGCTTAAATGTTGCTAAAAAAAATTCATTCGACAAGAATAAAAAAAATAGCTATTTACTTATTTTATTTTTTTAAAGGTCTTGATATGATAAGGGTGTCTTAATTTTGCTTATTTTGGCTCATTGTATTGAAATTAACATTGAGCAATTGCTATTGGGTGTCCATCGGAGTAAATGTAGCTACAAAAAATTCATTCGACAAGAATAAGAAAAATAGCTATTTACTTATTTTATTTTTTTTAAAGGTCTTAAAAAGATATAGGTGTCTTAATTTTGCTTATTTAGGCTCATTGTATTGTACTTGACATTGAGCAATTGCTCCTGCGTGTTCATCGGTTTAAATGTTGCTAAAAAAAATTCATTCGACAAGAATAAAAAAAATAGCTATTTACTTATTTTATTTTTTTTAAAGGTCTTGATATGACACGGGTGTCTTAATTTGGCTTATTATGGCTCATTGTACTGTAATTAACATTGAGCAATTGCTCCTGCGTGTTCATCGGTGTAAATGTAGCTAAAAAAAATTCATTCGACAAGAATTAGAAAAATAGCTATTTACTTATTTTATTTTTTTAAAGGTTTTAAAAAGATATAGGTGTCTTAATTTTGCTTTTTTTGGCTCAATGTATTGCACTTGACATTGAGCAATTGCTCCTGCGTGTTCATCGGTGTAAATGTAGCTAAAAAAAATTCATTTGACAAGAATAAGAAAAATAGCTATTTACTTATTTTATTTTTTTTAAAGGTGTTAAAAAGATATAGGTGTCTTAATTTTGCTTATTTAGGCTCATTGTATTGTACTTAACATCGGCCACTTGCTCCTTTGTGTTCATCGGTGTAAATGTAGCTACAAAAAATTCATTCGACAAGAATACGAAAAATAGCTAAATACTTATTTTATTTTTTTTAAAGGTCTTGATATGACACGGGTGTCTTAAATTGGCTTATTTTGGCTCATTGTATTGTAATTAACATTGAGCAATTGCTCCTGCGTGTTCATCGGTTTAAATGTTGCTAAAAAAAATTCATTCGAAAAGAATAAAAAAAATAGCTATTTACTTATTTTATTTTTTTAAAGGTCTTGATATGATAAGGGTGTCTTAATTTTGCTTATTTTGGCTCATTGTATTGAAATTAACCTTGAGCAATTGCTATTGCGTGTTCATCGGTGTAAATGTAGCTAAAAAAAATTCATTCGACAAGAATAAGAAAAATAGCTATTTACTTATTTTATTTTTTTTAAAGGTTTTAGAAAGATATAGGTGTCTTAATTTTGCTCGTTTTGGCTCAATGTATTGTAATTAACATTGAGCAATTGTTCCTGCGTGTTCATCAGTGTAAATGTAGCTAAAAAAAATTCATTCGACAAGAATAAGAAAAATAGCTATTTACTTATTTTATTTTTTTAAAGGTTTTAAAAAGATATAGGTGTCTTAATTTTGCTTATTTTGGCTCATTGTATTGTACTTGACATTAAGCAATTGCTCCTGCGTGTTCATCGGTTTAAATGTTGCTAAAAAAAATTCACTCGACAAGAATAAAAAAAATAGCTATTTACTTATTTTATTTTTTTTAAAGGTCTTGATATGATAAGGGTGTCTTAATTTTGCTTATTTTGGCTCATTGTATTGTACTCAACATTGAACAATTGCTTCTGCGTGTTCATGGGTGTAAATGTAGCTAAAAAAAATTCATTCGACAAGAATAAGAAAAATAGCTATTTACTTTTTTTTTTTTTTTTAAAGGTCTTGATATGACAAGGGTGTCTTAATTTGGCTTATTATGGCTCAATGTATTGCACTTGACATTGAGCAATTGCTCCTGCGTGTTCATCGGTGTAAATGTAGCTAAAAAAAATTCATTCGACAAGAATAAGAAAAATAGCTATTTACATATTTTATTTTTTTTAAAGGTCTTAAAAAGATACAGGTGTCTTAATTTTGCTTATTTAGGCTCACTGTATTGTACTTAACATCGGCCACTTGCTCTTGCGTGTTCACCGGTGTAAATGTAGCTACAAAAAATTCATTCGACAAGAATAAGAAAAATAGCTATTTACTTATTTTATTTTTTTAAGGGTCTTGATATGATAAGGGTGTCTTAATTTTGCTTATTTTGGCTCATTGTATTGTACTTAACATTAAGCAATTGCTCCTGCGTGTTCATCGGTGTAAATGTAGCTAAAAAAAATTCATTCGACAAGAATAAGAAAAATAGCTATTTACTTATTTTATTTTTTTAAAGGTCTTAAAAAGATATTGGTGTCTTAGTTTTGCTTATTTAGGCTCACTGTATTGTACTCAACATTGGCCACTTGCTCGTGCGTGTTCATCGGTGTAAATGTAGCTACAAAAAATTCAATCGACAAGAATACGAAAAATAGCTATTTACTTATTTTATTTTTTTTAAAGGTCTTGATATGACACGGGTGTCTTAATTTGGCTTGTTTTGGCTCAATGTATTGTAATTAACATTGAGCAATTGTTCCTGCGTGTTCATCAGTGTAAATGTAGCTAAAAAAAATTCATTCGACAAGAATAAGAAAAATAGCTATTTACTTATTTTATTTTTTTAAAGGTTTTAAAAAGATATAGGTGTCTTAATTTTGCTTATTTTGGCTCATTGTATTGTACTTGACATTGAGCAATTGCTCCTGCGTGTTCATCGGTTTTAAATGTTGCTAAAAAAAATTCATTCGACAAGAATAAAAAAAAATAGCTATTTACTTATTTTATTTTTTTTAAAGGTCTTGATATGACACGGGTGTCTCAATTTGGCTTATTTTGGCTCATTGTATTGTAATTAACATTGAGCAATTGCTCCTGCGTGTTCATCGGTGTAAATGTAGCTAAAAAAAAATTCATTCGACAAGAATTAGAAAAATAGCTATTTACTTATTTTATTTTTTTAAAGGTTTTAAAAAGATATAGGTGTCTTAATTTTGCTTTTTTTGGCTCAGTGTATTGCACTTGACATTGAGCAATTGCTCCTGCGTGTTCATCGGTGTAAATGTAGCTAAAAAAAATTCATTTGACAAGAATAAGAAAAATAGCTATTTACTTATTTTATTTTTTTTAAAGGTGTTAAAAAGATATAGGTGTCTTAATTTTGCTTATTTAGGCTCACTGTATTGTACTTAACATCGGCCACTTGCTCCTGCGTGTTCATTGGTGTAAATGTAGCTACAAAAAATTCATTCGACAAGAATAAGAAAAATAGCTATTTACTTATTTTATTTTTTTAAAGGTTTTAAAAAGATATAAGTGTCTTAATTTTGCTTATTTTGGCTCATTGTATTGTACTTGACATTAAGCAATTGCTCCTGCGTGTTCATCGGTTTAAATGTTGCTAAAAAAATTCACTCGACAAGAATAAAAAAAATAGCTATTTACTTATTTTATTTTTTTTATAGGTCTTGATATGATAAGGGTGTCTTAATTTTGCTTATTTTGGCTCATTGTATTGTACTCAACATTGAACAATTGCTTCTGCGTGTTCATGGGTGTAAATGTAGCTAAAAAAAATTCATTCGACAAGAATAAGAAAAATAGCTATTTACTTATTTTATTTTTTTTAAAGGTCTTAAAAAGATATAGGTGTCTTAATTTTGCTTATTTAGGCTCACTGTATTGTACTTAACATCGGCCACTTGCTCTTGCGTGTTCATCGGTGTAAATGTAGCTACAAAAAATTCATTCGACAAGAATACGAAAAATAGCTATATACTTATTTTATTTTTTTTAAAGGTCTTGATATGACGCGGGTGTCTTAAATTGGCTTATTTTGGCTCATTGTATTACAATTAACATTGAGCAATTGCTCCTGCGTGTTCGTCGGTTTAAATGTTGCTAAAAAAAATTCATTCGACAAGAATAAAAAAAATAGCTATTTACTTATTTTATTTTTTTAAAGGTCTTGATATGATAAGGGTGTCTTAATTTTGCTTATTTTGGCTCATTGTATTAAAATTAACATTGAGCAATTGCTCTTGCGTGTTCATCGGTGTAAATGTAGCTACAAAAAATTCATTCGACAAGAATAAGAAAAATAGCTATTTACTTATTTTATTTTTTTAAGGGTCTTGATATGATAAGGGTGTCTTAATTTTGCTTATTTTGGCTCATTGTATTGTACTTAACATTAAGCAATTGCTCCTGCGTGTTCATCGGTGTAAATGTAGCTAAAAAAAATTCATTCGACAAGAATAAGAAAAATAGCTATTTACTTATTTTATTTTTTTTAAAGGTCTTGATATGACACGGGTGTCTCAGTTTGGCTTATTTTGGCTCAATGTATTGTAATTAACATTGAGCAATTGCTCCTGCGTGTTCATCGGTGTAAATGTAGCTACAAAAAATTCATTCGACAAGAATACGAAAAATAGCTATTTACTTATTTTATTTTTTTTAAAGGTCTTGATATGACACGGGTGTCTTAATTTGGCTTGTTTTGGCTCAATGTATTGTAATTAACATTGAGCAATTGTTCCTGCGTGTTCATCAGTGTAAATGTAGCTAAAAAAAATTCATTCGACAAGAATAAGAAAAATAGCTATTTACTTATTTTATTTTTTTAAAGGTTTTAAAAAGATATAGGTGTCTTAATTTTGCTTATTTTGGCTCATTGTATTGTACTTGACATTAAGCAATTGCTCCTGCGTGTTCATCGGTTTAAATGTTGCTAAAAAAAATTCATTCGACAAGAATAAAAAAAATAGCTATTTACTTATTTTATTTTTTTTAAAGGTCTTAAAAAGATATAGGTGTCTTAATTTTGCTTTTTTAGGCTCACTGTATTGTGCTTAACATTGGCCACTTGCTCCTGCGTGTTCATCGGCTTAAATGTTGCTAAAAAAAATTCATTCGACAAGAATAAAAAAAATAGCTATTTACTTATTTTATTTTTTTAAAGGTCTTGATATGATAAGGGTGTCTTAATTTTGCTTATTTTGGCTCATTGTATTGAAATTAACATTGACCAATTGCTATTGGGTGTCCATCGGAGTAAATGTAGCTACAAAAAATTCATTCGACAAGAATAAGAAAAATAGCTATTTACTTATTTTATTTTTTTTAAAGGTCTTAAAAAGATATAGGTGTCTTAATATTCCTTATTTAGGCTCATTGTATTGTACTTGACATTGAGCAATTGCTCCTGCGTGTCCATCGGTTTAAATGTTGCTAAAAAAAATTCATTCGACAAGAATAAAAAAAATAGCTATTTACTTATTTTATTTTTTTTAAAGGTCTTGATATGACACGGGTGTCTTAATTTGGCTTATTATGGCTCATTGTATTGTAATTAACATTGAGCAATTGCTCCTGCGTGTTCATCGGTGTAAATGTAGCTAAAAAAAATTCATTCGACAAGAATTAGAAAAATAGCTATTTACTTATTTTATTTTTTTAAAGGTTTTAAAAAGATATAGGTGTCTTAATTTTGCTTTTTTTGGCTCAATGTATTGCACTTGACATTGAGCAATTGCTCCTGCGTGTTCATCGGTGTAAATGTAGCTAAAAAAAATTCATTTGACAAGAATAAGAAAAATAGCTATTTACTTATTTTATTTTTTTTAAAGGTGTTAAAAAGATATAGGTGTCTTAATTTTGCTTATTTATGCTCATTGTATTGTACTTAACATCGGCCACTTGCTCCTTTGTGTTCATCGGTGTAAATGTAGCTACAAAAAATGCATTCGACAAGAATACGAAAAATAGCTATATACTTATTTTATTTTTTTTAAAGGTCTTGATATGACACGGGTGTCTTAATTTGGCTTGTTTTGGCTCAATGTATTGTAATTAACATTGAGCAATTGTTCCTGCGTGTTCATCAGTGTAAATGTAGCTAAAAAAAATTCATTCGACAAGAATAAGAAAAATAGCTATTTACTTATTTTATTTTTTTAAAGGTTTTAAAAAGATATAGGTGTCTTAATTTTGCTTATTTTGGCTCATTGTATTGTACTTGACATTGAGCAATTGCTCCTGCGTGTTCATCGGTTTTAAATGTTGCTAAAAAAAATTCATTCGACAAGAATAAAAAAAAATAGCTATTTACTTATTTTATTTTTTTTAAAGGTCTTGATATGACACGGGTGTCTCAATTTGGCTTATTTTGGCTCATTGTATTGTAGTTAACATTGAGCAATTGCTCCTGCGTGTTCATCGGTGTAAATGTAGCTAAAAAAAATTCATTCGACAAGAATTAGAAAAATAGCTATTTACTTATTTTATTTTTTTAAAGGTTTTAAAAAGATATAGGTGTCTTAATTTTGCTTATTTAGGCTCACTGTATTGTACTTAACATCGGCCACTTGCTCCTGCGTGTTCATTGGTGTAAATGTAGCTACAAAAAATTCATTCGACAAGAATAAGAAAAATAGCTATTTACTTATTTTATTTTTTTAAAGGTTTTAAAAAGATATAAGTGTCTTAATTTTGCTTATTTTGGCTCATTGTATTGTACTTGACATTAAGCAATTGCTCCTGCGTGTTCATCGGTTTAAATGTTGCTAAAAAAATTCACTCGACAAGAATAAAAAAAATAGCTATTTACTTATTTTATTTTTTTTATAGGTCTTGATATGATAAGGGTGTCTTAATTTTGCTTATTTTGGCTCATTGTATTGTACTCAACATTGAACAATTGCTTCTGCGTGTTCATGGGTGTAAATGTAGCTAAAAAAAATTCATTCGACAAGAATAAGAAAAATAGCTATTTACTTATTTTATTTTTTTTAAAGGTCTTAAAAAGATATAGGTGTCTTAATTTTGCTTATTTAGGCTCACTGTATTGTACTTAACATCGGCCACTTGCTCTTGCGTGTTCATCGGTGTAAATGTAGCTACAAAAAATTCATTCGACAAGAATAGGAAAAATAGCTATATACTTATTTTATTTTTTTTAAAGGTCTTGATATGACGCGGGTGTCTTAAATTGGCTTATTTTGGCTCATTGTATTGTAATTAACATTGAGCAATTGCTCCTGCGTGTTCGTCGGTTTAAATGTTGCTAAAAAAAATTCATTCGACAAGAATAAAAAAAATAGCTATTTACTTATTTTATTTTTTTAAAGGTCTTGATATGATAAGGGTGTCTTAATTTTGCTTATTTTGGCTCATTGTATTAAAATTAACATTGAGCAATTGCTCTTGCGTGTTCATCGGTGTAAATGTAGCTACAAAAAATTCATTCGACAAGAATAAGAAAAATAGCTATTTACTTATTTTATTTTTTTAAGGGTCTTGATATGATAAGGGTGTCTTAATTTTGCTTATTTTGGCTCATTGTATTGTACTTAACATTAAGCAATTGCTCCTGCGTGTTCATCGGTGTAAATGTAGCTAAAAAAAATTCATTCGACAAGAATAAGAAAAATAGCTATTTACTTATTTTATTTTTTTTAAAGGTCTTAAAAAGATATTGGTGTCTTAGTTTTGCTTATTTAGGCTCACTGTATTGTACTCAACATTGGCCACCTGCTCGTGCGTGTTCATCGGTGTAAATGTAGCTACAAAAAATTCAATCGACAAGAATACGAAAAATAGCTATTTACTTATTTTATTTTTTTTTTAAGGTCTTGATATGACACGGGTGTCTTAATTTGGCTTGTTTTGGCTCAATGTATTGTAGTTAACATTGAGCAATTGTTCCTGCGTGTTCATCAGTGTAAATGTAGCTAAAAAAAATTCATTCGACAAGAATAAGAAAAATAGCTATTTACTTATTTTATTTTTTTAAAGGTTTTAAAAAGATATAGGTGTCTTAATTTTGCTTATTTTGGCTCATTGTATTGTACTTGACATTGAGCAATTGCTCCTGCGTGTTCATCGGTTTTAAATGTTGCTAAAAAAAATTCATTCGACAAGAATAAAAAAAAATAGCTATTTACTTATTTTATTTTTTTTAAAGGTCTTGATATGACACGGGTGTCTCAATTTGGCTTATTTTGGCTCATTGTATTGTAATTAACATTGAGCAATTGCTCCTGCGTGTTCATCGGTGTAAATGTAGCTACAAAAAATTCATTCGACAAGAATACGAAAAATAGCTATTTACTTATTTTATTTTTTTTAAAGGTCTTGATATGACACGGGTGTCTTAATTTGGCTTGTTTTGGCTCAATGTATTGTAATTAACATTGAGCAATTGTTCCTGCGTGTTCATCAGTGTAAATGTAGCTAAAAAAAATTCATTCGACAAGAATAAGAAAAATAGCTATTTACTTATTTTATTTTTTTAAAGGTTTTAAAAAGATATAGGTGTCTTAATTTTGCTTATTTTGGCTCATTGTATTGTACTTGACATTGAGCAATTGCTCCTGCGTGTTCATCGGTTTTAAATGTTGCTAAAAAAAATTCATTCGACAAGAATAAAAAAAAATAGCTATTTACTTATTTTATTTTTTTTAAAGGTCTTGATATGACACGGGTGTCTCAATTTGGCTTATTTTGGCTCATTGTATTGTAATTAACATTGAGCAATTGCTCCTGCGTGTTCATCGGTGTAAATGTAGCTACAAAAAATTCATTCGACAAGAATACGAAAAATAGCTATTTACTTATTTTATTTTTTTTAAAGGTCTTGATATGACACGGGTGTCTTAATTTGGCTTGTTTTGGCTCAATGTATTGTAATTAACATTGAGCCATTGTTCCTGCGTGTTCATCAGTGTAAATGTAGCTAAAAAAAATTCATTCGACAAGAATAAGAAAAATAGCTATTTACTTATTTTATTTTTTTAAAGGTTTTAAAAAGATATAGGTGTCTTAATTTTGCTTATTTTGGCTCATTGTATTGTACTTGACATTAAGCAATTGCTCCTGCGTGTTCATCGGTTTAAATGTTGCTAAAAAAAATTCATTCGACAATAATAAAAAAAATAGCTATTTACTTATTTTATTTTTTTTAAAGGTCTTAAAAAGATATAGGTGTCTTAATTTTGCTTTTTTAGGCTCACTGTATTGTGCTTAACATTGGCCACTTGCTCCTGCGTGTTCATCGGTGTAAGTGAAGCTACAAAAAATTCATTCGACAAGAATACGAAAAATAACTATATACTTATTTTATTTTTTTTAAAGGTCTTGATATGACACGGGTGTCTTAAATTGGCTTATTTTGGCTCATTGTATTGTACTTAACATTGGCCACTTGCTCCTGCGTGTTCATCGGCTTAAATGTTGCTAAAAAAAATTCATTCGACAAGAATAAAAAAAATAGCTATTTACTTATTTTATTTTTTTAAAGGTCTTGATATGATAAGGGTGTCTTAATTTTGCTTATTTTGGCTCATTGTATTGAAATTAACATTGACCAATTGCTATTGGGTGTCCATCGGAGTAAATGTAGCTACAAAAAATTCATTCGACAAGAATAAGAAAAATAGCTATTTACTTATTTTATTTTTTTTAAAGGTCTTAAAAAGATATAGGTGTCTTAATATTCCTTATTTAGGCTCATTGTATTGTACTTGACATTGAGCAATTGCTCCTGCGTGTCCATCGGTTTAAATGTTGCTAAAAAAAATTCATTCGACAAGAATAAAAAAAATAGCTATTTACTTATTTTATTTTTTTTAAAGGTCTTGATATGACACGGGTGTCTTAATTTGGCTTATTATGGCTCATTGTATTGTAATTAACATTGAGCAATTGCTCCTGCGTGTTCATCGGTGTAAATGTAGCTAAAAAAAATTCATTCGACAAGAATTAGAAAAATAGCTATTTACTTATTTTATTTTTTTAAAGGTTTTAAAAAGATATAGGTGTCTTAATTTTGCTTTTTTTGGCTCAATGTATTGCACTTGACATTGAGCAATTGCTCCTGCGTGTTCATCGGTGTAAATGTAGCTAAAAAAAATTCATTTGACAAGAATAAGAAAAATAGCTATTTACTTATTTTATTTTTTTTAAAGGTGTTAAAAAGATATAGGTGTCTTAATTTTGCTTATTTATGCTCATTGTATTGTACTTAACATCGGCCACTTGCTCCTTTGTGTTCATCGGTGTAAATGTAGCTACAAAAAATGCATTCGACAAGAATACGAAAAATAGCTATATACTTATTTTATTTTTTTTAAAGGTCTTGATATGACACGGGTGTCTTAATTTGGCTTGTTTTGGCTCAATGTATTGTAATTAACATTGAGCAATTGTTCCTGCGTGTTCATCAGTGTAAATGTAGCTAAAAAAAATTCATTCGACAAGAATAAGAAAAATAGCTATTTACTTATTTTATTTTTTTAAAGGTTTTAAAAAGATATAGGTGTCTTAATTTTGCTTATTTTGGCTCATTGTATTGTACTTGACATTGAGCAATTGCTCCTGCGTGTTCATCGGTTTTAAATGTTGCTAAAAAAAATTCATTCGACAAGAATAAAAAAAAATAGCTATTTACTTATTTTATTTTTTTTAAAGGTCTTGATATGACACGGGTGTCTCAATTTGGCTTATTTTGGCTCATTGTATTGTAATTAACATTGAGCAATTGCTCCTGCGTGTTCATCGGTGTAAATGTAGCTAAAAAAAATTCATTCGACAAGAATTAGAAAAATAGCTATTTACTTATTTTATTTTTTTAAAGGTTTTAAAAAGATATAGGTGTCTTAATTTTGCTTATTTAGGCTCACTGTATTGTACTTAACATCGGCCACTTGCTCCTGCGTGTTCATTGGTGTAAATGTAGCTACAAAAAATTCTTTCGACAAGAATAATAAAAATAGCTATTTACTTATTTTATTTTTTTAAAGGTTTTAAAAAGATATAAGTGTCTTAATTTTGCTTATTTTGGCTCATTGTATTGTACTTGACATTAAGCAATTGCTCCTGCGTGTTCATCGGTTTAAATGTTGCTAAAAAAATTCACTCGACAAGAATAAAAAAAATAGCTATTTACTTATTTTATTTTTTTTATAGGTCTTGATATGATAAGGGTGTCTTAATTTTGCTTATTTTGGCTCATTGTATTGTACTCAACATTGAACAATTGCTTCTGCGTGTTCATGGGTGTAAATGTAGCTAAAAAAAATTCATTCGACAAGAATAAGAAAAATAGCTATTTACTTATTTTATTTTTTTTAAAGGTCTTAAAAAGATATAGGTGTCTTAATTTTGCTTATTTAGGCTCACTGTATTGTACTTAACATCGGCCACTTGCTCTTGCGTGTTCATCGGTGTAAATGTAGCTACAAAAAATTCATTCGACAAGAATACGAAAAATAGCTATATACTTATTTTATTTTTTTTAAAGGTCTTGATATGACGCGGGTGTCTTAAATTGGCTTATTTTGGCTCATTGTATTGTAATTAACATTGAGCAATTGCTCCTGCGTGTTCGTCGGTTTAAATGTTGCTAAAAAAAATTCATTCGACAAGAATAAAAAAAATAGCTATTTACTTATTTTATTTTTTTAAAGGTCTTGATATGATAAGGGTGTCTTAATTTTGCTTATTTTGGCTCATTGTATTAAAATTAACATTGAGCAATTGCTCTTGCGTGTTCATCGGTGTAAATGTAGCTACAAAAAATTCATTCGACAAGAATAAGAAAAATAGCTATTTACTTATTTTATTTTTTTAAGGGTCTTGATATGATAAGGGTGTCTTAATTTTGCTTATTTTGGCTCACTGTATTGTACTTAACATTAAGCAATTGCTCCTGCGTGTTCATCGGTGTAAATGTAGCTAAAAAAAATTCATTCGACAAGAATAAGAAAAATAGCTATTTACTTATTTTATTTTTTTTAAAGGTCTTAAAAAGATATTGGTGTCTTAGTTTTGCTTATTTAGGCTCACTGTATTGTACTCAACATTGGCCACTTGCTCGTGCGTGTTCATCGGTGTAAATGTAGCTACAAAAAAATCAATCGACAAGAATACGAAAAATAGCTATTTACTTATTTTATTTTTTTTTTAAGGTCTTGATATGACACGGGTGTCTTAATTTGGCTTGTTTTGGCTCAATGTATTGTAATTAACATTGAGCAATTGTTCCTGCGTGTTCATCAGTGTAAATGTAGCTAAAAAAAATTCATTCGACAAGAATAAGAAAAATAGCTATTTACTTATTTTATTTTTTTAAAGGTTTTAAAAAGATATAGGTGTCTTAATTTTGCTTATTTTGGCTCATTGTATTGTACTTGACATTGAGCAATTGCTCCTGCGTGTTCATCGGTTTTAAATGTTGCTAAAAAAAATTCATTCGACAAGAATAAAAAAAAATAGCTATTTACTTATTTTATTTTTTTTAAAGGTCTTGATATGACACGGGTGTCTCAATTTGGCTTATTTTGGCTCATTGTATTGTAATTAACATTGAGCAATTGCTCCTGCGTGTTCATCGGTGTAAATGTAGCTAAAAAAAATTCATTCGACAAGAATTAGAAAAATAGCTATTTACTTATTTTATTTTTTTAAAGGTTTTAAAAAGATATAGGTGTCTTAATTTTGCTTATTTAGGCTCACTGTATTGTACTTAACATCGGCCACTTGCTCCTGCGTGTTCATTGGTGTAAATGTAGCTACAAAAAATTCTTTCGACAAGAATAATAAAAATAGCTATTTACTTATTTTATTTTTTTAAAGGTTTTAAAAAGATATAAGTGTCTTAATTTTGCTTATTTTGGCTCATTGTATTGTACTTGACATTAAGCAATTGCTCCTGCGTGTTCATCGGTTTAAATGTTGCTAAAAAAATTCACTCGACAAGAATAAAAAAAATAGCTATTTACTTATTTTATTTTTTTTATAGGTCTTGATATGATAAGGGTGTCTTAATTTTGCTTATTTTGGCTCATTGTATTGTACTCAACATTGAACAATTGCTTCTGCGTGTTCATGGGTGTAAATGTAGCTAAAAAAAATTCATTCGACAAGAATAAGAAAAATAGCTATTTACTTATTTTATTTTTTTTAAAGGTCTTAAAAAGATATAGGTGTCTTAATTTTGCTTATTTAGGCTCACTGTATTGTACTTAACATCGGCCACTTGCTCTTGCGTGTTCATCGGTGTAAATGTAGCTACAAAAAATTCATTCGACAAGAATACGAAAAATAGCTATATACTTATTTTATTTTTTTTAAAGGTCTTGATATGACGCGGGTGTCTTAAATTGGCTTATTTTGGCTCATTGTATTGTAATTAACATTGAGCAATTGCTCCTGCGTGTTCGTCGGTTTAAATGTTGCTAAAAAAAATTCATTCGACAAGAATAAAAAAAATAGCTATTTACTTATTTTATTTTTTTAAAGGTCTTGATATGATAAGGGTGTCTTAATTTTGCATATTTTGGCTCATTGTATTAAAATTAACATTGAGCAATTGCTCTTGCGTGTTCATCGGTGTAAATGTAGCTACAAAAAATTCATTCGACAAGAATAAGAAAAATAGCTATTTACTTATTTTATTTTTTTAAGGGTCTTGATATGATAAGGGTGTCTTAATTTTGCTTATTTTGGCTCATTGTATTGTACTTGACATTGAGCAATTGCTCCTGCGTGTTCATCGGTTTTAAATGTTGCTAAAAAAAATTCATTCGACAAGAATAAAAAAAAATAGCTATTTACTTATTTTATTTTTTTTAAAGGTCTTGATATGACACGGGTGTCTCAATTTGGCTTATTTTGGCTCATTGTATTGTAATTAACATTGAGCAATTGCTCCTGCGTGTTCATCGGTGTAAATGTAGCTACAAAAAATTCATTCGACAAGAATAAGAAAAATAGCTATTTACTTATTTTATTTTTTTAAGGGTCTTGATATGATAAGGGTGTCTTAATTTTGCTTATTTTGGCTCACTGTATTGTACTTAACATTAAGCAATTGCTCCTGCGTGTTCATCGGTGTAAATGTAGCTAAAAAAAATTCATTCGACAAGAATAAGAAAAATAGCTATTTACTTATTTTATTTTTTTTAAAGGTCTTAAAAAGATATTGGTGTCTTAGTTTTGCTTATTTAGGCTCACTGTATTGTACTCAACATTGGCCACTTGCTCGTGCGTGTTCATCGGTGTAAATGTAGCTACAAAAAAATCAATCGACAAGAATACGAAAAATAGCTATTTACTTATTTTATTTTTTTTTTAAGGTCTTGATATGACACGGGTGTCTTAATTTGGCTTGTTTTGGCTCAATGTATTGTAATTAACATTGAGCAATTGTTCCTGCGTGTTCATCAGTGTAAATGTAGCTAAAAAAAATTCATTCGACAAGAATAAGAAAAATAGCTATTTACTTATTTTATTTTTTTAAAGGTTTTAAAAAGATATAGGTGTCTTAATTTTGCTTATTTTGGCTCATTGTATTGTACTTGACATTGAGCAATTGCTCCTGCGTGTTCATCGGTTTTAAATGTTGCTAAAAAAAATTCATTCGACAAGAATAAAAAAAAATAGCTATTTACTTATTTTATTTTTTTTAAAGGTCTTGATATGACACGGGTGTCTCAATTTGGCTTATTTTGGCTCATTGTATTGTAATTAACATTGAGCAATTGCTCCTGCGTGTTCATCGGTGTAAATGTAGCTAAAAAAAATTCATTCGACAAGAATTAGAAAAATAGCTATTTACTTATTTTATTTTTTTAAAGGTTTTAAAAAGATATAGGTGTCTTAATTTTGCTTATTTAGGCTCACTGTATTGTACTTAACATCGGCCACTTGCTCCTGCGTGTTCATTGGTGTAAATGTAGCTACAAAAAATTCTTTCGACAAGAATAATAAAAATAGCTATTTACTTATTTTATTTTTTTAAAGGTTTTAAAAAGATATAAGTGTCTTAATTTTGCTTATATTGGCTCATTGTATTGTACTTGACATTAAGCAATTGCTCCTGCGTGTTCATCGGTTTAAATGTTGCTAAAAAAATTCACTCGACAAGAATAAAAAAAATAGCTATTTACTTATTTTATTTTTTTTATAGGTCTTGATATGATAAGGGTGTCTTAATTTTGCTTATTTTGGCTCATTGTATTGTACTCAACATTGAACAATTGCTTCTGCGTGTTCATGGGTGTAAATGTAGCTAAAAAAAATTCATTCGACAAGAATAAGAAAAATAGCTATTTACTTATTTTATTTTTTTTAAAGGTCTTAAAAAGATATAGGTGTCTTAATTTTGCTTATTTAGGCTCACTGTATTGTACTTAACATCGGCCACTTGCTCTTGCGTGTTCATCGGTGTAAATGTAGCTACAAAAAATTCATTCGACAAGAATACGAAAAATAGCTATATACTTATTTTATTTTTTTTAAAGGTCTTGATATGACGCGGGTGTCTTAAATTGGCTTATTTTGGCTCATTGTATTGTAATTAACATTGAGCAATTGCTCCTGCGTGTTCGTCGGTTTAAATGTTGCTAAAAAAAATTCATTCGACAAGAATAAAAAAAATAGCTATTTACTTATTTTATTTTTTTAAAGGTCTTGATATGATAAGGGTGTCTTAATTTTGCATATTTTGGCTCATTGTATTAAAATTAACATTGAGCAATTGCTCTTGCGTGTTCATCGGTGTAAATGTAGCTACAAAAAATTCATTCGACAAGAATAAGAAAAATAGCTATTTACTTATTTTATTTTTTTAAGGGTCTTGATATGATAAGGGTGTCTTAATTTTGCTTATTTTGGCTCATTGTATTGTACTTGACATTGAGCAATTGCTCCTGCGTGTTCATCGGTTTTAAATGTTGCTAAAAAAAATTCATTCGACAAGAATAAAAAAAAATAGCTATTTACTTATTTTATTTTTTTTAAAGGTCTTGATATGACACGGGTGTCTCAATTTGGCTTATTTTGGCTCATTGTATTGTAATTAACATTGAGCAATTGCTCCTGCGTGTTCATCGGTGTAAATGTAGCTACAAAAAATTCATTCGACAAGAATACGAAAAATAGCTATTTACTTATTTTATTTTTTTTAAAGGTCTTGATATGACACGGGTGTCTTAATTTGGCTTGTTTTGGCTCAATGTATTGTAATTAACATTGAGCAATTGTTCCTGCGTGTTCATCAGTGTAAATGTAGCTAAAAAAAATTCATTCGACAAGAATAAGAAAAATAGCTATTTACTTATTTTATTTTTTTAAAGGTTTTAAAAAGATATAGGTGTCTTAATTTTGCTTATTTTGGCTCATTGTATTGTACTTGACATTGAGCAATTGCTCCTGCGTGTTCATCGGTTTTAAATGTTGCTAAAAAAAATTCATTCGACAAGAATAAAAAAAAATAGCTATTTACTTATTTTATTTTTTTTAAAGGTCTTGATATGACACGGGTGTCTCAATTTGGCTTATTTTGGCTCATTGTATTGTAATTAACATTGAGCAATTGCTCCTGCGTGTTCATCGGTGTAAATGTAGCTACAAAAAATTCATTCGACAAGAATACGAAAAATAGCTATTTACTTATTTTATTTTTTTTAAAGGTCTTGATATGACACGGGTGTCTTAATTTGGCTTGTTTTGGCTCAATGTATTGTAATTAACATTGAGCAATTGTTCCTGCGTGTTCATCAGTGTAAATGTAGCTAAAAAAAATTCATTCGACAAGAATAAGAAAAATAGCTATTTACTTATTTTATTTTTTTAAAGGTTTTAAAAAGATGTAGGTGTCTTAATTTTGCTTATTTTGGCTCATTGTATTGTACTTGACATTGAGCAATTGCTCCTGCGTGTTCATCGGTTTTAAATGTTGCTAAAAAAAATTCATTCGACAAGAATAAAAAAAAATAGCTATTTACTTATTTTATTTTTTTTAAAGGTCTTGATATGACACGGGTGTCTCAATTTGGCTTATTTTGGCTCATTGTATTGTAATTAACATTGAGCAATTGCTCCTGCGTGTTCATCGGTGTAAATGTAGCTACAAAAAATTCATTCGACAAGAATACGAAAAATAGCTATTTACTTATTTTATTTTTTTTAAAGGTCTTGATATGACACGGGTGTCTTAATTTGGCTTGTTTTGGCTCAATGTATTGTAATTAACATTGAGCAATTGTTCCTGCGTGTTCATCAGTGTAAATGTAGCTAAAAAAAATTCATTCGACAAGAATAAGAAAAATAGCTATTTACTTATTTTATTTTTTTAAAGGTTTTAAAAAGATATAGGTGTCTTAATTTTGCTTATTTTGGCTCATTGTATTGTACTTGACATTAAGCAATTGCTCCTGCGTGTTCATCGGTTTAAATGTTGCTAAAAAAAATTCATTCGACAAGAATAAAAAAAATAGCTATTTACTTATTTTATTTTTTTAAAGGTCTTAAAAAGATATTGGTGTCTTAATTTTGCTTATTTAGGCTCACTGTATTGTGCTTAACATTGGCCACTTGCTCCTGCGTGTTCATCGGTGTAAGTGAAGCTACAAAAAATTCATTCGACAAGAATACGAAAAATAACTATATACTTATTTTATTTTTTTTAAAGGTCTTGATATGACACGGGTGTCTTAAATTGGCTTATTTTGGCTCATTGTATTGTACTTAACATTGGCCACTTGCTCCTGCGTGTTCATCGGCTTAAATGTTGCTAAAAAAAATTCATTCGACAAGAATAAAAAAAATAGCTATTTACTTATTTTATTTTTTTAAAGGTCTTGATATGATAAGGGTGTCTTAATTTTGCTTATTTTGGCTCATTGTATTGAAATTAACATTGACCAATTGCTATTGGGTGTCCATCGGAGTAAATGTAGCTACAAAAAATTCATTCGACAAGAATAAGAAAAATAGCTATTTACTTATTTTATTTTTTTTAAAGGTCTTAAAAAGATATAGGTGTCTTAATATTCCTTATTTAGGCTCATTGTATTGTACTTGACATTGAGCAATTGCTCCTGCGTGTTCATCGGTTTAAATGTTGCTAAAAAAAATTCATTCGACAAGAATAAAAAAAATAGCTATTTACTTATTTTATTTTTTTAAAGGTCTTAAAAAGATATTGGTGTCTTAGTTTTGCTTATTTAGGCTCACTGTATTGTACTCAACATTGGCCACTTGCTCGTGCGTGTTCATCGGTGTAAATGTAGCTAAAAAAAATTCATTTGGCAAGAATAAGAAAAATAGCTATTTACTTATTTTATTTTTTTTAAAGGTGTTAAAAAGATATAGGTGTCTTAATTTTGCTTATTTATGCTCATTGTATTGTACTTAACATCGGCCACTTGCTCCTTTGTGTTCATCGGTGTAAATGTAGCTACAAAAAATGCATTCGACAAGAATACGAAAAATAGCTATATACTTATTTTATTTTTTTTAAAGGTCTTGATATGACACGGGTGTCTTAAATTGGCTTATTTTGGCTCATTGTATTGTAATTAACATTGAGCAATTGCTCCTGCGTGTTCATCGGTTTAAATGTTGCTAAAAAAAATTCATTCGAAAAGAATAAAAAAAATAGCTATTTACTTATTTTATTTTTTTAAAGGTCTTGATATGATAAGGGTGTCTTAATTTTGCTTATTTTGGCTCATTGTATTGAAATTAACCTTGAGCAATTGCTATTGCGTGTTCATCGGTGTAAATGTAGCTACAAAAAATTCATTCGACAAGAATAAGAAAAATAGCTATTTACTTATTTTATTTTTTTTAAAGGTTTTAGAAAGATATAGGTGTCTTAATTTTGCCTATTTTGGCTCAATGTATTGTACTTAACATTGAGCAATTGTTCCTGCGTGTTCATCGGTGTAAATGTAGCTAAAAAAAATTCATTCGACAAGAATAAGAAAAATAGCTATTTACTTATTTTATTTTTTTTAAAGGTTTTAGAAAGATATAGGTGTCTTAATTTTGCTCGTTTTGGCTCAATGTATTGTAATTAACATTGAGCAATTGTTCCTGCGTGTTCATCAGTGTAAATGTAGCTAAAAAAAATTCATTCGACAAGAATAAGAAAAATAGCTATTTACTTATTTTATTTTTTTAAAGGTTTTAAAAAGATATAGGTGTCTTAATTTTGCTTATTTTGGCTCATTGTATTGTACTTGACATTAAGCAATTGCTCCTGCGTGTTCATCGGTTTAAATGTTGCTAAAAAAAATTCACTCGACAAGAATAAAAAAAATAGCTATTTACTTATTTTATTTTTTTTAAAGGTCTTGATATGATAAGGGTGTCTTAATTTTGCTTATTTTGGCTCATTGTATTGTACTAAACATTGAACAATTGCTTCTGCGTGTTCATGGGTGTAAATGTAGCTAAAAAAAATTCATTCGACAAGAATAAGAAAAATAGCTATTTACTTATTTTATTTTTTTTAAAGGTCTTGATATGACAAGGGTGTCTTAATTTGGCTTATTATGGCTCAATGTATTGCACTTGACATTGAGCAATTGCTCCTGCGTGTTCATCGGTGTAAATGTAGCTAAAAAAAATTCATTCGACAAGAATAAGAAAAATAGCTATTTACATATTTTATTTTTTTTAAAGGTCTTAAAAAGATATAGGTGTCTTAATTTTGCTTATTTAGGCTCACTGTATTGTACTTAACATCGGCCACTTGCTCTTGCGTGTTCATCGGTGTAAATGTAGCTACAAAAAATTCATTCGACAAGAATAAGAAAAATAGCTATTTACTTATTTTATTTTTTTAAGGGTCTTGATATGATAAGGGTGTCTTAATTTTGCTTATTTTGGCTCATTGTATTGTACTTAACATTAAGCAATTGCTCCTGCGTGTTCATCGGTGTAAATGTAGCTAAAAAAAATTCATTCGACAAGAATAAGAAAAATAGCTATTTACTTATTTTATTTTTTTAAAGGTCTTAAAAAGATATTGGTGTCTTAGTTTTGCTTATTTAGGCTCACTGTATTGTACTCAACATTGGCCACTTGCTCGTGCGTGTTCATCGGTGTAAATGTAGCTACAAAAAATTCAATCGACAAGAATACGAAAAATAGCTATTTACTTATTTTATTTTTTTTAAAGGTCTTGATATGACACGGGTGTCTTAATTTGGCTTGTTTTGGCTCAATGTATTGTAATTAACATTGAGCAATTGTTCCTGCGTGTTCATCAGTGTAAATGTAGCTAAAAAAAATTCATTCGACAAGAATAAGAAAAATAGCTATTTACTTATTTTATTTTTTTAAAGGTTTTAAAAAGATATAGGTGTCTTAATTTTGCTCATTTTGGCTCATTGTATTGTACTTGACATTGAGCAATTGCTCCTGCGTGTTCATCGGTTTTAAATGTTGCTAAAACAATTCATTCGACAAGAATAAAAAAAAATAGCTATTTACTTATTTTATTTTTTTTAAAGGTCTTGATATGACACGGGTGTCTCAATTTGGCTTATTTTGGCTCATTGTATTGTAATTAACATTGAGCAATTGCTCCTGCGTGTTCATCGGTGTAAATGTAGCTAAAAAAAATTCATTCGACAAGAATTAGAAAAATAGCTATTTACTTATTTTATTTTTTTAAAGGTTTTAAAAAGATATAGGTGTCTTAATTTTGCTTTTTTTGGCTCAGTGTATTGCACTTGACATTGAGCAATTGCTCCTGCGTGTTCATCGGTGTAAATGTAGCTAAAAAAAATTCATTTGACAAGAATAAGAAAAATAGCTATTTACTTATTTTATTTTTTTTAAAGGTGTTAAAAAGATATAGGTGTCTTAATTTTGCTTATTTAGGCTCACTGTATTGTACTTAACATCGGCCGCTTGCTCCTGCGTGTTCATTGGTGTAAATGTAGCTACAAAAAATTCATTCGACAAGAATACGAAAAATAGCTATATACTTATTTTATTTTTTTTAAAGGTCTTGATATAACACGGGTGTCTTAAATTGGCTTATTTTGGCTCATTGTATTGTACTTAACATCGGCCACTTGCTCTTGCGTGTTCATCGGTGTAAATGTAGCTACAAAAAATTCATTCGACAAGAATAAGAAAAATAGCTATTTACTTATTTTATTTTTTTAAGGGTCTTGATATGATAAGGGTGTCTTAATTTTGCTTATTTTGGCTCATTGTATTGTACTTAACATTAAGCAATTGCTCCTGCGTGTTCATCGGTGTAAATGTAGCTAAAAAAAATTCATTCGACAAGAATAAGAAAAATAGCTATTTACTTATTTTATTTTTTTAAAGGTCTTAAAAAGATATTGGTGTCTTAGTTTTGCTTATTTAGGCTCACTGTATTGTACTCAACATTGGCCACTTGCTCGTGCGTGTTCATCGGTGTAAATGTAGCTACAAAAAATTCAATCGACAAGAATACGAAAAATAGCTATTTACTTATTTTATTTTTTTAAAGGTTTTAAAAAGATATAGGTGTCTTAATTTTGCTTATTTTGGCTCATTGTATTGTACTTGACATTAAGCAATTGCTCCTGCGTGTTCATCGGTTTAAATGTTGCTAAAAAAAATTCACTCGACAAGAATAAAAAAAATAGCTATTTACTTATTTTATTTTTTTTAAAGGTCTTGATATGATAAGGGTGTCTTAATTTTGCTTATTTTGGCTCATTGTATTGTACTAAACATTGAACAATTGCTTCTGCGTGTTCATGGGTGTAAATGTAAATTAAAAAAAATTCATTCGACAAGAATAAGAAAAATAGCTATTTACTTATTTTATTTTTTTTAAAGGTCTTGATATGACAAGGGTGTCTTAATTTGGCTTATTATGGCTCAATGTATTGCACTTGACATTGAGCAATTGCTCCTGCGTGTTCATCGGTGTAAATGTAGCTAAAAAAAATTCATTCGACAAGAATAAGAAAAATAGCTATTTACATATTTTATTTTTTTTAAAGGTCTTAAAAAGATATAGGTGTCTTAATTTTGCTTATTTAGGCTCACTGTATTGTACTTAACATCGGCCACTTGCTCTTGCGTGTTCATCGGTGTAAATGTAGCTACAAAAAATTCATTCGACAAGAATAAGAAAAATAGCTATTTACTTATTTTATTTTTTTAAGGGTCTTGATATGATAAGGGTGTCTTAATTTTGCTTATTTTGGCTCATTGTATTGTACTTAACATTAAGCAATTGCTCCTGCGTGTTCATCGGTGTAAATGTAGCTAAAAAAAATTCATTCGACAAGAATAAGAAAAATAGCTATTTACTTATTTTATTTTTTTAAAGGTCTTAAAAAGATATTGGTGTCTTAGTTTTGCTTATTTAGGCTCACTGTATTGTACTCAACATTGGCCACTTGCTCGTGCGTGTTCATCGGTGTAAATGTAGCTACAAAAAATTCAATCGACAAGAATACGAAAAATAGCTATTTACTTATTTTATTTTTTTTAAAGGTCTTGATATGACACGGGTGTCTTAATTTGGCTTGTTTTGGCTCAATGTATTGTAATTAACATTGAGCAATTGTTCCTGCGTGTTCATCAGTGTAAATGTAGCTAAAAAAAATTCATTCGACAAGAATAAGAAAAATAGCTATTTACTTATTTTATTTTTTTAAAGGTTTTAAAAAGATATAGGTGTCTTAATTTTGCTTATTTTGGCTCATTGTATTGTACTTGACATTGAGCAATTGCTCCTGCGTGTTCATCGGTTTTAAATGTTGCTAAAAAAAATTCATTCGACAAGAATAAAAAAAAATAGCTATTTACTTATTTTATTTTTTTTAAAGGTCTTGATATGACACGGGTGTCTCAATTTGGCTTATTTTGGCTCATTGTATTGTAATTAACATTGAGCAATTGCTCCTGCGTGTTCATCGGTGTAAATGTAGCTAAAAAAAATTCATTCGACAAGAATTAGAAAAATAGCTATTTACTTATTTTATTTTTTTAAAGGTTTTAAAAAGATATAGGTGTCTTAATTTTGCTTTTTTTGGCTCAGTGTATTGCACTTGACATTGAGCAATTGCTCCTGCGTGTTCATCGGTGTAAATGTAGCTAAAAAAAATTCATTCGACAAGAATAAGAAAAATAGCTATTTACTTATTTTATTTTTTTAAAGGTCTTAAAAAGATATTGGTGTCTTAATTTTGCTTATTTTGGCTCATTGTATTGAAATTAACATTGACCAATTGCTATTGGGTGTCCATCGGAGTAAATGTAGCTACAAAAAATTCATTCGACAAGAATAAGAAAAATAGCTATTTACTTATTTTATTTTTTTTAAAGGTCTTAAAAAGATATAGGTGTCTTAATATTCCTTATTTAGGCTCATTGTATTGTACTTGACATTGAGCAATTGCTCCTGCGTGTCCATCGGTTTAAATGTTGCTAAAAAAAATTCATTCGACAAGAATAAAAAAAATAGCTATTTACTTATTTTATTTTTTTTAAATGTCTTGATATGACACGGGTGTCTTAATTTGGCTTATTATGGCTCATTGTATTGTAATTAACATTGAGCAATTGCTCCTGCGTGTTCATCGGTGTAAATGTAGCTAAAAAAAATTCATTCGACAAGAATTAGAAAAATAGCTATTTATTTATTTTATTTTTTTAAAGGTTTTAAAAAGATATAGGTGTCTTAATTTTGCTTTTTTTGGCTCAATGTATTGCACTTGACATTGAGCAATTGCTCCTGCGTGTTCATCGGTGTAAATGTAGCTAAAAAAAATTCATTTGACAAGAATAAGAAAAATAGCTATTTACTTATTTTATTTTTTTTAAAGGTGTTAAAAAGATATAGGTGTCTTAATTTTGCTTATTTATGCTCATTGTATTGTACTTAACATCGGCCACTTGCTCCTTTGTGTTCATCGGTGTAAATGTAGCTACAAAAAATGCATTCGACAAGAATACGAAAAATAGCTATATACTTATTTTATTTTTTTTAAAGGTCTTGATATGACACGGGTGTCTTAATTTGGCTTGTTTTGGCTCAATGTATTGTAATTAACATTGAGCAATTGTTCCTGCGTGTTCATCAGTGTAAATGTAGCTAAAAAAAATTCATTCGACAAGAATAAGAAAAATAGCTATTTACTTATTTTATTTTTTTAAAGGTTTTAAAAAGATATAGGTGTCTTAATTTTGCTTATTTTGGCTCATTGTATTGTACTTGACATTGAGCAATTGCTCCTGCGTGTTCATCGGTTTTAAATGTTGCTAAAAAAAATTCATTCGACAAGAATAAAAAAAAATAGCTATTTACTTATTTTATTTTTTTTAAAGGTCTTGATATGACACGGGTGTCTCAATTTGGCTTATTTTGGCTCATTGTATTGTAATTAACATTGAGCAATTGCTCCTGCGTGTTCATCGGTGTAAATGTAGCTAAAAAAAATTCATTCGACAAGAATTAGAAAAATAGCTATTTACTTATTTTATTTTTTTAAAGGTTTTAAAAAGATATAGGTGTCTTAATTTTGCTTATTTAGGCTCACTGTATTGTACTTAACATCGGCCACTTGCTCCTGCGTGTTCATTGGTGTAAATGTAGCTACAAAAAATTCTTTCGACAAGAATAATAAAAATAGCTATTTACTTATTTTATTTTTTTAAAGGTTTTAAAAAGATATAAGTGTCTTAATTTTGCTTATTTTGGCTCATTGTATTGTACTTGACATTAAGCAATTGCTCCTGCGTGTTCATCGGTTTAAATGTTGCTAAAAAAATTCATTCGACAAGAATAAAAAAAATAGCTATTTACTTATTTTATTTTTTTTATAGGTCTTGATATGATAAGGGTGTCTTAATTTTGCTTATTTTGGCTCATTGTATTGTACTCAACATTGAACAATTGCTTCTGCGTGTTCATGGGTGTAAATGTAGCTAAAAAAAATTCATTCGACAAGAATAAGAAAAATAGCTATTTACTTATTTTATTTTTTTTAAAGGTCTTAAAAAGATATAGGTGTCTTAATTTTGCTTATTTAGGCTCACTGTATTGTACTTAACATCGGCCACTTGCTCTTGCGTGTTCATCGGTGTAAATGTAGCTACAAAAAATTCATTCGACAAGAATACGAAAAATAGCTATATACTTATTTTATTTTTTTTAAAGGTCTTGATATGACGCGGGTGTCTTAAATTGGCTTATTTTGGCTCATTGTATTGTAATTAACATTGAGCAATTGCTCCTGCGTGTTCGTCGGTTTAAATGTTGCTAAAAAAAATTCATTCGACAAGAATAAAAAAAATAGCTATTTACTTATTTTATTTTTTTAAAGGTCTTGATATGATAAGGGTGTCTTAATTTTGCTTATTTTGGCTCATTGTATTAAAATTAACATTGAGCAATTGCTCTTGCGTGTTCATCGGTGTAAATGTAGCTACAAAAAATTCATTCGACAAGAATAAGAAAAATAGCTATTTACTTATTTTATTTTTTTAAGGGTCTTGATATGATAAGGGTGTCTTAATTTTGCTTATTTTGGCTCATTGTATTGTACTTAACATTAAGCAATTGCTCCTGCGTGTTCATCGGTGTAAATGTAGCTAAAAAAAATTCATTCGACAAGAATAAGAAAAATAGCTATTTACTTATTTTATTTTTTTTAAAGGTCTTAAAAAGATATTGGTGTCTTAGTTTTGCTTATTTAGGCTCACTGTATTGTACTCAACATTGGCCACTTGCTCGTGCGTGTTCATCGGTGTAAATGTAGCTACAAAAAAATCAATCGACAAGAATACGAAAAATAGCTATTTACTTATTTTTTTTTTTTTTTAAGGTCTTGATATGACACGGGTGTCTTAATTTGGCTTGTTTTGGCTCAATGTATTGTAATTAACATTGAGCAATTGTTCCTGCGTGTTCATCAGTGTAAATGTAGCTAAAAAAAATTCATTCGACAAGAATAAGAAAAATAGCTATTTACTTATTTTATTTTTTTAAAGGTTTTAAAAAGATATAGGTGTCTTAATTTTGCTTATTTTGGCTCATTGTATTGTACTTGACATTGAGCAATTGCTCCTGCGTGTTCATCGGTTTTAAATGTTGCTAAAAAAAATTCATTCGACAAGAATAAAAAAAAATAGCTATTTACTTATTTTATTTTTTTTAAAGGTCTTGATATGACACGGGTGTCTCAATTTGGCTTATTTTGGCTCATTGTATTGTAATTAACATTGAGCAATTGCTCCTGCGTGTTCATCGGTGTAAATGTAGCTACAAAAAATTCATTCGACAAGAATACGAAAAATAGCTATTTACTTATTTTATTTTTTTTAAAGGTCTAGATATGACACGGGTGTCTCAATTTGGCTTATTTTGGCTCATTGTATTGTAATTAACATTGAGCAATTGCTCCTGCGTGTTCATCGGTGTAAATGTAGCTAAAAAAAATTCATTCGACAAGAATTAGAAAAATAGCTATTTACTTATTTTATTTTTTTAAAGGTTTTAAAAAGATATAGGTGTCTTAATTTTGCTTATTTAGGCTCACTGTATTGTACTTAACATCGGCCACTTGCTCCTGCGTGTTCATTGGTGTAAATGTAGCTACAAAAAATTCTTTCGACAAGAATAATAAAAATAGCTATTTACTTATTTTATTTTTTTAAAGGTTTTAAAAAGATATAAGTGTCTTAATTTTGCTTATTTTGGCTCATTGTATTGTACTTGACATTAAGCAATTGCTCCTGCGTGTTCATCGGTTTAAATGTTGCTAAAAAAATTCACTCGACAAGAATAAAAAAAATAGCTATTTACTTATTTTATTTTTTTTATAGGTCTTGATATGATAAGGGTGTCTTAATTTTGCTTATTTTGGCTCATTGTATTGTACTCAACATTGAACAATTGCTTCTGCGTGTTCATGGGTGTAAATGTAGCTAAAAAAAATTCATTCGACAAGAATAAGAAAAATAGCTATTTACTTATTTTATTTTTTTTAAAGGTCTTAAAAAGATATAGGTGTCTTAATTTTGCTTATTTAGGCTCACTGTATTGTACTTAACATCGGCCACTTGCTCATGCGTGTTCATCGGTGTAAATGTAGCTACAAAAAATTCATTCGACAAGAATACGAAAAATAGCTATATACTTATTTTATTTTTTTTAAAGGTCTTGATATGACGCGGGTGTCTTAAATTGGCTTATTTTGGCTCATTGTATTGTAATTAACATTGAGCAATTGCTCCTGCGTGTTCGTCGGTTTAAATGTTGCTAAAAAAAATTCATTCGACAAGAATAAAAAAAATAGCTATTTACTTATTTTATTTTTTTAAAGGTCTTGATATGATAAGGGTGTCTTAATTTTGCTTATTTTGGCTCATTGTATTAAAATTAACATTGAGCAATTGCTCTTGCGTGTTCATCGGTGTAAATGTAGCTACAAAAAATTCATTCGACAAGAATAAGAAAAATAGCTATTTACTTATTTTATTTTTTTAAGGGTCTTGATATGATAAGGGTGTCTTAATTTTGCTTATTTTGGCTCATTGTATTGTACTTAACATTAAGCAATTGCTCCTGCGTGTTCATCGGTGTAAATGTAGCTAAAAAAAATTCATTCGACAAGAATAAGAAAAATAGCTATTTACTTATTTTATATTTTTTAAAGGTCTTAAAAAGATATTGGTGTCTTAGTTTTGCTTATTTAGGCTCACTGTATTGTACTCAACATTGGCCACTTGCTCGTGCGTGTTCATCGGTGTAAATGTAGCTACAAAAAAATCAATCGACAAGAATACGAAAAATAGCTATTTACTTATTTTATTTTTTTTTTAAGGTCTTGATATGACACGGGTGTCTTAATTTGGCTTGTTTTGGCTCAATGTATTGTAATTAACATTGAGCAATTGTTCCTGCGTGTTCATCAGTGTAAATGTAGCTAAAAAAAATTCATTCGACAAGAATAAGAAAAATAGCTATTTACTTATTTTATTTTTTTAAAGGTTTTAAAAAGATATAGGTGTCTTAATTTTGCTTATTTTGGCTCATTGTATTGTACTTGACATTGAGCAATTGCTCCTGCGTGTTCATCGGTTTTAAATGTTGCTAAAAAAAATTCATTCGACAAGAATAAAAAAAAATAGCTATTTACTTATTTTATTTTTTTTAAAGGTCTTGATATGACACGGGTGTCTCAATTTGGCTTATTTTGGCTCATTGTATTGTAATTAACATTGAGCAATTGCTCCTGCGTGTTCATCGGTGTAAATGTAGCTACAAAAAATTCATTCGACAAGAATACGAAAAATAGCTATTTACTTATTTTATTTTTTTTAAAGGTCTTGATATGACACGGGTGTCTTAATTTGGCTTGTTTTGGCTCAATGTATTGTAATTAACATTGAGCAATTGTTCCTGCGTGTTCATCAGTGTAAATGTAGCTAAAAAAAATTCATTCGACAAGAATAAGAAAAATAGCTATTTACTTATTTTATTTTTTTAAAGGTTTTAAAAAGATATAGGTGTCTTAATTTTGCTTATTTTGGCTCATTGTATTGTACTTGACATTGAGCAATTGCTCCTGCGTGTTCATCGGTTTTAAATGTTGCTAAAAAAAATTCATTCGACAAGAATAAAAAAAAATAGCTATTTACTTATTTTATTTTTTTTAAAGGTCTTGATATGACACGGGTGTCTCAATTTGGCTTATTTTGGCTCATTGTATTGTAATTAACATTGAGCAATTGCTCCTGCGTGTTCATCGGTGTAAATGTAGCTACAAAAAATTCATTCGACAAGAATACGAAAAATAGCTATTTACTTATTTTATTTTTTTTAAAGGTCTTGATATGACACGGGTGTCTTAATTTGGCTTGTTTTGGCTCAATGTATTGTAATTAACATTGAGCAATTGTTCCTGCGTGTTCATCAGTGTAAATGTAGCTAAAAAAAATTCATTCGACAAGAATAAGAAAAATAGCTATTTACTTATTTTATTTTTTTAAAGGTTTTAAAAAGATATAGGTGTCTTAATTTTGCTTATTTTTGCTCATTGTATTGTACTTGACATTAAGCAATTGCTCCTGCGTGTTCATCGGTTTAAATGTTGCTAAAAAAAATTCATTCGACAAGAATAAAAAAAATAGCTATTTACTTATTTTATTTTTTTTAAAGGTCTTAAAAAGATATAGGTGTCTTAATTTTGCTTATTTAGGCTCACTGTATTGTGCTTAACATTGGCCACTTGCTCCTGCGTGTTCATCGGTGTAAGTGAAGCTACAAAAAATTCATTCGACAAGAATACGAAAAATAACTATATAATTATTTTATTTTTTTTAAAGGTCTTGATATGACACGGGTGTCTTAAATTGGCTTATTTTGGCTCATTGTATTGTACTTAACATTGGCCACTTGCTCCTGCGTGTTCATCGGCTTAAATGTTGCTAAAAAAAATTCATTCGACAAGAATAAAAAAAATAGCTATTTACTTATTTTATTTTTTTAAAGGTCTTGATATGATAAGGGTGTCTTAATTTTGCTTATTTTGGCTCATTGTATTGAAATTAACATTGACCAATTGCTATTGGGTGTCCATCGGAGTAAATGTAGCTACAAAAAATTCATTCGACAAGAATAAGAAAAATAGCTATTTACTTATTTTATTTTTTTTAAAGGTCTTAAAAAGATATAGGTGTCTTAATATTCCTTATTTAGGCTCATTGTATTGTACTTGACATTGAGCAATTGCTCCTGCGTGTTCATCGGTTTAAATGTTGCTAAAAAAAATTCATTCGACAAGAATAAAAAAAATAGCTATTTACTTATTTTATTTTTTTTAAAGGTCTTGATATGACACGGGTGTCTTAATTTGGCTTATTATGGCTCATTGTATTGTAATTAACATTGAGCAATTGCTCCTGCGTGTTCATCGGTGTAAATGTAGCTAAAAAAAATTCATTCGACAAGAATTAGAAAAATAGCTATTTACTTATTTTATTTTTTTAAAGGTTTTAAAAAGATATAGGTGTCTTAATTTTGCTTTTTTTGGCTCAATGTATTGCACTTGACATTGAGCAATTGCTCCATCGTGTTCATCGGTGTAAATGTAGCTAAAAAAAATTCATTTGACAAGAATAAGAAAAATAGCTATTTACTTATTTTATTTTTTTTAAAGGTGTTAAAAAGATATAGGTGTCTTAATTTTGCTTATTTATGCTCATTGTATTGTACTTAACATCGGCCACTTGCTCCTTTGTGTTCATCGGTGTAAATGTAGCTACAAAAAATGCATTCGACAAGAATACGAAAAATAGCTATATACTTATTTTATTTTTTTTAAAGGTCTTGATATGACACGGGTGTCTTAAATTGGCTTATTTTGGCTCATTGTATTGTAATTAACATTGAGCAATTGCTCCTGCGTGTTCATCGGTTTAAATGTTGCTAAAAAAAATTCATTCGAAAAGAATAAAAAAAATAGCTATTTACTTATTTTATTTTTTTAAAGGTCTTGATATGATAAGGGTGTCTTAATTTTGCTTATTTTGGCTCATTGTATTGAAATTAACCTTGAGCAATTGCTATTGCGTGTTCATCGGTGTAAATGTAGCTACAAAAAATTCATTCGACAAGAATAAGAAAAATAGCTATTTACTTATTTTATTTTTTTTAAAGGTTTTAGAAAGATATAGGTGTCTTAATTTTGCTTATTTTGGCTCAATGTATTGTACTTAACATTGAGCAATTGTTCCTGCGTGTTCATCGGTGTAAATGTAGCTAAAAAAAATTCATTCGACAAGAATAAGAAAAATAGCTATTTACTTATTTTATTTTTTTTAAAGGTTTTAGAAAGATATAGGTGTCTTAATTTTGCTCGTTTTGGCTCAATGTATTGTAATTAACATTGAGCAATTGTTCCTGCGTGTTCATCAGTGTAAATGTAGCTAAAAAAAATTCATTCGACAAGAATAAGAAAAATAGCTATTTACTTATTTTATTTTTTTAAAGGTTTTAAAAAGATATAGGTGTCTTAATTTTGCTTATTTTGGCTCATTGTATTGTACTTGACATTAAGCAATTGCTCCTGCGTGTTCATCGGTTTAAATGTTGCTAAAAAAAATTCACTCGACAAGAATAAAAAAAATAGCTATTTACTTATTTTATTTTTTTTAAAGGTCTTGATATGATAAGGGTGTCTTAATTTTGCTTATTTTGGCTCATTGTATTGTACTAAACATTGAACAATTGCTTCTGCGTGTTCATGGGTGTAAATGTAGCTAAAAAAAATTCATTCGACAAGAATAAGAAAAATAGCTATTTACTTATTTTATTTTTTTTAAAGGTCTTGATATGACAAGGGTGTCTTAATTTGGCTTATTATGGCTCAATGTATTGCACTTGACATTGAGCAATTGCTCCTGCGTGTTCATCTGTGTAAATGTAGCTAAAAAAAATTCATTCGACAAGAATAAGAAAAATAGCTATTTACATATTTTATTTTTTTTAAAGGTCTTAAAAAGATATAGGTGTCTTAATTTTGCTTATTTAGGCTCACTGTATTGTACTTAACATCGGCCACTTGCTCTTGCGTGTTCATCGGTGTAAATGTAGCTACAAAAAATTCATTCGACAAGAATAAGAAAAATAGCTATTTACTTATTTTATTTTTTTAAGGGTCTTGATATGATAAGGGTGTCTTAATTTTGCTTATTTTGGCTCATTGTATTGTACTTAACATTAAGCAATTGCTCCTGCGTGTTCATCGGTGTAAATGTAGCTAAAAAAAATTCATTCGACAAGAATAAGAAAAATAGCTATTTACTTATTTTATTTTTTTAAAGGTTTTAAAAAGATATAGGTGTCTTAATTTTGCTTATTTTTGCTCATTGTATTGTACTTGACATTAAGCAATTGCTCCTGCGTGTTCATCGGTTTAAATGTAGCTACAAAAAATGCATTCGACAAGAATACGAAAAATAGCTATATACTTATTTTATTTTTTTTAAAGGTCTTGATATGACACGGGTGTCTTAAATTGGCTTATTTTGGCTCATTGTATTGTAATTAACATTGAGCAATTGCTCCTGCGTGTTCATCGGTTTAAATGTTGCTAAAAAAAATTCATTCGAAAAGAATAAAAAAAATAGCTATTTACTTATTTTATTTTTTTAAAGGTCTTGATATGATAAGGGTGTCTTAATTTTGCTTATTTTGGCTCATTGTATTGAAATTAACCTTGAGCAATTGCTATTGCGTGTTCATCGGTGTAAATGTAGCTACAAAAAATTCATTCGACAAGAATAAGAAAAATAGCTATTTACTTATTTTATTTTTTTTAAAGGTTTTAGAAAGATATAGGTGTCTTAATTTTGCTTATTTTGGCTCAATGTATTGTACTTAACATTGAGCAATTGTTCCTGCGTGTTCATCGGTGTAAATGTAGCTAAAAAAAATTCATTCGACAAGAATAAGAAAAATAGCTATTTACTTATTTTATTTTTTTTAAAGGTTTTAGAAAGATATAGGTGTCTTAATTTTGCTCGTTTTGGCTCAATGTATTGTAATTAACATTGAGCAATTGTTCCTGCGTGTTCATCAGTGTAAATGTAGCTAAAAAAAATTCATTCGACAAGAATAAGAAAAATAGCTATTTACTTATTTTATTTTTTTAAAGGTTTTAAAAAGATATAGGTGTCTTAATTTTGCTTATTTTGGCTCATTGTATTGTACTTGACATTAAGCAATTGCTCCTGCGTGTTCATCGGTTTAAATGTTGCTAAAAAAAATTCACTCGACAAGAATAAAAAAAATAGCTATTTACTTATTTTATTTTTTTTAAAGGTCTTGATATGATAAGGGTGTCTTAATTTTGCTTATTTTGGCTCATTGTATTGTACTAAACATTGAACAATTGCTTCTGCGTGTTCATGGGTGTAAATGTAGCTAAAAAAAATTCATTCGACAAGAATAAGAAAAATAGCTATTTACTTATTTTATTTTTTTTAAAGGTCTTGATATGACAAGGGTGTCTTAATTTGGCTTATTATGGCTCAATGTATTGCACTTGACATTGAGCAATTGCTCCTGCGTGTTCATCTGTGTAAATGTAGCTAAAAAAAATTCATTCGACAAGAATAAGAAAAATAGCTATTTACATATTTTATTTTTTTTAAAGGTCTTAAAAAGATATAGGTGTCTTAATTTTGCTTATTTAGGCTCACTGTATTGTACTTAACATCGGCCACTTGCTCTTGCGTGTTCATCGGTGTAAATGTAGCTACAAAAAATTCATTCGACAAGAATAAGAAAAATAGCTATTTACTTATTTTATTTTTTTAAGGGTCTTGATATGATAAGGGTGTCTTAATTTTGCTTATTTTGGCTCATTGTATTGTACTTAACATTAAGCAATTGCTCCTGCGTGTTCATCGGTGTAAATGTAGCTAAAAAAAATTCATTCGACAAGAATAAGAAAAATAGCTATTTACTTATTTTATTTTTTTAAAGGTTTTAAAAAGATATAGGTGTCTTAATTTTGCTTATTTTTGCTCATTGTATTGTACTTGACATTAAGCAATTGCTCCTGCGTGTTCATCGGTTTAAATGTTGCTAAAAAAAATTCATTCGACAAGAATAAAAAAAATAGCTATTTACTTATTTTATTTTTTTTAAAGGTCTTAAAAAGATATAGGTGTCTTAATTTTGCTTATTTAGGCTCACTGTATTGTGCTTAACATTGGCCACTTGCTCCTGCGTGTTCATCGGTGTAAGTGAAGCTACAAAAAATTCATTCGACAAGAATACGAAAAATAACTATATAATTATTTTATTTTTTTTAAAGGTCTTGATATGACACGGGTGTCTTAAATTGGCTTATTTTGGCTCATTGTATTGTACTTAACATTGGCCACTTGCTCCTGCGTGTTCATCGGCTTAAATGTTGCTAAAAAAAATTCATTCGACAAGAATAAAAAAAATAGCTATTTACTTATTTTATTTTTTTAAAGGTCTTGATATGATAAGGGTGTCTTAATTTTGCTTATTTTGGCTCATTGTATTGAAATTAACATTGACCAATTGCTATTGGGTGTCCATCGGAGTAAATGTAGCTACAAAAAATTCATTCGACAAGAATAAGAAAAATAGCTATTTACTTATTTTTTTTTTTTTAAAGGTCTTAAAAAGATATAGGTGTCTTAATATTCCTTATTTAGGCTCATTGTATTGTACTTGACATTGAGCAATTGCTCCTGCGTGTTCATCGGTTTAAATGTTGCTAAAAAAAATTCATTCGACAAGAATAAAAAAAATAGCTATTTACTTATTTTATTTTTTTTAAAGGTCTTGATATGACACGGGTGTCTTAATTTGGCTTATTATGGCTCATTGTATTGTAATTAACATTGAGCAATTGCTCCTGCGTGTTCATCGGTGTAAATGTAGCTAGAAAAAATTCATTCGACAAGAATTAGAAAAATAGCTATTTACTTATTTTATTTTTTTAAAGGTTTTAAAAAGATATAGGTGTCTTAATTTTGCTTTTTTTGGCTCAATGTATTGCACTTGACATTGAGCAATTGCTCCATCGTGTTCATCGGTGTAAATGTAGCTAAAAAAAATTCATTTGACAAGAATAAGAAAAATAGCTATTTACTTATTTTATTTTTTTTAAAGGTGTTAAAAAGATATAGGTGTCTTAATTTTGCTTATTTATGCTCATTGTATTGTACTTAACATCGGCCACTTGCTCCTTTGTGTTCATCGGTGTAAATGTAGCTACAAAAAATGCATTCGACAAGAATACGAAAAATAGCTATATACTTATTTTATTTTTTTTAAAGGTCTTGATATGACACGGGTGTCTTAAATTGGCTTATTTTGGCTCATTGTATTGTAATTAACATTGAGCAATTGCTCCTGCGTGTTCATCGGTTTAAATGTTGCTAAAAAAAATTCATTCGAAAAGAATAAAAAAAATAGCTATTTACTTATTTTATTTTTTTAAAGGTCTTGATATGATAAGGGTGTCTTAATTTTGCTTATTTTGGCTCATTGTATTGAAATTAACCTTGAGCAATTGCTATTGCGTGTTCATCGGTGTAAATGTAGCTACAAAAAATTCATTCGACAAGAATAAGAAAAATAGCTATTTACTTATTTTATTTTTTTTAAAGGTTTTAGAAAGATATAGGTGTCTTAATTTTGCTTATTTTGGCTCAATGTATTGTACTTAACATTGAGCAATTGTTCCTGCGTGTTCATCGGTGTAAATGTAGCTAAAAAAAATTCATTCGACAAGAATAAGAAAAATAGCTATTTACTTATTTTATTTTTTTAAAGGTTTTAAAAAGATATAGGTGTCTTAATTTTGCTTATTTTGGCTCATTGTATTGTACTTGACATTAAGCAATTGCTCCTGCGTGTTCATCGGTTTAAATGTTGCTAAAAAAAATTCACTCGACAAGAATAAAAAAAATAGCTATTTACTTATTTTATTTTTTTTAAAGGTCTTGATATGATAAGGGTGTCTTAATTTTGCTTATTTTGGCTCATTGTATTGTACTAAACATTGAACAATTGCTTCTGCGTGTTCATGGGTGTAAATGTAGCTAAAAAAAATTCATTCGACAAGAATAAGAAAAATAGCTATTTACTTATTTTATTTTTTTTAAAGGTCTTGATATGACAAGGGTGTCTTAATTTGGCTTATTATGGCTCAATGTATTGCACTTGACATTGAGCAATTGCTCCTGCGTGTTCATCTGTGTAAATGTAGCTAAAAAAAATTCATTCGACAAGAATAAGAAAAATAGCTATTTACATATTTTATTTTTTTTAAAGGTCTTAAAAAGATATAGGTGTCTTAATTTTGCTTATTTAGGCTCACTGTATTGTACTTAACATCGGCCACTTGCTCTTGCGTGTTCATCGGTGTAAATGTAGCTACAAAAAATTCATTCGACAAGAATAAGAAAAATAGCTATTTACTTATTTTATTTTTTTAAGGGTCTTGATATGATAAGGGTGTCTTAATTTTGCTTATTTTGGCTCATTGTATTGTACTTAACATTAAGCAATTGCTCCTGCGTGTTCATCGGTGTAAATGTAGCTAAAAAAAATTCATTCGACAAGAATAAGAAAAATAGCTATTTACTTATTTTATTTTTTTAAAGGTCTTAAAAAGATATTGGTGTCTTAGTTTTGCTTATTTAGGCTCACTGTATTGTACTCAACATTGGCCACTTGCTCGTGCGTGTTCATCGGTGTAAATGTAGCTACAAAAAATTCAATCGACAAGAATACGAAAAATAGCTATTTACTTATTTTATTTTTTTTAAAGGTCTTGATATGACACGGGTGTCTTAATTTGGCTTGTTTTGGCTCAATGTATTGTAATTAACATTGAGCAATTGTTCCTGCGTGTTCATCAGTGTAAATGTAGCTAAAAAAAATTCATTCGACAAGAATAAGAAAAATAGCTATTTACTTATTTTATTTTTTTAAAGGTTTTAAAAAGATATAGGTGTCTTAATTTTGCTTATTTTGGCTCATTGTATTGTACTTGACATTGAGCAATTGCTCCTGCGTGTTCATCGGTTTTAAATGTTGCTAAAACAATTCATTCGACAAGAATAAAAAAAAATAGCTATTTACTTATTTTATTTTTTTTAAAGGTCTTGATATGACACGGGTGTCTCAATTTGGCTTATTTTGGCTCATTGTATTGTAATTAACATTGAGCAATTGCTCCTGCGTGTTCATCGGTGTAAATGTAGCTAAAAAAAATTCATTCGACAAGAATTAGAAAAATAGCTATTTACTTTTTTTATTTTTTTAAAGGTTTTAAAAAGATATAGGTGTCTTAATTTTGCTTTTTTTGGCTCAGTGTATTGCACTTGACATTGAGCAATTGCTCCTGCGTGTTCATCGGTGTAAATGTAGCTAAAAAAAATTCATTTGACAAGAATAAGAAAAATAGCTATTTACTTATTTTATTTTTTTTAAAGGTGTTAAAAAGATATAGGTGTCTTAATTTTGCTTATTTAGGCTCACTGTATTGTACTTAACATCGGCCACTTGCTCCTGCGTGTTCATTGGTGTAAATGTAGCTACAAAAAATTCATTCGACAAGAATACGAAAAATAGCTATATACTTATTTTATTTTTTTTAAAGGTCTTGATATAACACGGGTGTCTTAAATTGGCTTATTTTGGCTCATTGTATTGTACTTAACATCGGCCACTTGCTCTTGCGTGTTCATCGGTGTAAATGTAGCTACAAAAAATTCATTCGACAAGAATAAGAAAAATAGCTATTTACTTATTTTATTTTTTTAAGGGTCTTGATATGATAAGGGTGTCTTAATTTTGCTTATTTTGGCTCATTGTATTGTACTTAACATTAAGCAATTGCTCCTGCGTGTTCATCGGTGTAAATGTAGCTAAAAAAAATTCATTCGACAAGAATAAGAAAAATAGCTATTTACATATTTTATTTTTTTAAAGGTCTTAAAAAGATATTGGTGTCTTAGTTTTGCTTATTTAGGCTCACTGTATTGTACTCAACATTGGCCACTTGCTCGTGCGTGTTCATCGGTGTAAATGTAGCTACAAAAAATTCCATCGACAAGAATACGAAAAATAGCTATTTACTTATTTTATTTTTTTAAAGGTTTTAAAAAGATATAGGTGTCTTAATTTTGCTTATTTTGGCTCATTGTATTGTACTTGACATTAAGCAATTGCTCCTGCGTGTTCATCGGTTTAAATGTTGCTAAAAAAAATTCACTCGACAAGAATAAAAAAAATAGCTATTTACTTATTTTATTTTTTTTAAAGGTCTTGATATGATAAGGGTGTCTTAATTTTGCTTATTTTGGCTCATTGTATTGTACTAAACATTGAACAATTGCTTCTGCGTGTTCATGGGTGTAAATGTAAATTAAAAAAAATTCATTCGACAAGAATAAGAAAAATAGCTATTTACTTATTTTATTTTTTTTAAAGGTCTTGATATGACAAGGGTGTCTTAATTTGGCTTATTATGGCTCAATGTATTGCACTTGACATTGAGCAATTGCTCCTGCGTGTTCATCGGTGTAAATGTAGCTAAAAAAAATTCATTCGACAAGAATAAGAAAAATAGCTATTTACATATTTTATTTTTTTTAAAGGTCTTAAAAAGATATAGGTGTCTTAATTTTGCTTATTTAGGCTCACTGTATTATACTTAACATCGGCCACTTGCTCTTGCGTGTTCATCGGTGTAAATGTAGCTACAAAAAATTCATTCGACAAGAATAAGAAAAATAGCTATTTACTTATTTTATTTTTTTAAGGGTCTTGATATGATAAGGGTGTCTTAATTTTGCTTATTTTGGCTCATTGTATTGTACTTAACATTAAGCAATTGCTCCTGCGTGTTCATCGGTGTAAATGTAGCTAAAAAAAATTCATTCGACAAGAATAAGAAAAATAGCTATTTACTTATTTTATTTTTTTAAAGGTCTTAAAAAGATATTGGTGTCTTAGTTTTGCTTATTTAGGCTCACTGTATTGTACTCAACATTGGCCACTTGCTCGTGCGTGTTCATCGGTGTAAATGTAGCTACAAAAAATTCAATCGACAAGAATACGAAAAATAGCTATTTACTTATTTTATTTTTTTTAAAGGTCTTGATATGACACGGGTGTCTTAATTTGGCTTGTTTTGGCTCAATGTATTGTAATTAACATTGAGCAATTGTTCCTGCGTGTTCATCAGTGTAAATGTAGCTAAAAAAAATTCATTCGACAAGAATAAGAAAAATAGCTATTTACTTATTTTATTTTTTTAAAGGTTTTAAAAAGATATAGGTGTCTTAATTTTGCTTATTTTGGCTCATTGTATTGTACTTGACATTGAGCAATTGCTCCTGCGTGTTCATCGGTTTTAAATGTTGCTAAAAAAAATTCATTCGACAAGAATAAAAAAAAATAGCTATTTACTTATTTTATTTTTTTTAAAGGTCTTGATATGACACGGGTGTCTCAATTTGGCTTATTTTGGCTCATTGTATTGTAATTAACATTGAGCAATTGCTCCTGCGTGTTCATCGGTGTAAATGTAGCTAAAAAAAATTCATTCGACAAGAATTAGAAAAATAGCTATTTACTTATTTTATTTTTTTAAAGGTTTTAAAAAGATATAGGTGTCTTAATTTTGCTTTTTTTGGCTCAGTGTATTGCACTTGACATTGAGCAATTGCTCCTGCGTGTTCATCGGTGTAAATGTAGCTAAAAAAAATTCATTCGACAAGAATAAGAAAAATAGCTATTTACTTATTTTATTTTTTTAAAGGTCTTAAAAAGATATTGGTGTCTTAGTTTTGCTTATTTAGGCTCACTGTATTGTACTCAACATTGGCCACTTGCTCGTGCGTGTTCATCGGTGTAAATGTAGCTACAAAAAATTCAATCGACAAGAATACGAAAAATAGCTATTTACTTATTTTATTTTTTTTAAAGGTTTTAAAAAGATATAGGTGTCTTAATTTTGCTTATTTTGGCTCATTGTATTGTACTTGACATTAAGCAATTGCTCCTGCGTGTTCATCGGTTTAAATGTTGCTAAAAAAAATTCACTCGACAAGAATAAAAAAAATAGCTATTTACTTATTTTATTTTTTTTAAAGGTCTTGATATGATAAGGGTGTCTTAATTTTGCTTATTTTGGCTCATTGTATTGTACTAAACATTGAACAATTGCTTCTGCGTGTTCATGGGTGTAAATGTAAATTAAAAAAAATTCATTCGACAAGAATAAGAAAAATAGCTATTTACTTATTTTATTTTTTTTAAAGGTCTTGATATGACAAGGGTGTCTTAATTTGGCTTATTATGGCTCAATGTATTGCACTTGACATTGAGCAATTGCTCCTGCGTGTTCATCGGTGTAAATGTAGCTAAAAAAAATTCATTCGACAAGAATAAGAAAAATAGCTATTTACATATTTTATTTTTTTTAAAGGTCTTAAAAAGATATAGGTGTCTTAATTTTGCTTATTTAGGCTCACTGTATTGTACTTAACATCGGCCACTTGCTCTTGCGTGTTCATCGGTGTAAATGTAGCTACAAAAAATTCATTCGACAAGAATAAGAAAAATAGCTATTTACTTATTTTATTTTTTTAAGGGTCTTGATATGATAAGGGTGTCTTAATTTTGCTTATTTTGGCTCATTGTACTGTACTGAACATTAAGCAATTGCTCCTGCGTGTTCATCGGTGTAAATGTAGCTAAAAAAAATTCATTCGACAAGAATAAGAAAAATAGCTATTTACTTATTTTATTTTTTTAAAGGTCTTAAAAAGATATTGGTGTCTTAGTTTTGCTTATTTAGGCTCACTGTATTGTACTCAACATTAGCCACTTGCTCGTGCGTGTTCATCGGTGTAAATGTAGCTACAAAAAATTCAATCGACAAGAATACGAAAAATAGCTATTTACTTATTTTATTTTTTTTAAAGGTCTTGATATGACACGGGTGTCTTAATTTGGCTTGTTTTGGCTCAATGTATTGTAATTAACATTGAGCAATTGTTCCTGCGTGTTCATCAGTGTAAATGTAGCTAAAAAAAATTCATTCGACAAGAATAAGAAAAATAGCTATTTACTTATTTTATTTTTTTAAAGGTTTTAAAAAGATATAGGTGTCTTAATTTTGCTTATTTTGGCTCATTGTATTGTACTTGACATTGAGCAATTGCTCCTGCGTGTTCATCGGTTTTAAATGTTGCTAAAAAAAATTCATTCGACAAGAATAAAAAAAAATAGCTATTTACTTATTTTATTTTTTTTAAAGGTCTTGATATGACACGGGTGTCTCAATTCGGCTTTTTTTGGCTCAGTGTATTGCACTTGACATTGAGCAATTGCTCCTGCGTGTTCATCGGTGTAAATGTAGCTAAAAAAAATTCATTTGACAAGAATAAGAAAAATAGCTATTTACTTATTTTATTTTTTTTAAAGGTGTTAAAAAGATATAGGTGTCTTAATTTTGCTTATTTATGCTCATTGTATTGTACTTAACATCGGCCACTTGCTCCTTTGTGTTCATCGGTGTAAATGTAGCTACAAAAAATGCATTCGACAAGAATACGAAAAATAGCTATATACTTATTTTATTTTTTTTAAAGGTCTTGATATGACACGGGTGTCTTAAATTGGCTTATTTTGGCTCATTGTATTGTAATTAACATTGAGCAATTGCTCCTGCGTGTTCATCGGTTTAAATGTTGCTAAAAAAAATTCATTCGAAAAGAATAAAAAAAATAGCTATTTACTTATTTTATTTTTTTAAAGGTCTTGATATGATAAGGGTGTCTTAATTTTGCTTATTTTGGCTCATTGTATTGAAATTAACCTTGAGCAATTGCTATTGCGTGTTCATCGGTGTAAATGTAGCTACAAAAAATTCATTCGACAAGAATAAGAAAAATAGCTATTTACTTATTTTATTTTTTTTAAAGGTTTTAGAAAGATATAGGTGTCTTAATTTTGCTTATTTTGGCTCAATGTATTGTACTTAACATTGAGCAATTGTTCCTGCGTGTTCATCGGTGTAAATGTAGCTAAAAAAAATTCATTCGACAAGAATAAGAAAAATAGCTATTTACTTATTTTATTTTTTTAAAGGTTTTAAAAAGATATAGGTGTCTTAATTTTGCTTATTTTGGCTCATTGTATTGTACTTGACATTAAGCAATTGCTCCTGCGTGTTCATCGGTTTAAATGTTGCTAAAAAAAATTCACTCGACAAGAATAAAAAAAATAGCTATTTACTTATTTTATTTTTTTTAAAGGTCTTGATATGATAAGGGTGTCTTAATTTTGCTTATTTTGGCTCATTGTATTGTACTAAACATTGAACAATTGCTTCTGCGTGTTCATGGGTGTAAATGTAGCTAAAAAAAATTCATTCGACAAGAATAAGAAAAATAGCTATTTACTTATTTTATTTTTTTTAAAGGTCTTGATATGACAAGGGTGTCTTAATTTGGCTTATTATGGCTCAATGTATTGCACTTGACATTGAGCAATTGCTCCTGCGTGTTCATCTGTGTAAATGTAGCTAAAAAAAATTCATTCGACAAGAATAAGAAAAATAGCTATTTACATATTTTATTTTTTTTAAAGGTCTTAAAAAGATATAGGTGTCTTAATTTTGCTTATTTAGGCTCACTGTATTGTACTTAACATCGGCCACTTGCTCTTGCGTGTTCATCGGTGTAAATGTAGCTACAAAAAATTCATTCGACAAGAATAAGAAAAATAGCTATTTACTTATTTTATTTTTTTAAGGGTCTTGATATGATAAGGGTGTCTTAATTTTGCTTATTTTGGCTCATTGTATTGTACTTAACATTAAGCAATTGCTCCTGCGTGTTCATCGGTGTAAATGTAGCTAAAAAAAATTCATTCGACAAGAATAAGAAAAATAGCTATTTACTTATTTTATTTTTTTAAAGGTCTTAAAAAGATATTGGTGTCTTAGTTTTGCTTATTTAGGCTCACTGTATTGTACTCAACATTGGCCACTGGCTCGTGCGTGTTCATCGGTGTAAATGTAGCTACAAAAAATTCAATCGACAAGAATACGAAAAATAGCTATTTACTTATTTTATTTTTTTTAAAGGTCTTGATATGACACGGGTGTCTTAATTTGGCTTGTTTTGGCTCAATGTATTGTAATTAACATTGAGCAATTGTTCCTGCGTGTTCATCAGTGTAAATGTAGCTAAAAAAAATTCATTCGACAAGAATAAGAAAAATAGCTATTTACTTATTTTATTTTTTTAAAGGTTTTAAAAAGATATAGGTGTCTTAATTTTGCTTATTTTGGCTCATTGTATTGTACTTGACATTGAGCAATTGCTCCTGCGTGTTCATCGGTTTTAAATGTTGCTAAAACAATTCATTCGACAAGAATAAAAAAAAATAGCTATTTACTTATTTTATTTTTTTTAAAGGTCTTGATATGACACGGGTGTCTCAATTTGGCTTATTTTGGCTCATTGTATTGTAATTAACATTGAGCAATTGCTCCTGCGTGTTCATCGGTGTAAATGTAGCTAAAAAAAATTCATTCGACAAGAATTAGAAAAATAGCTATTTACTTATTTTATTTTTTTAAAGGTTTTAAAAAGATATAGGTGTCTTAATTTTGCTTTTTTTGGCTCAGTGTATTGCACTTGACATTGAGCAATTGCTCCTGCGTGTTCATCGGTGTAAATGTAGCTAAAAAAAATTCATTTGACAAGAATAAGAAAAATAGCTATTTACTTATTTTATTTTTTTTAAAGGTGTTAAAAAGATATAGGTGTCTTAATTTTGCTTATTTAGGCTCACTGTATTGTACTTAACATCGGCCACTTGCTCCTGCGTGTTCATTGGTGTAAATGTAGCTACAAAAAATTCATTCGACAAGAATACGAAAAATAGCTATATACTTATTTTATTTTTTTTAAAGGTCTTGATATAACACGGGTGTCTAAAATTGGCTTATTTTGGCTCATTGTATTGTACTTAACATCGGCCACTTGCTCTTGCGTGTTCATCGGTGTAAATGTAGCTACAAAAAATTCATTCGACAAGAATAAGAAAAATAGCTATTTACTTATTTTATTTTTTTAAGGGTCTTGATATGATAAGGGTGTCTTAATTTTGCTTATTTTGGCTCATTGTATTGTACTTAACATTAAGCAATTGCTCCTGCGTGTTCATCGGTGTAAATGTAGCTAAAAAAAATTCATTCGACAAGAATAAGAAAAATAGCTATTTACATATTTTATTTTTTTAAAGGTCTTAAAAAGATATTGGTGTCTTAGTTTTGCTTATTTAGGCTCACTGTATTGTACTCAACATTGGCCACTTGCTCGTGCGTGTTCATCGGTGTAAATGTAGCTACAAAAAATTCCATCGACAAGAATACGAAAAATAGCTATTTACTTATTTTATTTTTTTAAAGGTTTTAAAAAGATATAGGTGTCTTAATTTTGCTTATTTTGGCTCATTGTATTGTACTTGACATTAAGCAATTGCTCCTGCGTGTTCATCGGTTTAAATGTTGCTAAAAAAAATTCACTCGACAAGAATAAAAAAAATAGCTATTTACTTATTTTATTTTTTTTAAAGGTCTTGATATGATAAGGGTGTCTTAATTTTGCTTATTTTGGCTCATTGTATTGTACTAAACATTGAACAATTGCTTCTGCGTGTTCATGGGTGTAAATGTAAATTAAAAAAAATTCATTCGACAAGAATAAGAAAAATAGCTATTTACTTATTTTATTTTTTTTAAAGGTCTTGATATGACAAGGGTGTCTTAATTTGGCTTATTATGGCTCAATGTATTGCACTTGACATTGAGCAATTGCTCCTGCGTGTTCATCGGTGTAAATGTAGCTAAAAAAAATTCATTCGACAAGAATAAGAAAAATAGCTATTTACATATTTTATTTTTTTTAAAGGTCTTAAAAAGATATAGGTGTCTTAATTTTGCTTATTTAGGCTCACTGTATTATACTTAACATCGGCCACTTGCTCTTGCGTGTTCATCGGTGTAAATGTAGCTACAAAAAATTCATTCGACAAGAATAAGAAAAATAGCTATTTACTTATTTTATTTTTTTAAGGGTCTTGATATGATAAGGGTGTCTTAATTTTGCTTATTTTGGCTCATTGTATTGTACTTAACATTAAGCAATTGCTCCTGCGTGTTCATCGGTGTAAATGTAGCTAAAAAAAATTCATTCGACAAGAATAAGAAAAATAGCTATTTACTTATTTTATTTTTTTAAAGGTCTTAAAAAGATATTGGTGTCTTAGTTTTGCTTATTTAGGCTCACTGTATTGTACTCAACATTGGCCACTTGCTCGTGCGTGTTCATCGGTGTAAATGTAGCTACAAAAAATTCAATCGACAAGAATACGAAAAATAGCTATTTACTTATTTTATTTTTTTTAAAGGTCTTGATATGACACGGGTGTCTTAATTTGGCTTGTTTTGGCTCAATGTATTGTAATTAACATTGAGCAATTGTTCCTGCGTGTTCATCAGTGTAAATGTAGCTAAAAAAAATTCATTCGACAAGAATAAGAAAAATAGCTATTTACTTATTTTATTTTTTTAAAGGTTTTAAAAAGATATAGGTGTCTTAATTTTGCTTATTTTGGCTCATTGTATTGTACTTGACATTGAGCAATTGCTCCTGCGTGTTCATCGGTTTTAAATGTTGCTAAAAAAAATTCATTCGACAAGAATAAAAAAAAATAGCTATTTACTTATTTTATTTTTTTTAAAGGTCTTGATATGACACGGGTGTCTCAATTTGGCTTATTTTGGCTCATTGTATTGTAATTAACATTGAGCAATTGCTCCTGCGTGTTCATCGGTGTAAATGTAGCTAAAAAAAATTCATTCGACAAGAATTAGAAAAATAGCTATTTACTTATTTTATTTTTTTAAAGGTTTTAAAAAGATATAGGTGTCTTAATTTTGCTTTTTTTGGCTCAGTGTATTGCACTTGACATTGAGCAATTGCTCCTGCGTGTTCATCGGTGTAAATGTAGCTAAAAAAAATTCATTCGACAAGAATAAGAAAAATAGCTATTTACTTATTTTATTTTTTTAAAGGTCTTAAAAAGATATTGGTGTCTTAGTTTTGCTTATTTAGGCTCACTGTATTGTACTCAACATTGGCCACTTGCTCGTGCGTGTTCATCGGTGTAAATGTAGCTACAAAAAATTCAATCGACAAGAATACGAAAAATAGCTATTTACTTATTTTATTTTTTTTAAAGGTTTTAAAAAGATATAGGTGTCTTAATTTTGCTTATTTTGGCTCATTGTATTGTACTTGACATTAAGCAATTGCTCCTGCGTGTTCATCGGTTTAAATGTTGCTAAAAAAAATTCACTCGACAAGAATAAAAAAAATAGCTATTTACTTATTTTATTTTTTTTAAAGGTCTTGATATGATAAGGGTGTCTTAATTTTGCTTATTTTGGCTCATTGTATTGTACTAAACATTGAACAATTGCTTCTGCGTGTTCATGGGTGTAAATGTAAATTAAAAAAAATTCATTCGACAAGAATAAGAAAAATAGCTATTTACTTATTTTATTTTTTTTAAAGGTCTTGATATGACAAGGGTGTCTTAATTTGGCTTATTATGGCTCAATGTATTGCACTTGACATTGAGCAATTGCTCCTGCGTGTTCATCGGTGTAAATGTAGCTAAAAAAAATTCATTCGACAAGAATAAGAAAAATAGCTATTTACATATTTTATTTTTTTTAAAGGTCTTAAAAAGATATAGGTGTCTTAATTTTGCTTATTTAGGCTCACTGTATTGTACTTAACATCGGCCACTTGCTCTTGCGTGTTCATCGGTGTAAATGTAGCTACAAAAAATTCATTCGACAAGAATAAGAAAAATAGCTATTTACTTATTTTATTTTTTTAAGGGTCTTGATATGATAAGGGTGTCTTAATTTTGCTTATTTTGGCTCATTGTACTGTACTGAACATTAAGCAATTGCTCCTGCGTGTTCATCGGTGTAAATGTAGCTAAAAAAAATTCATTCGACAAGAATAAGAAAAATAGCTATTTACTTATTTTATTTTTTTAAAGGTCTTAAAAAGATATTGGTGTCTTAGTTTTGCTTATTTAGGCTCACTGTATTGTACTCAACATTAGCCACTTGCTCGTGCGTGTTCATCGGTGTAAATGTAGCTACAAAAAATTCAATCGACAAGAATACGAAAAATAGCTATTTACTTATTTTATTTTTTTTAAAGGTCTTGATATGACACGGGTGTCTTAATTTGGCTTGTTTTGGCTCAATGTATTGTAATTAACATTGAGCAATTGTTCCTGCGTGTTCATCAGTGTAAATGTAGCTAAAAAAAATTCATTCGACAAGAATAAGAAAAATAGCTATTTACTTATTTTATTTTTTTAAAGGTTTTAAAAAGATATAGGTGTCTTAATTTTGCTTATTTTGGCTCATTGTATTGTACTTGACATTGAGCAATTGCTCCTGCGTGTTCATCGGTTTTAAATGTTGCTAAAAAAAATTCATTCGACAAGAATAAAAAAAAATAGCTATTTACTTATTTTATTTTTTTTAAAGGTCTTGATATGACACGGGTGTCTCAATTCGGCTTATTTTGGCTCATTGTATTGTAATTAACATTGAGCAATTGCTCCTGCGTGTTCATCGGTGTAAATGTAGCTAAAAAAAATTCATTCGACAAGAATTAGAAAAATAGCTATTTACTTATTTTATTTTTTTAAAGGTTTTAAAAAGATATAGGTGTCTTAATTTTGCTTTTTTTGGCTCAGTGTATTGCACTTGACATTGAGCAATTGCTCCTGCGTGTTCATCGGTGTAAATGTAGCTAAAAAAAATTCATTTGACAAGAATAAGAAAAATAGCTATTTACTTATTTTATTTTTTTTAAAGGTGTTAAAAAGATATAGGTGTCTTAATTTTGCTTATTTAGGCTCACTGTATTGTACTTAACATCGGCCACTTGCTCCTGCGTGTTCATTGGTGTAAATGTAGCTACAAAAAATTCATTCGACAAGAATACGAAAAATAGCTATATACTTATTTTATTTTTTTTAAAGGTCTTGATATAACACGGGTGTCTTAAATTGGCTTATTTTGGCTCATTGTATTGTAATTAACATTGAGCAATTGCTCCTGCGTGTTCATCGGTTTAAATGTTGCTAAAAAAAATTCATTCGAAAAGAATAAAAAAAATAGCTATTTACTTATTTTATTTTTTTAAAGGTCTTGATATGATTAGGGTGTCTTAATTTTGCTTATTTTGGCTCATTGTATTGAAATTAACATTGAGCAATTGCTATTGCGTGTTCATCGGTGTAAATGTAGCTACAAAAAATTCATTCGACAAGAATAAGAAAAATAGCTATTTACTTATTTTATTTTTTTTAAAGGTTTTAGAAAGATATAGGTGTCTTAATTTTGCTTATTTTGGCTCAATGTATTGTACTTAACATTGAGCAATTGCTTCTGCGTGTTCATGGGTGTAAATGTAGCTAATAAAAATTCATTCGACAAGAATAAGAAAAATAGCTATTTACTTATTTTATTTTTTTTAAAGGTCTTGATATGACAAGGGTGTCTTAATTTGGCTTATTATGGCTCAATGTATTGCACTTGACATTGAGCAATTGCTCCTGCGTGTTCATCGGTGTAAATGTAGCTAAAAAAAATTCATTCGACAAGAATAAGAAAAATAGCTATTTACATATTTTATTTTTTTTAAAGGTCTTAAAAAGATATAGGTGTCTTAATTTTGCTTATTTAGGCTCACTGTATTGAACTTAAAATCGGCCACTTGCTCTTGCGTGTTCATCGGTGTAAATGTAGCTGCAAAAAATTCATTCGACAAGAATAAGAAAAATAGCTATTTACCTATTTTATTTTTTTAAGGGTCTTGATATGATAAGGGTGTCTTAATTTTGCTTATTTTGGCTCATTGTATTGTACTTAACATTAAGCAATTGCTCCTGCGTGTTCATCGGTGTAAATGTAGCTAAAAAAAATTCATTCGACAAGAATAAGAAAAATAGCTATTTACTTATTTTATTTTTTTAAAGGTCTTAAAACGATATTGGTGTCTTAGTTTTGCTTATTTAGGCTCACTGTATTGTACTCAACATTGGCCACTTGCTCGTGCGTGTTCAACGGTGTAAATGTAGCTACAAAAAATTCAATCGACAAGAATACGAAAAATAGCTATTTACTTATTTTATTTTTTTTAAAGGTCTTGATATGACACGGGTGTCTTAATTTGTCTTGTTTTGGCTCAATGTATTGTAATTAACATCGGCCACTTGCTCGTGCGTGTTCATCGGTGTAAATGTAGCTACAAAAAAATCAATCGACAAGAATACGAAAAATAGCTATTTACTTATTTTATTTTTTTTTTAAGGTCTTGATATGACACGGGTGTCTTAATTTGGCTTGTTTTGGCTCAATGTATTGTAATTAACATTGAGCAATTGTTCCTGCGTGTTCATCAGTGTAAATGTAGCTAAAAAAAATTCATTCGACAAGAATAAGAAAAATAGCTATTTACTTATTTTATTTTTTTAAAGGTTTTAAAAAGATATAGGTGTCTTAATTTTGCTTATTTTGGCTCATTGTATTGTACTTGACATTGAGCAATTGCTCCTGCGTGTTCATCGGTTTTAAATGTTGCTAAAAAAAATTCATTCGACAAGAATAAAAAAAAATAGCTATTTACTTATTTTATTTTTTTTAAAGGTCTTGATATGACACGGGTGTCTCAATTTGGCTTATTTTGGCTCATTGTATTGTAATTAACATTGAGCAATTGCTCCTGCGTGTTCATCGGTGTAAATGTAGCTACAAAAAATTCATTCGACAAGAATACGAAAAATAGCTATTTACTTATTTTATTTTTTTTAAAGGTCTTGATATGACACGGGTGTCTTAATTTGGCTTGTTTTGGCTCAATGTATTGTAATTAACATTGAGCAATTGTTCCTGCGTGTTCATCAGTGTAAATGTAGCTAAAAAAAATTCATTCGACAAGAATAAGAAAAATAGCTATTTACTTATTTTATTTTTTTAAAGGTTTTAAAAAGATATAGGTGTCTTAATTTTGCTTATTTTGGCTCATTGTATTGTACTTGACATTGAGCAATTGCTCCTGCGTGTTCATCGGTTTTAAATGTTGCTAAAAAAAATTCATTCGACAAGAATAAAAAAAAATAGCTATTTACTTATTTTATTTTTTTTAAAGGTCTTGATATGACACGGGTGTCTCAATTTGGCTTATTTTGGCTCATTGTATTGTAATTAACATTGAGCAATTGCTCCTGCGTGTTCATCGGTGTAAATGTAGCTACAAAAAATTCATTCGACAAGAATACGAAAAATAGCTATTTACTTATTTTATTTTTTTTAAAGGTCTTGATATGACACGGGTGTCTTAATTTGGCTTGTTTTGGCTCAATGTATTGTAATTAACATTGAGCAATTGTTCCTGCGTGTTCATCAGTGTAAATGTAGCTAAAAAAAATTCATTCGACAAGAATAAGAAAAATAGCTATTTACTTATTTTATTTTTTTAAAGGTTTTAAAAAGATATAGGTGTCTTAATTTTGCTTATTTTGGCTCATTGTATTGTACTTGACATTAAGCAGTTGCTCCTGCGTGTTCATCGGTTTAAATGTTGCTAAAAAAAATTCATTCGACAAGAATAAAAAAAATAGCTATTTACTTATTTTATTTTTTTTAAATGTCTTAAAAAGATATAGGTGTCTTAATTTTGCTTATTTAGGCTCACTGTATTGTGCTTAACATTGGCCACTTGCTCCTGCGTGTTCATCGGTGTAAGTGAAGCTACAAAAAATTCATTCGACAAGAATACGAAAAATAACTATATACTTATTTTATTTTTTTTAAAGGTCTTGATATGACACGGGTGTCTTAAATTGGCTTATTTTGGCTCATTGTATTGTACTTAACATTGGCCACTTGCTCCTGCGTGTTCATCGGCTTAAATGTTGCTAAAAAAAATTCATTCGACAAGAATAAAAAAAATAGCTATTTACTTATTTTATTTTTTTAAAGGTCTTGATATGATAAGGGTGTCTTAATTTTGCTTATTTTGGCTCATTGTATTGAAATTAACATTGACCAATTGCTATTGGGTGTCCATCGGAGTAAATGTAGCTACAAAAAATTCATTCGACAAGAATAAGAAAAATAGCTATTTACTTATTTTATTTTTTTTAAAGGTCTTAAAAAGATATAGGTGTCTTAATATTCCTTATTTAGGCTCATTGTATTGTACTTGACATTGAGCAATTGCTCCTGCGTGTTCATCGGTTTAAATGTTGCTAAAAAAAATTCATTCGACAAGAATAAAAAAAATAGCTATTTACTTATTTTATTTTTTTTAAAGGTCTTGATATGACACGGGTGTCTTAATTTGGCTTATTATGGCTCATTGTATTGTAATTAACATTGAGCAATTGCTCCTGCGTGTTCATCGGTGTAAATGTAGCTAAAAAAAATTCATTCGACAAGAATTAGAAAAATAGCTATTTACTTATTTTATTTTTTTAAAGGTTTTAAAAAGATATAGGTGTCTAAATTTTGCTTTTTTTGGCTCAATGTATTGCACTTGACATTGAGCAATTGCTCCATCGTGTTCATCGGTGTAAATGTAGCTAAAAAAAATTCATTTGACAAGAATAAGAAAAATAGCTATTTACTTATTTTATTTTTTTTAAAGGTGTTAAAAAGATATAGGTGTCTTAATTTTGCTTATTTATGCTCATTGTATTGTACTTAACATCGGCCACTTGCTCCTTTGTGTTCATCGGTGTAAATGTAGCTACAAAAAATGCATTCGACAAGAATACGAAAAATAGCTATATACTTATTTTATTTTTTTTAAAGGTCTTGATATGACACGGGTGTCTTAAATTGGCTTATTTTGGCTCATTGTATTGTAGTTAACATTGAGCAATTGCTCCTGCGTGTTCATCGGTTTAAATGTTGCTAAAAAAAATTCATTCGAAAAGAATAAAAAAAATAGCTATTTACTTATTTTATTTTTTTAAAGGTCTTGATATGATAAGGGTGTCTTAATTTTGCTTATTTTGGCTCATTGTATTGAAGTTAACCTTGAGCAATTGCTATTGCGTGTTCATCGGTGTAAATGTAGCTACAAAAAATTCATTCGACAAGAATAAGAAAAATAGCTATTTACTTATTTTATTTTTTTTAAAGGTTTTAGAAAGATATAGGTGTCTTAATTTTGCTTATTTTGGCTCAATGTATTGTACTTAACATTGAGCAATTGTTCCTGCGTGTTCATCGGTGTAAATGTAGCTAAAAAAAATTCATTCGACAAGAATAAGAAAAATAGCTATTTACTTATTTTATTTTTTTTAAAGGTTTTAGAAAGATATAGGTGTCTTAATTTTGCTCGTTTTGGCTCAATGTATTGTAATTAACATTGAGCAATTGTTCCTGCGTGTTCATCAGTGTAAATGTAGCTAAAAAAAATTCATTCGACAAGAATAAGAAAAATAGCTATTTACTTATTTTATTTTTTTAAAGGTTTTAAAAAGATATAGGTGTCTTAATTTTGCTTATTTTGGCTCATTGTATTGTACTTGACATTAAGCAATTGCTCCTGCGTGTTCATCGGTTTAAATGTTGCTAAAAAAAATTCACTCGACAAGAATAAAAAAAATAGCTATTTACTTATTTTATTTTTTTTAAAGGTCTTGATATGATAAGGGTGTCTTAATTTTGCTTATTTTGGCTCATTGTATTGTACTAAACATTGAACAATTGCTTCTGCGTGTTCATGGGTGTAAATGTAGCTAAAAAAAATTCATTCGACAAGAATAAGAAAAATAGCTATTTACATATTTTATTTTTTTTAAAGGTCTTAAAAAGATATAGGTGTCTTAATTTTGCTTATTTAGGCTCACTGTATTGTACTTAACATCGGCCACTTGCTCTTGCGTGTTCATCGGTGTAAATGTAGCTACAAAAAATTCATTCGACAAGAATAAGAAAAATAGCTATTTACTTATTTTATTTTTTTAAGGGTCTTGATATGATAAGGGTGTCTTAATTTTGCTTATTTTGGCTCATTGTATTGTACTTAACATTAAGCAATTGCTCCTGCGTGTTCATCGGTGTAAATGTAGCTAAAAAAAATTCATTCGACAAGAATAAGAAAAATAGCTATTTACTTATTTTATTTTTTTAAAGGTCTTAAAAAGATATTGGTGTCTTAGTTTTGCTTATTTAGGCTCACTGTATTGTACTCAACATTGGCCACTTGCTCGTGCGTGTTCATCGGTGTAAATGTAGCTACAAAAAATTCAATCGACAAGAATACGAAAAATAGCTATTTACTTATTTTATTTTTTTTAAAGGTCTTGATATGACACGGGTGTCTTAATTTGGCTTGTTTTGGCTCAATGTATTGTAATTAACATTGAGCAATTGTTCCTGCGTGTTCATCAGTGTAAATGTAGCTAAAAAAAATTCATTCGACAAGAATAAGAAAAATAGCTATTTACTTATTTTATTTTTTTAAAGGTTTTAAAAAGATATAGGTGTCTTAATTTTGCTTATTTTGGCTCATTGTATTGTACTTGACATTGAGCAATTGCTCCTGCGTGTTCATCGGTTTTAAATGTTGCTAAAACAATTCATTCGACAAGAATAAAAAAAAGTAGCTATTTACTTATTTTATTTTTTTTAAAGGTCTTGATATGACACGGGTGTCTCAATTTGGCTTATTTTGGCTCATTGTATTATAATTAACATTGAGCAATTGCTCCTGCGTGTTCATCGGTGTAAATGTAGCTAAAAAAAATTCATTCGACAAGAATTAGAAAAATAGCTATTTACTTATTTTATTTTTTTAAAGGTTTTAAAAAGATATAGGTGTCTTAATTTTGCTTTTTTTGGCTCAGTGTATTGCACTTGACATTGAGCAATTGCTCCTGCGTGTTCATCGGTGTAAATGTAGCTAAAAAAAATTCATTTGACAAGAATAAGAAAAATAGCTATTTACTTATTTTATTTTTTTTAAAGGTGTTAAAAAGATATAGGTGTCTTAATTTTGCTTATTTAGGCTCACTGTATTGTACTTAACATCGGCCACTTGCTCCTGCGTGTTCATTGGTGTAAATGTAGCTACAAAAAATTCATTCGACAAGAATACGAAAAATAGCTATATACTTATTTTATTTTTTTTAAAGGTCTTGATATAACACGGGTGTCTTAAATTGGCTTATTTTGGCTCATTGTATTGTACTTAACATCGGCCACTTGCTCTTGCGTGTTCATCGGTGTAAATGTAGCTACAAAAAATTCATTCGACAAGAATAAGAAAAATAGCTATTTACTTATTTTATTTTTTTAAGGGTCTTGATATGATAAGGGTGTCTTAATTTTGCTTATTTTGGCTCATTGTATTGTACTTAACATTAAGCAATTGCTCCTGCGTGTTCATCGGTGTAAATGTAGCTAAAAAAAATTCATTCGACAAGAATAAGAAAAATAGCTATTTACTTATTTTATTTTTTTAAAGGTCTTAAAAAGATATTGGTGTCTTAGTTTTGCTTATTTAGGCTCACTGTATTGTACTCAACATTGGCCACTTGCTCGTGCGTGTTCATCGGTGTAAATGTAGCTACAAAAAATTCAATCGACAAGAATACGAAAAATAGCTATTTACTTATTTTATTTTTTTAAAGGTTTTAAAAAGATATAGGTGTCTTAATTTTGCTTATTTTGGCTCATTGTATTGTACTTGACATTAAGCAATTGCTCCTGCGTGTTCATCGGTTTAAATGTTGCTAAAAAAAATTCACTCGACAAGAATAAAAAAAATAGCTATTTACTTATTTTATTTTTTTTAAAGGTCTTGATATGATAAGGGTGTCTTAATTTTGCTTATTTTGGCTCATTGTATTGTACTAAACATTGAACAATTGCTTCTGCGTGTTCATGGGTGTAAATGTAAATTAAAAAAAATTCATTCGACAAGAATAAGAAAAATAGCTATTTACTTATTTTATTTTTTTTAAAGGTCTTGATATGACAAGGGTGTCTTAATTTGGCTTATTATGGCTCAATGTATTGCACTTGACATTGAGCAATTGCTCCTGCGTGTTCATCGGTGTAAATGTAGCTAAAAAAAATTCATTCGACAAGAATAAGAAAAATAGCTATTTACATATTTTATTTTTTTTAAAGGTCTTAAAAAGATATAGGTGTCTTAATTTTGCTTATTTAGGCTCACTGTATTGTACTTAACATCGGCCACTTGCTCTTGCGTGTTCATCGGTGTAAATGTAGCTACAAAAAATTCATTCGACAAGAATAAGAAAAATAGCTATTTACTTATTTTATTTTTTTAAGGGTCTTGATATGATAAGGGTGTCTTAATATTGCTTATTTTGGCTCATTGTACTGTACTTAACATTAAGCAATTGCTCCTGCGTGTTCATCGGTGTAAATGTAGCTAAAAAAAATTCATTCGACAAGAATAAGAAAAATAGCTATTTACTTATTTTATTTTTTTAAAGGTCTTAAAAGGATATTGGTGTCTTAGTTTTGCTTATTTAGGCTCACTGTATTGTACTCAACATTGGCCACTTGCTCGTGCGTGTTCATCGGTGTAAATGTAGCTACAAAAAATTCAATCGACAAGAATACGAAAAATAGCTATTTACTTATTTTATTTTTTTTAAAGGTCTTGATATGACACGGGTGTCTTAATTTGGCTTGTTTTGGCTCAATGTATTGTAATTAACATTGAGCAATTGTTCCTGCGTGTTCATCAGTGTAAATGTAGCTAAAAAAAATTCATTCGACAAGAATAAGAAAAATAGCTATTTACTTATTTTATTTTTTTAAAGGTTTTAAAAAGATATAGGTGTCTTAATTTTGCTTATTTTGGCTCATTGTATTGTACTTGACATTGAGCAATTGCTCCTGCGTGTTCATCGGTTTTAAATGTTGCTAAAAAAAATTCATTCGACAAGAATAAAAAAAAATAGCTATTTACTTATTTTATTTTTTTTAAAGGTCTTGATATGACACGGGTGTCTCAATTTGGCTTATTTTGGCTCATTGTATTGTAATTAACATTGAGCAATTGCTCCTGCGTGTTCATCGGTGTAAATGTAGCTAAAAAAAATTCATTCGACAAGAATTAGAAAAATAGCTATTTACTTATTTTATTTTTTTAAAGGTTTTAAAAAGATATAGGTGTCTTAATTTTGCTTTTTTTGGCTCAGTGTATTGCACTTGACATTGAGCAATTGCTCCTGCGTGTTCATCGGTGTAAATGTAGCTAAAAAAAATTCATTTGACAAGAATAAGAAAAATAGCTATTTACTTATTTTATTTTTTTTAAAGGTGTTAAAAAGATATAGGTGTCTTAATTTTGCTTATTTAGGCTCACTGTATTGTACTTAACATCGGCCACTTGCTCCTGCGTGTTCATTGGTGTAAATGTAGCTACAAAAAATTCATTCGACAAGAATACGAAAAATAGCTATATACTTATTTTATTTTTTTTAAAGGTCTTGATATAACACGGGTGTCTTAAATTGGCTTATTTTGGCTCATTGTATTGTAATTAACATTGAGCAATTGCTCCTGCGTGTTCATCGGTTTAAATGTTGCTAAAAAAAATTCATTCGAAAAGAATAAAAAAAATAGCTATTTACTTATTTTATTTTTTTAAAGGTCTTGATATGATTAGGGTGTCTTAATTTTGCTTATTTTGGCTCATTGTATTGAAATTAACATTGAGCAATTGCTATTGCGTGTTCATCGGTGTAAATGTAGCTACAAAAAATTCATTCGACAAGAATAAGAAAAATAGCTATTTACTTATTTTATTTTTTTTAAAGGTTTTAGAAAGATATAGGTGTCTTAATTTTGCTTATTTTGGCTCAATGTATTGTACTTAACATTGAGCAATTGCTTCTGCGTGTTCATGGGTGTAAATGTAGCTAATAAAAATTCATTCGACAAGAATAAGAAAAATAGCTATTTACTTATTTTATTTTTTTTAAAGGTCTTGATATGACAAGGGTGTCTTAATTTGGCTTATTATGGCTCAATGTATTGCACTTGACATTGAGCAATTGCTCCTGCGTGTTCATCGGTGTAAATGTAGCTAAAAAAAATTCATTCGACAAGAATAAGAAAAATAGCTATTTACATATTTTATTTTTTTTAAAGGTCTTAAAAAGATATAGGTGTCTTAATTTTGCTTATTTTGGCTCATTGTATTGTACTTGACATTGAGCAATTGCTCCTGCGTGTTCATCGGTTTTAAATGTTGCTAAAACAATTCATTCGACAAGAATAAAAAAAAGTAGCTATTTACTTATTTTATTTTTTTTAAAGGTCTTGATATGACACGGGTGTCTCAATTTGGCTTATTTTGGCTCATTGTATTGTAATTAACATTGAGCAATTGCTCCTGCGTGTTCATCGGTGTAAATGTAGCTAAAAAAAATTCATTCGACAAGAATTAGAAAAATAGCTATTTACTTATTTTATTTTTTTAAAGGTTTTAAAAAGATATAGGTGTCTTAATTTTGCTTTTTTTGGCTCAGTGTATTGCACTTGACATTGAGCAATTGCTCCTGCGTGTTCATCGGTGTAAATGTAGCTAAAAAAAATTCATTTGACAAGAATAAGAAAAATAGCTATTTACTTATTTTATTTTTTTTAAAGGTGTTAAAAAGATATAGGTGTCTTAATTTTGCTTATTTAGGCTCACTGTATTGTACTTAACATCGGCCACTTGCTCCTGCGTGTTCATTGGTGTAAATGTAGCTACAAAAAATTCATTCGACAAGAATACGAAAAATAGCTATATACTTATTTTATTTTTTTTAAAGGTCTTGATATAACACGGGTGTCTTAAATTGGCTTATTTTGGCTCATTGTATTGTACTTAACATCGGCCACTTGCTCTTGCGTGTTCATCGGTGTAAATGTAGCTACAAAAAATTCATTCGACAAGAATAAGAAAAATAGCTATTTACTTATTTTATTTTTTTAAGGGTCTTGATATGATAAGGGTGTCTTAATTTTGCTTATTTTGGCTCATTGTATTGTACTTAACATTAAGCAATTGCTCCTGCGTGTTCATCGGTGTAAATGTAGCTAAAAAAAATTCATTCGACAAGAATAAGAAAAATAGCTATTTACTTATTTTATTTTTTTAAAGGTCTTAAAAAGATATTGGTGTCTTAGTTTTGCTTATTTAGGCTCACTGTATTGTACTCAACATTGGCCACTTGCTCGTGCGTGTTCATCGGTGTAAATGTAGCTACAAAAAATTCAATCGACAAGAATACGAAAAATAGCTATTTACTTATTTTATTTTTTTAAAGGTTTTAAAAAGATATAGGTGTCTTAATTTTGCTTATTTTGGCTCATTGTATTGTACTTGACATTAAGCAATTGCTCCTGCGTGTTCATCGGTTTAAATGTTGCTAAAAAAAATTCACTCGACAAGAATAAAAAAAATAGCTATTTACTTATTTTATTTTTTTTAAAGGTCTTGATATGATAAGGGTGTCTTAATTTTGCTTATTTTGGCTCATTGTATTGTACTAAACATTGAACAATTGCTTCTGCGTGTTCATGGGTGTAAATGTAAATTAAAAAAAATTCATTCGACAAGAATAAGAAAAATAGCTATTTACTTATTTTATTTTTTTTAAAGGTCTTGATATGACAAGGGTGTCTTAATTTGGCTTATTATGGCTCAATGTATTGCACTTGACATTGAGCAATTGCTCCTGCGTGTTCATCGGTGTAAATGTAGCTAAAAAAAATTCATTCGACAAGAATAAGAAAAATAGCTATTTACATATTTTATTTTTTTTAAAGGTCTTAAAAAGATATAGGTGTCTTAATTTTGCTTATTTAGGCTCACTGTATTGAACTTAAAATCGGCCACTTGCTCTTGCGTGTTCATCGGTGTAAATGTAGCTACAAAAAATTCATTCGACAAGAATAAGAAAAATAGCTATTTACCTATTTTATTTTTTTAAGGGTCTTGATATGATAAGGGTGTCTTAATTTTGCTTATTTTGGCTCATTGTATTGTACTTAACATTAAGCAATTGCTCCTGCGTGTTCATCGGTGTAAATGTAGCTAAAAAAAATTCATTCGACAAGAATAAGAAAAATAGCTATTTACTTATTTTATTTTTTTAAAGGTCTTAAAACGATATTGGTGTCTTAGTTTTGCTTATTTAGGCTCACTGTATTGTACTCAACATTGGCCACTTGCTCGTGCGTGTTCAACGGTGTAAATGTAGCTACAAAAAATTCAATCGACAAGAATACGAAAAATAGCTATTTACTTATTTTATTTTTTTTAAAGGTCTTGATATGACACGGGTGTCTTAATTTGTCTTGTTTTGGCTCAATGTATTGTAATTAACATCGGCCACTTGCTCTTGCGTGTTCATCGGTGAAAATGTAGCTACAAAAAATTCATTCGACAAGAATAAGAAAAATAGCTATTTACTTATTTTATTTTTTTAAAGGTTTTAAAAAGATATAGGTGTCTTAATTTTGCTTATTTTGGCTCATTGTATTGTACTTGACATTGAGCAATTGCTCCTGCGTGTTCATCGGTTTTAAATGTTGCTAAAAAAAATTCATTCGACAAGAATAAAAAAAAATAGCTATTTACTTATTTTATTTTTTTTAAAGGTCTTGATATGACACGGGTGTCTCAATTTGGCTTATTTTGGCTCATTGTATTGTAATTAACATTGAGCAATTGCTCCTGCGTGTTCATCGGTGTAAATGTAGCTAAAAAAAATTCATTCGACAAGAATTAGAAAAATAGCTATTTACTTATTTTATTTTTTTAAAGGTTTTAAAAAGATATAGGTGTCTTAATCTTGCTTTTTTTGGCTCAGTGTATTGCACTTGACATTGAGCAATTGCTCCTGCGTGTTCATCGGTGTAAATGTAGCTAAAAAAAATTCATTTGACAAGAATAAGAAAAATAGCTATTTACTTATTTTATTTTTTTTAAAGGTGTTAAAAAGATATAGGTGTCTTAATTTTGCTTATTTAGGCTCACTGTATTGTACTTAACATCGGCCACTTGCTCCTGCGTGTTCATTGGTGTAAATGTAGCTACAAAAAATTCATTCGACAAGAATACGAAAAATAGCTATATACTTATTTTATTTTTTTTAAAGGTCTTGATATAACACGGGTGTCTTAAATTGGCTTATTTTGGCTCATTGTATTGTAATTAACATTGAGCAATTGCTCCTGCGTGTTCATCGGTTTAAATGTTGCTAAAAAAAATTCATTCGAAAAGAATAAAAAAAATAGCTATTTACTTATTTTATTTTTTTAAAGGTCTTGATATGATAAGGGTGTCTTAATTTTGCTTATTTTGGCTCATTGTATTGAAATTAACATTGAGCAATTGCTATTGCGTGTTCATCGGTGTAAATGTAGCTACAAAAAATTCATTCGACAAGAATAAGAAAAATAGCTATTTACTTATTTTATTTTTTTTAAAGGTTTTAGAAAGATATAGGTGTCTTAATTTTGCTTATTTTGGCTCAATGTATTGTACTTAACATTGAGCAATTGTTCCTGCGTGTTCATCAGTGTAAATGTAGCTAAAAAAATTCATTCGACAAGAATACGAAAAATAGCTATATACTTATTTTATTTTTCTTAAAGGTCTTGATATAACACGGGTGTCTTAAATTGGCTTATTTTGGCTCATTGTATTGTAATTAACATTGAGCAATTGCTCCTGCGTGTTCATCGGTTTAAATGTTGCTAAAAAAAATTCATTCGAAAAGAATAAAAAAAATAGCTATTTACTTATTTTATTTTTTTAAAGGTCTTGATATGATAAGGGTGTCTTAATTTTGCTTATTTTGGCTCATTGTATTGAAATTAACATTGAGCAATTGCTATTGCGTGTTCATCGGTGTAAATGTAGCTACAAAAAATTCATTCGACAAGAATAAGAAAAATAGCTATTTACTTATTTTATTTTTTTTAAAGGTTTTAGAAAGATATAGGTGTCTTAATTTTGCTTATTTTGGCTCAATGTATTGTACTTAACATTGAGCAATTGCTTCTGCGTGTTCATGGGTGTAAATGTAGCTAATAAAAATTCATTCGACAAGAATAAGAAAAATAGCTATTTACTTATTTTATTTTTTTTAAAGGTCTTGATATGACAAGGGTGTCTTAATTTGGCTTATTATGGCTCAATGTATTGCACTTGACATTGAGCAATTGCTCCTGCGTGTTCATCGGTGTAAATGTAGCTAAAAAAAATTCATTCGACAAGAATAAGAAAAATAGCTATTTACTTATTTTATTTTTTTAAAGGTCTTAAAAAGATATAGGTGTCTTAATTTTGCTTATTTAGGCTCACTGTATTGTACTCAACATTGGCCACTTGCTCGTGCGTGTTCAACGGTGTAAATGTAGCTACAAAAAATTCAATCGACAAGAATACGAAAAATAGCTATTTACTTATTTTATTTTTTTTAAAGGTCTTGATATGACACGGGTGTCTTAATTTGTCTTGTTTTGGCTCAATGTATTGTAATTAACATCGGCCACTTGCTCTTGCTTGTTCATCGGTGTAAATGTAGCTACAAAAAATTCATTCGACAAGAATAAGAAAAATAGCTATTTACTTATTTTATTTTTTTAAAGGTTTTAAAAAGATATAGGTGTCTTAATTTTGCTTATTTTGGCTCATTGTATTGTACTTGACATTGAGCAATTGCTCCTGCGTGTTCATCGGTTTTAAATGTTGCTAAAAAAAATTCATTCGACAAGAATAAAAAAAAATAGCTATTTACTTATTTTATTTTTTTTAAAGGTCTTGATATGACACGGGTGTCTCAATTTGGCTTATTTTGGCTCATTGTATTGTAAATAACATTGAGCAATTGCTCCTGCGTGTTCATCGGTGTAAATGTAGCTAAAAAAAATTCATTCGACAAGAATTAGAAAAATAGCTATTTACTTATTTTATTTTTTTAAAGGTTTTAAAAAGATATAGGTGTCTTAATCTTGCTTTTTTTGGATCAGTGTATTGCACTTGACATTGAGCAATTGCTCCTGCGTGTTCATCGGTGTAAATGTAGCTAAAAAAAATTCATTTGACAAGAATAAGAAAAATAGCTATTTACTTATTTTATTTTTTTTAAAGGTGTTAAAAAGATATAGGTGTCTTAATTTTGCTTATTTAGGCTCACTGTATTGTACTTAACATCGGCCACTTGCTCCTGCGTGTTCATTGGTGTAAATGTAGCTACAAAAAATTCATTCGACAAGAATACGAAAAATAGCTATATACTTATTTTATTTTTTTTAAAGGTCTTGATATAACACGGGTGTCTTAAATTGGCTTATTTTGGCTCATTGTATTGTAATTAACATTGAGCAATTGCTCCTGCGTGTTCATCGGTTTAAATGTTGCTAAAAAAAATTCATTCGAAAAGAATAAAAAAAATAGCTATTTACTTATTTTATTTTTTTAAAGGTCTTGATATGATAAGGGTGTCTTAATTTTGCTTATTTTGGCTCATTGTATTGAAATTAACATTGAGCAATTGCTATTGCGTGTTCATCGGTGTAAATGTAGCTACAAAAAATTCATTCGACAAGAATAAGAAAAATAGCTATTTACTTAAATTATTTTTTTTAAAGGTTTTAGAAAGATATAGGTGTCTTAATTTTGCTTATTTTGGCTCAATGTATTGTACTTAACATTGAGCAATTGTTCCTGCGTGTTCATCAGTGTAAATGTAGCTAAAAAAATTCATTCGACAAGAATAAGAAAAATAGCTATTTACTTATTTTATTTTTTTAAAGGTTTTAAAAAGATATAAGTGTCTTAATTTTGCTTATTTTGGCTCATTGTATTGTACTTGACATTAAGCAATTGCTCCTGCGTGTTCATCGGTTTAAATGTTGCTAAAAAAATTCACTCGACAAGAATAAAAAAAATAGCTATTTACTTATTTTATTTTTTTTAAAGGTCTTGATATGATAAGGGTGTCTTAATTTTGCTTATTTTGGCTCATTGTATTGTACTCAACATTGAACAATTGCTTCTGCGTGTTCATGGGTGTAAATGTAGCTAAAAAAAATTCATTCGACAAGAATAAGAAAAATAGCTATTTACTTATTTTATTTTTTTTAAAGGTCTTAAAAAGATATAGGTATAGGTGTCTTAATTTTGCTTATTTAGGATCACTGTATTGTACTTAACATTGGCCACTTGCTCCTGCGTGTTCATCGGTGTAAATGTAGCTACAAAAAATTCATTCGACAAGAATACGAAAAATAGCTATATACTTTTTTTTTTTTTTTTAAAGGTCTTGATATGACACGGGTTTCTTAAATTGGCTTATTTTGGCTCATTGTATTGTAGTTAACATTGAGCAATTGCTCCTGCGTGTTCATCGGTTTAAATGTTGCTAAAAAAAATTCATTCGACAAGAATAAGAAAAATAGCTATTTACTTATTTTATTTTTTTTAAAGGTCTTTAAAAGATATAGGTGTCTTAATTTTATTTATTTAGGCTTATTGTATTGTACTTGACATTGAGCAATTGCTCCAGCGTGTTCATCGGTTTAAATGTTGCTAAAAAAAATTCAATCGACAAGAATAAAAGAAATAGCTATTTACTTATTTTATTTTTTTTAAAGGTCTTGATATGACAAGGGTGTCTTAATTTGGCTTATTATGGCTCAATGTATTGCACTTGACATTGAGCAATTGCTCCTGCGTGTTCATCTGTGTAAATGTAGCTAAAAAAAATTCATTCGACAAGAATAAGAAAAATAGCTATTTACTTATTTTATTTTTTTTAAAGGTCTTAAAAAGATATAGGTGTCTTAATTTTGCTTATTTAGGCTCACTGTACTGTACTTAACATCGGCCACTTGCTCTTGCGTGTTCATCGGTGTAAATGTAGCTACAAAAAATTCATTCGACAAGAATACGAAAAATAGCTATATACTTATTTTATTTTTTTTAAAGGTCTTGATATGACGCGGGTGTCTTAAATTGGCCTATTTTGGCTCATTGTATTGTAATTAACATTGAGCAATTGCTCCTGCGTGTTCGTCGGTTTAAATGTTGCTAAAAAAAATTCATTCGACAAGAATAAGAAAAATAGCTATTTACATATTTTATTTTTTTTAAAGGTCTTAAAAAGATATAGGTGTCTTAATTTTGCTTATTTAGGCTCACTGTATTGAACTTAACATCGGCCACTTGCTCTTGCGTGTTCATCGGTGTAAATGTAGCTACAAAAAATTCATTCGACAAGAATAAGAAAAATAGCTATTTACCTATTTTATTTTTTTAAGGGTCTTGATATGATAAGGGTGTCTTAATTTTGCTTATTTTGGCTCATTGTATTGTACTTAACATTAAGCAATTGCTCCTGCGTGTTCATCGGTGTAAATGTAGCTAAAAAAAATTCATTCGACAAGAATAAGAAAAATAGCTATTTACTTATTTTATTTTTTTAAAGGTCTTAAAACGATATTGGTGTCTTAGTTTTGCTTATTTAGGCTCACTGTATTGTACTCAACATTGGCCACTTGCTCGTGCGTGTTCAACGGTGTAAATGTAGCTACAAAAAATTCAATCGACAAGAATACGAAAAATAGCTATTTACTTATTTTATTTTTTTTAAAGGTCTTGATATGACACGGGTGTCTTAATTTGTCTTGTTTTGGCTCAATGTATTGTAATTAACATTGAGCAATTGTTCCTGCGTGTTCATCAGTGTAAATGTAGCTAAAAAAAATTCATTCGACAAGAATAAGAAAAATAGCTATTTACTTATTTTATTTTTTTAAAGGTTTTGAAAAGATATAGGTGTCTTAATTTTGCTTATTTTGGCTCATTGTATTGTACTTGACATTGAGCAATTGCTCCTGCGTGTTCATCGGTTTTAAATGTTGCTAAAAAAAATTCATTCGACAAGAATAAAAAAAAATAGCTATTTACTTATTTTATTTTTTTTAAAGGTCTTGATATGACACGGGTGTCTCAATTTGGCTTATTTTGGCTCATTGTATTGTAATTAACATTGAGCAATTGCTCCTGCGTGTTCATCGGTGTAAATGTAGCTAAAAAAAATTCATTCGAAAAGAATTAGAAAAATAGCTATTTACTTATTTTATTTTTTTAAAGGTTTTAAAAAGATATAGGTGTCTTAATCTTGCTTTTTTTGGCTCAGTGTATTGCACTTGACATTGGGCAATTGCTCCTGCGTGTTCATCGGTGTAAATGTAGCTAAAAAAAATTCATTTGACAAGAATAAGAAAAATAGCTATTTACTTATTTTATTTTTTTTAAAGGTGTTAAAAAGATATAGGTGTCTTAATTTTGCTTATTTAGGCTCACTGTATTGTACTTAACATCGGCCACTTGCTCGTGCGTGTTCATTGGTGTAAATGTAGCTACAAAAAATTCATTCGACAAGAATACGAAAAATAGCTATATACTTATTTTATTTTTTTTAAAGGTCTTGATATAACACGGGTGTCTTAAATTGGCTTATTTTGGCTCATTGTATTGTAATTAACATTAAGCAATTGCTCCTGCGTGTTCATCGGTTTAAATGTTGCTAAAAAAAATTCATTCGAAAAGAATAAAAAAAATAGCTATTTACTTATTTTATTTTTTTAAAGGTCTTGATATGATAAGGGTGTCTTAATTTTGCTTATTTTGGCTCATTGTATTGAAATTAACATTGAGCAATTGCTATTGCGTGTTCATCGGTGTAAATGTAGCTACAAAAAATTCATTCGACAAGAATAAGAAAAATAGCTATTTACTTATTTTATTTTTTTTAAAGGTTTTTGAAAGATATAGGTGTCTTAATTTTGCTTATTTTGGCTCAATGTATTGTACTTAACATTGAGCAATTGTTCCTGCGTGTTCATCAGTGTAAATGTAGCTAAAAAAATTCATTCGACAAGAATAAGAAAAATAGCTATTTACTTATTTTATTTTTTTAAAGGTTTTAAAAAGATATAAGTGTCTTAATTTTGCTTATTTTGGCTCATTGTATTGTACTTGACATTAAGCAATTGCTCCTGCGTGTTCATCGGTTTAAATGTTGCTAAAAAAATTCACTCGACAAGAATAAAAAAAATAGCTATTTACTTATTTTATTTTTTTTAAAGGTCTTGATATGATAAGGGTGTCTTAATTTTGCTTATTTTGGCTCATTGTATTGTACTCAACATTGAACAATTGCTTCTGCGTGTTCATGGGTGTAAATGTAGCTAAAAAAAATTCATTCGACAAGAATAAGAAAAATAGCTATTTACTTATTTTATTTTTTTTAAAGGTCTTAAAAAGATATAGGTATAGGTGTCTTAATTTTGCTTATTTAGGATCACTGTATTGTACTTAACATTGGCCACTTGCTCCTGCGTGTTCATCGGTGTAAATGTAGCTACAAAAAATTCATTCGACAAGAATACGAAAAATAGCTATATACTTATTTTTTTTTTTTTAAAGGTCTTGATATGACACGGGTGTCTTAAATTGGCTTATTTTGGCTCATTGTATTGTAGTTAACATTGAGCAATTGCTCTTGCGTGTTCATCGGTTTAAATGTTGCTAAAAAAAATTCATTCGACAAGAATAAAAAAAATAGCTATTTACTTATTTTATTTTTTTAAAGGTCTTGATATGATAAAGGTGTCTTTATTTTGCTTATTTTGGCTCATTGTATTGTACTTAACATTAAGCAATTGCTCCTGCGTGTTCATCGGTGTAAATGTAGCTAAAAAAAATTCATTCGACAAGAATAAGAAAAATAGCTATTTACTTATTTTATTTTTTTAAAGGTTTTAAAAAGATATAGGTGTCTTAATTTTGCTTTTTTTGGCTCAATGTATTGCACTTGACATTGAGCAATTGCTCCTGCGTGTTCATTGTTGTAAATGTAGCTAAAAAAAATTCATTCGACAAGAATAAGAAAAATAGCTATTTACTTATTTTATTTTTTTAAAGGTCTTAAAAAGATATAGGTGTCTTAATTTTGCTTATTTAGGCTCACTGTATTGTACTTAACATCGGCCACTTGCTCCTGCGTGTTCAGCGGTGTAAATGTAGCTACAAAAAATTCATTCGACAAGAATACGAAAAATAGCTATATACATATTTTATTTTTTTTAAAGGTCTTGATATGACACGGGTGTCTTAAATTGGCTTATTTTGGCTCATTGTATTGTAGTTAACATTGAGCAATTGCTCCTGCGTGTTCATCGGTTTAAATGTTGCTAAAAAAAATTCATTCGACAAGAATAAAAAAATAGCTATTTACTTATTTTATTTTTTTAAGGTCTTGATATGATAAGGGTGTCTTAATTTTGCTTATTTTGGCTCATTGTATTGAAATTAACATTGAGCAATAGCTCCTGCGTGTTCATCGGTGTAAATGTAGCTACAAAAAATTCATTCGACAAGAATAAGAAAAATAGCTATTTACTTATTTTATTTTTCAAAAGGTCTTGATATGACAAGGGTGTCTTAGTTTTGCTTATTTAGGCTCACTGTATTGTACTTAATATTGGCCACTTGCTCCTGCGTGTTCATCGGTGTAAATGTAGCTAAAAAAAATTCATTCGACAAGAATAAGAAAAATAGCTATTTACATATTTTATTTTTTTTAAAGGTTTTAGAAAGATATAGGTGTCTTAATTTTGCTTATTTTGGCTCAATGTATTGTACTAAACATTGAGCAATTGTTTGTGCGTGTTCATCGGTGTAAATGTAGCTAAAAAAAATTCATTCGACAAGAATAAGAAAAATAGCTATTTACTTATTTTATTTTTCAAAAGGTCTTGATATGACAAGGGTGTCTTAGTTTTGCTTATTTAGGCTCACTGTATTGTACTTAATATTGGCCACTTGCTCCTGCGTGTTCATCGGTGTAAATGTAGCTACTAAAAATTCAATCGATAAGAATACGAAAAATAGCTATTTACTTATTTTATTTTTTTTAAAGGTCTTGATATGACACGGCTGCCTTAATTTGGCTTGTTTTGGCTCAATGTATTGTAATTAACATTGAACAATTGTTCCTGCGTGTTCATTAGTGTAAATGTAGCTAAAAAAAATTCATTCGACAAGAATAAAAAAAATAGCTATTTACTTATTTTATTTTTTTTAAAGGTCTTGATATGACACGGGTGTCTTAATTTGGCTTATTATGGCTCAATGTATTGCAATTAACATTGAGCAATTGCTCCTGCGTGTTCATCGGTGTAAATGTAGCTAAAAAAAATTCATTCGACAAGAATTAGAAAAATAGCTATTTACTTATTTTATTTTTTTAAAGGTTTTAAAAAGATATAAGTGTCTTTATTTTGCTTTTTTGGCTCAATGTATTGCACTTGACACTGAGCAATTGCTCCTGCGTGTTCATCGGTGTAAATGTAGCTAAAAAAAATTCATTCGACAAGAATAAGAAAAATAGCTATTTACTTATTTTATTTTTTTTAAAGGTCTTAAAAAGATATAGGTGTCTTAATTTTGCTTATTTAGGCTCACTGTATTGTACTCAACATTGGCCACTTGTAACTGTAAATTGTACTGTACTGTACACTTGTACTGTAAATGTAGCTACAAAAAATTCATTCGACAAGAATACGAAAAATAGCTATATACTTATTTTATTTTATTTTTTTTAAAGGTTTTGATATGATATAGGTGTCTTAATTTTGCTTATTTTGGCTCAATGTATTGCACTTAACATTGAGCAATTGTTCCTGCGTGTTCATCGGTGTAAATGTAGCTAAAAAAAATTCATTCGACAAGAATAAGAAAAATAGCTATTTACTTATTTTATTTTTTTTAAAGGTTTTAGAAAGATATAGGTGTCTTAATTTTGCTTATTTTGGCTCAATGTATTGTACTTGACATTAAGCAATTGCTCCTGCGTGTTCATCGGTTTAAATGTCGCTAAAAAAAATTCATTCGACAAGAATAAAAAAAATAGCTATTTACTTATTTTATTTTTCAAAAGGTCTTGATATGACGAGGGTGTCTTAATTTTGCTTACTTTGGCTCACTGTATTGTATTTAACATTGAGCAATTGCTCCTGCGTGTTCATCGGTGTAAATGTAGCTAAAAAAAATTCATTCGACAAGAATACGAAAAATAGCTATATACTTTTTTTTTTTTTTTTTAAGGTCTTGATATGACACGGGTGTCTTAATTTGGCTTATTTTGGCTCATTGTATTAAAATTAACATTAAGCAATTGTTCCTGCGTGTTCATCGGTGTAAATGTAGCTACAAAAAATTCATTCGACAAGAATACGAAAAATAGCTATATACTTATTTTTTTTTTTTTAAAGGTCTTGATATGACACGGGTGTCTTAAATTGGCTTATTTTGGCTCATTGTATTGTAGTTAACATTGAGCAATTGCTCTTGCGTGTTCATCGGTTTAAATGTTGCTAAAAAAAATTCATTCGACAAGAATAAAAAAAATAGCTATTTACTTATTTTATTTTTTTAAAGGTCTTGATATGATAAAGGTGTCTTTATTTTGCTTATTTTGGCTCATTGTATTGCACTTGACATTGGGCAATTGCTCCTGCGTGTTCATCGGTGTAAATGTAGCTAAAAAAAATTCATTTGACAAGAATAAGAAAAATAGCTATTTACTTATTTTATTTTTTTTAAAGGTGTTAAAAAGATATAGGTGTCTTAATTTTGCTTATTTAGGCTCACTGTATTGTACTTAACATCGGCCACTTGCTCGTGCGTGTTCATTGGTGTAAATGTAGCTACAAAAAATTCATTCGACAAGAATACGAAAAATAGCTATATACTTATTTTATTTTTTTTAAAGGTCTTGATATAACACGGGTGTCTTAAATTGGCTTATTTTGGCTCATTGTATTGTAATTAACATTAAGCAATTGCTCCTGCGTGTTCATCGGTTTAAATGTTGCTAAAAAAAATTCATTCGAAAAGAATAAAAAAAATAGCTATTTACTTATTTTATTTTTTTAAAGGTCTTGATATGATAAGGGTGTCTTAATTTTGCTTATTTTGGCTCATTGTATTGAAATTAACATTGAGCAATTGCTATTGCGTGTTCATCGGTGTAAATGTAGCTACAAAAAATTCATTCGACAAGAATAAGAAAAATAGCTATTTACTTATTTTATTTTTTTTAAAGGTTTTTGAAAGATATAGGTGTCTTAATTTTGCTTATTTTGGCTCAATGTATTGTACTTAACATTGAGCAATTGTTCCTGCGTGTTCATCAGTGTAAATGTAGCTAAAAAAATTCATTCGACAAGAATAAGAAAAATAGCTATTTACTTATTTTATTTTTTTAAAGGTTTTAAAAAGATATAAGTGTCTTAATTTTGCTTATTTTGGCTCATTGTATTGTACTTGACATTAAGCAATTGCTCCTGCGTGTTCATCGGTTTAAATGTTGCTAAAAAAATTCACTCGACAAGAATAAAAAAAATAGCTATTTACTTATTTTATTTTTTTTAAAGGTCTTGATATGATAAGGGTGTCTTAATTTTGCTTATTTTGGCTCATTGTATTGTACTCAACATTGAACAATTGCTTCTGCGTGTTCATGGGTGTAAATGTAGCTAAAAAAAATTCATTCGACAAGAATAAGAAAAATAGCTATTTACTTATTTTATTTTTTTTAAAGGTCTTAAAAAGATATAGGTATAGGTGTCTTAATTTTGCTTATTTAGGATCACTGTATTGTACTTAACATTGGCCACTTGCTCCTGCGTGTTCATCGGTGTAAATGTAGCTACAAAAAATTCATTCGACAAGAATACGAAAAATAGCTATATACTTATTTTTTTTTTTTTAAAGGTCTTGATATGACACGGGTGTCTTAAATTGGCTTATTTTGGCTCATTGTATTGTAGTTAACATTGAGCAATTGCTCTTGCGTGTTCATCGGTTTAAATGTTGCTAAAAAAAATTCATTCGACAAGAATAAAAAAAATAGCTATTTACTTATTTTATTTTTTTAAAGGTCTTGATATGATAAAGGTGTCTTTATTTTGCTTATTTTGGCTCATTGTATTGTACTTAACATTAAGCAATTGCTCCTGCGTGTTCATCGGTGTAAATGTAGCTAAAAAAAATTCATTCGACAAGAATAAGAAAAATAGCTATTTACTTATTTTATTTTTTTAAAGGTTTTAAAAAGATATAGGTGTCTTAATTTTGCTTTTTTTGGCTCAATGTATTGCACTTGACATTGAGCAATTGCTCCTGCGTGTTCATTGTTGTAAATGTAGCTAAAAAAAATTCATTCGACAAGAATAAGAAAAATAGCTATTTACTTATTTTATTTTTTTAAAGGTCTTAAAAAGATATAGGTGTCTTAATTTTGCTTATTTAGGCTCACTGTATTGTACTTAACATCGGCCACTTGCTCCTGCGTGTTCAGCGGTGTAAATGTAGCTACAAAAAATTCATTCGACAAGAATACGAAAAATAGCTATATACATATTTTATTTTTTTTAAAGGTCTTGATATGACACGGGTGTCTTAAATTGGCTTATTTTGGCTCATTGTATTGTAGTTAACATTGAGCAATTGCTCCTGCGTGTTCATCGGTTTAAATGTTGCTAAAAAAAATTCATTCGACAAGAATAAAAAAATAGCTATTTACTTATTTTATTTTTTTAAGGTCTTGATATGATAAGGGTGTCTTAATTTTGCTTATTTTGGCTCATTGTATTGAAATTAACATTGAGCAATAGCTCCTGCGTGTTCATCGGTGTAAATGTAGCTACAAAAAATTCATTCGACAAGAATAAGAAAAATAGCTATTTACTTATTTTATTTTTCAAAAGGTCTTGATATGACAAGGGTGTCTTAGTTTTGCTTATTTAGGCTCACTGTATTGTACTTAATATTGGCCACTTGCTCCTGCGTGTTCATCGGTGTAAATGTAGCTAAAAAAAATTCATTCGACAAGAATAAGAAAAATAGCTATTTACATATTTTATTTTTTTTAAAGGTTTTAGAAAGATATAGGTGTCTTAATTTTGCTTATTTTGGCTCAATGTATTGTACTAAACATTGAGCAATTGTTTGTGCGTGTTCATCGGTGTAAATGTAGCTAAAAAAAATTCATTCGACAAGAATAAGAAAAATAGCTATTTACTTATTTTATTTTTCAAAAGGTCTTGATATGACAAGGGTGTCTTAGTTTTGCTTATTTAGGCTCACTGTATTGTACTTAATATTGGCCACTTGCTCCTGCGTGTTCATCGGTGTAAATGTAGCTACTAAAAATTCAATCGATAAGAATACGAAAAATAGCTATTTACTTATTTTATTTTTTTTAAAGGTCTTGATATGACACGGCTGCCTTAATTTGGCTTGTTTTGGCTCAATGTATTGTAATTAACATTGAACAATTGTTCCTGCGTGTTCATTAGTGTAAATGTAGCTAAAAAAAATTCATTCGACAAGAATAAAAAAAATAGCTATTTACTTATTTTATTTTTTTTTAAAGGTCTTGATATGACACGGGTGTCTTAATTTGGCTTATTATGGCTCAATGTATTGCAATTAACATTGAGCAATTGCTCCTGCGTGTTCATCGGTGTAAATGTAGCTAAAAAAAATTCATTCGACAAGAATTAGAAAAATAGCTATTTACTTATTTTATTTTTTTAAAGGTTTTAAAAAGATATAAGTGTCTTTATTTTGCTTTTTTGGCTCAATGTATTGCACTTGACACTGAGCAATTGCTCCTGCGTGTTCATCGGTGTAAATGTAGCTAAAAAAAATTCATTCGACAAGAATAAGAAAAATAGCTATTTACTTATTTTATTTTTTTTAAAGGTCTTAAAAAGATATAGGTGTCTTAATTTTGCTTATTTAGGCTCACTGTATTGTACTCAACATTGGCCACTTGTAACTGTAAATTGTACTGTACTGTACACTTGTACTGTAAATGTAGCTACAAAAAATTCATTCGACAAGAATACGAAAAATAGCTATATACTTATTTTATTTTATTTTTTTTAAAGGTTTTGATATGATATAGGTGTCTTAATTTTGCTTATTTTGGCTCAATGTATTGCACTTAACATTGAGCAATTGTTCCTGCGTGTTCATCGGTGTAAATGTAGCTAAAAAAAATTCATTCGACAAGAATAAGAAAAATAGCTATTTACTTATTTTATTTTTTTTAAAGGTTTTAGAAAGATATAGGTGTCTTAATTTTGCTTATTTTGGCTCAATGTATTGTACTTGACATTAAGCAATTGCTCCTGCGTGTTCATCGGTTTAAATGTCGCTAAAAAAAATTCATTCGACAAGAATAAAAAAAATAGCTATTTACTTATTTTATTTTTCAAAAGGTCTTGATATGACGAGGGTGTCTTAATTTTGCTTACTTTGGCTCACTGTATTGTATTTAACATTGAGCAATTGCTCCTGCGTGTTCATCGGTGTAAATGTAGCTAAAAAAAATTCATTCGACAAGAATACGAAAAATAGCTATATACTTTTTTTTTTTTTTTTTAAGGTCTTGATATGACACGGGTGTCTTAATTTGGCTTATTTTGGCTCATTGTATTAAAATTAACATTAAGCAATTGTTCCTGCGTGTTCATCGGTGTAAATGTAGCTACAAAAAATTCATTCGACAAGAATACGAAAAATAGCTATATACTTATTTTTTTTTTTTTAAAGGTCTTGATATGACACGGGTGTCTTAAATTGGCTTATTTTGGCTCATTGTATTGTAGTTAACATTGAGCAATTGCTCTTGCGTGTTCATCGGTTTAAATGTTGCTAAAAAAAATTCATTCGACAAGAATAAAAAAAATAGCTATTTACTTATTTTATTTTTTTAAAGGTCTTGATATGATAAAGGTGTCTTTATTTTGCTTATTTTGGCTCATTGTATTGTACTTAACATTAAGCAATTGCTCCTGCGTGTTCATCGGTGTAAATGTAGCTAAAAAAAATTCATTCGACAAGAATAAGAAAAATAGCTATTTACTTATTTTATTTTTTTAAAGGTTTTAAAAAGATATAGGTGTCTTAATTTTGCTTTTTTTGGCTCAATGTATTGCACTTGACATTGAGCAATTGCTCCTGCGTGTTCATTGGTGTAAATGTAGCTAAAAAAAATTCATTCGACAAGAATACGAAAAATAGCTATTTACTTATTTTATTTTTTTTAAGGGTCTTAAAAAGATATAGGTGTCTTAATTTTGCTAATTTAGGCTCACTGTATTGTACTTAACATTGGCCACTTGCTCCTGCGTGTTCATCGGTGTAAGTGTAGCTACAAAAAATTCATTCGACAAGAATACGAAAAATAGCTATATACTTATTTTTTTTTTTTTAAAGGTCTTGATATGACACGGGTGTCTTAAATTGGCTTATTTTGGCTCATTGTATTGTAGTTAACATTGAGCAATTGCTCCTGCGTGTTCATCGGTTTAAATGTTGCTAAAAAAAATTCATTCGACAAGAATAAAAAAATAGCTATTTACTTATTTTATTTTTTTAAGGTCTTGATATGATAAGGGAGTCTTAATTTTGCTTATTTTGGCTCATTGTATTGAAATTAACATTGAGCAATAGCTCCTGCGTGTTCATCGGTGTAAATGTAGCTACAAAAAATTCATTCGACAAGAATAAGAAAAATAGCTATTTACTTATTTTATTTTTTTTAAAGGTTTTAGAAAGATATAGGTGTCTTAATTTTGCTTATTTTGGCTCAATGTATTGCACTAAACATTGAGCCATTGTTCCTGCGTGTTCATCGGTGTAAATGTAGCTAAAAAAAATTCATTCGACAAGAATAAGAAAAATAGCTATTTACTTATTTTATTTTTTTTAAAGGTTTTAGAAAGATATAGGTGTCTTAATTTTGCTTATTTTGGCTCAATGTATTGTACTAAACATTGAGCAATTGTTTGTGCGTGTTCATCGGTGTAAATGTAGCTAAAAAAAATTCATTCGACAAGAATAAGAAAAATAGCTATTTACTTATTTTATTTTTCAAAAGGTCTTGATATGACAAGGGTGTCTTAGTTTTGCTTATTTAGGCTCACTGTATTGTACTTAATATTGGCCACTTGCTCCTGCGTGTTCATCGGTGTAAATGTAGCTAAAAAAAATTCATTCGACAAGAATAAGAAAAATAGCTATTTACTTATTTTATTTTTTTTAAAGGTCTTAAAAAGATATAGGTGTCTTAATTTTGCTTATTTAGGCTCATTGTATTATAATTAACATTGAGCAATTGCTCCTGCGTGTTCATCGGTTTAAATGTTGCTAAAAAAAATTCATTCGAAAAGAATAAAAAAAATAGCTATTTACTTATTTTATTTTTTTAAAGGTCTTGATATGATAAGGGTGTCTTAATTTTGCTTATTATGGCTCATTGTATTGAAATTAACCTTGAGCAATTGCTATTGCGTGTTCATCGGTGTAAATGTAGCTACAAAAAATTCATTCGACAAGAATAAGAAAAATAGCTATTTACTTATTTTATTTTTTTTAAAGGTCTTGATATGACACGGGTGTCTTAATTTGGCTTATTATGGCTCAATGTATTGCACTTGACATTGAGCAATTGCTCCTGCGTGTTCATCGGTGTAAATGTAGCTAAAAAAAATTCATTCGACAAGAATAAGAAAAATAGCTATTTACTTATTTTATTTTTTTAAAGGTTTTAAAAAGATATAGGTGTCTTAATTTTGCTTATTTTGGCTCAATGTATTGCACGTAACATTGAGCAATTGTTTGTGCGTGTTCATCGGTGTAAATGTAGCTAAAAAAAATTCATTCGACAAGAATAAGAAAAATAGCTATTTACTTATTTTATTTTTTTTAAAGGTCTTGATATGATAAGGGTGTCTTAATTTTGCTTATTTTGGCTCACTGTATTGTACTTCACATTGAGCTATTGCTCCTGCGTGTTCATCGGTGTAAATGTAGCTAAAAAAAATTCATTCGACAAGAATAAGAAAAATAGCTATTTACTTATTTTATTTTTTTTAAAGGTTTTAAAAAGATATAGGTGTCTTAATTTTGCTAATTTTGGCTCAATGTATTGTACTTAACATTGTGCAATTGTTTGTGCGTGTTCATCGGTGTAAATGTAGCTAAAAAAAATTCATTCGACAAGAATAAGAAAAATAGCTATTTACTTATTTTATTTTTCAAAAGGTCTTGATATGACAAGGGTGTCTTAATTTTGCTTACTTTGGCTCATTGTATTGTATTTAACATTGAGCAATTGCTCCTGCGTGTTCATCGGTGTAAATGTAGCTAAAAAAAATTCATTCGACAAGAATACGAAAAATAGCTATATACTTATTTTATTTTTTTTTAAGGTCTTGATATGACACGGGTGTCTTAATTTGGCTTATTTTGGCTCAATGTATTAAAATTAACATTAAGCAATTGTTCCTGCGTGTTCATCGGTGTAAATGTAGCTAAAAAAAATTCATTCGACAAGAATAAGAAAAATAGCTATTTACTCATTTTATTTTTTTAAAGGTTTTAAAAAGATATAGGTGTCTAAATTTTGCTTTTTTTGGCTCAATGTATTGCACTTAACATTGAGCAATTGTTCCTGCTTGTTCATCGGTGTAAATGTAGCTAAAAAAAATTCATTCGACAAGAATAAGAAAAATAGCTATTTACTTATTTTATTTTTTTTAAAGGTCTTAAAAAGATATAGGTGTCTTAATTTTGCTTATTTAGGCTCATTGTATTGTAATTAACATTGAGCAATTGCTCCTGCGTGTTCATCGGTTTAAATGTAGCTAAAAAAAATTCATTCGACAAGAATAAGAAAAATAGCTATTTACTTATTTTATTTTTTTTAAAGGTCTTGATATGATAAGGGTGTCTTAATTTTGCTTATTTTGGCTCACTGTATTGTACTTCACATTGACCTATTGCTCCTGCGTGTTCATCGGTGTAAATGTAGCTAAAAAAAATTCATTCGACAAGAATAAGAAAAATAGCTATTTACTTATTTTATTTTTTTTAAAGGTCTTAAAAAGATATAGGTGTCCTTATTTTGCTTATTTAGGCTCATTGTATTATAGTTAACATTGAGCAATTGCTCCTGCGTGTTCATCGGTTTAAATGTTGCTAAAAAAAATTCATTCGAAAAGAATAAAAAAAATAGCTATTTACTTATTTTATTTTTTTAAAGGTCTTGATATGATAAGGGTGTCTTAATTTTGCTTATTATGGCTCATTGTATTGAAATTAACCTTGAGCAATTGCTATTGCGTGTTCATCGGTGTAAATGTAGCTACAAAAAATTCATTCGACAAGAATAAGAAAAATAGCTATTTACTTATTTTATTTTTTTTAAAGGTCTTGATATGACACGGGTGTCTTAATTTGGCTTATTATGGCTCAATGTATTGCACTTGACATTGAGCAATTGCTCCTGCGTGTTCATCGGTGTAAATGTAGCTAAAAAAAATTCATTCGACAAGAATAAGAAAAATAGCTATTTACTTATTTTATTTTTTTTAAAGGTTTTAAAAAGATATAGGTGTCTTAATTTTGCTTATTTTGGCTCAATGTATTGCACGTAACATTGAGCAATTGTTTGTGCGTGTTCATCGGTGTAAATGTAGCTAAAAAAAATTCATTCGACAAGAATAAGAAAAATAGCTATTTACTTATTTTATTTTTCAAAAGGTCTTGATATGACAAGGGTGTCTTAATTTTGCTTACTTTGGCTCATTGTATTGTATTTAACATTGAGCAATTGCTCCTGCGTGTTCATCGGTGTAAATGTAGCTAAAAAAAATTCATTCGACAAGAATACGAAAAATAGCTATATACTTATTTTATTTTTTTTTAAGGTCTTGATATGACACGGGTGTCTTAATTTGGCTTATTTTGGCTCAATGTATTAAAATTAACATTAAGCAATTGTTCCTGCGTGTTCATCGGTGTAAATGTAGCTAAAAAAAATTCATTCGACAAGAATAAGAAAAATAGCTATTTACTCATTTTATTTTTTTAAAGGTTTTAAAAAGATATAGGTGTCTAAATTTTGCTTTTTTTGGCTCAATGTATTGCACTTAACATTGAGCGATTGTTCCTGCTTGTTCATCGGTGTAAATGTAGCTAAAAAAAATTCATTCGGCAAGAATAAGAAAAATAGCTATTTACTTATTTTATTTTTTTTAAAGGTCTTAAAAAGATATAGGTGTCTTAATTTTGCTTATTTAGGCTCATTGTATTGTAATTAACATTGAGCAATTGCTCCTGCGTGTTCATCGGTTTAAATGTAGCTAAAAAAAATTCATTCGACAAGAATAAGAAAAATAGCTATTTACTTATTTTTTTTTTTTTAAAGGTCTTGATATGATAAGGGTGTCTTAATTTTGCTTATTTTGGCTCACTGTATTGTACTTCACATTGACCTATTGCTCCTGCGTGTTCATCGGTGTAAATGTAGCTAAAAAAAATTCATTCGACAAGAATAAGAAAAATAGCTATTTACTTATTTTATTTTTTTTAAAGGTTTTAAAAAGATATAGGTGTCTTAATTTTGCTTATTTTGGCTCAATGTATTGTACTTAACATTGAGCAATTGTTTGTGCGTGTTCATCGGTGTAAATGTAGCTAAAAAAAATTCATTCGACAAGAATAAGAAAAAAAGCTATTTACTTATTTTATTTTTTAAAAGGTCTTGATATGACAAGGGTGTCTTAATTTTGCTTACTTTGGCTCATTGTATTGTATTTAACATTGAGCAATTGCTCCTGCGTGTTCATCGGTGTAAATGTAGCTAAAAAAAATTCATTCGACAAGAATAAGAAAAATAGCTATTTACTTATTTTATTTTTTTTAAAGGTCTTAAAAAGATAAAGGTGTCTTAGTTTTGCTTATTTAGGCTCACTGTATTGTACTTAACATCGGCCACTTGCTCTTGCGTGTTCATCGGTGTAAATGTAGCTACAAAAAATTCATTCGACAAGAATACGAAAAATAGCTATATACTTATTTTATTTTTTTTAAAGGTCTTGATATGACGCGGGTGTCTTAAATTGGCTTATTTTGGCTGATTGTATTGTAATTAACATTGAGCAATTGCTCCTGCGTGTTCGTCGGTTTAAATGTTGCTAAAAAAAATTCATTCGACAAGAATAAAAAAAATAGCTATTTACTTATTTTATTTTTTTAAAGGTCTTGATATGATAAGGGTGTCTTAATTTTGCTTATTTTGGCTCATTGTATTGAAATTAACATTGAGCAATTGCTCTTGCGTGTTCATCGGTGTAAATGTAGCTACAAAAAATTCATTCGACAAGAATAAGAAAAATAGCAATTTACTTATTTTATTTTTTTAAGGGTCTTGATATGATAAGGGTGTCTTAATTTTGCTTATTTTGGCTCATTGTATTGTACTTAACATTAAGCAATTGCTCGTGCGTGTTCATCGGTGTAAATGTAGCTAAAAAAAATTCATTCGACAAGAATAAGAAAAATAGCTATTTACTTATTTTATTTTTTTTAAAGGTCTTAAAAATATATTGGTGTCTTAGTTTTGCTTACTTAGGCTCACTGTATTGTACTCAACATTGGCCACTTGCTCGTGCGTGTTCATCGGTGTAAATGTAGCTACAAAAAATTCAATCGACAAGAATACGAAAAATAGCTATTTACTTATTTTATTTTTTTTAAAGGTCTTGATATGACACGAGTGTCTTAATTTGGCTTGTTTTGGCTCAATGTATTGTAATTAACATTGAGCAATTGTTCCTGCGTGTTCATCAGTGTAAATGTAGCTAAAAAAAATTCATTCGACAAGAATAAGAAAAATAGCTATTTACTTATTTTATTTTTTTAAAGGTTTTAAAAAGATAAAGGTGTCTTAATTTTGCTTATTTTGGCTCATTGTATTGTACTTGACATTAAGCAATTGCTCCTGCGTGTTCATCGGTTTAAATGTTGCTAAAAAAAATTCATTCGACAAGAATAAAAAAAATAGCTATTTACTTATTTTATTTTTTTTAAAGGTCTTGATATGATAAGGGTGTCTTAATTTTGCTTATTTTGGCTCATTGTATTGTACTTAACATTGAACAATTGCTTCTGCGTGTTCATCGGTGTAAATGTAGCTAAAAAAATTCATTCGACAAGAATAAGAAAAATAGCTATTTACTTATTTTATTTTTTTTAAAGGTCTTAAAAAGATATAGGTGTCTTAAGTTTGCTTATTTAGGCTTACTGTATTGTACTTAACATTGGCCACTTGCTCCTGCGTGTTCATCGGTGTAAATGTAGCTACAAAAAATTCATTCGACAAGAATAAAAAAAATAGCTATTTACTTATTTTATTTTTTTTAAAGGTCTTGATATGACACGGGTGTCTTAAATTGGCTTATTTTGGCTCACTGTATTGTAGTTAACATTGAGCAATTGCTCCTGCGTGTTCATCGGTTTAAATGTTGCTAAAAAAAATTCATTCGACAAGAATAAAAAAAATAGCTATTTACTTATTTTATTTTTTTAAAGGTCTTGATATGATAAGGGTGTCTTAATTTTGCTTATTTTGGCTCACTGTATTGTACTTAACATTAAGCAATTGCTCCTGCGTGTTCATCGGTGTAAATGTAGCTAAAAAAAATTCATTCGACAAGAATAAGAAAAATAGCTATTTACTTATTTTATTTTTTTTAAAGGTCTTAAAAAGATATAGGTGTCTTAATTTTGCTTATTTAGGCTCATTGTATTGTACTTGACATTGAGCAATTGCTCCTGCGTGTTCATCGGTTTAAATGTTGCTAAAAAAAATTCATTCGACAAGAATAAAAAAAATAGCTATTTACTTATTTTATTTTTTTTAAAGGTCTTGATATGACACGGGTGTCTTAATTTGGCTTATTATGGCTCATAGTATTGTAATTAACATTGAGCAATTGCTCCTGCGTGTTCATCGGTGTAAATGTAGCTAAAAAAAATTCATTCGACAAGAATAAGAAAAATAGCTATTTACTTATTTTATTTTTCAAAAGGTCTTGATATGACAAGGGTGTCTTAATTTTGCTTACTTTGGCTCATTGTATTGTATTTAACATTGAGCAATTGCTCCTGCGTGTTCATCGGTGTAAATGTAGCTACAAAAAATTCATTCGACAAGAATACGAAAAATAGCTATATACTTATTTTTTTTTTTAAAGGTCTTGATATGACACGGGTGTCTTAAATTGGCTTATTTTGGCTCACTGTATTGTAGTTAACATTGAGCAATTGCTCCTGCGTGTTCATCGGTTTAAATGTTGCTAAAAAAAATTCATTCGACAAGAATAAAAAAAATAGCTATTTACTTATTTTATTTTTTTAAAGGTCTTGATATGATAAGGGTGTCTTAATTTTGCTTATTTTGGCTCACTGTATTGTATTTAACATTAAGCAATTGCTCCTGCGTGTTCATCGGTGTAAATGTAGCTAAAAAAATTCATTCGACAAGAATAAGAAAAATAGCTATTTACTTATTTTATTTTTTTTAAAGGTCTTAAAAAGATATAGGTGTCTTAATTTTGCTTATTTAGGCTCATTGTATTGTACTTGACATTTAACAATTGCTCCTGCGTGTTCATCGGTTTAAATGTTGCTAAAAAAAATTCATTCGACAAGAATAAAAAAAATAGCTATTTACTTATTTTATTTTTTTTAAAGGTCTTGATATGACACGGGTGTCTTAATTTGGCTTATTTTGGCTCACTGTATTGTACTTAACATTAAGCAATTGCTCCTGCGTGTTCATCGGTGTAAATGTAGCTAAAAAAAATTCATTCGACAAGAATAAGAAAAATAGCTATTTACTTATTTTATTTTTTTTAAAGGTCTTAAAAAGATATAGGTGTCTTAATTTTGCTTATTTAGGCTCATTGTATTGTACTTAACATTGAGCAATTGTTTGTGCGTGTTCATCGGTGTAAATGTAGCTAAAAAAAATTCATTCGACAAGAATAAGAAAAAAAGCTATTTACTTATTTTATTTTTTAAAAGGTCTTGATATGACAAGGGTGTCTTAATTTTGCTTACTTTGGCTCATTGTATTGTATTTAACATTGAGCAATTGCTCCTGCGTGTTCATCGGTGTAAATGTAGCTAAAAAAAATTCATTCGACAAGAATAAGAAAAATAGCTATTTACTTATTTTATTTTTTTTAAAGGTCTTAAAAAGATAAAGGTGTCTTAGTTTTGCTTATTTAGGCTCACTGTATTGTACTTAACATCGGCCACTTGCTCTTGCGTGTTCATCGGTGTAAATGTAGCTACAAAAAATTCATTCGACAAGAATACGAAAAATAGCTATATACTTATTTTATTTTTTTTAAAGGTCTTGATATGACGCGGGTGTCTTAAATTGGCTTATTTTGGCTGATTGTATTGTAATTAACATTGAGCAATTGCTCCTGCGTGTTCGTCGGTTTAAATGTTGCTAAAAAAAATTCATTCGACAAGAATAAAAAAAATAGCTATTTACTTATTTTATTTTTTTAAAGGTCTTGATATGATAAGGGTGTCTTAATTTTGCTTATTTTGGCTCATTGTATTGAAATTAACATTGAGCAATTGCTCTTGCGTGTTCATCGGTGTAAATGTAGCTACAAAAAATTCATTCGACAAGAATAAGAAAAATAGCAATTTACTTATTTTATTTTTTTAAGGGTCTTGATATGATAAGGGTGTCTTAATTTTGCTTATTTTGGCTCATTGTATTGTACTTAACATTAAGCAATTGCTCGTGCGTGTTCATCGGTGTAAATGTAGCTAAAAAAAATTCATTCGACAAGAATAAGAAAAATAGCTATTTACTTATTTTATTTTTTTTAAAGGTCTTAAAAATATATTGGTGTCTTAGTTTTGCTTACTTAGGCTCACTGTATTGTACTCAACATTGGCCACTTGCTCGTGCGTGTTCATCGGTGTAAATGTAGCTACAAAAAATTCAATCGACAAGAATACGAAAAATAGCTATTTACTTATTTTATTTTTTTTAAAGGTCTTGATATGACACGAGTGTCTTAATTTGGCTTGTTTTGGCTCAATGTATTGTAATTAACATTGAGCAATTGTTCCTGCGTGTTCATCAGTGTAAATGTAGCTAAAAAAAATTCATTCGACAAGAATAAGAAAAATAGCTATTTACTTATTTTATTTTTTTAAAGGTTTTAAAAAGATAAAGGTGTCTTAATTTTGCTTATTTTGGCTCATTGTATTGTACTTGACATTAAGCAATTGCTCCTGCGTGTTCATCGGTTTAAATGTTGCTAAAAAAAATTCATTCGACAAGAATAAAAAAAATAGCTATTTACTTATTTTATTTTTTTTAAAGGTCTTGATATGATAAGGGTGTCTTAATTTTGCTTATTTTGGCTCATTGTATTGTACTTAACATTGAACAATTGCTTCTGCGTGTTCATCGGTGTAAATGTAGCTAAAAAAATTCATTCGACAAGAATAAGAAAAATAGCTATTTACTTATTTTATTTTTTTTAAAGGTCTTAAAAAGATATAGGTGTCTTAAGTTTGCTTATTTAGGCTTACTGTATTGTACTTAACATTGGCCACTTGCTCCTGCGTGTTCATCGGTGTAAATGTAGCTACAAAAAATTCATTCGACAAGAATAAAAAAAATAGCTATTTACTTATTTTATTTTTTTTAAAGGTCTTGATATGACACGGGTGTCTTAAATTGGCTTATTTTGGCTCACTGTATTGTAGTTAACATTGAGCAATTGCTCCTGCGTGTTCATCGGTTTAAATGTTGCTAAAAAAAATTCATTCGACAAGAATAAAAAAAATAGCTATTTACTTATTTTATTTTTTTAAAGGTCTTGATATGATAAGGGTGTCTTAATTTTGCTTATTTTGGCTCACTGTATTGTACTTAACATTAAGCAATTGCTCCTGCGTGTTCATCGGTGTAAATGTAGCTAAAAAAAATTCATTCGACAAGAATAAGAAAAATAGCTATTTACTTATTTTATTTTTTTTAAAGGTCTTAAAAAGATATAGGTGTCTTAATTTTGCTTATTTAGGCTCATTGTATTGTACTTGACATTGAGCAATTGCTCCTGCGTGTTCATCGGTTTAAATGTTGCTAAAAAAAATTCATTCGACAAGAATAAAAAAAATAGCTATTTACTTATTTTATTTTTTTTAAAGGTCTTGATATGACACGGGTGTCTTAATTTGGCTTATTATGGCTCATAGTATTGTAATTAACATTGAGCAATTGCTCCTGCGTGTTCATCGGTGTAAATGTAGCTAAAAAAAATTCATTCGACAAGAATAAGAAAAATAGCTATTTACTTATTTTATTTTTCAAAAGGTCTTGATATGACAAGGGTGTCTTAATTTTGCTTACTTTGGCTCATTGTATTGTATTTAACATTGAGCAATTGCTCCTGCGTGTTCATCGGTGTAAATGTAGCTACAAAAAATTCATTCGACAAGAATACGAAAAATAGCTATATACTTATTTTTTTTTTTAAAGGTCTTGATATGACACGGGTGTCTTAAATTGGCTTATTTTGGCTCACTGTATTGTAGTTAACATTGAGCAATTGCTCCTGCGTGTTCATCGGTTTAAATGTTGCTAAAAAAAATTCATTCGACAAGAATAAAAAAAATAGCTATTTACTTATTTTATTTTTTTAAAGGTCTTGATATGATAAGGGTGTCTTAATTTTGCTTATTTTGGCTCACTGTATTGTATTTAACATTAAGCAATTGCTCCTGCGTGTTCATCGGTGTAAATGTAGCTAAAAAAATTCATTCGACAAGAATAAGAAAAATAGCTATTTACTTATTTTATTTTTTTTAAAGGTCTTAAAAAGATATAGGTGTCTTAATTTTGCTTATTTAGGCTCATTGTATTGTACTTGACATTTAACAATTGCTCCTGCGTGTTCATCGGTTTAAATGTTGCTAAAAAAAATTCATTCGACAAGAATAAAAAAAATAGCTATTTACTTATTTTATTTTTTTTAAAGGTCTTGATATGACACGGGTGTCTTAATTTGGCTTATTTTGGCTCACTGTATTGTACTTAACATTAAGCAATTGCTCCTGCGTGTTCATCGGTGTAAATGTAGCTAAAAAAAATTCATTCGACAAGAATAAGAAAAATAGCTATTTACTTATTTTATTTTTTTTAAAGGTCTTAAAAAGATATAGGTGTCTTAATTTTGCTTATTTAGGCTCATTGTATTGTACTTGACATTGAGCAATTGCTCCTGCGTGTTCATCGGTTTAAATGTTGCTAAAAAAAATTCATTCGACAAGAATAAAAAAAATAGCTATTTACTTATTTTATTTTTTTTAAAGGTCTTGATATGACACGGGTGTCTTAATTTGGCTTATTATGGCTCATAGTATTGTAATTAACATTGAGCAATTGCTCCTGCGTGTTCATCGGTGTAAATGTAGCTAAAAAAAATTCATTCGACAAGAATAAGAAAAATAGCTATTTACTTATTTTATTTTTCAAAAGGTCTTGATATGACAAGGGTGTCTTAATTTTGCTTACTTTGGCTCATTGTATTGTATTTAACATTAAGCAATTGCTCCTGCGTGTTCATCGGTGTAAATGTAGCTACAAAAAATTCATTCGACAAGAATACGAAAAATAGCTATATACTTATTTTTTTTTTTAAAGGTCTTGATATGACACGGGTGTCTTAAATTGGCTTATTTTGGCTCACTGTATTGTAGTTAACATTGAGCAATTGCTCTTGCGTGTTCATCGGTTTAAATGTTGCTAAAAAAAATTCATTCGACAAGAATAAAAAAAATAGCTATTTACTTATTTTATTTTTTTAAAGGTCTTGATATGATAAGGGTGTCTTAATTTTGCTTATTTTGGCTCACTGTATTGTACTTAACATTAAGCAATTGCTCCTGCGTGTTCATCGGTGTAAATGTAGCTAAAAAAATTCATTCGACAAGAATAAGAAAAATAGCTATTTACTTATTTTATTTTTTTTAAAGGTCTTAAAAAGATATAGGTGTCTTAATTTTGCTTATTTAGGCTCATTGTATTGTACTTGACATTGAGCAATTGCTCCTGCGTGTTCATCGGTTTAAATGTTGCTAAAAAAAATTCATTCGACAAGAATAAAAAAAATAGCTATTTACTTATTTTATTTTTTTTAAAGGTCTTGATATGACACGGGTGTCTTAATTTGGCTTATTATGGCTCATTGTATTGTAATTAACATTGAGCAATTGCTCCTGCGTGTTCATCGGTGTAAATGTAGCTAAAAAAAATTCATTCGACAAGAATTAGAAAAATAGCTATTTACTTATTTTATTTTTTTAAAGGTTTTAAAAAGATATAGGTGTCTTAATTTTGCTTATTTTGGCTCAATGTATTGTACTTAACATTGAGCAATTGTTCCTGCGTGTTCATCGGTGTAAATCTAGCTAGAAAAAATTCATTTGACAAGAATAAGAAAAATAGCTATTTACTTATTTTATTTTTTTTAAAGGTGTTAAAAAGATATAGGTGTCTTAATTTTGCTTATTTAGGCTCACTGTATTGTACTTAACATCGGCCACTTGCTCCTGCGTGTTCATCGGTGTAAATGTAGCTACAAAAAATTCATTCGACAAGAATACGAAAAATAGCTATATACTTATTTTATTTTTTTTAAAGGTCTTGATATGACACGGGTGTCTTAAATTGGCTTATTTTGGCTCATTGTATTGTAATTAACATTGAGCAATTGCTCCTGCGTGTTCATCGGTTTAAATGTTGCTAAAAAAAATTCATTCGACAAGAATACGAAAAATAGCTATATACTTATTTTTTTTTTTAAAGGTCTTGATATGACACGGGTGTCTTAAATTGGCTTATTTTGGCTCACTGTATTGTAGTTAACATTGAGCAATTGCTCCTGCGTGTTCATCGGTTTAAATGTTGCTAAAAAAAATTCATTCGACAAGAATAAAAAAAATAGCTATTTACTTATTTTATTTTTTTAAAGGTCTTGATATGATAAGGGTGTCTTAATTTTGCTTATTTTGGCTCACTGTATTGTATTTAACATTAAGCAATTGCTCCTGCGTGTTCATCGGTGTAAATGTAGCTAAAAAAATTCATTCGACAAGAATAAGAAAAATAGCTATTTACTTATTTTATTTTTTTTAAAGGTCTTAAAAAGATATAGGTGTCTTAATTTTGCTTATTTAGGCTCATTGTATTGTACTTGACATTTAACAATTGCTCCTGCGTGTTCATCGGTTTAAATGTTGCTAAAAAAAATTCATTCGACAAGAATAAAAAAAATAGCTATTTACTTATTTTATTTTTTTTAAAGGTCTTGATATGACACGGGTGTCTTAATTTGGCTTATTTTGGCTCACTGTATTGTACTTAACATTAAGCAATTGCTCCTGCGTGTTCATCGGTGTAAATGTAGCTAAAAAAAATTCATTCGACAAGAATAAGAAAAATAGCTATTTACTTATTTTATTTTTTTTAAAGGTCTTAAAAAGATATAGGTGTCTTAATTTTGCTTATTTAGGCTCATTGTATTGTACTTGACATTGAGCAATTGCTCCTGCGTGTTCATCGGTTTAAATGTTGCTAAAAAAAATTCATTCGACAAGAATAAAAAAAATAGCTATTTACTTATTTTATTTTTTTTAAAGGTCTTGATATGACACGGGTGTCTTAATTTGGCTTATTATGGCTCATAGTATTGTAATTAACATTGAGCAATTGCTCCTGCGTGTTCATCGGTGTAAATGTAGCTAAAAAAAATTCATTCGACAAGAATAAGAAAAATAGCTATTTACTTATTTTATTTTTCAAAAGGTCTTGATATGACAAGGGTGTCTTAATTTTGCTTACTTTGGCTCATTGTATTGTATTTAACATTAAGCAATTGCTCCTGCGTGTTCATCGGTGTAAATGTAGCTACAAAAAATTCATTCGACAAGAATACGAAAAATAGCTATATACTTATTTTTTTTTTTAAAGGTCTTGATATGACACGGGTGTCTTAAATTGGCTTATTTTGGCTCACTGTATTGTAGTTAACATTGAGCAATTGCTCTTGCGTGTTCATCGGTTTAAATGTTGCTAAAAAAAATTCATTCGACAAGAATAAAAAAAATAGCTATTTACTTATTTTATTTTTTTAAAGGTCTTGATATGATAAGGGTGTCTTAATTTTGCTTATTTTGGCTCACTGTATTGTACTTAACATTAAGCAATTGCTCCTGCGTGTTCATCGGTGTAAATGTAGCTAAAAAAATTCATTCGACAAGAATAAGAAAAATAGCTATTTACTTATTTTATTTTTTTTAAAGGTCTTAAAAAGATATAGGTGTCTTAATTTTGCTTATTTAGGCTCATTGTATTGTACTTGACATTGAGCAATTGCTCCTGCGTGTTCATCGGTTTAAATGTTGCTAAAAAAAATTCATTCGACAAGAATAAAAAAAATAGCTATTTACTTATTTTATTTTTTTTAAAGGTCTTGATATGACACGGGTGTCTTAATTTGGCTTATTATGGCTCATTGTATTGTAATTAACATTGAGCAATTGCTCCTGCGTGTTCATCGGTGTAAATGTAGCTAAAAAAAATTCATTCGACAAGAATTAGAAAAATAGCTATTTACTTATTTTATTTTTTTAAAGGTTTTAAAAAGATATAGGTGTCTTAATTTTGCTTATTTTGGCTCAATGTATTGTACTTAACATTGAGCAATTGTTCCTGCGTGTTCATCGGTGTAAATCTAGCTAGAAAAAATTCATTTGACAAGAATAAGAAAAATAGCTATTTACTTATTTTATTTTTTTTAAAGGTGTTAAAAAGATATAGGTGTCTTAATTTTGCTTATTTAGGCTCACTGTATTGTACTTAACATCGGCCACTTGCTCCTGCGTGTTCATCGGTGTAAATGTAGCTACAAAAAATTCATTCGACAAGAATACGAAAAATAGCTATATACTTATTTTATTTTTTTTAAAGGTCTTGATATGACACGGGTGTCTTAAATTGGCTTATTTTGGCTCATTGTATTGTAATTAACATTGAGCAATTGCTCCTGCGTGTTCATCGGTTTAAATGTTGCTAAAAAAAATTCATTCGACAAGAATAAAAAAAATAGCTATTTACTTATTTTATTTTTTTAAAGGTCTTGATATGATAAGGGTGTCTTAATTTTGCTTATTTTGGCTCACTGTATTGTACTTAACATTAAGCAATTGCTCCTGCGTGTTCATCGGTGTAAATGTAGCTAAAAAAAATTCATTCGACAAGAATAAGAAAAATAGCTATTTACTTATTTTATTTTTTTTAAAGGTCTTAAAAAGATATAGGTGTCTTAATTTTGCTTATTTAGGCTCATTGTATTGTACTTGACATTGAGCAATTGCTCCTGCGTGTTCATCGGTTTAAATGTTGCTAAAAAAAATTCATTCGACAAGAATAAAAAAAATAGCTATTTACTTATTTTATTTTTTTTAAAGGTCTTGATATGACACGGGTGTCTTAATTTGGCTTATTATGGCTCATAGTATTGTAATTAACATTGAGCAATTGCTCCTGCGTGTTCATCGGTGTAAATGTAGCTAAAAAAAATTCATTCGACAAGAATAAGAAAAATAGCTATTTACTTATTTTATTTTTCAAAAGGTCTTGATATGACAAGGGTGTCTTAATTTTGCTTACTTTGGCTCATTGTATTGTATTTAACATTGAGCAATTGCTCCTGCGTGTTCATCGGTGTAAATGTAGCTACAAAAAATTCATTCGACAAGAATACGAAAAATAGCTATATACTTATTTTTTTTTTTAAAGGTCTTGATATGACACGGGTGTCTTAAATTGGCTTATTTTGGCTCACTGTATTGTAGTTAACATTGAGCAATTGCTCCTGCGTGTTCATCGGTTTAAATGTTGCTAAAAAAAATTCATTCGACAAGAATAAAAAAAATAGCTATTTACTTATTTTATTTTTTTAAAGGTCTTGATATGATAAGGGTGTCTTAATTTTGCTTATTTTGGCTCACTGTATTGTATTTAACATTAAGCAATTGCTCCTGCGTGTTCATCGGTGTAAATGTAGCTAAAAAAATTCATTCGACAAGAATAAGAAAAATAGCTATTTACTTATTTTATTTTTTTTAAAGGTCTTAAAAAGATATAGGTGTCTTAATTTTGCTTATTTAGGCTCATTGTATTGTACTTGACATTTAACAATTGCTCCTGCGTGTTCATCGGTTTAAATGTTGCTAAAAAAAATTCATTCGACAAGAATAAAAAAAATAGCTATTTACTTATTTTATTTTTTTTAAAGGTCTTGATATGACACGGGTGTCTTAATTTGGCTTATTTTGGCTCACTGTATTGTACTTAACATTAAGCAATTGCTCCTGCGTGTTCATCGGTGTAAATGTAGCTAAAAAAAATTCATTCGACAAGAATAAGAAAAATAGCTATTTACTTATTTTATTTTTTTTAAAGGTCTTAAAAAGATATAGGTGTCTTAATTTTGCTTATTTAGGCTCATTGTATTGTACTTGACATTGAGCAATTGCTCCTGCGTGTTCATCGGTTTAAATGTTGCTAAAAAAAATTCATTCGACAAGAATAAAAAAAATAGCTATTTACTTATTTTATTTTTTTTAAAGGTCTTGATATGACACGGGTGTCTTAATTTGGCTTATTATGGCTCATAGTATTGTAATTAACATTGAGCAATTGCTCCTGCGTGTTCATCGGTGTAAATGTAGCTAAAAAAAATTCATTCGACAAGAATAAGAAAAATAGCTATTTACTTATTTTATTTTTCAAAAGGTCTTGATATGACAAGGGTGTCTTAATTTTGCTTACTTTGGCTCATTGTATTGTATTTAACATTAAGCAATTGCTCCTGCGTGTTCATCGGTGTAAATGTAGCTACAAAAAATTCATTCGACAAGAATACGAAAAATAGCTATATACTTATTTTTTTTTTTAAAGGTCTTGATATGATAAGGGTGTCTTAATTTTGCTTATTTTGGCTCACTGTATTGTACTTAACATTAAGCAATTGCTCCTGCGTGTTCATCGGTGTAAATGTAGCTAAAAAAATTCATTCGACAAGAATAAGAAAAATAGCTATTTACTTATTTTATTTTTTTTAAAGGTCTTAAAAAGATATAGGTGTCTTAATTTTGCTTATTTAGGCTCATTGTATTGTACTTGACATTGAGCAATTGCTCCTGCGTGTTCATCGGTTTAAATGTTGCTAAAAAAAATTCATTCGACAAGAATAAAAAAAATAGCTATTTACTTATTTTATTTTTTTTAAAGGTCTTGATATGACACGGGTGTCTTAATTTGGCTTATTATGGCTCACTGTATTGTAATTAACATTGAGCAATTGCTCCTGCGTGTTCATCGGTGTAAATGTAGCTAAAAAAAATTCATTCGACAAGAATTAGAAAAATAGCTATTTACTTATTTTATTTTTTTAAAGGTTTTAAAAAGATATAGGTGTCTTAATTTTGCTTATTTTGGCTCAATGTATTGTACTTAACATTGAGCAATTGTTCCTGCGTGTTCATCGGTGTAAATCTAGCTAGAAAAAATTCATTTGACAAGAATAAGAAAAATAGCTATTTACTTATTTTATTTTTTTTAAAGGTGTTAAAAAGATATAGGTGTCTTAATTTTGCTTATTTAGGCTCACTGTATTGTACTTAACATCGGCCACTTGCTCCTGCGTGTTCATCGGTGTAAATGTAGCTACAAAAAATTCATTCGACAAGAATACGAAAAATAGCTATATACTTATTTTATTTTTTTTAAAGGTCTTGATATGACACGGGTGTCTTAAATTGGCTTATTTTGGCTCATTGTATTGTAATTAACATTGAGCAATTGCTCCTGCGTGTTCATCGGTTTAAATGTTGCTAAAAAAAATTCATTCGAAAAGAATAAAAAAAATAGCTATATACTTATTTTATTTTTTTTAAAGGTCTTGATATGACACGGGTGTCTTAAATTGGCTTATTTTGGCTCATTGTATTGTAATTAACATTGAGCAATTGCTCCTGCGTGTTCATCGGTGTAAATGTAGCTAAAAAAAATTCATTCGACAAGAATAAGAAAAATAGCTATTTACTTATTTTATTTTTCAAAAGGTCTTGATATGACAAGGGTGTCTTAATTTTGCTTACTTTGGCTCATTGTATTGTATTTAACATTGAGCAATTGCTCCTGCGTGTTCATCGGTGTAAATGTAGCTACAAAAAATTCATTCGACAAGAATACGAAAAATAGCTATATACTTATTTTTTTTTTTAAAGGTCTTGATATGACACGGGTGTCTTAAATTGGCTTATTTTGGCTCACTGTATTGTAGTTAACATTGAGCAATTGCTCCTGCGTGTTCATCGGTTTAAATGTTGCTAAAAAAAATTCATTCGACAAGAATAAAAAAAATAGCTATTTACTTATTTTATTTTTTTAAAGGTCTTGATATGATAAGGGTGTCTTAATTTTGCTTATTTTGGCTCACTGTATTGTATTTAACATTAAGCAATTGCTCCTGCGTGTTCATCGGTGTAAATGTAGCTAAAAAAATTCATTCGACAAGAATAAGAAAAATAGCTATTTACTTATTTTATTTTTTTTAAAGGTCTTAAAAAGATATAGGTGTCTTAATTTTGCTTATTTAGGCTCATTGTATTGTACTTGACATTTAACAATTGCTCCTGCGTGTTCATCGGTTTAAATGTTGCTAAAAAAAATTCATTCGACAAGAATAAAAAAAATAGCTATTTACTTATTTTATTTTTTTAAAGGTTTTAAAAAGATATAGGTGTCTTAATTTTGCTTATTTTGGCTCAATGTATTGTACTTAACATTGAGCAATTGTTCCTGCGTGTTCATCGGTGTAAATCTAGCTAGAAAAAATTCATTTGACAAGAATAAGAAAAATAGCTATTTACTTATTTTATTTTTTTTAAAGGTGTTAAAAAGATATAGGTGTCTTAATTTTGCTTATTTAGGCTCATTGTATTGTACTTGACATTGAGCAATTGCTCCTGCGTGTTCATCGGTTTAAATGTTGCTAAAAAAAATTCATTCGACAAGAATAAAAAAAATAGCTATTTACTTATTTTATTTTTTTTAAAGGTCTTGATATGACACGGGTGTCTTAATTTGGCTTATTATGGCTCATAGTATTGTAATTAACATTGAGCAATTGCTCCTGCGTGTTCATCGGTGTAAATGTAGCTAAAAAAAATTCATTCGACAAGAATAAGAAAAATAGCTATTTACTTATTTTATTTTTCAAAAGGTCTTGATATGACAAGGGTGTCTTAATTTTGCTTACTTTGGCTCATTGTATTGTATTTAACATTAAGCAATTGCTCCTGCGTGTTCATCGGTGTAAATGTAGCTACAAAAAATTCATTCGACAAGAATACGAAAAATAGCTATATACTTATTTTTTTTTTTAAAGGTCTTGATATGACACGGGTGTCTTAAATTGGCTTATTTTGGCTCACTGTATTGTAGTTAACATTGAGCAATTGCTCTTGCGTGTTCATCGGTTTAAATGTTGCTAAAAAAAATTCATTCGACAAGAATAAAAAAAATAGCTATTTACTTATTTTATTTTTTTAAAGGTCTTGATATGATAAGGGTGTCTTAATTTTGCTTATTTTGGCTCACTGTATTGTACTTAACATTAAGCAATTGCTCCTGCGTGTTCATCGGTGTAAATGTAGCTAAAAAAATTCATTCGACAAGAATAAGAAAAATAGCTATTTACTTATTTTATTTTTTTTAAAGGTCTTAAAAAGATATAGGTGTCTTAATTTTGCTTATTTAGGCTCATTGTATTGTACTTGACATTGAGCAATTGCTCCTGCGTGTTCATCGGTTTAAATGTTGCTAAAAAAAATTCATTCGACAAGAATAAAAAAAATAGCTATTTACTTATTTTATTTTTTTTAAAGGTCTTGATATGACACGGGTGTCTTAATTTGGCTTATTATGGCTCACTGTATTGTAATTAACATTGAGCAATTGCTCCTGCGTGTTCATCGGTGTAAATGTAGCTAAAAAAAATTCATTCGACAAGAATTAGAAAAATAGCTATTTACTTATTTTATTTTTTTAAAGGTTTTAAAAAGATATAGGTGTCTTAATTTTGCTTATTTTGGCTCAATGTATTGTACTTAACATTGAGCAATTGTTCCTGCGTGTTCATCGGTGTAAATCTAGCTAGAAAAAATTCATTTGACAAGAATAAGAAAAATAGCTATTTACTTATTTTATTTTTTTTAAAGGTGTTAAAAAGATATAGGTGTCTTAATTTTGCTTATTTAGGCTCACTGTATTGTACTTAACATCGGCCACTTGCTCCTGCGTGTTCATCGGTGTAAATGTAGCTACAAAAAATTCATTCGACAAGAATACGAAAAATAGCTATATACTTATTTTATTTTTTTTAAAGGTCTTGATATGACACGGGTGTCTTAAATTGGCTTATTTTGGCTCATTGTATTGTAATTAACATTGAGCAATTGCTCCTGCGTGTTCATCGGTTTAAATGTTGCTAAAAAAAATTCATTCGAAAAGAATAAAAAAAATAGCTATTTACTTATTTTATTTTTTAAAGGTCTTGATATGATAAGGGTGTCTTAATTTTGCTTGTTTTGGCTCATTGTATTGAAATTAACATTGAGCAATTGCTATTGCGTGTTCATCGGTGTAAATGTAGCTACAAAAAATTCATTCGACAAGAATAAGAAAAATAGCTTTTGACTTATTTTATTTTTTTTAAAGGTTTTAGAAAGATATAGGTGTCTTAATTTTGCTTATTTTGGCTCAATGTATTGTACTTAACATTGAGAAATTGTTCCTGCGTGTTCATCGGTGTAAATGTAGCTAAAAAAAAATTCATTCGACAAGAATAAGAAAAATAGCTATTTACTTATTTTATTTTTTTTAAAGGTTTTAGAAAGATATAGGTGTCTTAATTTTGCTCCTTTTGGCTCAATGTATTGTAATTAACATTGAGCAATTGTTCCTGCGTGTTCATCAGTGTAAATGTAGCTAAAAAAAATTCATTCGACAAGAATAAGAAAAATAGCTATTTACTTATTTTATTTTTTTAAAGGTTTTAAAAAGATATAAGTGTCTTAATTTTGCTTATTTTGGCTCATTGTATTGTACTTGACATTAAGCAATTGCTCCTGCGTGTTCATCGGTTTAAATGTTGCTAAAAAAAATTCACTCGACAAGAATAAAAAAAATAGCTATTTACTTATTTTATTTTTTTTAAAGGTCTTGATATGATAAGGGTGTCTTAGTTTTGCTTATTTTGGCTCACTGTATTGTACTAAACATTGAACAATTGCTTCTGCGTGTTCATGGGTGTAAATGTAGCTAAAAAAAATTCATTCGACAAGAATAAGAAAAATAGCTATTTACTTATTTTATTTTTTTTAAAGGTTTTAAAAAGATATAGGTGTCTTAATTTTGCTTTTTTTGGCTCAATGTATTGCACTTGACATTGAGCAATTGCTCCTGCGTGTTCATTGGTGTAAATGTAGCTAAAAAAAATTCATTCGACAAGAATAAGAAAAATAGCTATTTACTTATTTTATTTTTTTAAAGGTCTTAAAAAGATATAGGTGTCTTAATTTTGCTTATTTAGGCTCACTGTATTGTACTTAACATCGGCCACTTGCTCCTGCGTGTTCAGCGGTGTAAATGTAGCTACAAAAAATTCATTCGACAAGAATACGAAAAATAGCTATATACATATTTTATTTTTTTTAAAGGTCTTGATATGACACGGGTGTCTTAAATTGGCTTATTTTGGCTCATTGTATTGAAATTAACATTGAGCAATTGCTCCTGCGTGCTCATCGGTTTAAATGTTGCTAAAAAAAATTCATTCGACAAGAATAAAAAAATAGCTATTTACTTATTTTATTTTTTTAAGGTCTTGATATGATAAGGGTGTCTTAATTTTGCTTATTTTGGCTCATTGTATTGAAATTAACATTGAGCAATAGCTCCTGCGTGTTCATCGGTGTAAATGTAGCTACAAAAAATTCATTCGACAAGAATAAGAAAAATAGCTATTTACTTATTTTATTTTTTTTAAAGGTTTTAGAAAGATATAGGTGTCTTAATTTTGCTTATTTTGGCTCAATGTATTGCACTCAACATTGAGCCATTGTTCCTGCGTGTTCATCGGTGTAAATGTAGCTAAAAAAAATTCATTCGACAAGAATAAGAAAAATAGCTATTTACTTATTTTATTTTTTTTAAAGGTTTTAGAAAGATATAGGTGTCTTAATTTTGCTTATTTTGGCTCAATGTATTGTACTAAACATTGAGCAATTGTTTGTGCGTGTTCATCGGTGTAAATGTAGCTAAAAAAAATTCATTCGACAAGAATAAGAAAAATAGCTATTTACTTATTTTATTTTTCAAAAGGTCTTGATATGACAAGGGTGTCTTAGTTTTGCTTATTTAGGCTCACTGTATTGTACTTAATATTGGCCACTTGCTCCTGCGTGTTCATCGGTGTAAATGTAGCTACTAAAAATTCAATCGATAAGAATACGAAAAATAGCTATTTACTTATTTTTTTTTTTTTAAAGGTCTTGATATGACACGGGTGCCTTAATTTGGCTTGTTTTGGCTCAATGTATTGTAATTAACATTGAACAATTGTTCCTGCGTGTTCATTAGTGTAAATGTAGCTAAAAAAAATTCATTCGACAAGAATAAAAAAAATAGCTATTTACTTATTTTATTTTTTTTTAAAGGTCTTGATATGACACGGGTGTCTTAATTTGGCTTATTATGGCTCAATGTATTGCAATAAACATTGAGCAATTGCTCCTGCGTGTTCATCGGTGTAAATGTAGCTAAAAAAAATTCATTCGACAAGAATTAGAAAAATAGCTATTTACTTATTTTATTTTTTTAAAGGTTTTAAAAAGATATAGGTGTCTTTATTTTGCTTTTTTGGCTCAATGTATTGCACTTGACATTGAGCAATTGCTCCTGCGTGTTCATCGGTGTAAATGTAGCTAAAAAAAATTCATTCGACAAGAATAAGAAAAATAGCTATTTACTTATTTTATTTTTTAAAGGTCTTGATATGATAAGGGTGTCTTAATTTTGCTTGTTTTGGCTCATTGTATTGAAATTAACATTGAGCAATTGCTATTGCGTGTTCATCGGTGTAAATGTAGCTACAAAAAATTCATTCGACAAGAATAAGAAAAATAGCTTTTGACTTATTTTATTTTTTTTAAAGGTTTTAGAAAGATATAGGTGTCTTAATTTTGCTTATTTTGGCTCAATGTATTGTACTTAACATTGAGAAATTGTTCCTGCGTGTTCATCGGTGTAAATGTAGCTAAAAAAAAATTCATTCGACAAGAATAAGAAAAATAGCTATTTACTTATTTTATTTTTTTTAAAGGTTTTAGAAAGATATAGGTGTCTTAATTTTGCTCCTTTTGGCTCAATGTATTGTAATTAACATTGAGCAATTGTTCCTGCGTGTTCATCAGTGTAAATGTAGCTAAAAAAAATTCATTCGACAAGAATAAGAAAAATAGCTATTTACTTATTTTATTTTTTTAAAGGTTTTAAAAAGATATAAGTGTCTTAATTTTGCTTATTTTGGCTCATTGTATTGTACTTGACATTAAGCAATTGCTCCTGCGTGTTCATCGGTTTAAATGTTGCTAAAAAAAATTCACTCGACAAGAATAAAAAAAATAGCTATTTACTTATTTTATTTTTTTTAAAGGTCTTGATATGATAAGGGTGTCTTAGTTTTGCTTATTTTGGCTCACTGTATTGTACTAAACATTGAACAATTGCTTCTGCGTGTTCATGGGTGTAAATGTAGCTAAAAAAAATTCATTCGACAAGAATAAGAAAAATAGCTATTTACTTATTTTATTTTTTTTAAAGGTTTTAAAAAGATATAGGTGTCTTAATTTTGCTTTTTTTGGCTCAATGTATTGCACTTGACATTGAGCAATTGCTCCTGCGTGTTCATTGGTGTAAATGTAGCTAAAAAAAATTCATTCGACAAGAATAAGAAAAATAGCTATTTACTTATTTTATTTTTTTAAAGGTCTTAAAAAGATATAGGTGTCTTAATTTTGCTTATTTAGGCTCACTGTATTGTACTTAACATCGGCCACTTGCTCCTGCGTGTTCAGCGGTGTAAATGTAGCTACAAAAAATTCATTCGACAAGAATACGAAAAATAGCTATATACATATTTTATTTTTTTTAAAGGTCTTGATATGACACGGGTGTCTTAAATTGGCTTATTTTGGCTCATTGTATTGAAATTAACATTGAGCAATTGCTCCTGCGTGCTCATCGGTTTAAATGTTGCTAAAAAAAATTCATTCGACAAGAATAAAAAAATAGCTATTTACTTATTTTATTTTTTTAAGGTCTTGATATGATAAGGGTGTCTTAATTTTGCTTATTTTGGCTCATTGTATTGAAATTAACATTGAGCAATAGCTCCTGCGTGTTCATCGGTGTAAATGTAGCTACAAAAAATTCATTCGACAAGAATAAGAAAAATAGCTATTTACTTATTTTATTTTTTTTAAAGGTTTTAGAAAGATATAGGTGTCTTAATTTTGCTTATTTTGGCTCAATGTATTGCACTCAACATTGAGCCATTGTTCCTGCGTGTTCATCGGTGTAAATGTAGCTAAAAAAAATTCATTCGACAAGAATAAGAAAAATAGCTATTTACTTATTTTATTTTTTTTAAAGGTTTTAGAAAGATATAGGTGTCTTAATTTTGCTTATTTTGGCTCAATGTATTGTACTAAACATTGAGCAATTGTTTGTGCGTGTTCATCGGTGTAAATGTAGCTAAAAAAAATTCATTCGACAAGAATAAGAAAAATAGCTATTTACTTATTTTATTTTTCAAAAGGTCTTGATATGACAAGGGTGTCTTAGTTTTGCTTATTTAGGCTCACTGTATTGTACTTAATATTGGCCACTTGCTCCTGCGTGTTCATCGGTGTAAATGTAGCTACTAAAAATTCAATCGATAAGAATACGAAAAATAGCTATTTACTTATTTTTTTTTTTTTAAAGGTCTTGATATGACACGGGTGCCTTAATTTGGCTTGTTTTGGCTCAATGTATTGTAATTAACATTGAACAATTGTTCCTGCGTGTTCATTAGTGTAAATGTAGCTAAAAAAAATTCATTCGACAAGAATAAAAAAAATAGCTATTTACTTATTTTATTTTTTTTTAAAGGTCTTGATATGACACGGGTGTCTTAATTTGGCTTATTATGGCTCAATGTATTGCAATAAACATTGAGCAATTGCTCCTGCGTGTTCATCGGTGTAAATGTAGCTAAAAAAAATTCATTCGACAAGAATTAGAAAAATAGCTATTTACTTATTTTATTTTTTTAAAGGTTTTAAAAAGATATAGGTGTCTTTATTTTGCTTTTTTGGCTCAATGTATTGCACTTGACATTGAGCAATTGCTCCTGCGTGTTCATCGGTGTAAATGTAGCTAAAAAAAATTCATTCGACAAGAATAAGAAAAATAGCTATTTACTTATTTTATTTTTTTTAAAGGTCTTAAAAAGATATAGGTGTCTTAATTTTGCTTATTTAGGCTCACTGTATTGTACTCAACATTGGCCACTTGTAACTGTAAATTGTACTGTACTGTACACTAGTACTGTAAATGTAGCTACAAAAAATTCATTCGACAAGAATACGAAAAATAGCTATATAATTATTTTATTTTTTTTAAAGGTTTTGATATGATATAGGTGTCTTAATTTTGCTTATTTTGGCTCAATGTATTGCACTTAACATTGAGCAATTGTTCCTGCGTGTTCATCGGTGTAAATGTAGCTAAAAAAAATTCATTCGACAAGAATAAGAAAAATAGCTATTTACTTATTTTATTTTTTTTAAAGGTTTTAGAAAGATATAGGTGTCTTAATTTTGCTTATTTTGGCTCAATGTATTGTACTAAACATTGAGCAATTGTTTGTGCGTGTTCATCGGTGTAAATGTAGCTAAAAAAAATTCATTCGACAAGAATAAGAAAAATAGCTATTTACTTATTTTATTTTTCAAAAGGTCTTGATATGACAAGGGTGTCTTAGTTTTGCTTATTTAGGCTCACTGTATTGTACTTAATATTGGCCACTTGCTCCTGCGTGTTCATCGGTGTAAATGTAGCTACTAAAAATTCAATCGATAAGAATACGAAAAATAGCTATTTACTTATTTTTTTTTTTTTAAAGGTCTTGATATGACACGGGTGCCTTAATTTGGCTTGTTTTGGCTCAATGTATTGTAATTAACATTGAACAATTGTTCCTGCGTGTTCATTAGTGTAAATGTAGCTAAAAAAAATTCATTCGACAAGAATAAAAAAAATAGCTATTTACTTATTTTATTTTTTTTAAAGGTCTTGATATGACACGGGTGTCTTAATTTGGCTTATTATGGCTCAATGTATTGCAATAAACATTGAGCAATTGCTCCTGCGTGTTCATCGGTGTAAATGTAGCTAAAAAAAATTCATTCGACAAGAATTAGAAAAATAGCTATTTACTTATTTTATTTTTTTAAAGGTTTTAAAAAGATATAGGTGTCTTTATTTTGCTTTTTTGGCTCAATGTATTGCACTTGACATTGAGCAATTGCTCCTGCGTGTTCATCGGTGTAAATGTAGCTAAAAAAAATTCATTCGACAAGAATAAGAAAAATAGCTATTTACTTATTTTATTTTTTTTAAAGGTCTTAAAAAGATATAGGTGTCTTAATTTTGCTTATTTAGGCTCACTGTATTGTACTCAACATTGGCCACTTGTAACTGTAAATTGTACTGTACTGTACACTAGTACTGTAAATGTAGCTACAAAAAATTCATTCGACAAGAATACGAAAAATAGCTATATAATTATTTTATTTTTTTTAAAGGTTTTGATATGATATAGGTGTCTTAATTTTGCTTATTTTGGCTCAATGTATTGCACTTAACATTGAGCAATTGTTCCTGCGTGTTCATCGGTGTAAATGTAGCTAAAAAAAATTCATTCGACAAGAATAAGAAAAATAGCTATTTACTTATTTTATTTTTTTTAAAGGTTTTAGAAAGATATAGGTGTCTTAATTTTGCTTATTTTGGCTCAATGTATTGTACTTAACATTGACCAATTGTATGTGCGTGTTCATCGGTGTAAATGTAGCTAAAAAAAATTCATTCGACAAGAATAAGAAAAATAGCTATTTACTTATTTTATTTTTCAAAAGGTCTTGATATGACGAGGGTGTCTTAATTTTGCTTACTTTGGCTCACTGTATTGTATTTAACATTGAGCAATTGCTCCTGCGTGTTCATCGGTGTAAATGTAGCTAAAAAAAATTCATACGACAAGAATTAGAAAAATAGCTTTTGACTTATTTTATTTTTTTTAAAGGTTTTAGAAAGATATAGGTGTCTTAATTTTGCTTATTTTGGCTCAATGTATTGTACTTAACATTGAGAAATTGTTCCTGCGTGTTCATCGGTGTAAATGTAGCTAAAAAAAAATTCATTCGACAAGAATAAGAAAAATAGCTATTTACTTATTTTATTTTTTTTAAAGGTTTTAGAAAGATATAGGTGTCTTAATTTTGCTCCTTTTGGCTCAATGTATTGTAATTAACATTGAGCAATTGTTCCTGCGTGTTCATCAGTGTAAATGTAGCTAAAAAAAATTCATTCGACAAGAATAAGAAAAATAGCTATTTACTTATTTTATTTTTTTAAAGGTTTTAAAAAGATATAAGTGTCTTAATTTTGCTTATTTTGGCTCATTGTATTGTACTTGACATTAAGCAATTGCTCCTGCGTGTTCATCGGTTTAAATGTTGCTAAAAAAAATTCACTCGACAAGAATAAAAAAAATAGCTATTTACTTATTTTATTTTTTTTAAAGGTCTTGATATGATAAGGGTGTCTTAGTTTTGCTTATTTTGGCTCACTGTATTGTACTAAACATTGAACAATTGCTTCTGCGTGTTCATGGGTGTAAATGTAGCTAAAAAAAATTCATTCGACAAGAATAAGAAAAATAGCTATTTACTTATTTTATTTTTTTTAAAGGTTTTAAAAAGATATAGGTGTCTTAATTTTGCTTTTTTTGGCTCAATGTATTGCACTTGACATTGAGCAATTGCTCCTGCGTGTTCGTTGGTGTAAATGTAGCTAAAAAAAATTCATTCGACAAGAATAAGAAAAATAGCTATTTACTTATTTTATTTTTTTAAAGGTCTTAAAAAGATATAGGTGTCTTAATTTTGCTTATTTAGGCTCACTGTATTGTACTTAACATCGGCCACTTGCTCCTGCGTGTTCAGCGGTGTAAATGTAGCTACAAAAAATTCATTCGACAAGAATACGAAAAATAGCTATATACATATTTTATTTTTTTTAAAGGTCTTGATATGACACGGGTGTCTTAAATTGGCTTATTTTGGCTCATTGTATTGAAATTAACATTGAGCAATTGCTCCTGCGTGCTCATCGGTTTAAATGTTGCTAAAAAAAATTCATTCGACAAGAATAAAAAAATAGCTATTTACTTATTTTATTTTTTTAAGGTCTTGATATGATAAGGGTGTCTTAATTTTGCTTATTTTGGCTCATTGTATTGAAATTAACATTGAGCAATAGCTCCTGCGTGTTCATCGGTGTAAATGTAGCTACAAAAAATTCATTCGACAAGAATAAGAAAAATAGCTATTTACTTATTTTATTTTTTTTAAAGGTTTTAGAAAGATATAGGTGTCTTAATTTTGCTTATTTTGGCTCAATGTATTGCACTCAACATTGAGCCATTGTTCCTGCGTGTTCATCGGTGTAAATGTAGCTAAAAAAAATTCATTCGACAAGAATAAGAAAAATAGCTATTTACTTATTTTATTTTTTTTAAAGGTTTTAGAAAGATATAGGTGTCTTAATTTTGCTTATTTTGGCTCAATGTATTGTACTAAACATTGAGCAATTGTTTGTGCGTGTTCATCGGTGTAAATGTAGCTAAAAAAAATTCATTCGACAAGAATAAGAAAAATAGCTATTTACTTATTTTATTTTTCAAAAGGTCTTGATATGACAAGGGTGTCTTAGTTTTGCTTATTTAGGCTCACTGTATTGTACTTAATATTGGCCACTTGCTCCTGCGTGTTCATCGGTGTAAATGTAGCTACTAAAAATTCAATCGATAAGAATACGAAAAATAGCTATTTACTTATTTTTTTTTTTTTAAAGGTCTTGATATGACACGGGTGCCTTAATTTGGCTTGTTTTGGCTCAATGTATTGTAATTAACATTGAACAATTGTTCCTGCGTGTTCATTAGTGTAAATGTAGCTAAAAAAAATTCATTCGACAAGAATAAAAAAAATAGCTATTTACTTATTTTATTTTTTTTTAAAGGTCTTGATATGACACGGGTGTCTTAATTTGGCTTATTATGGCTCAATGTATTGCAATAAACATTGAGCAATTGCTCCTGCGTGTTCATCGGTGTAAATGTAGCTAAAAAAAATTCATTCGACAAGAATTAGAAAAATAGCTATTTACTTATTTTATTTTTTTAAAGGTTTTAAAAAGATATAGGTGTCTTTATTTTGCTTTTTTGGCTCAATGTATTGCACTTGACATTGAGCAATTGCTCCTGCGTGTTCATCGGTGTAAATGTAGCTAAAAAAAATTCATTCGACAAGAATAAGAAAAATAGCTATTTACTTATTTTATTTTTTTTAAAGGTCTTAAAAAGATATAGGTGTCTTAATTTTGCTTATTTAGGCTCACTGTATTGTACTCAACATTGGCCACTTGTAACTGTAAATTGTACTGTACTGTACACTAGTACTGTAAATGTAGCTACAAAAAATTCATTCGACAAGAATACGAAAAATAGCTATATAATTATTTTATTTTTTTTAAAGGTTTTGATATGATATAGGTGTCTTAATTTTGCTTATTTTGGCTCAATGTATTGCACTTAACATTGAGCAATTGTTCCTGCGTGTTCATCGGTGTAAATGTAGCTAAAAAAAATTCATTCGACAAGAATAAGAAAAATAGCTATTTACTTATTTTATTTTTTTTAAAGGTTTTAGAAAGATATAGGTGTCTTAGTTTTGCTTATTTTGGCTCAATGTATTGTACTAAACATTGAGCAATTGTTTGTGCGTGTTCATCGGTGTAAATGTAGCTAAAAAAAATTCATTCGACAAGAATAAGAAAAATAGCTATTTACTTATTTTATTTTTCAAAAGGTCTTGATATGACAAGGGTGTCTTAGTTTTGCTTATTTAGGCTCACTGTATTGTACTTAATATTGGCCACTTGCTCCTGCGTGTTCATCGGTGTAAATGTAGCTACTAAAAATTCAATCGATAAGAATACGAAAAATAGCTATTTACTTATTTTTTTTTTTTTAAAGGTCTTGATATGACACGGGTGCCTTAATTTGGCTTGTTTTGGCTCAATGTATTGTAATTAACATTGAACAATTGTTCCTGCGTGTTCATTAGTGTAAATGTAGCTAAAAAAAAATTCATTCGACAAGAATAAAAAAAATAGCTATTTACTTATTTTATTTTTTTTAAAGGTCTTGATATGACACGGGTGTCTTAATTTGGCTTATTATGGCTCAATGTATTGCAATAAACATTGAGCAATTGCTCCTGCGTGTTCATCGGTGTAAATGTAGCTAAAAAAAATTCATTCGACAAGAATTAGAAAAATAGCTATTTACTTATTTTATTTTTTTAAAGGTTTTAAAAAGATATAGGTGTCTTTATTTTGCTTTTTTGGCTCAATGTATTGCACTTGACATTGAGCAATTGCTCCTGCGTGTTCATCGGTGTAAATGTAGCTAAAAAAAATTCATTCGACAAGAATAAGAAAAATAGCTATTTACTTATTTTATTTTTTTTAAAGGTCTTAAAAAGATATAGGTGTCTTAATTTTGCTTATTTAGGCTCACTGTATTGTACTCAACATTGGCCACTTGTAACTGTAAATTGTACTGTACTGTACACTAGTACTGTAAATGTAGCTACAAAAAATTCATTCGACAAGAATACGAAAAATAGCTATATAATTATTTTATTTTTTTTAAAGGTTTTGATATGATATAGGTGTCTTAATTTTGCTTATTTTGGCTCAATGTATTGCACTTAACATTGAGCAATTGTTCCTGCGTGTTCATCGGTGTAAATGTAGCTAAAAAAAATTCATTCGACAAGAATAAGAAAAATAGCTATTTACTTATTTTATTTTTTTTAAAGGTTTTAGAAAGATATAGGTGTCTTAATTTTGCTTATTTTGGCTCAATGTATTGTACTTAACATTGACCAATTGTATGTGCGTGTTCATCGGTGTAAATGTAGCTAAAAAAAATTCATTCGACAAGAATAAGAAAAATAGCTATTTACTTATTTTATTTTTCAAAAGGTCTTGATATGACGAGGGTGTCTTAATTTTGCTTACTTTGGCTCACTGTATTGTATTTAACATTGAGCAATTGCTCCTGCGTGTTCATCGGTGTAAATGTAGCTAAAAAAAATTCATACGACAAGAATTAGAAAAATAGCTATTTACTTATTTTATTTTTTTTAAAGGTTTTAAAAAGATATAGGTGTCTTAATTTTGCTTATTTTGGCTCAATGTATTGTACTCAACATTGTGCAATTGTTTGTGCGTGTTCATCGGTGTAAATGTAGCTAAAAAAAATTCATTCGACAAGAATAAGAAAAATAGCTATTTACTTATTTTATTTTTTTTAAAGGTCTTGATATGATAAGGGTGTCTTAATTTTGCTTATTTTGGCTCACTGTATTGTACTTAACATTGAGCTATTGCTCCTGCGTGTTCATCGGTGTAAATGTAGCTAAAAAAAATTCATTCGACAAGAATAAGAAAAATAGCTATTTACATATTTTATTTTTTTTAAAGGTTTTAAAAAGATATAGGTGTCTTAATTTTACTTATTTTGGCTCAATGTATTGTACTTAACATTGACCAATTGTATGTGCGTGTTCATCGGTGTAAATGTAGCTAAAAAAAATTCATTCGACAAGAATAAGAAAAATAGCTATTTACTTATTTTATTTTTCAAAAGGTCTTGATATGACGAGGGTGTCTTAATTTTGCTTACTTTGGCTCACTGTATTGTATTTAACATTGAGCAATTGCTCCTGCGTGTTCATCGGTGTAAATGTAGCTAAAAAAAATTCATTCGACAAGAATACGAAAAATAGCTATTTACTTATTTTATTTTTCAAAAGGTCTTGATATGACAAGGGTGTCTTAGTTTTGCTTATTTAGGCTCACTGTATTGTACTTAATATTGGCCACTTGCTCCTGCGTGTTCATCGGTGTAAATGTAGCTACTAAAAATTCAATCGATAAGAATACGAAAAATAGCTATTTACTTATTTTTTTTTTTTTAAAGGTCTTGATATGACACGGGTGCCTTAATTTGGCTTGTTTTGGCTCAATGTATTGTAATTAACATTGAACAATTGTTCCTGCGTATTCATTAGTGTAAATGTAGCTAAAAAAAATTCATTCGACAAGAATAAAAAAAATAGCTATTTACTTATTTTATTTTTTTTAAAGGTCTTGATATGACACGGGTGTCTTAATTTGGCTTATTATGGCTCAATGTATTGCAATTAACATTGAGCAATTGCTCCTGCGTGTTCATCGGTGTAAATGTAGCTAAAAAAAATTCATTCGACAAGAATTAGAAAAATAGCTATTTACTTATTTTATTTTTTTAAAGGTTTTAAAAAGATATAGGTGTCTTTATTTTGCTTTTTTGGCTCAATGTATTGCACTTGACATTGAGCAATTGCTCCTGCGTGTTCATCGGTGTAAATGTAGCTAAAAAAAATTCATTCGACAAGAATAAGAAAAATAGCTATTTACTTATTTTATTTTTTTTAAAGGTCTTAAAAAGATATAGGTGTCTTAATTTTGCTTATTTAGGCTCACTGTATTGTACTCAACATTGGCCACTTGTAACTGTAAATTGTACTGTACTGTACACTTGTACTGTAAATGTAGCTACAAAAAATTCATTCGACAAGAATAAAAAAAATAGCTATTTACTTATTTTATTTTTTTAAAGGTCTTGATATGATAAGGGTGTCTTAATTTTGCTTATTTTGGCTCATTGTATTGAAATTAACATTGAGCAATTGCTCTTGCGTGTTCATCGGTGTAAATGTAGCTACAAAAAATTCATTCGACAAGAATAAGAAAAATAGCAATTTACTTATTTTATTTTTTTAAGGGTCTTGATATGATAAGGGTGTCTTAATTTTGCTTATTTTGGCTCATTGTATTGTACTTAACATTAAGCAATTGCTCGTGCGTGTTCATCGGTGTAAATGTAGCTAAAAAAAATTCATTCGACAAGAATAAGAAAAATAGCTATTTACTTATTTTATTTTTTTTAAAGGTCTTAAAAATATATTGGTGTCTTAGTTTTGCTTACTTAGGCTCACTGTATTGTACTCAACATTGGCCACTTGCTCGTGCGTGTTCATCGGTGTAAATGTAGCTACAAAAAATTCAATCGACAAGAATACGAAAAATAGCTATTTACTTATTTTATTTTTTTTAAAGGTCTTGATATGACACGGGTGTCTTAATTTGGCTTGTTTTGGCTCAATGTATTGTAATTAACATTGAGCAATTGTTCCTGCGTGTTCATCAGTGTAAATGTAGCTAAAAAAAATTCATTCGACAAGAATAAGAAAAATAGCTATTTACTTATTTTATTTTTTTAAAGGTTTTAAAAAGATAAAGGTGTCTTAATTTTGCTTATTTTGGCTCATTGTATTGTACTTGACATTAAGCAATTGCTCCTGCGTGTTCATCGGTTTAAATGTTGCTAAAAAAAATTCATTCGACAAGAATAAAAAAAATAGCTATTTACTTATTTTATTTTTTTAAAGGTTTTAAAAAGATAAAGGTGTCTTAATTTTGCTTATTTTGGCTCATTGTATTGTACTTAACATTGAACAATTGCTTCTGCGTGTTCATCGGTGTAAATGTAGCTAAAAAAATTCATTCGACAAGAATAAGAAAAATAGCTATTTACTTATTTTTTTTTTTTTAAAGGTCTTAAAAAGATATAGGTGTCTTAAGTTTGCTTATTTAGGCTTACTGTATTGTACTTAACATTGGCCACTTGCTCCTGCGTGTTCATCGGTGTAAATGTAGCTACAAAAATTCATTCGACAAGAATACGATAAATAGCTATATACTTATTTTTTTTTTAAAGGTCTTGATATGACATGGGTGTCTTAAATTGGCTTATTTTGGCTCACTGTATTGTAGTTAACATTGAGCAATTGCTCCTGCGTGTTCATCGGTTTAAATGTTGCTAAAAAAAATTCATTCGACAAGAATAAAAAAAATAGCTATTTACTTATTTTATTTTTTTAAAGGTCTTGATATGATAAGGGTGTCTTAATTTTGCTTATTTTGGCTCACTGTATTGTACTTAACATTAAGCAATTGCTCCTGCGTGTTCATCGGTGTAAATGTAGCTAAAAAAAATTCATTCGACAAGAATAAGAAAAATAGCTATTTACTTATTTTATTTTTTTTAAAGGTCTTAAAAAGATATAGGTGTCTTAATTTTGCTTATTTAGGCTCATTGTATTGTACTTGACATTGAGCAATTGCTCCTGCGTGTTCATCGGTTTAAATGTTGCTAAAAAAAATTCATTCGACAAGAATAAAAAAAATAGCTATTTACTTATTTTATTTTTTTTAAAGGTCTTGATATGACACGGGTGTCTTAATTTGGCTTATTATGGCTCATAGTATTGTAATTAACATTGAGCAATTGCTCCTGCGTGTTCATCGGTGTAAATGTAGCTAAAAAAAATTCATTCGACAAGAATTAGAAAAATAGCTATTTACTTATTTTATTTTTCAAAAGGTCTTGATATGACAAGGGTGTCTTAATTTTGCTTACTTTGGCTCATTGTATTGTATTTAACATTAAGCAATTGCTCCTGCGTGTTCATCGGTGTAAATGTAGCTACAAAAAATTCATTCGACAAGAATACGAAAAATAGCTATATACTTATTTTTTTTTTTAAAGGTCTTGATATGACACGGGTGTCTTAAATTGGCTTATTTTGGCTCACTGTATTGTAGTTAACATTGAGCAATTGCTCTTGCGTGTTCATCGGTTTAAATGTTGCTAAAAAAAATTCATTCGACAAGAATAAAAAAAATAGCTATTTACTTATTTTATTTTTTTAAAGGTCTTGATATGATAAGGGTGTCTTAATTTTGCTTATTTTGGCTCACTGTATTGTACTTAACATTAAGCAATTGCTCCTGCGTGTTCATCGGTGTAAATGTAGCTAAAAAAATTCATTCGACAAGAATAAGAAAAATAGCTATTTACTTATTTTATTTTTTTTAAAGGTCTTAAAAAGATATAGGTGTCTTAATTTTGCTTATTTAGGCTCATTGTATTGTACTTGACATTGAGCAATTGCTCCTGCGTGTTCATCGGTTTAAATGTTGCTAAAAAAAATTCATTCGACAAGAATAAAAAAAATAGCTATTTACTTATTTTATTTTTTTTTAAGGTCTTGATATGACACGGGTGTCTTAATTTGGCTTATTATGGCTCATTGTATTGTAATTAACATTGAGCAATTGCTCCTGCGTGTTCATCGGTGTAAATGTAGCTAAAAAAAATTCATTCGACAAGAATTAGAAAAATAGCTATTTACTTATTTTATTTTTTTAAAGGTTTTAAAAAGATATAGGTGTCTTAATTTTGCTTATTTTGGCTCAATGTATTGTACTCAACATTGAGCAATTGTTCCTGCGTGTTCATCGGTGTAAATGTAGCTAGAAAAAATTCATTCGACAAGAATAAGAAAAATAGCTATTTACTTATTTTATTTTTTTAAAGGTTTTAAAAAGATAAAGGTGTCTTAATTTTGCTTATTTTGGCTCATTGTATTGTACTTGACATTAAGCAATTGCTCCTGCGTGTTCATCGGTTTAAATGTTGCTAAAAAAAATTCATTCGACAAGAATAAAAAAAATAGCTATTTACTTATTTTATTTTTTTTAAAGGTCTTGATATGATAAGGGTGTCTTAATTTTGCTTATTTTGGCTCATTGTATTGTACTTAACATTGAACAATTGCTTCTGCGTGTTCATCGGTGTAAATGTAGCTAAAAAAATTCATTCGACAAGAATAAGAAAAATAGCTATTTACTTATTTTTTTTTTTTTAAAGGTCTTAAAAAGATATAGGTGTCTTAAGTTTGCTTATTTAGGCTTACTGTATTGTACTTAACATTGGCCACTTGCTCCTGCGTGTTCATCGGTGTAAATGTAGCTACAAAAATTCATTCGACAAGAATACGATAAATAGCTATATACTTATTTTTTTTTTAAAGGTCTTGATATGACATGGGTGTCTTAAATTGGCTTATTTTGGCTCACTGTATTGTAGTTAACATTGAGCAATTGCTCCTGCGTGTTCATCGGTTTAAATGTTGCTAAAAAAAATTCATTCGACAAGAATTAAAAAAATAGCTATTTACTTATTTTATTTTTTTAAAGGTCTTGATATGATAAGGGTGTCTTAATTTTGCTTATTTTGGCTCACTGTATTGTACTTAACATTAAGCAATTGCTCCTGCGTGTTCATCGGTGTAAATGTAGCTAAAAAAAATTCATTCGACAAGAATAAGAAAAATAGCTATTTACTTATTTTATTTTTTTTAAAGGTCTTAAAAAGATATAGGTGTCTTAATTTTGCTTATTTAGGCTCATTGTATTGTACTTGACATTGAGCAATTGCTCCTGCGTGTTCATCGGTTTAAATGTTGCTAAAAAAAATTCATTCGACAAGAATAAAAAAAATAGCTATTTACTTATTTTATTTTTTTTAAAGGTCTTGATATGACACGGGTGTCTTAATTTGGCTTATTATGGCTCATAGTATTGTAATTAACATTGAGCAATTGCTCCTGCGTGTTCATCGGTGTAAATGTAGCTAAAAAAAATTCATTCGACAAGAATAAGAAAAATAGCTATTTACTTATTTTATTTTTCAAAAGGTCTTGATATGACAAGGGTGTCTTAATTTTGCTTACTTTGGCTCATTGTATTGTATTTAACATTAAGCAATTGCTCCTGCGTGTTCATCGGTGTAAATGTAGCTACAAAAAATTCATTCGACAAGAATACGAAAAATAGCTATATACTTATTTTTTTTTTTAAAGGTCTTGATATGACACGGGTGTCTTAAATTGGCTTATTTTGGCTCACTGTATTGTAGTTAACATTGAGCAATTGCTCTTGCGTGTTCATCGGTTTAAATGTTGCTAAAAAAAATTCATTCGACAAGAATAAAAAAAATAGCTATTCACTTATTTTATTTTTTTAAAGGTCTTGATATGATAAGGGTGTCTTAATTTTGCTTATTTTGGCTCACTGTATTGTACTTAACATTAAGCAATTGCTCCTGCGTGTTCATCGGTGTAAATGTAGCTAAAAAAATTCATTCGACAAGAATAAGAAAAATAGCTATTTACTTATTTTATTTTTTTTAAAGGTCTTAAAAAGATATAAGTGTCTTAATTTTGCTTATTTAGGCTCATTGTATTGTACTTGACATTGAGCAATTGCTCCTGCGTGTTCATCGGTTTAAATGTTGCTAAAAAAAATTCATTCGACAAGAATAAAAAAAATAGCTATTTACTTATTTTATTTTTTTTTAAGGTCTTGATATGACACGGGTGTCTTAATTTGGCTTATTATGGCTCATTGTATTGTAATTAACATTGAGCAATTGCTCCTGCGTGTTCATCGGTGTAAATGTAGCTAAAAAAAATTCATTCGACAAGAATTAGAAAAATAGCTATTTACTTATTTTATTTTTTTAAAGGTTTTAAAAAGATATAGGTGTCTTAATTTTGCTTATTTTGGCTCAATGTATTGTACTCAACATTGAGCAATTGTTCCTGCGTGTTCATCGGTGTAAATGTAGCTAGAAAAAATTCATTCGACAAGAATACGAAAAATAGCTATATACTTATTTTATTTTTTTTTAAGGTCTTGATATGACACGGGTGTCTTAAATTGGCTTATTTTGGCTCATTGTATTGTAATTAACATTGAGCAATTGCTCCTGCGTGTTCATCGGTTTAAATGTTGCTAAAAAAAATTCATTCGAAAAGAATAAAAAAAATAGCTATTTACTTATTTTATTTTTTAAAGGTCTTGATATGATAAGGGTGTCTTAATTTTGCTTGTTTTGGCTCATTGTATTGAAATTAACATTGAGCAATTGCTATTGCGTGTTCATCGGTGTAAATGTAGCTACAAAAAATTCATTCGACAAGAATAAGAAAAATAGCTATTGACTTATTTTATTTTTTTTAAAGGTTTTAGAAAGATATAGGTGTCTTAATTTTGCTTATTTTGGCTCAATGTATTGTACTTAACATTGAGCAATTGTTCCTGCGTGTTCATCGGTGTAAATGTAGCTAAAAAAAAATTCATTCGACAAGAATAAGAAAAATAGCTATTTACTTATTTTATTTTTTTTAAAGGTTTTAGAAAGATATAGGTGTCTTAATTTTGCTCCTTTTGGCTCAATGTATTGTAATTAACATTGAGCAATTGTTCCTGCGTGTTCATCAGTGTAAATGTAGCTAAAAAAAATTCATTCGACAAGAATAAGAAAAATAGCTATTTACTTATTTTATTTTTTTAAAGGTTTTAAAAAGATATAAGTGTCTTAATTTTGCTTATTTTGGCTCATTGTATTGTACTTGACATTAAGCAATTGCTCCTGCGTGTTCATCTGTTTAAATGTTGCTAAAAAAAATTCACTCGACAAGAATAAAAAAAATAGCTATTTACTTATTTTATTTTTTTTAAAGGTCTTGATATGATAAGGGTTTCTTAATTTTGCTTATTTTGGCTCACTGTATTGTACTAAACATTGAACAATTGCTTCTGCGTGTTCATGGGTGTAAATGTAGCTAAAAAAAATTCATTCGACAAGAATAAGAAAAATAGCTATTTACTTATTTTATTTTTTTTAAAGGTCTTGATATGATAAAGGTGTCTTTATTTTGCTTATTTTGGCTCATTGTATTGTACTTAACATTAAGCAATTGCTCCTGCTTGTTCATCGGTGTAAATGTAGCTAAAAAAAATTCATTCGACAAGAATAAGAAAAATAGCTATTTACTTATTTTATTTTTTTAAAGGTTTTAAAAAGATATAGGTGTCTTAATTTTGCTTTTTTTGGCTCAATGTATTGCACTTGACATTGAGCAATTGCTCCTGCGTGTTCATTGGTGTAAATGTAGCTAAAAAAAATTCATTCGACAAGAATAAGAAAAATAGCTATTTACTTATTTTATTTTTTTAAAGGTCTTAAAAAGATATAGGTGTCTTAATTTTGCTTATTTAGGCTCACTGTATTGTACTTAACATCGGCCACTTGCTCCTGCGTGTTCAGCGGTGTAAATGTAGCTACAAAAAATTCATTCGACAAGAATACGAAAAATAGCTATATACATATTTTATTTTTTTTAAAGGTCTTGATATGACACGGGTGTCTTAAATTGGCTTATTTTGGCTCATTGTATTGTAATTAACATTGAGCAATTGCTCCTGCGTGTTCATCGGTTTAAATGTTGCTAAAAAAAATTCATTCGACAAGAATAAAAAAATAGCTATTTACTTATTTTATTTTTTTAAGGTCTTGATATGATAAGGGTGTCTTAATTTTGCTTATTTTGGCTCATTGTATTGAAATTAACATTGAGCAATAGCTCCTGCGTGTTCATCGGTGTAAATGTAGCTACAAAAAATTCATTCGACAAGAATAAGAAAAATAGCTATTTACTTATTTTATTTTTTTTAAAGGTTTTAGAAAGATATAGGTGTCTTAATTTTGCTTATTTTGGCTCAATGTATTGCACTCAACATTGAGCCATTGTTCCTGCGTGTTCATCGGTGTAAATGTAGCTAAAAAAAATTCATTCGACAAGAATAAGAAAAATAGCTATTTACTTATTTTATTTTTTTTAAAGGTTTTAGAAAGATATAGGTGTCTTAATTTTGCTTATTTTGGCTCAATGTATTGTACTAAACATTGAGCAATTGTTTGTGCGTGTTCATCGGTGTAAATGTAGCTAAAAAAAATTCATTCGACAAGAATAAGAAAAATAGCTATTTACTTATTTTATTTTTCAAAAGGTCTTGATATGACAAGGGTGTCTTAGTTTTGCTTATTTAGGCTCACTGTATTGTACTTAATATTGGCCACTTGCTCCTGCGTGTTCATCGGTGTAAATGTAGCTACTAAAAATTCAATCGATAAGAATACGAAAAATAGCTATTTACTTATTTTTTTTTTTTTAAAGGTCTTGATATGACACGGGTGCCTTAATTTGGCTTGTTTTGGCTCAATGTATTGTAATTAACATTGAACAATTGTTCCTGCGTGTTCATTAGTGTAAATGTAGCTAAAAAAAATTCATTCGACAAGAATAAAAAAAATAGCTATTTACTTATTTTATTTTTTTTAAAGGTCTTGATATGACACGGGTGTCTTAATTTGGCTTATTATGGCTCAATGTATTGCAATAAACATTGAGCAATTGCTCCTGCGTGTTCATCGGTGTAAATGTAGCTAAAAAAAATTCATTCGACAAGAATTAGAAAAATAGCTATTTACTTATTTTATTTTTTTAAAGGTTTTAAAAAGATATAGGTGTCTTTATTTTGCTTTTTTGGCTCAATGTATTGCACTTGACATTGAGCAATTGCTCCTGCGTGTTCATCGGTGTAAATGTAGCTAAAAAAAATTCATTCGACAAGAATAAGAAAAATAGCTATTTACTTATTTTATTTTTTTTAAAGGTCTTAAAAAGATATAGGTGTCTTAATTTTGCTTATTTAGGCTCACTGTATTGTACTCAACATTGGCCACTTGTAACTGTAAATTGTACTGTACTGTACACTTGTACTGTAAATGTAGCTACAAAAAATTCATTCGACAAGAATACGAAAAATAGCTATATAATTATTTTATTTTTTTTAAAGGTTTTGATATGATATAGGTGTCTTAATTTTGCTTATTTTGGCTCAATGTATTGCACTTAACATTGAGCAATTGTTCCTGCGTGTTCATCGGTGTAAATGTAGCTAAAAAAAATTCATTCGACAAGAATAAGAAAAATAGCTATTTACTTATTTTATTTTTTTTAAAGGTTTTAGAAAGATATAGGTGTCTTAATTTTGCTTATTTTGGCTCAATGTATTGTACTTAACATTGACCAATTGTATGTGCGTGTTCATCGGTGTAAATGTAGCTAAAAAAAATTCATTCGACAAGAATAAGAAAAATAGCTATTTACTTATTTTATTTTTCAAAAGGTCTTGATATGACGAGGGTGTCTTAATTTTGCTTACTTTGGCTCACTGTATTGTATTTAACATTGAGCAATTGCTCCTGCGTGTTCATCGGTGTAAATGTAGCTAAAAAAAATTCATACGACAAGAATTAGAAAAATAGCTATTTACTTATTTTATTTTTTTTAAAGGTTTTAAAAAGATCTAGGTGTCTTAATTTTGCTTATTTTGGCTCAATGTATTGTACTCAACATTGAGCAATTGTTTGTGCGTGTTCATCGGTGTAAATGTAGCTAAAAAAAATTCATTCGACAAGAATAAGAAAAATAGCTATTTACTTATTTTATTTTTTTTAAAGGTCTTGATATGATAAGGGTGTCTTAATTTTGCTTATTTTGGCTCACTGTATTGTACTTAACATTGAGCTATTGCTCCTGCGTGTTCATCGGTGTAAATGTAGCTAAAAAAAATTCATTCGACAAGAATAAGAAAAATAGCTATTTACATATTTTATTTTTTTTAAAGGTTTTAAAAGAGATAGGTGTCTTAATTTTACTTATTTTGGCTCAATGTATTGTACTTAACATTGACCAATTGTATGTGCGTGTTCATCGGTGTAAATGTAGCTAAAAAAAATTCATTCGACAAGAATAAGAAAAATAGCTATTTACTTATTTTATTTTTTTTAAAGGTTTTAGAAAGATATAGGTGTCTTAATTTTGCTTATTTTGGCTCAATGTATTGTACTTAACATTGACCAATTGTATGTGCGTGTTCATCGGTGTAAATGTAGCTAAAAAAAATTCATTCGACAAGAATAAGAAAAATAGCTATTTACTTATTTTATTTTTCAAAAGGTCTTGATATGACGAGGGTGTCTTAATTTTGCTTACTTTGGCTCACTGTATTGTATTTAACATTGAGCAATTGCTCCTGCGTGTTCATCGGTGTAAATGTAGCTAAAAAAAATTCATACGACAAGAATTAGAAAAATAGCTATTTACTTATTTTATTTTTTTTAAAGGTTTTAAAAAGATCTAGGTGTCTTAATTTTGCTTATTTTGGCTCAATGTATTGTACTCAACATTGAGCAATTGTTTGTGCGTGTTCATCGGTGTAAATGTAGCTAAAAAAAATTCATTCGACAAGAATAAGAAAAATAGCTATTTACTTATTTTATTTTTTTTAAAGGTCTTGATATGATAAGGGTGTCTTAATTTTGCTTATTTTGGCTCACTGTATTGTACTTAACATTGAGCTATTGCTCCTGCGTGTTCATCGGTGTAAATGTAGCTAAAAAAAATTCATTCGACAAGAATAAGAAAAATAGCTATTTACATATTTTATTTTTTTTAAAGGTTTTAAAAGAGATAGGTGTCTTAATTTTACTTATTTTGGCTCAATGTATTGTACTTAACATTGACCAATTGTATGTGCGTGTTCATCGGTGTAAATGTAGCTAAAAAAAATTCATTCGACAAGAATAAGAAAAATAGCTATTTACTTATTTTATTTTTCAAAAGGTCTTGATATGACGAGGGTGTCTTAATTTTGCTTACTTTGGCTCACTGTATTGTATTTAACATTGAGCAATTGCTCCTGCGTGTTCATCGGTGTAAATGTAGCTAAAAAAAATTCATTCGACAAGAATACGAAAAATAGCTATATACTTATTTTATTTTTTTTTAAGGTCTTGATATGACACGGGTGTCTTAATTTGGCTTATTTTGGCTCATTGTATTAAAATTAACATTAAGCAATTGTTCCTGCGTGTTCATCGGTGTAAATGTAGCTAAAAAAAATTCATTCGACAAGAATAAGAAAAATAGCTATTTACTCATTTTATTTTTTTAAAGGTTTTAAAAAGATAAAGGTGTCTAAATTTTGCTTTTTTTGGCTCAATGTATTGCACTGAACATTTAGCAATTGTTCCTGCTTGTTCATCGGTGTAAATGTAGCTAAAAAAAATTCATTCGACAAGAATAAGAAAAATAGCTATTTACTTATTTTATTTTTTTTAAGGGTCTTAAAAAGATATAGGTGTCTTAATTTTGCTTATATAGGCTCACTGTATTGTACTTAACATTGGACACTTGCTCCTGCGTGTTCATCGGTGTAAGTGTAGCTACAAAAAATTCATTCGACAAGAATACGAAAAATAGCTATATACTTATTTTTTTTTTTTTAAAGGTCTTGAGATGACACGGGTGTCTTAAATTGGCTTATTTTGGCTCATTGTATTGTACTTGACATTGAGCAATTGCTCCTGCGTGTTCATCGGTTTAAATGTTGCTAAAAAAAATTCATTCGACAAGAATAAAAAAAATAGCTATTTACTTATTTTATTTTTTTTAAAGGTCTTGATATGACACGGGTGTCTTAATTTGGCTTATTATGGCTCATTGTATTGTAATTAACATTGAGCAATTGCTCCTGCGTGTTCATCGGTGTAAATGTAGCTAAAAAAAATTCATTCGACAAGAATTAGAAAAATAGCTATTTACTTATTTTATTTTTTTAAAGGTTTTAAAAAGATATAGGTGTCTTAATTTTGCTTATTTTGGCTCAATGTATTGTACTTAACATTGAGCAATTGTTCCTGCGTGTTCATCGGTGTAAATGTAGCTAGAAAAAATTCATTTGACAAGAATAAGAAAAATAGCTATTTACTTATTTTATTTTTTTTAAAGGTGTTAAAAAGATATAGGTGTCTTAATTTTGCTTATTTAGGCTCACTGTATTGTACTTAACATCGGCCACTTGCTCCTGCGTGTTCATCGGTGTAAATGTAGCTACAAAAAATTCATTCGACAAGAATACGAAAAATAGCTATATACTTATTTTATTTTTTTTAAAGGTCTTGATATGACACGGGTGTCTTAAATTGGCTTATTTTGGCTCATTGTATTGTAATTAACATTGAGCAATTGCTCCTGCGTGTTCATCGGTTTAAATGTTGCTAAAAAAAATTCATTCGAAAAGAATAAAAAAAATAGCTATTTACTTATTTTATTTTTTAAAGGTCTTGATATGATAAGGGTGTCTTAATTTTGCTTGTTTTGGCTCATTGTATTGAAATTAACATTGAGCAATTGCTATTGCGTGTTCATCGGTGTAAATGTAGCTACAAAAAATTCATTCGACAAGAATAAGAAAAATAGCTATTGACTTATTTTATTTTTTTTAAAGGTTTTAGAAAGATAAAGGTGTCTTAATTTTGCTTATTTTGGCTCAATGTATTGTACTTAACATTGAGCAATTGTTCCTGCGTGTTCATCGGTGTAAATGTAGCTAAAAAAAAATTCATTCGACAAGAATAAGAAAAATAGCTATTTACTTATTTTATTTTTTTTAAAGGTTTTAGAAAGATATAGGTGTCTTAATTTTGCTCCTTTTGGCTCAATGTATTGTAATTAACATTGAGCAATTGTTCCTGCGTGTTCATCAGTGTAAATGTAGCTAAAAAAAATTCATTCGACAAGAATAAGAAAAATAGCTATTTACTTATTTTATTTTTTTAAAGGTTATAAAAAGATATAAGTGTCTTAATTTTGCTTATTTTGGCTCATTGTATTGTACTTGACATTAAGCAATTGCTCCTGCGTGTTCATCGGTTTAAATGTTGCTAAAAAAAATTCACTCGACAAGAATAAAAAAAATAGCTATTTACTTATTTTATTTTTTTTAAAGGTCTTGATATGATAAGGGTGTCTTAATTTTGCTTATTTTGGCTCACTGTATTGTACTAAACATTGAACAATTGCTTCTGCGTGTTCATGGGTGTAAATGTAGCTAAAAAAAATTCATTCGACAAGAATAAGAAAAATAGCTATTTACTTATTTTATTTTTTTTAAAGGTCTTGATATGATAAAGGTGTCTTTATTTTGCTTATTTTGGCTCATTGTATTGTACTTAACATTAAGCAATTGCTCCTGCTTGTTCATCGGTGTAAATGTAGCTAAAAAAAATTCATTCGACAAGAATAAGAAAAATAGCTATTTACTTATTTTATTTTTTTAAAGGTTTTAAAAAGATATAGGTGTCTTAATTTTGCTTTTTTTGGCTCAATGTATTGCACTTGACATTGAGCAATTGCTCCTGCGTGTTCATTGGTGTAAATGTAGCTAAAAAAAATTCATTCGACAAGAATAAGAAAAATAGCTATTTACTTATTTTATTTTTTTAAAGGTCTTAAAAAGATATAGGTGTCTTAATTTTGCTTATTTAGGCTCACTGTATTGTACTTAACATCGGCCACTTGCTCCTGCGTGTTCAGCGGTGTAAATGTAGCTACAAAAAATTCATTCGACAAGAATACGAAAAATAGCTATATACATATTTTATTTTTTTTAAAGGTCTTGATATGACACGGGTGTCTTAAATTGGCTTATTTTGGCTCATTGTATTGTAATTAACATTGAGCAATTGCTCCTGCGTGTTCATCGGTTTAAATGTTGCTAAAAAAAATTCATTCGACAAGAATAAAAAAATAGCTATTTACTTATTTTATTTTTTTAAGGTCTTGATATGATAAGGGTGTCTTAATTTTGCTTATTTTGGCTCATTGTATTGAAATTAACATTGAGCAATAGCTCCTGCGTGTTCATCGGTGTAAATGTAGCTACAAAAAATTCATTCGACAAGAATAAGAAAAATAGCTATTTACTTATTTTATTTTTTTTAAAGGTTTTAGAAAGATATAGGTGTCTTAATTTTGCTTATTTTGGCTCAATGTATTGCACTCAACATTGAGCCATTGTTCCTGCGTGTTCATCGGTGTAAATGTAGCTAAAAAAAATTCATTCGACAAGAATAAGAAAAATAGCTATTTACTTATTTTATTTTTCAAAAGGTCTTGATATGACAAGGGTGTCTTAGTTTTGCTTATTTAGGCTCACTGTATTGTACTTAATATTGGCCACTTGCTCCTGCGTGTTCATCGGTGTAAATGTAGCTACTAAAAATTCAATCGATAAGAATACGAAAAATAGCTATTTACTTATTTTTTTTTTTTTAAAGGTCTTGATATGACACGGGTGCCTTAATTTGGCTTGTTTTGGCTCAATGTATTGTAATTAACATTGAGCAATTGTTCCTGCGTGTTCATTAGTGTAAATGTAGCTAAAAAAAATTCATTCGACAAGAATAAAAAAAATAGCTATTTACTTATTTTATTTTTTTTAAAGGTCTTGATATGACACGGGTGTCTTAATTTGGCTTATTATGGCTCAATGTATTGCAATAAACATTGAGCAATTGCTCCTGCGTGTTCATCGGTGTAAATGTAGCTAAAAAAAATTCATTCGACAAGAATTAGAAAAATAGCTATTTACTTATTTTATTTTTTTAAAGGTTTTAAAAAGATATAGGTGTCTTTATTTTGCTTTTTTGGCTCAATGTATTGCACTTGACATTGAGCAATTGCTCCTGCGTGTTCATCGGTGTAAATGTAGCTAAAAAAAATTCATTCGACAAGAATAAGAAAAATAGCTATTTACTTATTTTATTTTTTTTAAAGGTCTTAAAAAGATATAGGTGTCTTAATTTTGCTTATTTAGGCTCACTGTATTGTACTCAACATTGGCCACTTGTAACTGTAAATTGTACTGTACTGTACACTTGTACTGTAAATGTAGCTACAAAAAATTCATTCGACAAGAATACGAAAAATAGCTATATAATTATTTTATTTTTTTTAAAGGTTTTGATATGATATAGGTGTCTTAATTTTGCTTATTTTGGCTCAATGTATTGCACTTAACATTGAGCAATTGTTCCTGCGTGTTCATCGGTGTAAATGTAGCTAAAAAAAATTCATTCGACAAGAATAAGAAAAATAGCTATTTACTTATTTTATTTTTTTTAAAGGTTTTAGAAAGATATAGGTGTCTTAATTTTGCTTATTTTGGCTCAATGTATTGTACTTAACATTGACCAATTGTATGTGCGTGTTCATCGGTGTAAATGTAGCTAAAAAAAATTCATTCGACAAGAATAAGAAAAATAGCTATTTACTTATTTTATTTTTCAAAAGGTCTTGATATGACGAGGGTGTCTTAATTTTGCTTATTTTGGCTCAATGTATTGCACTTAACATTGAGCAATTGTTCCTGCGTGTTCATCGGTGTAAATGTAGCTAAAAAAAATTCATTCGACAAGAATAAGAAAAATAGCTATTTACTTATTTTATTTTTTTTAAAGGTTTTAGAAAGATATAGGTGTCTTAATTTTGCTTATTTTGGCTCAATGTATTGTACTTAACATTGACCAATTGTATGTGCGTGTTCATCGGTGTAAATGTAGCTAAAAAAAATTCATACGACAAGAATTAGAAAAATAGCTATTTACTTATTTTATTTTTTTTAAAGGTTTTAAAAAGATCTAGGTGTCTTAATTTTGCTTATTTTGGCTCAATGTATTGTACTCAACATTGAGCAATTGTTTGTGCGTGTTCATCGGTGTAAATGTAGCTAAAAAAAATTCATTCGACAAGAATAAGAAAAATAGCTATTTACTTATTTTATTTTTTTTAAAGGTCTTGATATGATAAGGGTGTCTTAATTTTGCTTATTTTGGCTCACTGTATTGTACTTAACATTGAGCTATTGCTCCTGCGTGTTCATCGGTGTAAATGTAGCTAAAAAAAATTCATTCGACAAGAATAAGAAAAATAGCTATTTACATATTTTATTTTTTTTAAAGGTTTTAAAAAGATATAGGTGTCTTAATTTTACTTATTTTGGCTCAATGTATTGTACTTAACATTGACCAATTGTATGTGCGTGTTCATCGGTGTAAATGTAGCTAAAAAAAATTCATTCGACAAGAATAAGAAAAATAGCTATTTACTTATTTTATTTTTCAAAAGGTCTTGATATGACGAGGGTGTCTTAATTTTGCTTACTTTGGCTCACTGTATTGTATTTAACATTGAGCAATTGCTCCTGCGTGTTCATCGGTGTAAATGTAGCTAAAAAAAATTCATTCGACAAGAATACGAAAAATAGCTATATACTTATTTTATTTTTTTTTAAGGTCTTGATATGACACGGGTGTCTTAATTTGGCTTATTTTGGCTCATTGTATTAAAATTAACATTAAGCAATTGTTCCTGCGTGTTCATCGGTGTAAATGTAGCTAAAAAAAATTCATTCGACAAGAATAAGAAAAATAGCTATTTACTCATTTTATTTTTTTAAAGGTTTTAAAAAGATAAAGGTGTCTAAATTTTGCTTTTTTTGGCTCAATGTATTGCACTTAACATTTAGCAATTGTTCCTGCTTGTTCATCGGTGTAAATGTAGCTAAAAAAAATTCATTCGACAAGAATAAGAAAAATAGCTATTTACTTATTTTATTTTTTTTAAGGGTCTTAAAAAGATATAGGTGTCTTAATTTTGCTTATATAGGCTCACTGTATTGTACTTAACATTGGACACTTGCTCCTGCGTGTTCATCGGTGTAAGTGTAGCTACAAAAAATTCATTCGACAAGAATACGAAAAATAGCTATATACTTATTTTTTTTTTTTTAAAGGTCTTGAGATGACACGGGTGTCTTAAATTGGCTTATTTTGGCTCATTGTATTGTAACTAACATTGAGCAATTGCTCCTGCGTGTTCATCGGTTTAAATGTTGCTAAAAAAAATTCATTCGACAAGAATAAAAAAAATAGCTATTTACTTATTTTATTTTTTTAAGGGTCTTGATATGATAAGGGTGTCTTAATTTTGCTTATTTTGGCTCATTGTATTGTACTTAACATTGAGCAATTGCTCCTGCGTGTTCATCGGTGTAAATGTAGCTAAAAAAAATTCATTCGACAAGAATTAGAAAATTAGCTATTTACTTATTTTATTTTCTTAAAGGTTTTAAAAAGATATAGGTGTCTTAATTTTGCTTTTTTGGCTCAATGTATTGTACTTAACATTGAACAATTGCTCCTGCGTGTTCATCGGGGTAAATGTAGCTAAAAACAATTCATACGACAAGAATTAGAAAAATAGCTATTTACTTATTTTATTTTTTTTAAAGGTTTTAAAAAGATATAGGTGTCTTAATTTTGCTTTTTTGGCTCAATGTATTGTACTTAACATTGAACAATTGCTCCTGCGTGTTCATCGGTGTAAATGTAGCTAAAAAAAATTCATTCGACTAGAATAAGAAAAATAGCTATTTACTTATTTTATTTTTTTTAAAGGTCTTGATATGATAAGGGTGTCTTAATTTTGCTTATTTTGGCTCACTGTATTGTACTTAACATTGAGCTATTGCTCCTGCGTGTTCATCGGTGTAAATGTAGCTAAAAAAAATTCATTCGACAAGAATAAGAAAAATAGCTATTTACTTATTTTATTTTTTTTAAAGGTTTTAAAAAGATATAGGTGTCTTAATTTTGCTTTTTTTGGCTCAATGTATTGTACTTAACATTGAGCAATTGTTTGTGCATGTTCATCGGTGTAAATGTAGCTAAAAAAAATTCATTCGACAAGAATAAGAAAAATAGCTATTTACTTATTTTATTTTTCAAAAGGTCTTGATATGACAAGGGTGTCTTAATTTTGCTTACTTTGGCTCTCTGTATTGTATTTAACATTGAGCAATTGCTCCTGCGTGTTCATCGGTGTAAATGTAGCTAAAAAAAATTCATTCGACAAGAATACGAAAAATAGCTATATACTTATTTTTTTTTTTTTTAAGGTCTTGATATGACACGGGTGTCTTAATTTGGCTTATTTTGGCTCATTGTATTAAAATTAACATTAAGCAATTGTTCCTGCGTGTTCATCGGTGTAAATGTAGCTAAAAAAAATTCATTCGACAAGAATAAGAAAAATAGCTATTTACTTATTTTATTTTTTTTAAAGGTCTTAAAAAGATACTGGTGTCTTAGTTTTGCTTATTTAGGCTCACTGTATTGTACTCAACATTGGCCACTTGCTCGTGCGTGTTCATCGGTGTAAATGTAGCTACAAAAAATTCAATCGACAAGAATACGAAAAATAGCTATTTACTTATTTTATTTTTTTTAAAGGTCTTGATATGACACGGGTTTGGCTTGTTTTGGCTCAATGTATTGTAATTAACATTGAGCAATTGTTCCTGCGTGTTCATCAGTGTAAATGTAGCTAAAAAAAATTCATTCGACAAGAATAAGAAAAATAGCTATTTACTTATTTTATTTTTTTAAAGGTTTTAAAAAGATATAGGTGTCTTAATTTTGCTTGTTTTGGCTCAATGTATTGTACTTAACATTGAGCAATTGTTTGTGCGTGTTCATCGGTGTAAATGTAGCTAAAAAAAATTCATTCGACAAGAATAAGAAAAATAGCTATTTACTTATTTTATTTTTTTTAAAGGTCTTGATATGATAAGGGTGTCTTAATTTTGCTTATTTTGGCTCATTGTATTGTACTTAACATTGAGCAATTGCTCCTGCGTGTTCATCGGTGTAAATGTAGCTAAAAAAAATTCATTCGACAAGAATTAGAAAATTAGCTATTTACTTATTTTATTTTCTTAAAGGTTTTAAAAAGATATAGGTGTCTTAATTTTGCTTTTTTGGCTCAATGTATTGTACTTAACATTGAACAATTGCTCCTGCGTGTTCATCGGGGTAAATGTAGCTAAAAACAATTCATACGACAAGAATTAGAAAAATAGCTATTTACTTATTTTATTTTTTTTAAAGGTTTTAAAAAGATATAGGTGTCTTAATTTTGCTTATTTTGGCTCAATGTATTGTACTTAACATTGAGCAATTGTTTGTGCGTGTTCATCGGTGTAAATGTAGCTAAAAAAAATTCATTCGACTAGAATAAGAAAAATAGCTATTTACTTATTTTATTTTTTTTAAAGGTCTTGATATGATAAGGGTGTCTTAATTTTGCTTATTTTGGCTCACTGTATTGTACTAAACATTGAGCTATTGCTCCTGCGTGTTCATCGGTGTAAATGTAGCTAAAAAAAATTCATTCGACAAGAATAAGAAAAATAGCTATTTACTTATTTTATTTTTTTTAAAGGTTTTAAAAAAATATAGGTGTCTTAATTTTGCTTATTTTGGCTCAATGTATTGTACTTAACATTGAGCAATTGTTTGTGCATGTTCATCGGTGTAAATGTAGCTAAAAAAAAATTCATTCGACAAGAATAAGAAAAATAGCTATTTACTTATTTTATTTTTCAAAAGGTCTTGATATGACAAGGGTGTCTTAATTTTGCTTACTTTGGCTCACTGTATTGTATTTAACATTGAGCAATTGCTCCTGCGTGTTCATCGGTGTAAATGTAGCTAAAAAAAATTCATTCGACAAGAATACGAAAAATAGCTATATACTTATTTTATTTTTTTTTAAGGTCTTGATATGACACGGGTGTCTTAATTTGGCTTATTTTGGCTCATTGTATTAAAATTAACATTAAGCAATTGTTCCTGCGTGTTCATCGGTGTAAATGTAGCTAAAAAAATTCATTCGACAAGAATAAGAAAAATAGCTATTTAGTTATTTTATTTTTTTTAAGGGTCTTAAAAAGATATAGGTGTCTTAGTTTTGCTTATTTAGGCTCACTGTATTGTACTTAATATTGGCCACTTGCTCTTGCGTGTTCATCGGTGTAAATGTAGCTACAAAAAATTCAATCGACAAGAATACGAAAAATAGCTATTTACTTATTTTATTTTTTTTAAAGGTCTTGATATGACACGGGTGTCTTAATTTGGCTTGTTTTGGCTCAATGTATTGTAATTAACATTGAACAATTGTTGCTGCGTGTTCATCGGTGTAAATGTAGCTAAAAAAAATTCATTCGACAAGAATAAGAAAAATAGCTATTTACTTATTTTATTTTTTTAAAGGTTTTAAAAAGATATAGGTGTCTTAATTTTGCTTATTTTGGCTCATTGTATTGTACATGACATTGAGCAATTGCTCCTGCGTGTTCATCGGTTTAAATGTTGCTAAAAAAAATTCATTCAACAAGAATTAGAAAAATATCTATTTACTTATTTTATTTTTTTAAAGGTTTTAAAAAGATATAGGTGTCTAAATTTTGCTTTTTTTGGCTCAATGTATTGCACTAGACATTGAGCAATTGTTCCTGCTTGTTCATCGGTGTAAATGTAGCTAAAAAAAATTCATTCGACAAGAATAAGAAAAATAGCTATTTACTTATTTTATTTTTTTTAAAGGTCTTAAAAAGATATAGGTGTCTTAATTTTGCTTATTTAGGCTCATTGTATTGTAATTAACATCGAGCAATTGCTCCTGCGTGTTCATCGGTTTAAATGTTGCTAAAAAAAATTCATTCGAAAAGAATAAAAAAAATAGCTATTTACTTATTTTATTTTTTTAAAGGTCTTGATATGATAAGGGTGTCTTAATTTTGCTTATTTTGGCTCATTGTATTGAAATTAACCTTGAGCAATTGCTATTGCGTGTTCATCGGTGTAAATGTAGCTACAAAAAATTCATTCGACAAGAATAAGAAAAATAGCTATTTACTTATTTTATTTTTTTTAAAGGTTTTAAAAAGATATAGGTGTCTTAGTTTTGCTTATTTTGGCTCAATGTATTGCACGTAACATTGAGCAATTGTTTGTGCGTGTTCATCGGTGTAAATGTAGCTAAAAAAAATTCATTCGACAAGAATAAGAAAAATAGCTATTTACTTATTTTATTTTTTTTAAAGGTCTTGATATGATAAGGGTGTCTTAATTTTGCTTATTTTGGCTCACTGTATTGTACTTCACATTGAGCTATTGCTCCTGCGTGTTCATCGGTGTAAATGTAGCTAAAAAAAATTCATTCGACAAGAATAAGAAAAATAGCTATTTACTTATTTTATTTTTTTTAAAGGTTTTAAAAAGATATAGGTGTCTTAATTTTGCTTATTTTGGCTCAATGTATTGTACTTAACATTGAGCAATTGTTTGTGCGTGTTCATCGGTGTAAATGTAGCTAAAAAAAATTCATTCGACAAGAATAAGAAAAATAGCTATTTACTTATTTTATTTTTCAAAAGGTCTTGATATGACAAGGGTGTCTTAATTTTGCTTACTTTGGCTCATTGTATTGTATTTAACATTGAGCAATTGCTCCTGCGTGTTCATCAGTGTAAATGTAGCTAAAAAAAATTCATTCGACAAGAATACGAAAAATAGCTATATACTTATTTTATTTTTTTTTAAGGTCTTGATATGACACGGGTGTCTTAATTTGGCTTATTTTGGCTCATTGTATTAAAATTAACATTAAGCAATTGTTCCTGCGTGTTCATCGGTGTAAATGTAGCTAAAAAAAATTCATTCGACAAGAATAAGAAAAATAGCTATTTACTCATTTTATTTTTTTAAAGGTTTTAAAAAGATATAGGTGTCTAAATTTTGCTTTTTTTGGCTCAATGTATTGCACTTAACATTGATCAATTGTTCCTGCTTGTTCATCGGTGTAAATGTAGCTAAAAAAAATTCATTCGACAAGAATAAGAAAAATAGCTATTTACTTATTTTATTTTTTTTAAAGGTCTTAAAAAGATATAGGTGTCTTAATTTTGCTTATTTAGGCTCATTGTATTGTAATTAACATTGAGCAATTGCTCCTGCGTGTTCATCGGTTTAAATGTAGCTAAAAAAAATTCATTCGACAAGAATAAGAAAAATAGCTATTTACTTATTTTATTTTTTTTAAAGGTCTTGATATGATAAGGGTGTCTTAATTTGGCTTATTTTGGCTCACTGTATTGTACTTCACATTGAGCTATTGCTCCTGCGTGTTCATCGGTGTAAATGTAGCTAAAAAAAATTCATTCGACAAGAATAAGAAAAATAGCTATTTACTTATTTTATTTTTTTTAAAGGTTTTAAAAAGATATAGGTGTCTTAATTTTGCTTATTTTGGCTCAATGTATTGTACTTAACATTGAGCAATTGTTTGTGCGTGTTCATCGGTGTAAATGTAGCTAAAAAAAATTCATTCGACAAGAATAAGAAAAAAAGCTATTTACTTATTTTATTTTTTAAAAGGTCTTGATATGACAAGGGTGTCTTAATTTTGCTTACTTTGGCTCATTGTATTGTATTTAACATTGAGCAATTGCTCCTGCGTGTTCATCGGTGTAAATGTAGCTAAAAAAAATTCATTCGACAAGAATACGAAAAATAGCTATATACTTATTTTATTTTTTTTTAAGGTCTTGATATGACACGGGTGTCTTAATTTGGCTTATTTTGGCTCATTGTATTAAAATTAACATTAAGCAATTGTTCCTGCGTGTTCATCGGTGTAAATGTAGCTAAAAAAAATTCATTCGACAAGAATAAGAAAAATAGCTATTTACTCATTTTATTTTTTTAAAGGTTTTAAAAAGATATAGGTGTCTAAATTTTGCTTTTTTTGGCTCAATGTATTGCACTTAACATTGAGCAATTGTTCCTGCTTGTTCATCGGTGTAAATGTAGCTAAAAAAAATTCATTCGACAAGAATAAGAAAAATAGCTATTTACTTATTTTATTTTTTTTAAAGGTCTTAAAAAGATATAGGTGTCTTAATTTTGCTTATTTAGGCTCATTGTATTGTAATTAACATTGAGCAATTGCTCCTGCGTGTTCATCGGTTTAAATGTTGCTAAAAAAAATTCATTCGACAAGAATAAGAAAAATAGCTATTTACTTATTTTATTTTTCAAAAGGTCTTGATATGACAAGGGTGTCTTAATTTTGCTTACTTTGGCTCATTGTATTGTATTTAACATTGAGCAATTGCTCCTGCGTGTTCATCGGTGTAAATGTAGCTAAAAAAAATTCATTCGACAAGAATACGAAAAATAGCTATATACTTATTTTATTTTTTTTTAAGGTCTTGATATGACACGGGTGTCTTAATTTGGCTTATTTTGGCTCATTGTATTAAAATTAACATTAAGCAATTGTTCCTGCGTGTTCATCGGTGTAAATGTAGCTAAAAAAATTCATTCGACAAGAATAAGAAAAATAGCTATTTACTCATTTTATTTTTTTAAAGGTTTTAAAAAGATATAGGTGTCTAAATTTTGCTTTTTTTGGCTCAATGTATTGCACTTAACATTGAGCAATTGTTCCTGCTTGTTCGTCGGTGTAAATGTAGCTAAAAAAAATTCATTCGACAAGAATAAGAAAAATAGCTATTTACTTATTTTATTTTTTTTAAAGGTCTTAAAAAGATATAGGTGTCTTAATTTTGCTTATTTAGGCTCATTGTATTGTAATTAACATTGAGCAATTGCTCCTGCGTGTTCATCGGTTTAAATGTAGCTAAAAAAAATTCATTCGACAAGAATAAGAAAAATAGCTATTTACTTATTTTATTTTTTTTAAAGGTCTTGATATGATAAGGGTGTCTTAATTTGGCTTATTTTGGCTCACTGTATTGTACTTCACATCGAGCTATTGCTCCTGCGTGTTCATCGGTGTAAATGTAGCTAAAAAAAATTCATTCGACAAGAATAAGAAAAATAGCTATTTACTTATTTTATTTTTTTTAAAGGTTTTAAAACGATATAGGTGTCTTAATTTTGCTTATTTTGGCTCAATGTATTGTACTTAACATTGAGCAATTGTTTGTGCGTGTTCATCGGTGTAAATGTAGCTAAAAAAAATTCATTCGACAAGAATAAGAAAAAAAGCTATTTACTTATTTTATTTTTTAAAAGGTCCTGATATGACAAGGGTGTCTTAATTTTGCTTACTTTGGCTCATTGTATTGTATTTAACTTTGAGCAATTGCTCCTGCGTGTTCATCGGTGTAAATGTAGCTAAAAAAAATTCATTCGACAAGAATACGAAAAATAGCTATATACTTATTTTATTTTTTTTTAAGGTCTTGATATGACACGGGTGTCTTAATTTGGCTTATTTTGGCTCATTGTATTAAAATTAACATTAAGCAGTTGTTCCTGCGTGTTCATCGGTGTAAATGTAGCTAAAAAAAATTCATTCGACAAGAATAAGAAAAATAGCTATTTACTCATTTTATTTTTTTAAAGGTTTTAAAAAGATATAGGTGTTTAAATTTTGCTTTTTTTGGCTCAATGTATTGCACTTAACATTGAGCAATTGTTCCTGCTTGTTCATCGGTGTAAATGTAGCTAAAAAAAATTCATTCGACAAGAATAAGAAAAATAGCTATTTACTTATTTTATTTTTTTTATAGGTCTTAAAAAGATATAGGTGTCTTAATTTTGCTTATTTAGGCTCATTGTATTGTAATTAACATTGAGCAATTGCTCCTGCGTGTTCATCGGTTTAAATGTTGCTAAAAAAAATTCATTCGAAAAGAATAAAAAAAATAGCTATTTACTTATTTTATTTTTTTAAAGGTCTTGATATGATAAGGGTGTCTTAATTTTGCTTATTTTGGCTCATTGTATTGAAATTAACCTTGAGCAATTGCTATTGCGTGTTCATCGGTGTAAATGTAGCTACAAAAAATTCATTCGACAAGAATAAGAAAAATAGCTATTTACTTATTTTATTTTTTTTAAAGGTCTTGATATGACAAGGGTGTCTTAATTTGGCTTATTATGGCTCAATGTATTGCACTTGACATTGAGCAATTGCTCCTGCGTGTTCATCGGTGTAAATGTAGCTAAAAAAAAATCATTCGACAAGAATAAGAAAAATAGCTATTTACTTATTTTATTTTTTTTAAAGGTCTTAAAAAGATAAAGGTGTCTTAATTTTGCTTATTTAGGCTCACTGTATTGTACTTAACATCGGCCACTTGCTCTTGCGTGTTCATCGGTGTAAATGTAGCTACAAAAAATTCATTCGACAAGAATACGAAAAATAGCTATATACTTATTTTATTTTTTTTAAAGGTCTTGATATGACGCGGGTGTCTTAAATTGGCTTATTTTGGCTCATTGTATTGTAATTAACATTGAGCAATTGCTCCTGCGTGTTCGTCGGTTTAAATGTTGCTAAAAAAAATTCATTCGACAAGAATAAAAAAAATAGCAATTTACTTATTTTATTTTTTTAAAGGTCTTGATATGATAAGGGTGTCTTAATTTTGCTTATTTTGGCTCATTGTATTGAAATTAACATTGAGCAATTGCTCTTGCGTGTTCATCGGTGTAAATGTAGCTACAAAAAATTCATTCGACAAGAATAAGAAAAATAGCAATTTACTTATTTTATTTTTTTAAGGGTCTTGATAAGATAAGGGTGTCTTAATTTTGCTTATTTTGGCTCATTGTATTGTACTTAACATTAGGCAATTGCTCCTGCGTGTTCATCGGTGTAAATGTAGCTAAAAAAAATTCATTCGACAAGAATAAGAAAAATAGCTATTTACTTATTTTATTTTTTTTAAAGGTCTTAAAAAGATATTGGTGTCTTAGTTTTGCTTACTTAGGCTCACTGTATTGTACTCAACATTGGCCACTTGCTCGTTCGTGTTCATCGGTGTAAATGTAGCTACAAAAAATTCAATCGACAAGAATACGAAAAATAGTTATTTACTTATTTTATTTTTTTTAAAGGTCTTGATATGACACGGGTGTCTTAATTTGGCTTGTTTTGGCTCAATGTATTGTAATTAACATTGAGCAATTGTTCCTGCGTGTTCATCAGTGTAAATGTAGCTAAAAAAAATTCATTCGACAAGAATAAGAAAAATAGCTATTTACTTATTTTATTTTTTTAAAGGTTTTAAAAAGATATAGGTGTCTTAATTTTGCTTATTTTGGCTCATTGTATTGTACTTGACATTGAGCAATTGCTCCTGCGTGTTCATCGGTTTTAAATGTTGCTAAAAAAAATTCATTCGACAAGAATAAAAAAAAATAGCTATTTACTTATTTTATTTTTTTTAAAGGTCTTGATATGACACGGGTGTCTCAATTTGGCTTATTTTGGCTCATTGTATTGTAATTAACATTGAGCAATTGCTCCTGCGTGTTCATCGGTGTAAATGTAGCTACAAAAAATTCATTCGACAAGAATACGAAAAATAGCTATTTACTTATTTTATTTTTTTTAAAGGTCTTGATATGACACGGGTGTCTCAATTTGGCTTATTTTGGCTCATTGTATTGTAATTAACATTGAGCAATTGTTTGTGCGTGTTCATCGGTGTAAATGTAGCTAAAAAAAATTCATTCGACAAGAATAAGAAAAATAGCTATTTACTTATTTTATTTTTTTAAAGGTTTTAAAAAGATATAGGTGTCTTAATTTTGCTTATTTTGGCTCATTGTATTGTACTTGACATTAAGCAATTGCTCCTGCGTGTTCATCGGTTTAAATGTTGCTAAAAAAAATTCATTCGACAAGAATAAAAAAAATAGCTATTTACTTATTTTATTTTTTTTAAAGGTCTTGATATGATAAGGGTGTCTTAATTTTGCTTATTTTGGCTCATTGTATTGTACTTAACATTGAACAATTGCTTCTGCGTGTTCATCGGTGTAAATGTAGCTAAAAAAATTCATTCGACAAGAATAAGAAAAATAGCTATTTACTTATTTTATTTTTTTTAAAGGTCTTAAAAAGATATAGGTGTCTTAAGTTTGCTTATTTAGGCTTACTGTATTGTACTTAACATTGGCCACTTGCTCCTGCGTGTTCATCGGTGTAAATGTAGCTACAAAAAATTCATTCGACAAGAATACGATAAATAGCTATATACTTATTTTTTTTTTAAAGGTCTTGATATGACACGGGTGTCTTAAATTGGCTTATTTTGGCTCACTGTATTGTAGTTAACATTGAGCAATTGCTCCTGCGTGTTCATCGGTTTAAATGTAGCTAAAAAAAATTCATTCGACAAGAATAAAAAAAATAGCTATTTACTTATTTTATTTTTTTAAAGGTCTTGATATGATAAGGGTGTCTTAATTTTGCTTATTTTGGCTCACTGTATTGTACTTAACATTAAGCAATTGCTCCTGCGTGTTCATCGGTGTAAATGTAGCTAAAAAAAATTCATTCGACAAGAATAAGAAAAATAGCTATTTACTTATTTTATTTTTTTTAAAGGTCTTGATATGACACGGGTGTCTTAATTTGGCTTATTATGGCTCATAGTATTGTAATTAACATTGAGCAATTGCTCCTGCGTGTTCATCGGTGTAAATGTAGCTAAAAAAAATTCATTCGACAAGAATAAGAAAAATAGCTATTTACTTATTTTATTTTTCAAAAGGTCTTGATATGACAAGGGTGTCTTAATTTTGCTTACTTTGGCTCATTGTATTGTATTTAACATTGAGCAATTGCTCCTGCGTGTTCATCGGTGTAAATGTAGCTAAAAAAAATTCATTCGACAAGAATACGAAAAATAGCTATATACTTATTTTATTTTTTTTTAAGGTCTTGATATGACACGGGTGTCTTAATTTGGCTTATTTTGGCTCATTGTATTAAAATTAACATTAAGCAATTGTTCCTGCGTGTTCATCGGTGTAAATGTAGCTAAAAAAATTCATTCGACAAGAATAAGAAAAATAGCTATTTACTCATTTTATTTTTTTAAAGGTTTTAAAAAGATATAGGTGTCTAAATTTTGCTTTTTTTGGCTCAATGTATTGCACTTAACATTGAGCAATTGTTCCTGCTTGTTCGTCGGTGTAAATGTAGCTAAAAAAAATTCATTCGACAAGAATAAGAAAAATAGCTATTTACTTATTTTATTTTTTTTAAAGGTCTTAAAAAGATATAGGTGTCTTAATTTTGCTTATTTAGGCTCATTGTATTGTAATTAACATTGAGCAATTGCTCCTGCGTGTTCATCGGTTTAAATGTAGCTAAAAAAAATTCATTCGACAAGAATAAGAAAAATAGCTATTTACTTATTTTATATTTTTTAAAGGTCTTGATATGATAAGGGTGTCTTAATTTGGCTTATTTTGGCTCACTGTATTGTACTTCACATCGAGCTATTGCTCCTGCGTGTTCATCGGTGTAAATGTAGCTAAAAAAAATTCATTCGACAAGAATAAGAAAAATAGCTATTTACTTATTTTATTTTTTTTAAAGGTTTTAAAACGATATAGGTGTCTTAATTTTGCTTATTTTGGCTCAATGTATTGTACTTAACATTGAGCAATTGTTTGTGCGTGTTCATCGGTGTAAATGTAGCTAAAAAAAATTCATTCGACAAGAATAAGAAAAAAAGCTATTTACTTATTTTATTTTTTAAAAGGTCCTGATATGACAAGGGTGTCTTAATTTTGCTTACTTTGGCTCATTGTATTGTATTTAACTTTGAGCAATTGCTCCTGCGTGTTCATCGGTGTAAATGTAGCTAAAAAAAATTCATTCGACAAGAATACGAAAAATAGCTATATACTTATTTTATTTTTTTTTAAGGTCTTGATATGACACGGGTGTCTTAATTTGGCTTATTTTGGCTCATTGTATTAAAATTAACATTAAGCAGTTGTTCCTGCGTGTTCATCGGTGTAAATGTAGCTAAAAAAAATTCATTCGACAAGAATAAGAAAAATAGCTATTTACTCATTTTATTTTTTTAAAGGTTTTAAAAAGATATAGGTGTTTAAATTTTGCTTTTTTTGGCTCAATGTATTGCACTTAACATTGAGCAATTGTTCCTGCTTGTTCATCGGTGTAAATGTAGCTAAAAAAAATTCATTCGACAAGAATAAGAAAAATAGCTATTTACTTATTTTATTTTTTTTATAGGTCTTAAAAAGATATAGGTGTCTTAATTTTGCTTATTTAGGCTCATTGTATTGTAATTAACATTGAGCAATTGCTCCTGCGTGTTCATCGGTTTAAATGTTGCTAAAAAAAATTCATTCGAAAAGAATAAAAAAAATAGCTATTTACTTATTTTATTTTTTTAAAGGTCTTGATATGATAAGGGTGTCTTAATTTTGCTTATTTTGGCTCATTGTATTGAAATTAACCTTGAGCAATTGCTATTGCGTGTTCATCGGTGTAAATGTAGCTACAAAAAATTCATTCGACAAGAATAAGAAAAATAGCTATTTACTTATTTTATTTTTTTTAAAGGTCTTGATATGACAAGGGTGTCTTAATTTGGCTTATTATGGCTCAATGTATTGCACTTGACATTGAGCAATTGCTCCTGCGTGTTCATCGGTGTAAATGTAGCTAAAAAAAATTCATTCGACAAGAATAAGAAAAATAGCTATTTACTTATTTTATTTTTTTTAAAGGTCTTAAAAAGATAAAGGTGTCTTAATTTTGCTTATTTAGGCTCACTGTATTGTACTTAACATCGGCCACTTGCTCTTGCGTGTTCATCGGTGTAAATGTAGCTACAAAAAATTCATTCGACAAGAATACGAAAAATAGCTATATACTTATTTTATTTTTTTTAAAGGTCTTGATATGACGCGGGTGTCTTAAATTGGCTTATTTTGGCTCATTGTATTGTAATTAACATTGAGCAATTGCTCCTGCGTGTTCGTCGGTTTAAATGTTGCTAAAAAAAATTCATTCGACAAGAATAAAAAAAATAGCTATTTACTTATTTTATTTTTTTAAAGGTCTTAAAAAGATATAGGTGTCTTAATTTTGCTTATTTAGGCTCATTGTATTGTAATTAACATTGAGCAATTGCTCCTGCGTGTTCATCGGTTTAAATGTTGCTAAAAAAAATTCATTCGAAAAGAATAAAAAAAATAGCTATTTACTTATTTTATTTTTTTAAAGGTCTTGATATGATAAGGGTGTCTTAATTTTGCTTATTTTGGCTCATTGTATTGAAATTAACCTTGAGCAATTGCTATTGCGTGTTCATCGGTGTAAATGTAGCTACAAAAAATTCATTCGACAAGAATAAGAAAAATAGCTATTTACTTATTTTATTTTTTTTAAAGGTCTTGATATGACAAGGGTGTCTTAATTTGGCTTATTATGGCTCAATGTATTGCACTTGACATTGAGCAATTGCTCCTGCGTGTTCATCGGTGTAAATGTAGCTAAAAAAAATTCATTCGACAAGAATAAGAAAAATAGCTATTTACTTATTTTATTTTTTTTAAAGGTCTTAAAAAGATAAAGGTGTCTTAATTTTGCTTATTTAGGCTCACTGTATTGTACTTAACATCGGCCACTTGCTCTTGCGTGTTCATCGGTGTAAATGTAGCTACAAAAAATTCATTCGACAAGAATACGAAAAATAGCTATATACTTATTTTATTTTTTTTAAAGGTCTTGATATGACGCGGGTGTCTTAAATTGGCTTATTTTGGCTCATTGTATTGTAATTAACATTGAGCAATTGCTCCTGCGTGTTCGTCGGTTTAAATGTTGCTAAAAAAAATTCATTCGACAAGAATAAAAAAAATAGCTATTTACTTATTTTATTTTTTTAAAGGTCTTGATATGATAAGGGTGTCTTAATTTTGCTTATTTTGGCTCATTGTATTGAAATTAACATTGAGCAATTGCTCTTGCGTGTTCATCGGTGTAAATGTAGCTACAAAAAATTCATTCGACAAGAATAAGAAAAATAGCAATTTACTTATTTTATTTTTTTAAGGGTCTTGATAAGATAAGGGTGTCTTAATTTTGCTTATTTTGGCTCATTGTATTGTACTTAACATTAGGCAATTGCTCCTGCGTGTTCATCGGTGTAAATGTAGCTAAAAAAAATTCATTCGACAAGAATAAGAAAAATAGCTATTTACTTATTTTATTTTTTTTAAAGGTCTTAAAAAGATATTGGTGTCTTAGTTTTGCTTACTTAGGCTCACTGTATTGTACTCAACATTGGCCACTTGCTCGTTCGTGTTCATCGGTGTAAATGTAGCTACAAAAAATTCAATCGACAAGAATACGAAAAATAGTTATTTACTTATTTTATTTTTTTTAAAGGTCTTGATATGACACGGGTGTCTTAATTTGGCTTGTTTTGGCTCAATGTATTGTAATTAACATTGAGCAATTGTTCCTGCGTGTTCATCAGTGTAAATGTAGCTAAAAAAAATTCATTCGACAAGAATAAGAAAAATAGCTATTTACTTATTTTATTTTTTTAAAGGTTTTAAAAAGATATAGGTGTCTTAATTTTGCTTATTTTGGCTCATTGTATTGTACTTGACATTGAGCAATTGCTCCTGCGTGTTCATCGGTTTTAAATGTTGCTAAAAAAAATTCATTCGACAAGAATAAAAAAAAATAGCTATTTACTTATTTTATTTTTTTTAAAGGTCTTGATATGACACGGGTGTCTCAATTTGGCTTATTTTGGCTCATTGTATTGTAATTAACATTGAGCAATTGCTCCTGCGTGTTCATCGGTGTAAATGTAGCTACAAAAAATTCATTCGACAAGAATACGAAAAATAGCTATTTACTTATTTTATTTTTTTTAAAGGTCTTGATATGACACGGGTGTCTTAATTTGGCTTGTTTTGGCTCAATGTATTGTAAATTACATTGAGCAATTGTTCCTGCGTGTTCACCAGTGTAAATGTAGCTAAAAAAAATTCATTCGACAAGAATAAGAAAAATAGCTATTTACTTATTTTATTTTTTTAAAGGTTTTAAAAAGATATAGGTGTCTTAATTTTGCTTATTTTGGCTCATTGTATTGTACTTGACATTAAGCAATTGCTCCTGCGTGTTCATCGGTTTAAATGTTGCTAAAAAAAATTCATTCGACAAGAATAAAAAAAATAGCTATTTACTTATTTTATTTTTTTTAAAGGTCTTGATATGATAAGGGTGTCTTAATTTTGCTTATTTTGGCTCATTGTATTGTACTTAACATTGAACAATTGCTTCTGCGTGTTCATCGGTGTAAATGTAGCTAAAAAAATTCATTCGACAAGAATAAGAAAAATAGCTATTTACTTATTTTATTTTTTTTAAAGGTCTTAAAAAGATATAGGTGTCTTAAGTTTGCTTATTTAGGCTTACTGTATTGTACTTAACATTGGCCACTTGCTCCTGCGTGTTCATCGGTGTAAATGTAGCTACAAAAAATTCATTCGACAAGAATACGATAAATAGCTATATACTTATTTTTTTTTTAAAGGTCTTGATATGACACGGGTGTCTTAAATTGGCTTATTTTGGCTCACTGTATTGTAGTTAACATTGAGCAATTGCTCCTGCGTGTTCATCGGTTTAAATGTAGCTAAAAAAAATTCATTCGACAAGAATAAAAAAAATAGCTATTTACTTATTTTATTTTTTTAAAGGTCTTGATATGATAAGGGTGTCTTAATTTTGCTTATTTTGGCTCACTGTATTGTACTTAACATTAAGCAATTGCTCCTGCGTGTTCATCGGTGTAAATGTAGCTAAAAAAAATTCATTCGACAAGAATAAGAAAAATAGCTATTTACTTATTTTATTTTTTTTAAAGGTCTTGATATGACACGGGTGTCTTAATTTGGCTTATTATGGCTCATAGTATTGCAATTAACATTGAGCAATTGCTCCTGCGTGTTCATCGGTGTAAATGTAGCTAAAAAAAATTCATTCGACAAGAATAAGAAAAATAGCTATTTACTTATTTTATTTTTCAAAAGGTCTTGATATGACAAGGGTGTCTTAATTTTGCTTACTTTGGCTCATTGTATTGTATTTAACATTGAGCAATTGCTCCTGCGTGTTCATCGGTGTAAATGTAGCTAAAAAAAATTCATTCGACAAGAATACGAAAAATAGCTATATACTTATTTTATTTTTTTTTAAGGTCTTGATATGACACGGGTGTCTTAATTTGGCTTATTTTGGCTCATTGTATTAAAATTAACATTAAGCAATTGTTCCTGCGTGTTCATCGGTGTAAATGTAGCTAAAAAAATTCATTCGACAAGAATAAGAAAAATAGCTATTTACTCATTTTATTTTTTTAAAGGTTTTAAAAAGATATAGGTGTCTAAATTTTGCTTTTTTTGGCTCAATGTATTGCACTTAACATTGAGCAATTGTTCCTGCTTGTTCGTCGGTGTAAATGTAGCTAAAAAAAATTCATTCGACAAGAATAAGAAAAATAGCTATTTACTTATTTTATTTTTTTTAAAGGTCTTAAAAAGATATAGGTGTCTTAATTTTGCTTATTTAGGCTCATTGTATTGTAATTAACATTGAGCAATTGCTCCTGCGTGTTCATCGGTTTAAATGTAGCTAAAAAAAATTCATTCGACAAGAATAAGAAAAATAGCTATTTACTTATTTTATTTTTTTTAAAGGTCTTGATATGATAAGGGTGTCTTAATTTGGCTTATTTTGGCTCACTGTATTGTACTTCACATCGAGCTATTGCTCCTGCGTGTTCATCGGTGTAAATGTAGCTAAAAAAAATTCATTCGACAAGAATAAGAAAAATAGCTATTTACTTATTTTATTTTTTTTAAAGGTTTTAAAACGATATAGGTGTCTTAATTTTGCTTATTTTGGCTCAATGTATTGTACTTAACATTGAGCAATTGTTTGTGCGTGTTCATCGGTGTAAATGTAGCTAAAAAAAATTCATTCGACAAGAATAAGAAAAAAAGCTATTTACTTATTTTATTTTTTAAAAGGTCCTGATATGACAAGGGTGTCTTAATTTTGCTTACTTTGGCTCATTGTATTGTATTTAACTTTGAGCAATTGCTCCTGCGTGTTCATCGGTGTAAATGTAGCTAAAAAAAATTCATTCGACAAGAATACGAAAAATAGCTATATACTTATTTTATTTTTTTTTAAGGTCTTGATATGACACGGGTGTCTTAATTTGGCTTATTTTGGCTCATTGTATTAAAATTAACATTAAGCAGTTGTTCCTGCGTGTTCATCGGTGTAAATGTAGCTAAAAAAAATTCATTCGACAAGAATAAGAAAAATAGCTATTTACTCATTTTATTTTTTTAAAGGTTTTAAAAAGATATAGGTGTTTAAATTTTGCTTTTTTTGGCTCAATGTATTGCACTTAACATTGAGCAATTGTTCCTGCTTGTTCATCGGTGTAAATGTAGCTAAAAAAAATTCATTCGACAAGAATAAGAAAAATAGCTATTTACTTATTTTATTTTTTTTATAGGTCTTAAAAAGATATAGGTGTCTTAATTTTGCTTATTTAGGCTCATTGTATTGTAATTAACATTGAGCAATTGCTCCTGCGTGTTCATCGGTTTAAATGTTGCTAAAAAAAATTCATTCGAAAAGAATAAAAAAAATAGCTATTTACTTATTTTATTTTTTTAAAGGTCTTGATATGATAAGGGTGTCTTAATTTTGCTTATTTTGGCTCATTGTATTGAAATTAACCTTGAGCAATTGCTATTGCGTGTTCATCGGTGTAAATGTAGCTACAAAAAATTCATTCGACAAGAATAAGAAAAATAGCTATTTACTTATTTTATTTTTTTTAAAGGTCTTGATATGACAAGGGTGTCTTAATTTGGCTTATTATGGCTCAATGTATTGCACTTGACATTGAGCAATTGCTCCTGCGTGTTCATCGGTGTAAATGTAGCTAAAAAAAATTCATTCGACAAGAATAAGAAAAATAGCTATTTACTTATTTTATTTTTTTTAAAGGTCTTAAAAAGATAAAGGTGTCTTAATTTTGCTTATTTAGGCTCACTGTATTGTACTTAACATCGGCCACTTGCTCTTGCGTGTTCATCGGTGTAAATGTAGCTACAAAAAATTCATTCGACAAGAATACGAAAAATAGCTATATACTTATTTTATTTTTTTTAAAGGTCTTGATATGACGCGGGTGTCTTAAATTGGCTTATTTTGGCTCATTGTATTGTAATTAACATTGAGCAATTGCTCCTGCGTGTTCGTCGGTTTAAATGTTGCTAAAAAAAATTCATTCGACAAGAATAAAAAAAATAGCTATTTACTTATTTTATTTTTTTAAAGGTCTTGATATGATAAGGGTGTCTTAATTTTGCTTATTTTGGCTCATTGTATTGAAATTAACATTGAGCAATTGCTCTTGCGTGTTCATCGGTGTAAATGTAGCTACAAAAAATTCATTCGACAAGAATAAGAAAAATAGCAATTTACTTATTTTATTTTTTTAAGGGTCTTGATAAGATAAGGGTGTCTTAATTTTGCTTATTTTGGCTCATTGTATTGTACTTAACATTAGGCAATTGCTCCTGCGTGTTCATCGGTGTAAATGTAGCTAAAAAAAATTCATTCGACAAGAATAAGAAAAATAGCTATTTACTTATTTTATTTTTTTTAAAGGTCTTAAAAAGATATTGGTGTCTTAGTTTTGCTTACTTAGGCTCACTGTATTGTACTCAACATTGGCCACTTGCTCGTTCGTGTTCATCGGTGTAAATGTAGCTACAAAAAATTCAATCGACAAGAATACGAAAAATAGTTATTTACTTATTTTATTTTTTTTAAAGGTCTTGATATGACACGGGTGTCTTAATTTGGCTTGTTTTGGCTCAATGTATTGTAATTAACATTGAGCAATTGTTCCTGCGTGTTCATCAGTGTAAATGTAGCTAAAAAAAATTCATTCGACAAGAATAAGAAAAATAGCTATTTACTTATTTTATTTTTTTAAAGGTTTTAAAAAGATATAGGTGTCTTAATTTTGCTTATTTTGGCTCATTGTATTGTACTTGACATTGAGCAATTGCTCCTGCGTGTTCATCGGTTTTAAATGTTGCTAAAAAAAATTCATTCGACAAGAATAAAAAAAAATAGCTATTTACTTATTTTATTTTTTTTAAAGGTCTTGATATGACACGGGTGTCTCAATTTGGCTTATTTTGGCTCATTGTATTGTAATTAACATTGAGCAATTGCTCCTGCGTGTTCATCGGTGTAAATGTAGCTACAAAAAATTCATTCGACAAGAATACGAAAAATAGCTATTTACTTATTTTATTTTTTTTAAAGGTCTTGATATGACACGGGTGTCTTAATTTGGCTTGTTTTGGCTCAATGTATTGTAAATTACATTGAGCAATTGTTCCTGCGTGTTCATCAGTGTAAATGTAGCTAAAAAAAATTCATTCGACAAGAATAAGAAAAATAGCTATTTACTTATTTTATTTTTTTAAAGGTTTTAAAAAGATATAGGTGTCTTAATTTTGCTTATTTTGGCTCATTGTATTGTACTTGACATTAAGCAATTGCTCCTGCGTGTTCATCGGTTTAAATGTTGCTAAAAAAAATTCATTCGACAAGAATAAAAAAAATAGCTATTTACTTATTTTATTTTTTTTAAAGGTCTTGATATGATAAGGGTGTCTTAATTTTGCTTATTTTGGCTCATTGTATTGTACTTAACATTGAACAATTGCTTCTGCGTGTTCATCGGTGTAAATGTAGCTAAAAAAATTCATTCGACAAGAATAAGAAAAATAGCTATTTACTTATTTTATTTTTTTTAAAGGTCTTAAAAAGATATAGGTGTCTTAAGTTTGCTTATTTAGGCTTACTGTATTGTACTTAACATTGGCCACTTGCTCCTGCGTGTTCATCGGTGTAAATGTAGCTACAAAAAATTCATTCGACAAGAATACGATAAATAGCTATATACTTATTTTTTTTTTAAAGGTCTTGATATGACACGGGTGTCTTAAATTGGCTTATTTTGGCTCACTGTATTGTAGTTAACATTGAGCAATTGCTCCTGCGTGTTCATCGGTTTAAATGTAGCTAAAAAAAATTCATTCGACAAGAATAAAAAAAATAGCTATTTACTTATTTTATTTTTTTAAAGGTCTTGATATGATAAGGGTGTCTTAATTTTGCTTATTTTGGCTCACTGTATTGTACTTAACATTAAGCAATTGCTCCTGCGTGTTCATCGGTGTAAATGTAGCTAAAAAAAATTCATTCGACAAGAATAAGAAAAATAGCTATTTACTTATTTTATTTTTTTTAAAGGTCTTGATATGACACGGGTGTCTTAATTTGGCTTATTATGGCTCATAGTATTGTAATTAACATTGAGCAATTGCTCCTGCGTGTTCATCGGTGTAAATGTAGCTAAAAAAAATTCATTCGACAAGAATAAGAAAAATAGCTATTTACTTATTTTATTTTTTTTAAAGGTCTTGATATGACAAGGGTGTCTTAATTTGGCTTATTATGGCTCAATGTATTGCACTTGACATTGAGCAATTGCTCCTGCGTGTTCATCGGTGTAAATGTAGCTAAAAAAAATTCATTCGACAAGAATAAGAAAAATAGCTATTTACTTATTTTATTTTTTTTAAAGGTTTTAAAAAGATATAGGTGTCTTAGTTTTGCTTATTTTGGCTCAATGTATTGCACGTAACATTGAGCAATTGTTTGTGCGTGTTCATCGGTGTAAATGTAGCTAAAAAAAATTCATTCGACAAGAATAAGAAAAATAGCTATTTACTTATTTTATTTTTTTTAAAGGTCTTGATATGATAAGGGTGTCTTAATTTTGCTTATTTTGGCTCACTGTATTGTACTTCACATTGAGCTATTGCTCCTGCGTGTTCATCGGTGTAAATGTAGCTAAAAAAAATTCATTCGACAAGAATAAGAAAAATAGCTATTTACTTATTTTATTTTTTTTAAAGGTTTTAAAAAGATATAGGTGTCTTAATTTTGCTTATTTTGGCTCAATGTATTGTACTTAACATTGAGCAATTGTTTGTGCGTGTTCATCGGTGTAAATGTAGCTAAAAAAAATTCATTCGACAAGAATAAGAAAAATAGCTATTTACTTATTTTATTTTTCAAAAGGTCTTGATATGACAAGGGTGTCTTAATTTTGCTTACTTTGGCTCATTGTATTGTATTTAACATTGAGCAATTGCTCCTGCGTGTTCATCGGTGTAAATGTAGCTAAAAAAAATTCATTCGACAAGAATACGAAAAATAGCTATATACTTATTTTATTTTTTTTTAAGGTCTTGATATGACACGGGTGTCTTAATTTGGCTTATTTTGGCTCATTGTATTAAAATTAACATTAAGCAATTGTTCCTGCGTGTTCATCGGTGTAAATGTAGCTAAAAAAAATTCATTCGACAAGAATAAGAAAAATAGCTATTTACTCATTTTATTTTTTTAAAGGTTTTAAAAAGATATAGGTGTCTAAATTTTGCTTTTTTTGGCTCAATGTATTGCACTTAACATTGAGCAATTGTTCCTGCTTGTTCGTCGGTGTAAATGTAGCTAAAAAAAATTCATTCGACAAGAATAAGAAAAATAGCTATTTACTTATTTTATTTTTCAAAAGGTCTTGATATGACAAGGGTGTCTTAATTTTGCTTACTTTGGCTCATTGTATTGTATTTAACATTGAGCAATTGCTCCTGCGTGTTCATCGGTGTAAATGTAGCTAAAAAAAATTCATTCGACAAGAATACGAAAAATAGCTATATACTTATTTTATTTTTTTTTAAGGTCTTGATATGACACGGGTGTCTTAATTTGGCTTATTTTGGCTCATTGTATTAAAATTAACATTAAGCAATTGTTCCTGCGTGTTCATCGGTGTAAATGTAGCTAAAAAAATTCATTCGACAAGAATAAGAAAAATAGCTATTTACTCATTTTATTTTTTTAAAGGTTTTAAAAAGATATAGGTGTCTAAATTTTGCTTTTTTTGGCTCAATGTATTGCACTTAACATTGAGCAATTGTTCCTGCTTGTTCGTCGGTGTAAATGTAGCTAAAAAAAATTCATTCGACAAGAATAAGAAAAATAGCTATTTACTTATTTTATTTTTTTTAAAGGTCTTAAAAAGATATAGGTGTCTTAATTTTGCTTATTTAGGCTCATTGTATTGTAATTAACATTGAGCAATTGCTCCTGCGTGTTCATCGGTTTAAATGTAGCTAAAAAAAATTCATTCGACAAGAATAAGAAAAATAGCTATTTACTTATTTTATTTTTTTTAAAGGTCTTGATATGATAAGGGTGTCTTAATTTGGCTTATTTTGGCTCACTGTATTGTACTTCACATCGAGCTATTGCTCCTGCGTGTTCATCGGTGTAAATGTAGCTAAAAAAAATTCATTCGACAAGAATAAGAAAAATAGCTATTTACTTATTTTATTTTTTTTAAAGGTTTTAAAACGATATAGGTGTCTTAATTTTGCTTATTTTGGCTCAATGTATTGTACTTAACATTGAGCAATTGTTTGTGCGTGTTCATCGGTGTAAATGTAGCTAAAAAAAATTCATTCGACAAGAATAAGAAAAAAAGCTATTTACTTATTTTATTTTTTAAAAGGTCCTGATATGACAAGGGTGTCTTAATTTTGCTTACTTTGGCTCATTGTATTGTATTTAACTTTGAGCAATTGCTCCTGCGTGTTCATCGGTGTAAATGTAGCTAAAAAAAATTCATTCGACAAGAATACGAAAAATAGCTATATACTTATTTTATTTTTTTTTAAGGTCTTGATATGACACGGGTGTCTTAATTTGGCTTATTTTGGCTCATTGTATTAAAATTAACATTAAGCAGTTGTTCCTGCGTGTTCATCGGTGTAAATGTAGCTAAAAAAAATTCATTCGACAAGAATAAGAAAAATAGCTATTTACTCATTTTATTTTTTTAAAGGTTTTAAAAAGATATAGGTGTTTAAATTTTGCTTTTTTTGGCTCAATGTATTGCACTTAACATTGAGCAATTGTTCCTGCTTGTTCATCGGTGTAAATGTAGCTAAAAAAAATTCATTCGACAAGAATAAGAAAAATAGCTATTTACTTATTTTATTTTTTTTATAGGTCTTAAAAAGATATAGGTGTCTTAATTTTGCTTATTTAGGCTCATTGTATTGTAATTAACATTGAGCAATTGCTCCTGCGTGTTCATCGGTTTAAATGTTGCTAAAAAAAATTCATTCGAAAAGAATAAAAAAAATAGCTATTTACTTATTTTATTTTTTTAAAGGTCTTGATATGATAAGGGTGTCTTAATTTTGCTTATTTTGGCTCATTGTATTGAAATTAACCTTGAGCAATTGCTATTGCGTGTTCATCGGTGTAAATGTAGCTACAAAAAATTCATTCGACAAGAATAAGAAAAATAGCTATTTACTTATTTTATTTTTTTTAAAGGTCTTGATATGACAAGGGTGTCTTAATTTGGCTTATTATGGCTCAATGTATTGCACTTGACATTGAGCAATTGCTCCTGCGTGTTCATCGGTGTAAATGTAGCTAAAAAAAATTCATTCGACAAGAATAAGAAAAATAGCTATTTACTTATTTTATTTTTTTTAAAGGTCTTAAAAAGATAAAGGTGTCTTAATTTTGCTTATTTAGGCTCACTGTATTGTACTTAACATCGGCCACTTGCTCTTGCGTGTTCATCGGTGTAAATGTAGCTACAAAAAATTCATTCGACAAGAATACGAAAAATAGCTATATACTTATTTTATTTTTTTTAAAGGTCTTGATATGACGCGGGTGTCTTAAATTGGCTTATTTTGGCTCATTGTATTGTAATTAACATTGAGCAATTGCTCCTGCGTGTTCGTCGGTTTAAATGTTGCTAAAAAAAATTCATTCGACAAGAATAAAAAAAATAGCTATTTACTTATTTTATTTTTTTAAAGGTCTTGATATGATAAGGGTGTCTTAATTTTGCTTATTTTGGCTCATTGTATTGAAATTAACATTGAGCAATTGCTCTTGCGTGTTCATCGGTGTAAATGTAGCTACAAAAAATTCATTCGACAAGAATAAGAAAAATAGCAATTTACTTATTTTATTTTTTTAAGGGTCTTGATAAGATAAGGGTGTCTTAATTTTGCTTATTTTGGCTCATTGTATTGTACTTAACATTAGGCAATTGCTCCTGCGTGTTCATCGGTGTAAATGTAGCTAAAAAAAATTCATTCGACAAGAATAAGAAAAATAGCTATTTACTTATTTTATTTTTTTTAAAGGTCTTAAAAAGATATTGGTGTCTTAGTTTTGCTTACTTAGGCTCACTGTATTGTACTCAACATTGGCCACTTGCTCGTTCGTGTTCATCGGTGTAAATGTAGCTACAAAAAATTCAATCGACAAGAATACGAAAAATAGTTATTTACTTATTTTATTTTTTTTAAAGGTCTTGATATGACACGGGTGTCTTAATTTGGCTTGTTTTGGCTCAATGTATTGTAATTAACATTGAGCAATTGTTCCTGCGTGTTCATCAGTGTAAATGTAGCTAAAAAAAATTCATTCGACAAGAATAAGAAAAATAGCTATTTACTTATTTTATTTTTTTAAAGGTTTTAAAAAGATATAGGTGTCTTAATTTTGCTTATTTTGGCTCATTGTATTGTACTTGACATTGAGCAATTGCTCCTGCGTGTTCATCGGTTTTAAATGTTGCTAAAAAAAATTCATTCGACAAGAATAAAAAAAAATAGCTATTTACTTATTTTATTTTTTTTAAAGGTCTTGATATGACACGGGTGTCTCAATTTGGCTTATTTTGGCTCATTGTATTGTAATTAACATTGAGCAATTGCTCCTGCGTGTTCATCGGTGTAAATGTAGCTACAAAAAATTCATTCGACAAGAATACGAAAAATAGCTATTTACTTATTTTATTTTTTTTAAAGGTCTTGATATGACACGGGTGTCTTAATTTGGCTTGTTTTGGCTCAATGTATTGTAAATTACATTGAGCAATTGTTCCTGCGTGTTCATCAGTGTAAATGTAGCTAAAAAAAATTCATTCGACAAGAATAAGAAAAATAGCTATTTACTTATTTTATTTTTTTAAAGGTTTTAAAAAGATATAGGTGTCTTAATTTTGCTTATTTTGGCTCATTGTATTGTACTTGACATTAAGCAATTGCTCCTGCGTGTTCATCGGTTTAAATGTTGCTAAAAAAAATTCATTCGACAAGAATAAAAAAAATAGCTATTTACTTATTTTATTTTTTTTAAAGGTCTTGATATGATAAGGGTGTCTTAATTTTGCTTATTTTGGCTCATTGTATTGTACTTAACATTGAACAATTGCTTCTGCGTGTTCATCGGTGTAAATGTAGCTAAAAAAATTCATTCGACAAGAATAAGAAAAATAGCTATTTACTTATTTTATTTTTTTTAAAGGTCTTAAAAAGATATAGGTGTCTTAAGTTTGCTTATTTAGGCTTACTGTATTGTACTTAACATTGGCCACTTGCTCCTGCGTGTTCATCGGTGTAAATGTAGCTACAAAAAATTCATTCGACAAGAATACGATAAATAGCTATATACTTATTTTTTTTTTAAAGGTCTTGATATGACACGGGTGTCTTAAATTGGCTTATTTTGGCTCACTGTATTGTAGTTAACATTGAGCAATTGCTCCTGCGTGTTCATCGGTTTAAATGTAGCTAAAAAAAATTCATTCGACAAGAATAAAAAAAATAGCTATTTACTTATTTTATTTTTTTAAAGGTCTTGATATGATAAGGGTGTCTTAATTTTGCTTATTTTGGCTCACTGTATTGTACTTAACATTAAGCAATTGCTCCTGCGTGTTCATCGGTGTAAATGTAGCTAAAAAAAATTCATTCGACAAGAATAAGAAAAATAGCTATTTACTTATTTTATTTTTTTTAAAGGTCTTGATATGACACGGGTGTCTTAATTTGGCTTATTATGGCTCATAGTATTGTAATTAACATTGAGCAATTGCTCCTGCGTGTTCATCGGTGTAAATGTAGCTAAAAAAAATTCATTCGACAAGAATAAGAAAAATAGCTATTTACTTATTTTATTTTTTTTAAAGGTCTTGATATGACAAGGGTGTCTTAATTTGGCTTATTATGGCTCAATGTATTGCACTTGACATTGAGCAATTGCTCCTGCGTGTTCATCGGTGTAAATGTAGCTAAAAAAAATTCATTCGACAAGAATAAGAAAAATAGCTATTTACTTATTTTATTTTTTTTAAAGGTTTTAAAAAGATATAGGTGTCTTAGTTTTGCTTATTTTGGCTCAATGTATTGCACGTAACATTGAGCAATTGTTTGTGCGTGTTCATCGGTGTAAATGTAGCTAAAAAAAATTCATTCGACAAGAATAAGAAAAATAGCTATTTACTTATTTTATTTTTTTTAAAGGTCTTGATATGATAAGGGTGTCTTAATTTTGCTTATTTTGGCTCACTGTATTGTACTTCACATTGAGCTATTGCTCCTGCGTGTTCATCGGTGTAAATGTAGCTAAAAAAAATTCATTCGACAAGAATAAGAAAAATAGCTATTTACTTATTTTATTTTTTTTAAAGGTTTTAAAAAGATATAGGTGTCTTAATTTTGCTTATTTTGGCTCAATGTATTGTACTTAACATTGAGCAATTGTTTGTGCGTGTTCATCGGTGTAAATGTAGCTAAAAAAAATTCATTCGACAAGAATAAGAAAAATAGCTATTTACTTATTTTATTTTTCAAAAGGTCTTGATATGACAAGGGTGTCTTAATTTTGCTTACTTTGGCTCATTGTATTGTATTTAACATTGAGCAATTGCTCCTGCGTGTTCATCGGTGTAAATGTAGCTAAAAAAAATTCATTCGACAAGAATACGAAAAATAGCTATATACTTATTTTATTTTTTTTTAAGGTCTTGATATGACACGGGTGTCTTAATTTGGCTTATTTTGGCTCATTGTATTAAAATTAACATTAAGCAATTGTTCCTGCGTGTTCATCGGTGTAAATGTAGCTAAAAAAAATTCATTCGACAAGAATAAGAAAAATAGCTATTTACTCATTTTATTTTTTTAAAGGTTTTAAAAAGATATAGGTGTCTAAATTTTGCTTTTTTTGGCTCAATGTATTGCACTTAACATTGATCAATTGTTCCTGCTTGTTCATCGGTGTAAATGTAGCTAAAAAAAATTCATTCGACAAGAATAAGAAAAATAGCTATTTACTTATTTTATTTTTTTTAAAGGTCTTAAAAAGATATAGGTGTCTTAATTTTGCTTATTTAGGCTCATTGTATTGTAATTAACATTGAGCAATTGCTCCAGCGTGTTCATCGGTTTAAATGTAGCTAAAAAAAATTCATTCGACAAGAATAAGAAAAATAGCTATTTACTTATTTTATTTTTTTTAAAGGTCTTGATATGATAAGGGTGTCTTAATTTGGCTTATTTTGGCTCACTGTATTGTAATTAACATTGGGCAATTGCTCCTGCGTGTTCATCGGTGTAAATGTAGCTAAAAAAAATTCATTCGACAAGAATTAGAAAAATAGCTATTTACTTATTTTATTTTTTTAAAGGTTTTAAAAAGATATAGGTGTCTTAATTTTGCTTATTTTGGCTCAATGTATTGTACTTAACATTGAGCAATTGTTCCTGCGTGTTCATCGGTGTAAATGTAGCTAGAAAAAATTCATTTGACAAGAATAAGAAAAATAGCTATTTACTTATTTTATTTTTTTTAAAGGTGTTAAAAAGATATAGGTGTCTTAATTTTGCTTATTTAGGCTCACTGTATTGTACTTAACATCGGCCACTTGCTCCTGCGTGTTCATCGGTGTAAATGTAGCTACAAAAAATTCATTCGACAAGAATACGAAAAATAGCTATATACTTATTTTATTTTTTTTAAAGGTCTTGATATGACACGGGTGTCTTAAATTGGCTTATTTTGGCTCATTGTATTGTAATTAACATTGAGCAATTGCTCCTGCGTGTTCATCGGTTTAAATGTTGCTAAAAAAAATTCATTCGAAAAGAATAAAAAAAATAGCTATTTACTTATTTTATTTTTTAAAGGTCTTGATATGATAAGGGTGTCTTAATTTTGCTTGTTTTGGCTCATTGTATTGAAATTAACATTGAGCAATTGCTATTGCGTGTTCATCGGTGTAAATGTAGCTACAAAAAATTCATTCGACAAGAATAAGAAAAATAGCTATTGACTTATTTTATTTTTTTTAAAGGTTTTAGAAAGATATAGGTGTCTTAATTTTGCTTATTTTGGCTCAATGTATTGTACTTAACATTGAGCAATTGTTCCTGCGTGTTCATCGGTGTAAATGTAGCTAAAAAAAAATTCATTCGACAAGAATAAGAAAAATAGCTATTTACTTATTTTATTTTTTTTAAAGGTTTTAGAAAGATATAGGTGTCTTAATTTTGCTCCTTTTGGCTCAATGTATTGTAATTAACATTGAGCAATTGTTCCTGCGTGTTCATCAGTGTAAATGTAGCTAAAAAAAATTCATTCGACAAGAATAAGAAAAATAGCTATTTACTTATTTTATTTTTTTAAAGGTTTTAAAAAGATATAAGTGTCTTAATTTTGCTTATTTTGGCTCATTGTATTGTACTTGACATTAAGCAATTGCTCCTGCGTGTTCATCGGTTTAAATGTTGCTAAAAAAAATTCACTCGACAAGAATAAAAAAAATAGCTATTTACTTATTTTATTTTTTTTAAAGGTCTTGATATGATAAGGGTGTCTTAATTTTGCTTATTTTGGCTCACTGTATTGTACTAAACATTGAACAATTGCTTCTGCGTGTTCATGGGTGTAAATGTAGCTAAAAAAAATTCATTCGACAAGAATAAGAAAAATAGCTATTTACTTATTTTATTTTTTTTAAAGGTCTTGATATGATAAAGGTGTCTTTATTTTGCTTATTTTGGCTCATTATATTGTACTTAACATTAAGCAATTGCTCCTGCTTGTTCATCGGTGTAAATGTAGCTAAAAAAAATTCATTCGACAAGAATAAGAAAAATAGCTATTTACTTATTTTATTTTTTTAAAGGTTTTAAAAAGATATAGGTGTCTTAATTTTGCTTTTTTTGGCTCAATGTATTGCACTTGACATTGAGCAATTGCTCCTGCGTGTTCATTGGTGTAAATGTAGCTTAAAAAAATTCATTCGACAAGAATAAGAAAAATAGCTATTTACTTATTTTATTTTTTTAAAGGTCTTAAAAAGATATAGGTGTCTTAATTTTGCTTATTTAGGCTCACTGTATTGTACTTAACATCGGCCACTTGCTCCTGCGTGTTCAGCGGTGTAAATGTAGCTACAAAAAATTCATTCGACAAGAATACGAAAAATACCTATATACATATTTTATTTTTTTTAAAGGTCTTGATATGACACGGGTGTCTTAAATTGGCTTATTTTGGCTCATTGTATTGTAATTAACATCGAGCAATTGCTCCTGCGTGTTCATCGGTTTAAATGTTGCTAAAAAAAATTCATTCGACAAGAATAAAAAAATAGCTATTTACTTATTTTATTTTTTTAAGGTCTTGATATGATAAGGGTGTCTTAATTTTGCTTATTTTGGCTCATTGTATTGAAATTAACATTGAGCAATAGCTCCTGCGTGTTCATCGGTGTAAATGTAGCTACAAAAAATTCATTCGACAAGAATAAGAAAAATAGCTATTTACTTATTTTATTTTTTTTAAAGGTTTTAGAAAGATATAGGTGTCTTAATTTTGCTTATTTTGGCTCAATGTATTGCACTCAACATTGAGCCATTGTTCCTGCGTGTTCATCGGTGTAAATGTAGCTAAAAAAAATTCATTCGACAAGAATAAGAAAAATAGCTATTTACTTATTTTATTTTTTTTAAAGGTTTTAGAAAGATATAGGTGTCTTAATTTTGCTTATTTTGGCTCAATGTATTGTACTAAACATTGAGCAATTGTTTGTGCGTGTTCATCGGTGTAAATGTAGCTAAAAAAAATTCATTCGACAAGAATAAGAAAAATAGCTATTTACTTATTTTATTTTTCAAAAGGTCTTGATATGACAAGGGTGTCTTAGTTTTGCTTATTTAGGCTCACTGTATTGTACTTAATATTGGCCACTTGCTCCTGCGTGTTCATCGGTGTAAATGTAGCTACTAAAAATTCAATCGATAAGAATACGAAAAATAGCTATTTACTTATTTTTTTTTTTTTAAAGGTCTTGATATGACACGGGTGCCTTAATTTGGCTTGTTTTGGCTCAATGTATTGTAATTAACATTGAACAATTGTTCCTGCGTGTTCATTAGTGTAAATGTAGCTAAAAAAAATTCATTCGACAAGAATAAAAAAAATAGCTATTTACTTATTTTATTTTTTTTAAAGGTCTTGATATGACACGGGTGTCTTAATTTGGCTTATTATGGCTCAATGTATTGCAATAAACATTGAGCAATTGCTCCTGCGTGTTCATCGGTGTAAATGTAGCTAAAAAAAATTCATTCGACAAGAATTAGAAAAATAGCTATTTACTTATTTTATTTTTTTAAAGGTTTTAAAAAGATATAGGTGTCTTTATTTTGCTTTTTTGGCTCAATGTATTGCACTTGACATTGAGCAATTGCTCCTGCGTGTTCATCGGTGTAAATGTAGCTAAAAAAATTCATTCGACAAGAATAAGAAAAATAGCTATTTACTTATTTTATTTTTTTTAAAGGTCTTAAAAAGATATAGGTGTCTTAATTTTGCTTATTTAGGCTCACTGTATTGTACTCAACATTGGCCACTTGTAACTGTAAATTGTACTGTACTGTACACTTGTACTGTAAATGTAGCTACAAAAAATTCATTCGACAAGAATACGAAAAATAGCTATATAATTATTTTATTTTTTTTAAAGGTTTTGATATGATATAGGTGTCTTAATTTTGCTTATTTTGGCTCAATGTATTGCACTTAACATTGAGCAATTGTTCCTGCGTGTTCATCAGTGTAAATGTAGCTAAAAAAAATTCATTCGACAAGAATAAGAAAAATAGCTATTTACTTATTTTATTTTTTTTAAAGGTTTTAGAAAGATATAGGTGTCTTAATTTTGCTTATTTTGGCTCAATGTATTGTACTTAACATTGACCAATTGTATGTGCGTGTTCATCGGTGTAAATGTAGCTAAAAAAAATTCATTCGACAAGAATACGAAAAATAGCTATATACTTATTTTATTTTTTTTTAAGGTCTTGATATGACACGGGTGTCTTAATTTGGCTTATTTTGGCTCATTGTATTAAAATTAACATTAAGCAATTGTTCCTGCGTGTTCATCGGTGTAAATGTAGCTAAAAAAAATTCATTCGACAAGAATAAGAAAAATAGCTATTTACTCATTTTATTTTTTTAAAGGTTTTAAAAAGATAAAGGTGTCTAAATTTTGCTTTTTTTGGCTCAATGTATTGCACTTAACATTTAGCAATTGTTCCTGCTTGTTCATCGGTGTAAATGTAGCTAAAAAAAATTCATTCGACAAGAATAAGAAAAATAGCTATTTACTTATTTTATTTTTTTTAAGGGTCTTAAAAAGATATAGGTGTCTTAATTTTGCTTATATAGGCTCACTGTATTGTACTTAACATTGGACACTTGCTCCTGCGTGTTCATCGGTGTAAGTGTAGCTACAAAAAATTCATTCGACAAGAATACGAAAAATAGCTATATACTTATTTTTTTTTTTTTAAAGGTCTTGAGATGACACGGGTGTCTTAAATTGGCTTATTTTGGCTCATTGTATTGTAACTAACATTGAGCAATTGCTCCTGCGTGTTCATCGGTTTAAATGTTGCTAAAAAAAATTCATTCGACAAGAATAAAAAAAATAGCTATTTACTTATTTTATTTTTTTAAGGGTCTTGATATGATAAGGGTGTCTTAATTTTGCTTATTTTGGCTCATTGTATTGTACTTAACATTGAGCAATTGCTCCTGCGTGTTCATCGGTGTAAATGTAGCTAAAAAAAATTCATTCGACAAGAATTAGAAAATTAGCTATTTACTTATTTTATTTTCTTAAAGGTTTTAAAAAGATATAGGTGTCTTAATTTTGCTTTTTTGGCTCAATGTATTGTACTTAACATTGAACAATTGCTCCTGCGTGTTCATCGGGGTAAATGTAGCTAAAAACAATTCATACGACAAGAATTAGAAAAATAGCTATTTACTTATTTTATTTTTTTTAAAGGTTTTAAAAAGATATAGGTGTCTTAATTTTGCTTATTTTGGCTCAATGTATTGTACTTAACATTGAGCAATTGTTTGTGCGTGTTCATCGGTGTAAATGTAGCTAAAAAAAATTCATTCGACTAGAATAAGAAAAATAGCTATTTACTTATTTTATTTTTTTTAAAGGTCTTGATATGATAAGGGTGTCTTAATTTTGCTTATTTTGGCTCACTGTATTGTACTTAACATTGAGCTATTGCTCCTGCGTGTTCATCGGTGTAAATGTAGCTAAAAAAAATTCATTCGACAAGAATAAGAAAAATAGCTATTTACTTATTTTATTTTTTTTAAAGGTTTTAAAAAGATATAGGTGTCTTAATTTTGCTTTTTTTTGGCTCAATGTATTGTACTTAACATTGAGCAATTGTTTGTGCATGTTCATCGGTGTAAATGTAGCTAAAAAAAATTCATTCGACAAGAATAAGAAAAATAGCTATTTACTTATTTTATTTTTCAAAAGGTCTTGATATGACAAGGGTGTCTTAATTTTGCTTACTTTGGCTCTCTGTATTGTATTTAACATTGAGCAATTGCTCCTGCGTGTTCATCGGTGTAAATGTAGCTAAAAAAAATTCATTCGACAAGAATACGAAAAATAGCTATATACTTATTTTATTTTTTTTTAAGGTCTTGATATGACACGGGTGTCTTAATTTGGCTTATTTTGGCTCATTGTATTAAAATTAACATTAAGCAATTGTTCCTGCGTGTTCATCGGTGTAAATGTAGCTAAAAAAAATTCATTCGACAAGAATAAGAAAAATAGCTATTTACTTATTTTATTTTTTTTAAAGGTCTTAAAAAGATACTGGTGTCTTAGTTTTGCTTATTTAGGCTCACTGTATTGTACTCAACATTGGCCACTTGCTCGTGCGTGTTCATCGGTGTAAATGTAGCTACAAAAAATTCAATCGACAAGAATACGAAAAATAGCTATTTACTTATTTTATTTTTTTTAAAGGTCTTGATATGACACGGGTTTGGCTTGTTTTGGCTCAATGTATTGTAATTAACATTGAGCAATTGTTCCTGCGTGTTCATCAGTGTAAATGTAGCTAAAAAAAATTCATTCAACAAGAATTAGAAAAATAGCTATTTACTTATTTTATTTTTTTAAAGGTTTTAAAAAGATATAGGTGTCTTAATTTTGCTTATTTTGGCTCAATGTATTGTACTTAACATTGAGCAATTGTTTGTGCGTGTTCATCGGTGTAAATGTAGCTAAAAAAAATTCATTCGACAAGAATAAGAAAAATAGCTATTTACTTATTTTATTTTTTTTAAAGGTCTTGATATGATAAGGGTGTCTTAATTTTGCTTATTTTGGCTCATTGTATTGTACTTAACATTGAGCAATTGCTCCTGCGTGTTCATCGGTGTAAATGTAGCTAAAAAAAATTCATTCGACAAGAATTAGAAAATTAGCTATTTACTTATTTTATTTTCTTAAAGGTTTTAAAAAGATATAGGTGTCTTAATTTTGCTTTTTTGGCTCAATGTATTGTACTTAACATTGAACAATTGCTCCTGCGTGTTCATCGGGGTAAATGTAGCTAAAAACAATTCATACGACAAGAATTAGAAAAATAGCTATTTACTTATTTTATTTTTTTTAAAGGTTTTAAAAAGATATAGGTGTCTTAATTTTGCTTATTTTGGCTCAATGTATTGTACTTAACATTGAGCAATTGTTTGTGCGTGTTCATCGGTGTAAATGTAGCTAAAAAAAATTCATTCGACTAGAATAAGAAAAATAGCTATTTACTTATTTTATTTTTTTTAAAGGTCTTGATATGATAAGGGTGTCTTAATTTTGCTTATTTTGGCTCACTGTATTGTACTAAACATTGAGCTATTGCTCCTGCGTGTTCATCGGTGTAAATGTAGCTAAAAAAAATTCATTCGACAAGAATAAGAAAAATAGCTATTTACTTATTTTATTTTTTTAAAGGTTTTAAAAAAATATAGGTGTCTTAATTTTGCTTATTTTGGCTCAATGTATTGTACTTAACATTGAGCAATTGCTCCTCCGTGTTCATCGGTGTAAATGTAGCTAAAAAAAATTCATTCGACAAGAATACGAAAAATAGCTATATACTTATTTTATTTTTTTTTAAGGTCTTGATATGACACGGGTGTCTTAATTTGGCTTATTTTGGCTCATTGTATTAAAATTAACATTAAGCAATTGTTCCTGCGAGTTCATCGGTGTAAATGTAGCTAAAAAAATTCATTCGACAAGAATAAGAAAAATAGCTATTTAGTTATTTTATTTTTTTTAAGGGTCTTAAAAAGATATAGGTGTCTTAGTTTTGCTTATTTAGGCTCACTGTATTGTACTTAATATTGGCCACTTGCTCTTGCGTGTTCATCGGTGTAAATGTAGCTACAAAAAATTCAATCGACAAGAATACGAAAAATAGCTATTTACTTATTTTATTTTTTTTAAAGGTCTTGATATGACAAGGGTGTCTTAATTTGGCTTGTTTTGGCTCAATGTATTGTAATTAACATTAAACAATTGTTCCTGCGTGTTCATCAGTGTAAATGTAGCTAAGAAAAAATTCATTCGACAAGAATAAGAAAAATAGCTATTTACTTATTTTATTTTTTTAAAGGTTTTAAAAAGATATAGGTGTCTTAATTTTGCTTATTTTGGCTCATTGTATTGTACATGACATTGAGCAATTGCTTCTGCGTGTTCATCGGTTTAAATGTTGCTAAAAAAAATTCATTCAACAAGAATTAGAAAAATATCTATTTACTTATTTTATTTTTTTAAAGGTTTTAAAAAGATATAGGTGTCTAAATTTTGCTTTTTTTGGCTCAATGTATTGCACTAAACATTGAGCAATTGTTCCTGCTTGTTCATCGGTGTAAATGTAGCTAAAAAAAATTCATTCGACAAGAATAAGAAAAATAGCTATTTACTTATTTTATTTTTTTTAAAGGTCTTAAAAAGATATAGGTGTCTTAATTTTGCTTATTTAGGCTCATTGTATTGTAATTAACATTAAGCAATTGCTCCTGCGTGTTCATCGGTTTAAATGTTGCTAAAAAAAATTCATTCGAAAAGAATAAAAAAAATAGCTATTTACTTATTTTATTTTTTTAAAGGTCTTGATATGATAAGGGTGTCTTAATTTTGCTTATTTTGGCTCATTGTATTGAAATTAACCTTGAGCAATTGCTATTGCGTGTTCATCGGTGTAAATGTAGCTACAAAAAATTCATTCGACAAGAATAAGAAAAATAGCTATTTACTTATTTTATTTTTTTTAAAGGTTTTAAAAAGATATAGGTGTCTTAGTTTTGCTTATTTTGGCTCAATGTATTGCACGTAACATTGAGCAATTGTTTGTGCGTGTTCATCGGTGTAAATGTAGCTAAAAAAAATTCATTCGACAAGAATAAGAAAAATAGCTATTTACTTATTTTATTTTTTTTAAAGGTCTTGATATGATAAGGGTGTCTTAATTTTGCTTATTTTGGCTCATTGTATTGTACTTCACATTGAGCTATTGCTCCTGCGTGTTCATCGGTGTAAATGTAGCTAAAAAAAATTCATTCGACAAGAATAAGAAAAATAGCTATTTACTTATTTTATTTTTTTTAAAGGTTTTAAAAAGATATAGGTGTCTTAATTTTGCTTATTTTGGCTCAATGTATTGTACTTAACAATGAGCAATTGTTTGTGCGTGTTCATCGGTGTAAATGTAGCTAAAAAAAATTCATTCGACAAGAATAAGAAAAATAGCTATTTACTTATTTTATTTTTCAAAAGGTCTTGATATGACAAGGGTGTCTTAATTTTGCTTACTTTGGCTCATTGTATTGTATTTAACATTGAGCAATTGCTCCTGCGTGTTCATCGGTGTAAATGTAGCTAAAAAAAATTCATTCGACAAGAATACGAAAAATAGCTATATACTTATTTTATTTTTTTTTAAGGTCTTGATATGACACGGGTGTCTTAATTTGGCTTATTTTGGCTCATTGTATTAAAATTAACATTAAGCAATTGTTCCTGCGTGTTCATCGGTGTAAATGTAGCTAAAAAAAATTCATTCGACAAGAATAAGAAAAATAGCTATTTACTCATTTTATTTTTTTAAAGGTTTTAAAAAGATATAGGTGTCTAAATTTTGCTTTTTTTGGCTCAATGTATTGCACTTAACATTGATCAATTGTTCCTGCTTGTTCATCGGTGTAAATGTAGCTAAAAAAAATTCATTCGACAAGAATAAGAAAAATAGCTATTTACTTATTTTATTTTTTTTAAAGGTCTTAAAAAGATATAGGTGTCTTAATTTTGCCTATTTAGGCTCATTGTATTGTAATTAACATTGAGCAATTGCTCCTGCGTGTTCATCGGTTTAAATGTAGCTAAAAAAAATTCATTCGACAAGAATAAGAAAAATAGCTATTTACTTATTTTATTTTTTTTAAAGGTCTTGATATGATAAGGGTGTCTTAATTTGGCTTATTTTGGCTCACTGTATTGTACTTCACATCGAGCTATTGCTCCTGCGTGTTCATCGGTGTAAATGTAGCTAAAAAAAATTCATTCGACAAGAATAAGAAAAATAGCTATTTACTTATTTTATTTTTTTTAAAGGTTTTAAAAAGATATAGGTGTCTTAATTTTGCTTATTTTGGCTCAATGTATTGTACTTAACATTGAGCAATTGTTTGTGCGTGTTCATCGGTGTAAATGTAGCTAAAAAAAATTCATTCGACAAGAATAAGAAAAAAAGCTATTTACTTATTTTATTTTTTAAAAGGTCTTGATATGACAAGGGTGTCTTAATTTTGCTTACTTTGGCTCATTGTATTGTATTTAACATTGAGCAATTGCTCCTGCGTGTTCATCGGTGTAAATGTAGCTAAAAAAAATTCATTCGACAAGAATACGAAAAATAGCTATATACTTATTTTATTTTTTTTTAAGGTCTTGATATGACACGGGTGTCTTAATTTGGCTTATTTTGGCTCATTGTAATTAAATTAACATTAAGCAATTGTTCCTGCGTGTTCATCGGTGTAAATGTAGCTAAAAAAAATTCATTCGACAAGAATAAGAAAAATAGCTATTTACTCATTTTATTTTTTAAAGGTTTTAAAAAGATATAGGTGTCTAGATTTTGCTTTTTTTGGCTCAATGTATTGCACTTAACATTGAGCAATTGTTCCTGCTTGTTCATCGGTGTAAATGTAGCTAAAAAAAATTCATTCGACAAGAATAAGAAAAATAGCTATTTACTTATTTTATTTTTTTTAAAGGTCTTAAAAAGATATAGGTGTCTTAATTTTGCTTATTTAGGCTCATTGTATTGTAATTAACATTGAGCAATTGCTCCTGCGTGTTCATCGGTTTAAATGTTGCTAAAAAAAATTCATTCGACAAGAATAAGAAAAATAGCTATTTACTTATTTTATTTTTCAAAAGGTCTTGATATGACAAGGGTGTCTTAATTTTGCTTACTTTGGCTCATTGTATTGTATTTAACATTGAGCAATTGCTCCTGCGTGTTCATCGGTGTAAATGTAGCTAAAAAAAATTCATTCGACAAGAATACGAAAAATAGCTATATACTTATTTTATTTTTTTTTAAGGTCTTGATATGACACGGGTGTCTTAATTTGGCTTATTTTGGCTCATTGTATTAAAATTAACATTAAGCAATTGTTCCTGCGTGTTCATCGGTGTAAATGTAGCTAAAAAAAATTCATTCGACAAGAATAAGAAAAATAGCTATTTACTCATTTTATTTTTTTAAAGGTTTTAAAAAGATATAGGTGTCTAAATTTTGCTTTTTTTGGCTCAATGTATTGCACTTAACATTGATCAATTGTTCCTGCTTGTTCATCGGTGTAAATGTAGCTAAAAAAAATTCATTCGACAAGAATAAGAAAAATAGCTATTTACTTATTTTATTTTTTTTAAAGGTCTTAAAAAGATATAGGTGTCTTAATTTTGCTTATTTAGGCTCATTGTATTGTAATTAACATTGAGCAATTGCTCCTGCGTGTTCATCGGTTTAAATGTAGCTAAAAAAAATTCATTCGACAAGAATAAGAAAAATAGCTATTTACTTATTTTATTTTTTTTAAAGGTCTTGATATGATAAGGGTGTCTTAATTTGGCTTATTTTGGCTCACTGTATTGTACTTCACATTGAGCTATTGCTCCTGCGTGTTCATCGGTGTAAATGTAGCTAAAAAAAATTCATTCGACAAGAATAAGAAAAATAGCTATTTACTTATTTTATTTTTTTTAAAGGTTTTAAAAAGATATAGGTGTCTTAATTTTGCTTATTTTGGCTCAATGTATTGTACTTAACATTGAGCAATTGTTTGTGCGTGTTCATCGGTGTAAATGTAGCTAAAAAACATTCATTCGACAAGAAAAAAAAAAGCTATTTACTTATTTTATTTTTTAAAAGGTCTTGATATGACAAGGGTGTCTTAATTTTGCTTACTTTGGCTCATTGTATTGTATTTAACATTGAGCAATTGCTCCTGCGTGTTCATCGGTGTAAATGTAGCTAAAAAAAATTCATTCGACAAGAATACGAAAAATAGCTATATACTTATTTTATTTTTTTTTAAGGTCTTGATATGACACGGGTGTCTTAATTTGGCTTATTTTGGCTCATTGTATTAAAATTAACATTAAGCAATTGTTCCTGCGTGTTCATCGGTGTAAATGTAGCTAAAAAAATTCATTCGACAAGAATAAGAAAAATAGCTATTTAGTTATTTTATTTTTTTTAAGGGTCTTAAAAAGATATAGGTGTCTTAGTTTTGCTTATTTAGGCTCACTGTATTGTACTTAATATTGGCCACTTGCTCTTGCGTGTTCATCGGTGTAAATGTAGCTACAAAAAATTCAATCGACAAGAATACGAAAAATAGCTATTTACTTATTTTATTTTTTTTAAAGGTCTTGATATGACACGGGTGTCTTAATTTGGCTTGTTTTGGCTCAATGTATTGTAATTAACATTAAACAATTGTTCCTGCGTGTTCATCAGTGTAAATGTAGCTAAGAAAAAATTCATTCGACAAGAATAAGAAAAATAGCTATTTACTTATTTTATTTTTTTAAAGGTTTTAAAAAGATATAGGTGTCTTAATTTTGCTTATTTTGGCTCATTGTATTGTACATGACATTGAGCAATTGCTTCTGCGTGTTCATCGGTTTAAATGTTGCTAAAAAAAATTCATTCAACAAGAATTAGAAAAATATCTATTTACTTATTTTATTTTTTTAAAGGTTTTAAAAAGATATAGGTGTCTAAATTTTGCTTTTTTTGGCTCAATGTATTGCACTAAACATTGAGCAATTGTTCCTGCTTGTTCATCGGTGTAAATGTAGCTAAAAAAAATTCATTCGACAAGAATAAGAAAAATAGCTATTTACTTATTTTATTTTTTTTAAAGGTCTTAAAAAGATATAGGTGTCTTAATTTTGCTTATTTAGGCTCATTGTATTGTAATTAACATTGAGCAATTGCTCCTGCGTGTTCATCGGTTTAAATGTTGCTAAAAAAAATTCATTCGAAAAGAATAAAAAAAATAGCTATTTACTTATTTTATTTTTTTAAAGGTCTTGATATGATAAGGGTGTCTTAATTTTGCTTATTTTGGCTCATTGTATTGAAATTAACCTTGAGCAATTGCTATTGCGTGTTCATCGGTGTAAATGTAGCTACAAAAAATTCATTCGACAAGAATAAGAAAAATAGCTATTTACTTATTTTATTTTTTTTAAAGGTTTTAAAAAGATATAGGTGTCTTAGTTTTGCTTATTTTGGCTCAATGTATTGCACGTAACATTGAGCAATTGTTTGTGCGTGTTCATCGGTGTAAATGTAGCTAAAAAAAATTCATTCGACAAGAATAAGAAAAATAGCTATTTACTTATTTTATTTTTTTTAAAGGTCTTGATATGATAAGGGTGTCTTAATTTTGCTTATTTTGGCTCATTGTATTGTACTTCACATTGAGCTATTGCTCCTGCGTGTTCATCGGTGTAAATGTAGCTAAAAAAAATTCATTCGACAAGAATAAGAAAAATAGCTATTTACTTATTTTATTTTTTTTAAAGGTTTTAAAAAGATATAGGTGTCTTAATTTTGCTTATTTTGGCTCAATGTATTGTACTTAACATTGAGCAATTGTTTGTGCGTGTTCATCGGTGTAAATGTAGCTAAAAAAAATTCATTCGACAAGAATAAGAAAAATAGCTATTTACTTATTTTATTTTTCAAAAGGTCTTGATATGACAAGGGTGTCTTAATTTTGCTTACTTTGGCTCATTGTATTGTATTTAACATTGAGCAATTGCTCCTGCGTGTTCATCGGTGTAAATGTAGCTAAAAAAAATTCATTCGACAAGAATACGAAAAATAGCTATATACTTATTTTATTTTTTTTTAAGGTCTTGATATGACACGGGTGTCTTAATTTGGCTTATTTTGGCTCATTGTATTAAAATTAACATTAAGCAATTGTTCCTGCGTGTTCATCGGTGTAAATGTAGCTAAAAAAAATTCATTCGACAAGAATAAGAAAAATAGCTATTTACTCATTTTATTTTTTTAAAGGTTTTAAAAAGATATAGGTGTCTAAATTTTGCTTATTTAGGCTCATTGTATTGTAATTAACATTGAGCAATTGCTCCTGCGTGTTCATCGGTTTAAATGTAGCTAAAAAAAATTCATTCGACAAGAATAAGAAAAATAGCTATTTACTCATTTTATTTTTTTAAAGGTTTTAAAAAGATATAGGTGTCTAAATTTTGCTTATTTAGGCTCATTGTATTGTAATTAACATTGAGCAATTGCTCCTGCGTGTTCATCGGTTTAAATGTAGCTAAAAAAAATTCATTCGACAAGAATAAGAAAAATAGCTATTTACTCATTTTATTTTTTTAAAGGTTTTAAAAAGATATAGGTGTCTAAATTTTGCTTTTTTTGGCTCAATGTATTGCACTTAACATTGGGCAATTGTTCCTGCTTTTTCATCGGTGTAAATGTAGCTAAAAAAAATTCATTCGACAAGAATAAGAAAAATAGCTATTTACTTATTTTATTTTTTTTATAGGTCTTAAAAAGATATAGGTGTCTTAATTTTGCTTATTTAGGCTCATTGTATTGTAATTAACATTGAGCAATTGCTCCTGCGTGTTCATCGGTTTAAATGTAGCTAAAAAAAATTCATTCGACAAGAATAAGAAAAATAGCTATTTACTTATTTTATTTTTTTTAAAGGTCTTGATATGATAAGGGTGTCTTAATTTGGCTTATTTTGGCTCACTGTATTGTACTTCACATCGAGCTATTGCTCCTGCGTGTTCATCGGTGTAAATGTAGCTAAAAAAAATTCATTCGACAAGAATAAGAAAAATAGCTATTTACTTATTTTATTTTTTTTAAAGGTTTTAAAAAGATATAGGTGTCTTAATTTTGCTCATTTTGGCTCAATGTATTGTACTTAACATTGAGCAATTGTTTGTGCGTGTTCATCGGTGTAAATGTAGCTAAAAAAAATTCATTCGACAAGAATAAGAAAAAAAGCTATTTACTTATTTTATTTTTTAAAAGGTCCTGATATGACAAGGGTGTCTTAATTTTGCTTACTTTGGCTCATTGTATTGTATTTAACTTTGAGCAATTGCTCCTGCGTGTTCATCGGTGTAAATGTAGCTAAAAAAAATTCATTCGACAAGAATAAGAAAAATAGCTATTTACTTATTTTATTTTTTTTAAAGGTTTTAAAAAGATATAGGTGTCTTAATTTTGCTCATTTTGGCTCAATGTATTGTACTTAACATTGAGCAATTGTTTGTGCGTGTTCATCGGTGTAAATGTAGCTAAAAAAAATTCATTCGACAAGAATACGAAAAATAGCTATATACTTATTTTATTTTTTTTTAAGGTCTTGATATGACACGGGTGTCTTAATTTGGCTTATTTTGGCTCATTGTATTAAAATTAACATTAAGCAGTTGTTCCTGCGTGTTCATCGGTGTAAATGTAGCTAAAAAAAATTCATTCGACAAGAATAAGAAAAATAGCTATTTACTCATTTTATTTTTTTAAAGGTTTTAAAAAGATATAGGTGTCTAAATTTTGCTTTTTTTGGCTCAATGTATTGCACTTAACATTGAGCAATTGTTCCTGCTTGTTCATCGGTGTAAATGTAGCTAAAAAAAATTCATTCGAAAAGAATAAAAAAAATAGCTATTTACTTATTTTATTTTTTTAAAGGTCTTGATATGATAAGGGTGTCTTAATTTTGCTTATTTTGGCTCATTGTATTGAAATTAACCTTGAGCAATTGCTATTGCATGTTCATCGGTGTAAATGTAGCTACAAAAAATTCATTCGACAAGAATAAGAAAAATAGCTATTTACTTATTTTATTTTTTTTAAAGGTCTTGATATGACAAGGGTGTCTTAATTTGGCTTATTATGGCTCAATGTATTGCACTTGACATTGAGCAATTGCTTTTGCGTGTTCATCGGTGTAAATGTAGCTAAAAAAAATTCATTCGACAAGAATAAGAAAAATAGCTATATACTTATTTTATTTTTTTTAAAGGTCTTAAAAAGATAAAGGTGTCTTAATTTTGCTTATTTAGGCTCACTGTATTGTACTTAACATCGGCCACTTGCTCTTGCGTGTTCATCGGTGTAAATGTAGCTACAAAAAATTCATTCGACAAGAATACGAAAAATAGCTATATACTTATTTTATTTTTTTTAAAGGTCTTGATATGACGCGGGTGTCTTAAATTGGCTTATTTTGGCTCAATGTATTGTAATTAACATTGAGCAATTGCTCCTGCGTGTTCGTCGGTTTAAATGTTGCTAAAAAAAATTCATTCGACAAGAATAAAAAAAATAGCTATTTACTTATTTTATTTTTTTAAAGGTCTTGATATGATAAGGGTGTCTTAATTTTGCTTATTTTGGCTCATTGTATTGAAATTAACATTGAGCAATTGCTCTTGCGTGTTCATCGGTGTAAATGTAGCTACAAAAAATTCATTCGACAAGAATAAGAAAAATAGCTATTTACTTATTTTATTTTTTTAAGGGTCTTGATATGATAAGGGTGTCTTAATTTTGCTTATTTTGGCTCATTGTATTGTACTTAACATTAAGCAATTGCTCCTGCGTGTTCATCGGTGTAAATGTAGCTAAAAAAAATTCATTCGACAAGAATAAGAAAAATAGCTATTTACTTATTTTATTTTTTTTAAAGGTCTTAAAAAGATATTGGTGTCTTAGTTTTGCTTACTTAGGCTCACTGTATTGTACTCAACATTGGCCACTTGCTCGTGCGTGTTCATCGGTGTAATAGTAGCTACAAAAAATTCAATCGACAAGAATACGAAAAATAGCTATTTACTTATTTTATTTTTTTTAAAGGTCTTGATATGACACGGGTGTCTTAATTTGGCTTGTTTTGGCTCAATGTATTGTAATTAACATTGAGCAATTGTTCCTGCGTGTTCATCAGTGTAAATGTAGCTAAAAAAAATTCATTCGACAAGAATAAGAAAAATAGCTATTTACTTATTTTATTTTTTTAAAGGTTTTAAAAAGATATAGGTGTCTTAATTTTGCTTATTTTGGCTCATTGTATTGTACTTGACATTGAGCAATTGCTCCTGCGTGTTCATCGGGTTTAAATGTTGCTAAAAAAAATTCATTCGACAGGAATAAAAAAAAATAGCTATTTACTTATTTTATTTTTTTTAAAGGTCTTGATATGACACGGGTGTCTCAATTTGGCTTATTTTGGCTCATTGTATTGTAATTAACATTGAGCAATTGCTCCTGCGTGTTCATCGGTGTAAATGTAGCTACAAAAAATTCATTCGACAAGAATACGAAAAATAGCTATTTACTTATTTTATTTTTTTTAAAGGTCTTGATATGACACGGGTGTCTTAATTTGGCTTGTTTTGGCTCAATGTATTGTAATTAACATTGAGCAATTGTTCCTGCGTGTTCATCAGTGTAAATGTAGCTAAAAAAAATTCATTCGACAAGAATAAGAAAAATAGCTATTTACTTATTTTATATTTTTAAAGGTTTTAAAAAGATATAGGTGTCTTAATTTTGCTTATTTTGGCTCATTGTATTGTACTTGACATTAAGCAATTGCTCCTGCGTGTTCATCGGTTTAAATGTTGCTAAAAAAAATTCATTCGACAAGAATAAAAAAAATAGCTATTTACTTATTTTATTTTTTTTAAAGGTCTTGATATGATAAGGGTGTCATAATTTTGCTTATTTTGGCTCATTGTATTGTACTTAACATTGAACAATTGCTTCTGCGTGTTCATCGGTGTAAATGTAGCTAAAAAAAATTCATTCGACAAGAATAAGAAAAATAGCTATTTACTTATTTTATTTTTTTTAAAGGTCTCTAAAAGATATAGGTGTCTTAAGTTTGCTTATTTAGGCTTACTGTATTGTACTTAACATTGGCCACTTGCTCCTGCGTGTTCATCGGTGTAAATGTAGCTACAAAAAATTCATTCGACAAGAATACGATAAATAGCTATATACTTATTTTTTTTTTAAAGGTCTTGATATGACACGGGTGTCTTAAATTGGCTTATTTTGGCTCACTGTATTGTAGTTAACATTGAGCAATTGCTCCTGCGTGTTCATCGGTTTAAATGTTGCTAAAAAAAATTCATTCGACAAGAATAAAAAAAATAGCTATTTACTTATTTTATTTTTTTAAAGGTCTTGATATGATAAGGGTGTCTTAGTTTTGCTTATTTTGGCTCAATGTATTGTACTTAACATTAAGCAATTGCTCCTGCGTGTTCATCGGTGTAAATGTAGCTAAAAAAAATTCATTCGACAAGAATAAGAAAAATAGCTATTTACTTATTTTATTTTTTTTAAAGGTCTTAAAAAGATATAGGTGTCTTAATTTTGCTTATTTAGGCTCATTGTATTGCACTTGACATTGAGCAATTGCTCCTGCGTGTTTATCGGTGTAAATGTAGCTAAAAAAAATTCATTTGACAAGAATAAGAAAAATAGCTATTTACTTATTTTATTTTTTTTAAAGGTGTTAAAAAGATATAGGTGTCTTAATTTTGCTTATTTAGGCTCACTGCATTGTACTTAACATCGGCCACTTGCTCCTGCGTGTTCATCGGTGTAAATGTAGCTACAAAAAATTCATTCGACAAGAATACGAAAAATAGCTATATACTTATTTTATTTTTTTTAAAGGTCTTGATATGACAAGGGTGTCTTAAATTGGCTTATTTTGGCTCATTGTATTGTAATTAACATTGAGCAATTGCTCCTGCGTGTTCATCGGTTTAAATGTTGCTAAAAAAATTCATTCGAAAAGAATAAAAAAAATAGCTATTTACTTATTTTATTTTTTTAAAGGTTTTAAAAAGATATAGGTGTCTAAATTTTGCTTTTTTTGGCTCAATGTATTGCACTTAACATTGAGCAATTGTTCCTGCTTGTTCATCGGTGTAAATGTAGCTAAAAAAAATTCATTCGACAAGAATAAGAAAAATAGCTATTTACTTATTTTATTTTTTTTATAGGTCTTAAAAAGATATAGGTGTCTTAATTTTGCTTATTTAGGCTCATTGTATTGTAGTTAACATTGAGCAATTGCTCCTGCGTGTTCATCGGTTTAAATGTTGCTAAAAAAAATTCATTCGAAAAGAATAAAAAAAATAGCTATTTACTTATTTTATTTTTTTAAAGGTCTTGATATGATAAGGGTGTCTTAATTTTGCTTATTTTGGCTCATTGTATTGAAATTAACCTTGAGCAATTGCTATTGCGTGTTCATCGGTGTAAATGTAGCTACAAAAAATTCATTCGACAAGAATAAGAAAAATAGCTATTTACTTATTTTATTTTTTTTAAAGGTCTTGATATGACTAGGGTGTCTTAATTTGGCTTATTATGGCTCAATGTATTGCACTTGACATTGAGCAATTGCTCCTGCGTGTTCATCGGTGTAAATGTAGCTAAAAAAAATTCATTCGACAAGAATAAGAAAAATAGCTATTTACTTATTTTATTTTTTTTAAAGGTCTTAAAAAGATAAAGGTGTCTTAATTTTGCTTATTTAGGCTCACTGTATTGTACTTAACATCGGCCACTTGCTCTTGCGTGTTCATCGGTGTAAATGTAGCTACAAAAAATTCATTCGACAAGAATACGAAAAATAGCTATATACTTATTTTATTTTTTTTAAAGGTCTTGATATGACGCGGGTGTCTTAAATTGGCTTATTTTGGCTCATTGTATTGTAATTAACATTGAGCAATTGCTCCTGCGTGTTCGTCGGTTTAAATGTTGCTAAAAAAAATTCATTCGACAAGAATAAAAAAAATAGCTATTTACTTATTTTATTTTTTTAAAGGTCTTGATATGATAAGGGTGTCTTAATTTTGCTTATTTTGGCTCATTGTATTGAAATTAACATTGAGCAATTGCTCCTGCGTGTTCATCGGTGTAAATGTAGCTACAAAAAATTCATTCGACAAGAATAAGAAAAATAGCAATTTACTTATTTTATTTTTTTAAGGGTCTTGATATGATAAGGGTGTCTTAATTTTGCTTATTTTGGCTCATTGTATTGTACTTAACATTAAGCAATTGCTCCTGCGTGTTCATCGGTGTAAATGTAGCTAAAAAAAATTCATTCGACAAGAATAAGAAAAATAGCTATTTACTTATTTTATTTTTTTTAAAGGTCTTAAAAAGATATAGGTGTCTTAATTTTGCTTATTTAGGCTCATTGTATTGTAATTAACATTGAGCAATTGCTCCTGCGTGTTCATCGGTTTAAATGTAGCTAAAAAAAATTCATTCGACAAGAATAAGAAAAATAGCTATTTACTTATTTTATTTTTTTTAAAGGTCTTGATATGACACGGGTGTCTTAATTTGGCTTGTTTTGGCTCAATGTATTGTGATTAACATTGAGCAATTGTTCCTGCGTGTTCATCAGTGTAAATGTAGCTAAAAAAAATTCATTCGACAAGAATAAGAAAAATAGCTATTTACTTATTTTATTTTTTTAAAGGTTTTAAAAAGATATAGGTGTCTTAATTTTGCTTATTTTGGCTCATTGTATTGTACTTGACATTGAGCAATTGCTCCTGCGTGTTCATCGGGTTTAAATGTTGCTAAAAAAAATTCATTCGACAGGAATAAAAAAAAATAGCTATTTACTTATTTTATTTTTTTTAAAGGTCTTGATATGACACGGGTGTCTCAATTTGGCTTATTTTGGCTCATTGTATTGTAATTAACATTGAGCAATTGCTCCTGCGTGTTCATCGGTGTAAATGTAGCTACAAAAAATTCATTCGACAAGAATACGAAAAATAGCTATTTACTTATTTTATTTTTTTTAAAGGTCTTGATATGACACGGGTGTCTTAATTTGGCTTGTTTTGGCTCAATGTATTGTAATTAACATTGAGCAATTGTTCCTGCGTGTTCATCAGTGTAAATGTAGCTAAAAAAAATTCATTCGACAAGAATAAGAAAAATAGCTATTTACTTATTTTATATTTTTAAAGGTTTTAAAAAGATATAGGTGTCTTAATTTTGCTTATTTTGGCTCATTGTATTGTACTTGACATTAAGCAATTGCTCCTGCGTGTTCATCGGTTTAAATGTTGCTAAAAAAAATTCATTCGACAAGAATAAAAAAAATAGCTATTTACTTATTTTATTTTTTTTAAAGGTCTTGATATGATAAGGGTGTCATAATTTTGCTTATTTTGGCTCATTGTATTGTACTTAACATTGAACAATTGCTTCTGCGTGTTCATCGGTGTAAATGTAGCTAAAAAAAATTCATTCGACAAGAATAAGAAAAATAGCTATTTACTTATTTTATTTTTTTTAAAGGTCTTAAAAAGATATAGGTGTCTTAAGTTTGCTTATTTAGGCTTACTGTATTGTACTTAACATTGGCCACTTGCTCCTGCGTGTTCATCGGTGTAAATGTAGCTACAAAAAATTCATTCGACAAGAATACGATAAATAGCTATATACTTATTTTTTTTTTAAAGGTCTTGATATGACACGGGTGTCTTAAATTGGCTTATTTTGGCTCACTGTATTGTAGTTAACATTGAGCAATTGCTCCTGCGTGTTCATCGGTTTAAATGTTGCTAAAAAAAATTCATTCGACAAGAATAAAAAAAATAGCTATTTACTTATTTTATTTTTTTAAAGGTCTTGATATGATAAGGGTGTCTTAGTTTTGCTTATTTTGGCTCAATGTATTGTACTTAACATTAAGCAATTGCTCCTGCGTGTTCATCGGTGTAAATGTAGCTAAAAAAAATTCATTCGACAAGAATAAGAAAAATAGCTATTTACTTATTTTATTTTTTTTAAAGGTCTTAAAAAGATATAGGTGTCTTAATTTTGCTTATTTAGGCTCATTGTATTGCACTTGACATTGAGCAATTGCTCCTGCGTGTTTATCGGTGTAAATGTAGCTAAAAAAAATTCATTTGACAAGAATAAGAAAAATAGCTATTTACTTATTTTATTTTTTTTAAAGGTGTTAAAAAGATATAGGTGTCTTAATTTTGCTTATTTAGGCTCACTGCATTGTACTTAACATCGGCCACTTGCTCCTGCGTGTTCATCGGTGTAAATGTAGCTACAAAAAATTCATTCGACAAGAATACGAAAAATAGCTATATACTTATTTTATTTTTTTTAAAGGTCTTGATATGACAAGGGTGTCTTAAATTGGCTTATTTTGGCTCATTGTATTGTAATTAACATTGAGCAATTGCTCCTGCGTGTTCATCGGTTTAAATGTTGCTAAAAAAATTCATTCGAAAAGAATAAAAAAAATAGCTATTTACTTATTTTATTTTTTTAAAGGTTTTAAAAAGATATAGGTGTCTAAATTTTGCTTTTTTTGGCTCAATGTATTGCACTTAACATTGAGCAATTGTTCCTGCTTGTTCATCGGTGTAAATGTAGCTAAAAAAAATTCATTCGACAAGAATAAGAAAAATAGCTATTTACATATTTTATTTTTTTTATAGGTCTTAAAAAGATATAGGTGTCTTAATTTTGCTTATTTAGGCTCATTGTATTGTAATTAACATTGAGCAATTGCTCCTGCGTGTTCATCGGTTTAAATGTTGCTAAAAAAAATTCATTCGAAAAGAATAAAAAAAATAGCTATTTACTTATTTTATTTTTTTAAAGGTCTTGATATGATAAGGGTGTCTTAATTTCACTTATTTTGGCTCATTGTATTGAAATTAACCTTGAGCAATTGCTATTGCGTGTTCATCGGTGTAAATGTAGCTACAAAAAATTCATTCGACAAGAATAAGAAAAATAGCTATTTACTTATTTTATTTTTTTTAAAGGTCTTGATATGACAAGGGTGTCTTAATTTGGCTTATTATGGCTCAATGTATTGCACTTGACATTGAGCAATTGCTCCTGCGTGTTCATCGGTGTAAATGTAGCTAAAAAAAATTCATTCGACAAGAATAAGAAAAATAGCTATTTACTTATTTTATTTTTTTTAAAGGTCTTAAAAAGATAAAGGTGTCTTAATTTTGCTTATTTAGGCTCACTGTATTGTACTTAACATCGGCCACTTGCTCTTGCGTGTTCATCGGTGTAAATGTAGCTACAAAAAATTCATTCGACAAGAATACGAAAAATAGCTATATACTTATTTTATTTTTTTTAAAGGTCTTGATATGACGCGGGTGTCTTAAATTGGCTTATTTTGGCTCACTGTATTGTAATTAACATTGAGCAATTGCTCCTGCGTGTTCGTCGGTTTAAATGTTGCTAAAAAAAATTCATTCGACAAGAATAAAAAAAATAGCTATTTACTTATTTTATTTTTTTAAAGGTCTTGATATGATAAGGGTGTCTTAATTTTGCTTATTTTGGCTCATTGTATTGAAATTAACATTGAGCAATTGCTCCTGCGTGTTCATCGGTGTAAATGTAGCTACAAAAAATTCATTCGACAAGAATAAGAAAAATAGCAATTTACTTATTTTATTTTTTTAAGGGTCTTGATATGATAAGGGTGTCTTAATTTTGCTTATTTTGGCTCATTGTATTGTACTTAACATTAAGCAATTGCTCCTGCGTGTTCATCGGTGTAAATGTAGCTAAAAAAAATTCATTCGACAAGAATAAGAAAAATAGCTATTTACTTATTTTATTTTTTTTAAAGGTCTTAAAAAGATATAGGTGTCTTAATTTTGCTTATTTAGGCTCATTGTATTGTAATTAACATTGAGCAATTGCTCCTGCGTGTTCATCGGTTTAAATGTAGCTAAAAAAAATTCATTCGACAAGAATAAGAAAAATAGCTATTTACTTATTTTATTTTTTTTAAAGGTCTTGATATGATAAGGGTGTCTTAATTTGGCTTATTTTGGCTCACTGTATTGTACTTCACATCGAGCTATTGCTCCTGCGTGTTCATCGGTGTAAATGTAGCTAAAAAAAATTCATTCGACAAGAATAAGAAAAATAGCTATTTACTTATTTTATTTTTTTTAAAGGTCTTAAAAAGATATAGGTGTCTTAATTTTGCTTATTTAGGCTCATTGTATTGTAATTAACATTGAGCAATTGCTCCTGCGTGTTCATCGGTTTAAATGTAGCTAAAAAAAATTCATTCGACAAGAATAAGAAAAATAGCTATTTACTTATTTTATTTTTTTTAAAGGTCTTGATATGACAAGGGTGTCTTAATTTGGCTTATTATGGCTCAATGTATTGCACTTGACATTGAGCAATTGCTCCTGCGTGTTCATCGGTGTAAATGTAGCTAAAAAAAATTCATTCGACAAGAATAAGAAAAATAGCTATATACTTATTTTATTTTTTTTAAAGGTCTTAAAAAGATAAAGGTGTCTTAATTTTGCTTATTTAGGCTCACTGTATTGTACTTAACATCGGCCACTTGCTCTTGCGTGTTCATCGGTGTAAATGTAGCTACAAAAAATTCATTCGACAAGAATACGAAAAATAGCTATATACTTATTTTATTTTTTTTAAAGGTCTTGATATGACGCGGGTGTCTTAAATTGGCTTATTTTGGCTCATTGTATTGTAATTAACATTGAGCAATTGCTCCTGCGTGTTCGTCGGTTTAAATGTTGCTAAAAAAAATTCATTCGACAAGAATAAAAAAAATAGCTATTTACTTATTTTATTTTTTTAAAGGTCTTGATATGATAAGGGTGTCTTAATTTTGCTTATTTTGGCTCATTGTATTGAAATTAACATTGAGCAATTGCTCTTGCGTGTTCATCGGTGTAAATGTAGCTACAAAAAATTCATTCGACAAGAATAAGAAAAATAGCAATTTACTTATTTTATTTTTTTAAGGGTCTTGATATGATAAGGGTGTCTTAATTTTGCTTATTTTGGCTCATTGTATTGTACTTAACATTAAGCAATTGCTGCTGCGTGTTCATCGGTGTAAATGTAGCTAAAAAAAATTCATTCGACAAGAATAAGAAAAATAGCTATTTACTTATTTTATTTTTTTTAAAGGTCTTAAAAAGATATTGGTGTCTTAGTTTTGCTTACTTAGGCTCACTGTATTGTACTCAACATTGGCCACTTGCTCGTGCGTGTTCATCGGTGTAATAGTAGCTACAAAAAATTCAATCGACAAGAATACGAAAAATAGCTATTTACTTTTTTTATTTTTTTTATAGGTCTTAAAAAGATATAGGTGTCTTAATTTTGCTTATTTAGGCTCATTGTATTGTAATTAACATTGAGCAATTGCTCCTGCGTGTTCATCGGTTTAAATGTTGCTAAAAAAAATTCATTCGAAAAGAATAAAAAAAATAGCTATTTACTTATTTTATTTTTTTAAAGGTCTTGATATGATAAGGGTGTCTTAATTTTGCATATTTTGGCTCATTGTATTGAAATTAACCTTGAGCAATTGCTATTGCGTGTTCATCGGTGTAAATGTAGCTACAAAAAATTCATTCGACAAGAATAAGAAAAATAGCTATTTACTTATTTTATTTTTTTTAAAGGTCTTAAAAAGATAAAGGTGTCTTAATTTTGCTTATTTAGGCTCACTGTATTGTACTTAACATCGGCCACTTGCTCTTGCGTGTTCATCGGTGTAAATGTAGCTACAAAAAATTCATTCGACAAGAATACGAAAAATAGCTATATACTTATTTTATTTTTTTTAAAGGTCTTGATATGACGCGGGTGTCTTAAATTGGCTTATTTTGGCTCATTGTATTGTAATTAACATTGAGCAATTGCTCCTGCGTGTTCGTCGGTTTAAATGTTGCTAAAAAAAATTCATTCGACAAGAATAAAAAAAATAGCTATTTACTTATTTTATTTTTTTAAAGGTCTTGATATGATAAGGGTGTCTTAATTTTGCTTATTTTGGCTCATTGTATTGAAATTAACATTGAGCAATTGCTCTTGCGTGTTCATCGGTGTAAATGTAGCTACAAAAAATTCATTCGACAAGAATAAGAAAAATAGCAATTTACTTATTTTATTTTTTTAAGGGTCTTGATATGATAAGGGTGTCTTAATTTTGATTATTTTGGCTCATTGTATTGTACTTAACATTAAGCAATTGCTCCTGCGTGTTCATCGGTGTAAATGTAGCTAAAAAAAATTCATTCGACAAGAATAAGAAAAATAGCTATTTACTTATTTTATTTTTTTTAAAGGTCTTAAAAAGATATAGGTGTCTTAATTTTGCTTATTTAGGCTCATTGTATTGTAATTAACATTGAGCAATTGCTCCTGCGTGTTCATCGGTTTAAATGTAGCTAAAAAAAATTCATTCGACAAGAATAAGAAAAATAGCTATTTACTTATTTTATTTTTTTTAAAGGTCTTGATATGATAAGGGTGTCTTAATTTGGCTTATTTTGGCTCACTGTATTGTACTTCACATCGAGCTATTGCTCCTGCGTGTTCATCGGTGTAAATGTAGCTAAAAAAAATTCATTCGACAAGAATAAGAAAAATAGCTATTTACTTATTTTATTTTTTTTAAAGGTTTTAAAAAGATATAGGTGTCTTAATTTTGCTTATTTTGGCTCAATGTATTGTACTTAACATTGAGCAATTGTTTGTGCGTGTTCATCGGTGTAAATGTAGCTAAAAAAAATTCATTCGACAAGAATAAGAAAAAAAGCTATTTACTTATTTTATTTTTTAAAAGGTCCTGATATGACAAGGGTGTCTTAATTTTGCTTACTTTGGCTCATTGTATTGTATTTAACTTTGAGCAATTGCTCCTGCGTGTTCATCGGTGTAAATGTAGCTAAAAAAAATTCATACGACAAGAATACGAAAAATAGCTATATACTTATTTTATTTTTTTTTAAGGTCTTGATATGACACGGGTGTCTTAATTTGGCTTATTTTGGCTCATTGTATTAAAATTAACATTAAGCAGTTGTTCCTGCGTGTTCATCGGTGTAAATGTAGCTAAAAAAAATTCATTCGACAAGAATAAGAAAAATAGCTATTTACTCATTTTATTTTTTTAAAGGTTTTAAAAAGATATAGGTGTCTAAATTTTGCTTTTTTTGGCTCAATGTATTGCACTTAACATTGAGCAATTGTTCCTGCTTGTTCATCGGTGTAAATGTAGCTAAAAAAAATTCATTCGAAAAGAATAAAAAAAATAGCTATTTACTTATTTTATTTTTTTAAAGGTCTTGATATGATAAGGGTGTCTTAATTTTGCTTATTTTGGCTCATTGTATTGAAATTAACCTTGAGCAATTGCTATTGCGTGTTCATCGGTGTAAATGTAGCTACAAAAAATTCATTCGACAAGAATAAGAAAAATAGCTATTTACTTATTTTATTTTTTTTAAAGGTCTTGATATGACAAGGGTGTCTTAATTTGGCTTATTATGGCTCAATGTATTGCACTTGACATTGAGCAATTGCTCCTGCGTGTTCATCGGTGTAAATGTAGCTAAAAAAAATTCATTCGACAAGAATAAGAAAAATAGCTATATACTTATTTTATTTTTTTTAAAGGTCTTAAAAAGATAAAGGTGTCTTAATTTTGCTTATTTAGGCTCACTGTATTGTACTTAACATCGGCCACTTGCTCTTGCGTGTTCATCGGTGTAAATGTAGCTACAAAAAATTCATTCGACAAGAATACGAAAAATAGCTATATACTTATTTTATTTTTTTTAAAGGTCTTGATATGACGCGGGTGTCTTAAATTGGCTTATTTTGGCTCACTGTATTGTAATTAACATTGAGCAATTGCTCCTGCGTGTTCGTCGGTTTAAATGTTGCTAAAAAAAATTCATTCGACAAGAATAAAAAAAATAGCTATTTACTTATTTTATTTTTTTAAAGGTCTTGATATGATAAGGGTGTCTTAATTTTGCTTATTTTGGCTCATTGTATTGAAATTAACATTGAGCAATTGCTCCTGCGTGTTCATCGGTGTAAATGTAGCTACAAAAAATTCATTCGACAAGAATAAGAAAAATAGCAATTTACTTATTTTATTTTTTTAAGGGTCTTGATATGATAAGGGTGTCTTAATTTTGCTTATTTTGGCTCATTGTATTGTACTTAACATTAAGCAATTGCTCCTGCGTGTTCATCGGTGTAAATGTAGCTAAAAAAAATTCATTCGACAAGAATAAGAAAAATAGCTATTTACTTATTTTATTTTTTTTAAAGGTCTTAAAAAGATATAGGTGTCTTAATTTTGCTTATTTAGGCTCATTGTATTGTAATTAACATTGAGCAATTGCTCCTGCGTGTTCATCGGTTTAAATGTAGCTAAAAAAAATTCATTCGACAAGAATAAGAAAAATAGCTATTTACTTATTTTATTTTTTTTAAAGGTCTTGATATGATAAGGGTGTCTTAATTTGGCTTATTTTGGCTCACTGTATTGTACTTCACATCGAGCTATTGCTCCTGCGTGTTCATCGGTGTAAATGTAGCTAAAAAAAATTCATTCGACAAGAATAAGAAAAATAGCTATTTACTTATTTTATTTTTTTTAAAGGTCTTAAAAAGATATAGGTGTCTTAATTTTGCTTATTTAGGCTCATTGTATTGTAATTAACATTGAGCAATTGCTCCTGCGTGTTCATCGGTTTAAATGTAGCTAAAAAAAATTCATTCGACAAGAATAAGAAAAATAGCTATTTACTTATTTTATTTTTTTTAAAGGTCTTGATATGACAAGGGTGTCTTAATTTGGCTTATTATGGCTCAATGTATTGCACTTGACATTGAGCAATTGCTCCTGCGTGTTCATCGGTGTAAATGTAGCTAAAAAAAATTCATTCGACAAGAATAAGAAAAATAGCTATATACTTATTTTATTTTTTTTAAAGGTCTTAAAAAGATAAAGGTGTCTTAATTTTGCTTATTTAGGCTCACTGTATTGTACTTAACATCGGCCACTTGCTCTTGCGTGTTCATCGGTGTAAATGTAGCTACAAAAAATTCATTCGACAAGAATACGAAAAATAGCTATATACTTATTTTATTTTTTTTAAAGGTCTTGATATGACGCGGGTGTCTTAAATTGGCTTATTTTGGCTCATTGTATTGTAATTAACATTGAGCAATTGCTCCTGCGTGTTCGTCGGTTTAAATGTTGCTAAAAAAAATTCATTCGACAAGAATAAAAAAAATAGCTATTTACTTATTTTATTTTTTTAAAGGTCTTGATATGATAAGGGTGTCTTAATTTTGCTTATTTTGGCTCATTGTATTGAAATTAACATTGAGCAATTGCTCTTGCGTGTTCATCGGTGTAAATGTAGCTACAAAAAATTCATTCGACAAGAATAAGAAAAATAGCAATTTACTTATTTTATTTTTTTAAGGGTCTTGATATGATAAGGGTGTCTTAATTTTGCTTATTTTGGCTCATTGTATTGTACTTAACATTAAGCAATTGCTGCTGCGTGTTCATCGGTGTAAATGTAGCTAAAAAAAATTCATTCGACAAGAATAAGAAAAATAGCTATTTACTTATTTTATTTTTTTTAAAGGTCTTAAAAAGATATTGGTGTCTTAGTTTTGCTTACTTAGGCTCACTGTATTGTACTCAACATTGGCCACTTGCTCGTGCGTGTTCATCGGTGTAATAGTAGCTACAAAAAATTCAATCGACAAGAATACGAAAAATAGCTATTTACTTTTTTTATTTTTTTTATAGGTCTTAAAAAGATATAGGTGTCTTAATTTTGCTTATTTAGGCTCATTGTATTGTAATTAACATTGAGCAATTGCTCCTGCGTGTTCATCGGTTTAAATGTTGCTAAAAAAAATTCATTCGAAAAGAATAAAAAAAATAGCTATTTACTTATTTTATTTTTTTAAAGGTCTTGATATGATAAGGGTGTCTTAATTTTGCATATTTTGGCTCATTGTATTGAAATTAACCTTGAGCAATTGCTATTGCGTGTTCATCGGTGTAAATGTAGCTACAAAAAATTCATTCGACAAGAATAAGAAAAATAGCTATTTACTTATTTTATTTTTTTTAAAGGTCTTAAAAAGATAAAGGTGTCTTAATTTTGCTTATTTAGGCTCACTGTATTGTACTTAACATCGGCCACTTGCTCTTGCGTGTTCATCGGTGTAAATGTAGCTACAAAAAATTCATTCGACAAGAATACGAAAAATAGCTATATACTTATTTTATTTTTTTTAAAGGTCTTGATATGACGCGGGTGTCTTAAATTGGCTTATTTTGGCTCATTGTATTGTAATTAACATTGAGCAATTGCTCCTGCGTGTTCGTCGGTTTAAATGTTGCTAAAAAAAATTCATTCGACAAGAATAAAAAAAATAGCTATTTACTTATTTTATTTTTTTAAAGGTCTTGATATGATAAGGGTGTCTTAATTTTGCTTATTTTGGCTCATTGTATTGAAATTAACATTGAGCAATTGCTCTTGCGTGTTCATCGGTGTAAATGTAGCTACAAAAAATTCATTCGACAAGAATAAGAAAAATAGCAATTTACTTATTTTATTTTTTTAAGGGTCTTGATATGATAAGGGTGTCTTAATTTTGATTATTTTGGCTCATTGTATTGTACTTAACATTAAGCAATTGCTCCTGCGTGTTCATCGGTGTAAATGTAGCTAAAAAAAATTCATTCGACAAGAATAAGAAAAATAGCTATTTACTTATTTTATTTTTTTTAAAGGTCTTAAAAAGATATAGGTGTCTTAATTTTGCTTATTTAGGCTCATTGTATTGTAATTAACATTGAGCAATTGCTCCTGCGTGTTCATCGGTTTAAATGTAGCTAAAAAAAATTCATTCGACAAGAATAAGAAAAATAGCTATTTACTTATTTTATTTTTTTTAAAGGTCTTGATATGATAAGGGTGTCTTAATTTGGCTTATTTTGGCTCACTGTATTGTACTTCACATCGAGCTATTGCTCCTGCGTGTTCATCGGTGTAAATGTAGCTAAAAAAAATTCATTCGACAAGAATAAGAAAAATAGCTATTTACTTATTTTATTTTTTTTAAAGGTTTTAAAAAGATATAGGTGTCTTAATTTTGCTTATTTTGGCTCAATGTATTGTACTTAACATTGAGCAATTGTTTGTGCGTGTTCATCGGTGTAAATGTAGCTAAAAAAAATTCATTCGACAAGAATAAGAAAAAAAGCTATTTACTTATTTTATTTTTTAAAAGGTCCTGATATGACAAGGGTGTCTTAATTTTGCTTACTTTGGCTCATTGTATTGTATTTAACTTTGAGCAATTGCTCCTGCGTGTTCATCGGTGTAAATGTAGCTAAAAAAAATTCATACGACAAGAATACGAAAAATAGCTATATACTTATTTTATTTTTTTTTAAGGTCTTGATATGACACGGGTGTCTTAATTTGGCTTATTTTGGCTCATTGTATTAAAATTAACATTAAGCAGTTGTTCCTGCGTGTTCATCGGTGTAAATGTAGCTAAAAAAAATTCATTCGACAAGAATAAGAAAAATAGCTATTTACTCATTTTATTTTTTTAAAGGTTTTAAAAAGATATAGGTGTCTAAATTTTGCTTTTTTTGGCTCAATGTATTGCACTTAACATTGAGCAATTGTTCCTGCTTGTTCATCGGTGTAAATGTAGCTAAAAAAAATTCATTCGAAAAGAATAAAAAAAATAGCTATTTACTTATTTTATTTTTTTAAAGGTCTTGATATGATAAGGGTGTCTTAATTTTGCTTATTTTGGCTCATTGTATTGAAATTAACCTTGAGCAATTGCTATTGCGTGTTCATCGGTGTAAATGTAGCTACAAAAAATTCATTCGACAAGAATAAGAAAAATAGCTATTTACTTATTTTATTTTTTTTAAAGGTCTTGATATGACAAGGGTGTCTTAATTTGGCTTATTATGGCTCAATGTATTGCACTTGACATTGAGCAATTGCTCCTGCGTGTTCATCGGTGTAAATGTAGCTAAAAAAAATTCATTCGACAAGAATAAGAAAAATAGCTATATACTTATTTTATTTTTTTTAAAGGTCTTAAAAAGATAAAGGTGTCTTAATTTTGCTTATTTAGGCTCACTGTATTGTACTTAACATCGGCCACTTGCTCTTGCGTGTTCATCGGTGTAAATGTAGCTACAAAAAATTCATTCGACAAGAATACGAAAAATAGCTATATACTTATTTTATTTTTTTTAAAGGTCTTGATATGACGCGGGTGTCTTAAATTGGCTTATTTTGGCTCATTGTATTGTAATTAACATTGAGCAATTGCTCCTGCGTGTTCGTCGGTTTAAATGTTGCTAAAAAAAATTCATTCGACAAGAATAAAAAAAATAGCTATTTACTTATTTTATTTTTTTAAAGGTCTTGATATGATAAGGGTGTCTTAATTTTGCTTATTTTGGCTCATTGTATTGAAATTAACATTGAGCAATTGCTCTTGCGTGTTCATCGGTGTAAATGTAGCTACAAAAAATTCATTCGACAAGAATAAGAAAAATAGCAATTTACTTATTTTATTTTTTTAAGGGTCTTGATATGATAAGGGTGTCTTAATTTTGCTTATTTTGGCTCATTGTATTGTACTTAACATTAAGCAATTGCTCCTGCGTGTTCATCGGTGTAAATGTAGCTAAAAAAAATTCATTCGACAAGAATAAGAAAAATAGCTATTTACTTATTTTATTTTTTTTAAAGGTCTTAAAAAGATATTGGTGTCTTAGTTTTGCTTACTTAGGCTCACTGTATTGTACTCAACATTGGCCACTTGCTCATGCGTGTTCATCGGTGTAATAGTAGCTACAAAAAATTCAATCGACAAGAATACGAAAAATAGCTATTTACTTATTTTATTTTTTTTAAAGGTCTTGATATGACACCGGTGTCTTAATTTGGCTTGTTTTGGCTCAATGTATTGTAATTAACATTGAGCAATTGTTCCTGCGTGTTCATCAGTGTAAATGTAGCTAAAAAAAATTCATTCGACAAGAATAAGAAAAATAGCTATTTACTTATTTTATTTTTTTAAAGGTTTTAAAAAGATATAGGTGTCTTAATTTTGCTTATTTTGGCTCATTGTATTGTACTTGACATTGAGCAATTGCTCCTGCGTGTTCATCGGGTTTAAATGTTGCTAAAAAAAATTCATTCGACAGGAATAAAAAAAAATAGCTATTTACTTATTTTATTTTTTTAAAGGTCTTGATATGACACGGGTGTCTCAATTTGGCTTATTTTGGCTCATTGTATTGTAATTAACATTGAGCAATTGCTCCTGCGTGTTCATCGGTGTAAATGTAGCTACAAAAAATTCATTCGACAAGAATACGAAAAATAGCTATTTACTTATTTTATTTTTTTTAAAGGTCTTGATATGACACGGGTGTCTTAATTTGGCTTGTTTTGGCTCAATGTATTGTAATTAACATTGAGCAATTGTTCCTGCGTGTTCATCAGTGTAAATGTAGCTAAAAAAAATTCATTCGACAAGAATAAGAAAAATAGCTATTTACTTATTTTATATTTTTAAAGGTTTTAAAAAGATATAGGTGTCTTAATTTTGCTTATTTTGGCTCATTGTATTGTACTTGACATTAAGCAATTGCTCCTGCGTGTTCATCGGTTTAAATGTTGCTAAAAAAAATTCATTCGACAAGAATAAAAAAAATAGCTATTTACTTATTTTATTTTTTTTAAAGGTTTTAAAAAGATATAGGTGTCTTAATTTTGCTTTTTTTGGCTCAATGTATTGCACTTAACATTGGGCAATTGTTCCTGCTTGTTCATCGGTGTAAATGTAGCTAAAAAAAATTCATTCGACAAGAATAAGAAAAATAGCTATTTACTTATTTTATTTTTTTTAAAGGTCTTAAAAAGATATAGGTGTCTTAATTTTGCTTATTTAGGCTCATTGTATTGTAATTAACATTGAGCAATTGCTCCTGCGTGTTCATCGGTTTAAATGTAGCTAAAAAAAATTCATTCGACAAGAATAAGAAAAATAGCTATTTACTTATTTTATTTTTTTTAAAGGTCTTGATATGATAAGGGTGTCTTAATTTGGCTTATTTTGGATCACTGTATTGTACTTCACATCGAGCTATTGCTCCTGCGTGTTCATCGGTGTAAATGTAGCTAAAAAAAATTCATTCGACAAGAATAAGAAAAATAGCTATTTACTTATTTTATTTTTTTTAAAGGTTTTAAAAAGATATAGGTGTCTTAATTTTGCTTATTTTGGCTCAATGTATTGTACTTAACATTGAGCAATTGTTTGTGCGTGTTCATCGGTGTAAATGTAGCTAAAAAAAATTCATTCGACAAGAATAAGAAAAAAAGCTATTTACTTATTTTATTTTTTAAAAGGTCCTGATATGACAAGGGTGTCTTAATTTTGCTTACTTTGGCTCATTGTATTGTATTTAACTTTGAGCAATTGCTCCTGCGTGTTCATCGGTGTAAATGTAGCTAAAAAAAATTCATTCGACAAGAATACGAAAAATAGCTATATACTTATTTTATTTTTTTTAAGGTCTTGATATGACACGGGTGTCTTAATTTGGCTTATTTTGGCTCATTGTATTAAAATTAACATTAAGCAGTTGTTCCTGCGTGTTCATCGGTGTAAATGTAGCTAAAAAAAATTCATTCGACAAGAATAAGAAAAATAGCTATTTACTCATTTTATTTTTTTAAAGGTTTTAAAAAGATATAGGTGTCTAAATTTTGCTTTTTTTGGCTCAATGTATTGCACTTAACATTGAGCAATTGTTCCTGCTTGTTCATCGGTGTAAATGTAGCTAAAAAAAATTCATTCGAAAAGAATAAAAAAAATAGCTATTTACTTATTTTATTTTTTTAAAGGTCTTGATATGATAAGGGTGTCTTAATTTTGCTTATTTTGGCTCATTGTATTGAAATTAACCTTGAGCAATTGTTATTGCGTGTTCATCGGTGTAAATGTAGCTACAAAAAATTCATTCGACAAGAATAAGAAAAATAGCTATTTACTTATTTTATTTTTTTTAAAGGTCTTGATATGACAAGGGTGTCTTAATTTGGCTTATTATGGCTCAATGTATTGCACTTGACATTGAGCAATTGCTCCTGCGTGTTCATCGGTGTAAATGTAGCTAAAAAAAATTCATTCGACAAGAATAAGAAAAATAGCTATATACTTATTTTATTTTTTTTAAAGGTCTTAAAAAGATAAAGGTGTCTTAATTTTGCTTATTTAGGCTCACTGTATTGTACTTAACATCGGCCACTTGCTCTTGCGTGTTCATCGGTGTAAATGTAGCTACAAAAAATTCATTCGACAAGAATACGAAAAATAGCTATATACTTATTTTATTTTTTTTAAAGGTCTTGATATGACGCGGGTGTCTTAAATTGGCTTATTTTGGCTCATTGTATTGTAATTAACATTGAGCAATTGCTCCTGCGTGTTCGTCGGTTTAAATGTTGCTAAAAAAAATTCATTCGACAAGAATAAAAAAAATAGCTATTTACTTATTTTATTTTTTTAAAGGTCTTGATATGATAAGGGTGTCTTAATTTTGCTTATTTTGGCTCATTGTATTGAAATTAACATTGAGCAATTGCTCTTGCGTGTTCATCGGTGTAAATGTAGCTACAAAAAATTCATTCGACAAGAATAAGAAAAATAGCAATTTACTTATTTTATTTTTTTAAGGGTCTTGATATGATAAGGGTGTCTTAATTTTGCTTATTTTGGCTCATTGTATTGTACTTAACATTAAGCAATTGCTCCTGCGTGTTCATCGGTGTAAATGTAGCTAAAAAAAATTCATTCGACAAGAATAAGAAAAATAGCTATTTACTTATTTTATTTTTTTTAAAGGTCTTAAAAAGATATTGGTGTCTTAGTTTTGCTTACTTAGGCTCACTGTATTGTACTCAACATTGGCCACTTGCTCGTGCGTGTTCATCGGTGTAATAGTAGCTACAAAAAATTCAATCGACAAGAATACGAAAAATAGCTATTTACTTATTTTATTTTTTTTAAAGGTCTTGATATGACACCGGTGTCTTAATTTGGCTTGTTTTGGCTCAATGTATTGTAATTAACATTGAGCAATTGTTCCTGCGTGTTCATCAGTGTAAATGTAGCTAAAAAAAATTCATTCGACAAGAATAAGAAAAATAGCTATTTACTTATTTTATTTTTTTAAAGGTTTTAAAAAGATATAGGTGTCTTAATTTTGCTTATTTTGGCTCATTGTATTGTACTTGACATTGAGCAATTGCTCCTGCGTGTTCATCGGGTTTAAATGTTGCTAAAAAAAATTCATTCGACAGGAATAAAAAAAAATAGCTATTTACTTATTTTATTTTTTTTAAAGGTCTTGATATGACACGGGTGTCTCAATTTGGCTTATTTTGGCTCATTGTATTGTAATTAACATTGAGCAATTGCTCCTGCGTGTTCATCGGTGTAAATGTAGCTACAAAAAATTCATTCGACAAGAATACGAAAAATAGCTATTTACTTATTTTATTTTTTTTAAAGGTCTTGATATGACACGGGTGTCTTAATTTGGCTTGTTTTGGCTCAATGTATTGTAATTAACATTGAGCAATTGTTCCTGCGTGTTCATCAGTGTAAATGTAGCTAAAAAAAATTCATTCGACAAGAATAAGAAAAATAGCTATTTACTTATTTTATATTTTTAAAGGTTTTAAAAAGATATAGGTGTCTTAATTTTGCTTATTTTGGCTCATTGTATTGTACTTGACATTAAGCAATTGCTCCTGCGTGTTCATCGGTTTAAATGTTGCTAAAAAAAATTCATTCGACAAGAATAAAAAAAATAGCTATTTACTTATTTTATTTTTTTTAAAGGTCTTGATATGATAAGGGTGTCTTAAGTTTGCTTATTTAGGCTTACTGTATTGTACTTAACATTGGCCACTTGCTCCTGCGTGTTCATCGGTGTAAATGTAGCTACAAAAAATTCATTCGACAAGAATACGATAAATAGCAATATACTTATTTTTTTTTTAAAGGTCTTGATATGACACGGGTGTCTTAAATTGGCTTATTTTGGCTCACTGTATTGTAGTTAACATTGAGCAATTGCTCCTGCGTGTTCATCGGTTTAAATGTTGCTAAAAAAAATTCATTCGACAAGAATAAAAAAAATAGCTATTTACTTATTTTATTTTTTTAAAGGTCTTGATATGATAAGGGTGTCTTAGTTTTGCTTATTTTGGCTCAATGTATTGTACTTAACATTAAGCAATTGCTCCTGCGTGTTCATCGGTGTAAATGTAGCTAAAAAAAATTCATTCGACAAGAATAAGAAAAATAGCTATTTACTTATTTTATTTTTTTTAAAGGTCTTAAAAAGATATAGGTGTCTTAATTTTGCTTATTTAGGCTCATTGTATTGCACTTGACATTGAGCAATTGCTCCTGCGTGTTTATCGGTGTAAATGTAGCTAAAAAAAATTCATTTGACAAGAATAAGAAAAATAGCTATTTACTTATTTTATTTTTTTTAAAGGTCTTAAAAAGATATAGGTGTCTTAATTTTGCTTATTTAGGCTCACTGCATTGTACTTAACATCGGCCACTTGCTCCTGCGTGTTCATCGGTGTAAATGTAGCTACAAAAAATTCATTCGACAAGAATACGAAAAATAGCTATATACTTATTTTATTTTTTTTAAAGGTCTTGATATGACAAGGGTGTCTTAAATTGGCTTATTTTGGCTCATTGTATTGTAATTAACATTGAGCAATTGCTCCTGCGTGTTCATCGGTTTAAATGTTGCTAAAAAAATTCATTCGAAAAGAATAAAAAAAATAGCTATTTACTTATTTTATTTTTTTAAAGGTTTTAAAAAGATATAGGTGTCTAAATTTTGCTTTTTGTGGCTCAATGTATTGCACTTAACATTGAGCAATTGTTCCTGCTTGTTCATCGGTGTAAATGTAGCTAAAAAAAATTCATTCGACAAGAATAAGAAAAATAGCTATTTACTTATTTTATTTTTTTTCTAGGTCTTAAAAAGTTATAGGTGTCTTAATTTTGCTTATTTAGGCTCATTGTATTGTAATTAACATTGAGCAATTGCTCCTGCGTGTTCATCGGTTTAAATGTTGCTAAAAAAAATTCATTCGAAAAGAATAAAAAAAATAGCTATTTACTTATTTTATTTTTTTAAAGGTCTTGATATGATAAGGGTGTCTTAATTTTGCTTATTTTGGCTCATTGTATTGAAATTAACCTTGAGCAATTGCTATTGCGTGTTCATCGGTGTAAATGTAGCTACAAAAAATTCATTCGACAAGAATAAGAAAAATAGCTATTTACTTATTTTATTTTTTTTAAAGGTCTTGATATGACAAGGGTGTCTTAATTTGGCTTATTATGGCTCAATGTATTGCACTCGACATTGAGCAATTGCTCCTGCGTGTTCATCGGTGTAAATGTAGCTAAAAAAAATTCATTCGACAAGAATAAGAAAAATAGCTATTTACTTATTTTATTTTTTTTAAAGGTCTTAAAAAGATAAAGGTGTCTTAATTTTGCTTATTTAGGCTCACTGTATTGTACTTAACATCGGCCACTTGCTCTTGCGTGTTCATCGGTGTAAATGTAGCTACAAAAAATTCATTCGACAAGAATACGAAAAATAGCTATATACTTATTTTATTTTTTTTAAAGGTCTTGATATGACGCGGGTGTCTTAAATTGGCTTATTTTGGCTCATTGTATTGTAATTAACATTGAGCAATTGCTCCTGCGTGTTCGTCGGTTTAAATGTTGCTAAAAAAAATTCATTCGACAAGAATAAGAAAAATAGCTATTTACTTATTTTATTTTTTTTAAAGGTCTTAAAAAGATATAGGTGTCTTAAGTTTGCTTATTTAGGCTTACTGTATTGTACTTAACATTGGCCACTTGCTCCTGCGTGTTCATCGGTGTAAATGTAGCTACAAAAAATTCATTCGACAAGAATACGATAAATAGCAATATACTTATTTTTTTTTTAAAGGTCTTGATATGACACGGGTGTCTTAAATTGGCTTATTTTGGCTCACTGTATTGTAGTTAACATTGAGCAATTGCTCCTGCGTGTTCATCGGTTTAAATGTTGCTAAAAAAAATTCATTCGACAAGAATAAAAAAAATAGCTATTTACTTATTTTATTTTTTTAAAGGTCTTGATATGATAAGGGTGTCATAATTTTGCTTATTTTGGCTCATTGTATTGTACTTAACATTGAACAATTGCTTCTGCGTGTTCATCGGTGTAAATGTAGCTAAAAAAAATTCATTCGACAAGAATAAGAAAAATAGCTATTTACTTATTTTATTTTTTTTAAAGGTCTTAAAAAGATATAGGTGTCTTAAGTTTGCTTATTTAGGCTTACTGTATTGTACTTAACATTGGCCACTTGCTCCTGCGTGTTCATCGGTGTAAATGTAGCTACAAAAAATTCATTCGACAAGAATACGATAAATAGCAATATACTTATTTTTTTTTTAAAGGTCTTGATATGACACGGGTGTCTTAAATTGGCTTATTTTGGCTCACTGTATTGTAGTTAACATTGAGCAATTGCTCCTGCGTGTTCATCGGTTTAAATGTTGCTAAAAAAAATTCATTCGACAAGAATAAAAAAAATAGCTATTTACTTATTTTATTTTTTTAAAGGTCTTGATATGATAAGGGTGTCTTAGTTTTGCTTATTTTGGCTCAATGTATTGTACTTAACATTAAGCAATTGCTCCTGCGTGTTCATCGGTGTAAATGTAGCTAAAAAAAATTCATTCGACAAGAATAAGAAAAATAGCTATTTACTTATTTTATTTTTTTAAAGGTTTTAAAAAGATATAGGTGTCTAAATTTTGCTTTTTGTGGCTCAATGTATTGCACTTAACATTGAGCAATTGTTCCTGCTTGTTCATCGGTGTAAATGTAGCTAAAAAAAATTCATTCGACAAGAATAAGAAAAATAGCTATTTACTTATTTTATTTTTTTTCTAGGTCTTAAAAAGTTATAGGTGTCTTAATTTTGCTTATTTAGGCTCATTGTATTGTAATTAACATTGAGCAATTGCTCCTGCGTGTTCATCGGTTTAAATGTTGCTAAAAAAAATTCATTCGAAAAGAATAAAAAAAATAGCTATTTACTTATTTTATTTTTTTAAAGGTCTTGATATGATAAGGGTGTCTTAATTTTGCTTATTTTGGCTCATTGTATTGAAATTAACCTTGAGCAATTGCTATTGCGTGTTCATCGGTGTAAATGTAGCTACAAAAAATTCATTCGACAAGAATAAGAAAAATAGCTATTTACTTATTTTATTTTTTTTAAAGGTCTTGATATGACAAGGGTGTCTTAATTTGGCTTATTATGGCTCAATGTATTGCACTCGACATTGAGCAATTGCTCCTGCGTGTTCATCGGTGTAAATGTAGCTAAAAAAAATTCATTCGACAAGAATAAGAAAAATAGCTATTTACTTATTTTATTTTTTTTAAAGGTCTTAAAAAGATAAAGGTGTCTTAATTTTGCTTATTTAGGCTCACTGTATTGTACTTAACATCGGCCACTTGCTCTTGCGTGTTCATCGGTGTAAATGTAGCTACAAAAAATTCATTCGACAAGAATACGAAAAATAGCTATATACTTATTTTATTTTTTTTAAAGGTCTTGATATGACGCGGGTGTCTTAAATTGGCTTATTTTGGCTCATTGTATTGTAATTAACATTGAGCAATTGCTCCTGCGTGTTCGTCGGTTTAAATGTTGCTAAAAAAAATTCATTCGACAAGAATAAAAAAAATAGCTATTTACTTATTTTATTTTTTTAAAGGTCTTGATATGATAAGGGTGTCTTAATTTTGCTTATTTTGGCTCATTGTATTGAAATTAACATTGAGCAATTGCTCTTGCGTGTTCATCGGTGTAAATGTAGCTACAAAAAATTCATTCGACAAGAATACGAAAAATAGCTATTTACTTATTTTATTTTTTTTAAAGGTCTTGATATGACACGGGTGTCTTAATTTGGCTTGTTTTGGCTCAATGTATTGTAATTAACATTGAGCAATTGTTCCTGCGTGTTCATCAGTGTAAATGTAGCTAAAAAAAATTCATTCGACAAGAATAAGAAAAATAGCTATTTACTTATTTTATATTTTTAAAGGTTTTAAAAAGATATAGGTGTCTTAATTTTGCTTATTTTGGCTCATTGTATTGTACTTGACATTAAGCAATTGCTCCTGCGTGTTCATCGGTTTAAATGTTGCTAAAAAAAATTCATTCGACAAGAATAAAAAAAATAGCTATTTACTTATTTTATTTTTTTTAAAGGTCTTGATATGATAAGGGTGTCATAATTTTGCTTATTTTGGCTCATTGTATTGTACTTAACATTGAACAATTGCTTCTGCGTGTTCATCGGTGTAAATGTAGCTAAAAAAAATTCATTCGACAAGAATAAGAAAAATAGCTATTTACTTATTTTATTTTTTTTAAAGGTCTTAAAAAGATATAGGTGTCTTAAGTTTGCTTATTTAGGCTTACTGTATTGTACTTAACATTGGCCACTTGCTCCTGCGTGTTCATCGGTGTAAATGTAGCTACAAAAAATTCATTCGACAAGAATACGATAAATAGCAATATACTTATTTTTTTTTTAAAGGTCTTGATATGACACGGGTGTCTTAAATTGGCTTATTTTGGCTCACTGTATTGTAGTTAACATTGAGCAATTGCTCCTGCGTGTTCATCGGTTTAAATGTTGCTAAAAAAAATTCATTCGACAAGAATAAAAAAAATAGCTATTTACTTATTTTATTTTTTTAAAGGTCTTGATATGATAAGGGTGTCTTAGTTTTGCTTATTTTGGCTCAATGTATTGTACTTAACATTAAGCAATTGCTCCTGCGTGTTCATCGGTGTAAATGTAGCTAAAAAAAATTCATTCGACAAGAATAAGAAAAATAGCTATTTACTTATTTTATTTTTTTAAAGGTTTTAAAAAGATATAGGTGTCTAAATTTTGCTTTTTGTGGCTCAATGTATTGCACTTAACATTGAGCAATTGTTCCTGCTTGTTCATCGGTGTAAATGTAGCTAAAAAAAATTCATTCGACAAGAATAAGAAAAATAGCTATTTACTTATTTTATTTTTTTTCTAGGTCTTAAAAAGTTATAGGTGTCTTAATTTTGCTTATTTAGGCTCATTGTATTGTAATTAACATTGAGCAATTGCTCCTGCGTGTTCATCGGTTTAAATGTTGCTAAAAAAAATTCATTCGAAAAGAATAAAAAAAATAGCTATTTACTTATTTTATTTTTTTAAAGGTCTTGATATGATAAGGGTGTCTTAATTTTGCTTATTTTGGCTCATTGTATTGAAATTAACCTTGAGCAATTGCTATTGCGTGTTCATCGGTGTAAATGTAGCTACAAAAAATTCATTCGACAAGAATAAGAAAAATAGCTATTTACTTATTTTATTTTTTTTAAAGGTCTTGATATGACAAGGGTGTCTTAATTTGGCTTATTATGGCTCAATGTATTGCACTCGACATTGAGCAATTGCTCCTGCGTGTTCATCGGTGTAAATGTAGCTAAAAAAAATTCATTCGACAAGAATAAGAAAAATAGCTATTTACTTATTTTATTTTTTTTAAAGGTCTTAAAAAGATAAAGGTGTCTTAATTTTGCTTATTTAGGCTCACTGTATTGTACTTAACATCGGCCACTTGCTCTTGCGTGTTCATCGGTGTAAATGTAGCTACAAAAAATTCATTCGACAAGAATACGAAAAATAGCTATATACTTATTTTATTTTTTTTAAAGGTCTTGATATGACGCGGGTGTCTTAAATTGGCTTATTTTGGCTCATTGTATTGTAATTAACATTGAGCAATTGCTCCTGCGTGTTCGTCGGTTTAAATGTTGCTAAAAAAAATTCATTCGACAAGAATAAAAAAAATAGCTATTTACTTATTTTATTTTTTTAAAGGTCTTGATATGATAAGGGTGTCTTAATTTTGCTTATTTTGGCTCATTGTATTGAAATTAACATTGAGCAATTGCTCTTGCGTGTTCATCGGTGTAAATGTAGCTACAAAAAATTCATTCGACAAGAATACGAAAAATAGCTATTTACTTATTTTATTTTTTTTAAAGGTCTTGATATGACACGGGTGTCTTAATTTGGCTTGTTTTGGCTCAATGTATTGTAATTAACATTGAGCAATTGTTCCTGCGTGTTCATCAGTGTAAATGTAGCTAAAAAAAATTCATTCGACAAGAATAAGAAAAATAGCTATTTACTTATTTTATATTTTTAAAGGTTTTAAAAAGATATAGGTGTCTTAATTTTGCTTATTTTGGCTCATTGTATTGTACTTGACATTAAGCAATTGCTCCTGCGTGTTCATCGGTTTAAATGTTGCTAAAAAAAATTCATTCGACAAGAATAAAAAAAATAGCTATTTACTTATTTTATTTTTTTTAAAGGTCTTGATATGATAAGGGTGTCATAATTTTGCTTATTTTGGCTCATTGTATTGTACTTAACATTGAACAATTGCTTCTGCGTGTTCATCGGTGTAAATGTAGCTAAAAAAAATTCATTCGACAAGAATAAGAAAAATAGCTATTTACTTATTTTATTTTTTTTAAAGGTCTTAAAAAGATATAGGTGTCTTAAGTTTGCTTATTTAGGCTTACTGTATTGTACTTAACATTGGCCACTTGCTCCTGCGTGTTCATCGGTGTAAATGTAGCTACAAAAAATTCATTCGACAAGAATACGATAAATAGCAATATACTTATTTTTTTTTTAAAGGTCTTGATATGACACGGGTGTCTTAAATTGGCTTATTTTGGCTCACTGTATTGTAGTTAACATTGAGCAATTGCTCCTGCGTGTTCATCGGTTTAAATGTTGCTAAAAAAAATTCATTCGACAAGAATAAAAAAAATAGCTATTTACTTATTTTATTTTTTTAAAGGTCTTGATATGATAAGGGTGTCTTAGTTTTGCTTATTTTGGCTCAATGTATTGTACTTAACATTAAGCAATTGCTCCTGCGTGTTCATCGGTGTAAATGTAGCTAAAAAAAATTCATTCGACAAGAATAAGAAAAATAGCTATTTACTTATTTTATTTTTTTTAAAGGTCTTAAAAAGATATAGGTGTCTTAATTTTGCTTATTTAGGCTCATTGTATTGCACTTGACATTGAGCAATTGCTCCTGCGTGTTTATCGGTGTAAATGTAGCTAAAAAAAATTCATTTGACAAGAATAAGAAAAATAGCTATTTACTTATTTTATTTTTTTTAAAGGTGTTAAAAAGATATAGGTGTCTTAATTTTGCTTATTTAGGCTCACTGCATTGTACTTAACATCGGCCACTTGCTCCTGCGTGTTCATCGGTGTAAATGTAGCTACAAAAAATTCATTCGACAAGAATACGAAAAATAGCTATATACTTATTTTATTTTTTTTAAAGGTCTTGATATGACAAGGGTGTCTTAAATTGGCTTATTTTGGCTCATTGTATTGTAATTAACATTGAGCAATTGCTCCTGCGTGTTCATCGGTTTAAATGTTGCTAAAAAAATTCATTCGAAAAGAATAAAAAAAATAGCTATTTACTTATTTTATTTTTTTAAAGGTTTTAAAAAGATATAGGTGTCTAAATTTTGCTTTTTTTGGCTCAATGTATTGCACTTAACATTGAGCAATTGTTCCTGCTTGTTCATCGGTGTAAATGTAGCTAAAAAAAATTCATTCGACAAGAATAAGAAAAATAGCTATTTACCTATTTTATTTTTTTTCTAGGTCTTAAAAAGTTATAGGTGTCTTAATTTTGCTTATTTAGGCTCATTGTATTGTAATTAACATTGAGCAATTGCTCCTGCGTGTTCATCGGTTTAAATGTTGCTAAAAAAAATTCATTCGAAAAGAATAAAAAAAATAGCTATTTACTTATTTTATTTTTTTAAAGGTCTTGATATGATAAGGGTGTCTTAATTTTGCTTATTTTGGCTCATTGTATTGAAATTAACCTTGAGCAATTGCTATTGCGTGTTCATCGGTGTAAATGTAGCTACAAAAAATTCATTCGACAAGAATAAGAAAAATAGCTATTTACTTATTTTATTTTTTTTAAAGGTCTTGATATGACAAGGGTGTCTTAATTTGGCTTATTATGGCTCAATGTATTGCACTTGACATTGAGCAATTGCTCCTGCGTGTTCATCGGTGTAAATGTAGCTAAAAAAAATTCATTCGACAAGAATAAGAAAAATAGCTATTTACTTATTTTATTTTTTTTAAAGGTCTTAAAAAGATAAAGGTGTCTTAATTTTGCTTATTTAGGCTCACTGTATTGTACTTAACATCGGCCACTTGCTCTTGCGTGTTCATCGGTGTAAATGTAGCTACAAAAAATTCATTCGACAAGAATACGAAAAATAGCTATATACTTATTTTATTTTTTTTAAAGGTCTTGATATGACGCGGGTGTCTTAAATTGGCTTATTTTGGCTCATTGTATTGTAATTAACATTGAGCAATTGCTCCTGCGTGTTCGTCGGTTTAAATGTTGCTAAAAAAAATTCATTCGACAAGAATAAAAAAAATAGCTATTTACTTATTTTATTTTTTTAAAGGTCTTGATATGATAAGGGTGTCTTAATTTTGCTTATTTTGGCTCATTGTATTGAAATTAACATTGAGCAATTGCTCTTGCGTGTTCATCGGTGTAAATGTAGCTACAAAAAATTCATTCGACAAGAATAAGAAAAATAGCAATTTACTTATTTTATTTTTTTAAGGGTCTTGATATGATAAGGGTGTCTTAATTTTGCTTATTTTGGCTCATTGTATTGTACTTAACATTAAGCAATTGTTCCTGCTTGTTCATCGGTGTAAATGTAGCTAAAAAAAATTCATTCGACAAGAATAAGAAAAATAGCTATTTACTTATTTTATTTTTTTTATAGGTCTTAAAAAGATATAGGTGTCTTAATTTTGCTTATTTAGGCTCATTGTATTGTAATTAACATTGAGCAATTGCTCCTGCGTGTTCATCGGTTTAAATGTTGCTAAAAAAAATTCATTCGAAAAGAATAAAAAAAATAGCTATTTACTTATTTTATTTTTTTAAAGGTCTTGATATGATAAGGGTGTCTTAATTTTGCTTATTTTGGCTCATTGTATTGAAATTAACCTTGAGCAATTGCTATTGCGTGTTCATCGGTGTAAATGTAGCTACAAAAAATTCATTCGACAAGAATAAGAAAAATAGCTATTTACTTATTTTATTTTTTTTAAAGGTCTTGATATGACAAGGGTGTCTTAATTTGGCTTATTATGGCTCAATGTATTGCACTTGACATTGAGCAATTGCTCCTGCGTGTTCATCGGTGTATATGTAGCTAAAAAAAATTCATTCGACAAGAATAAGAAAAATAGCTATTTACTTATTTTATTTTTTTTAAAGGTCTTAAAAAGATAAAGGTGTCTTAATTTTGCTTATTTAGGCTCACTGTATTGTACTTAACATCGGCCACTTGCTCTTGCGTGTTCATCGGTGTAAATGTAGCTACAAAAAATTCATTCGACAAGAATACGAAAAATAGCTATATACTTATTTTATTTTTTTTAAAGGTCTTGATATGACGCGGGTGTCTTAAATTGGCTTATTTTGGCTCATTGTATTGTAATTAACATTGAGCAATTGCTCCTGCGTGTTCGTCGGTTTAAATGTTGCTAAAAAAAATTCATTCGACAAGAATAAAAAAAATAGCTATTTACTTATTTTATTTTTTTAAAGGTCTTGATATGATAAGGGTGTCTTAATTTTGCTTATTTTGGCTCATTGTATTGAAATTAACATTGAGCAATTGCTCTTGCGTGTTCATCGGTGTAAATGTAGCTACAAATAATTCATTCGACAAGAATAAGAAAAATAGCAATTTACTTATTTTATTTTTTTAAGGGTCTTGATATGATAAGGGTGTCTTAATTTTGCTTATTTTGGCTCATTGTATTGTACTTAACATTAAGCAATTGCTCCTGCGTGTTCATCGGTGTTAATGTAGCTAAAAAAAATTCATTCGACAAGAATAAGAAAAATAGCTATTTACTTATTTTATTTTTTTTAAAGGTCTTAAAAAGATATTGGTGTCTTAGTTTTGCTTACTTAGGCTCACTGTATTGTACTCAACATTGGCCACTTGCTCGTGCGTGTTCATCGGTGTAATAGTAGCTACAAAAAATTCAATCGACAAGAATACGAAAAATAGCTATTTACTTATTTTATTTTTTTTAAAGGTCTTGATATGACACGGGTGTCTTAATTTGGCTTGTTTTGGCTCAATGTATTGTAATTAACATTGAGCAATTGTTCCTGCGTGTTCATCAGTGTAAATGTAGCTAAAAAAAATTCATTCGACAAGAATAAGAAAAATAGCTATTTACTTATTTTATTTTTTTAAAGGTTTTAAAAAGATATAGGTGTCTTAATTTTGCTTATTTTGGCTCATTGTATTGTACTTGACATTGAGCAATTGCTCCTGCGTGTTCATCGGGTTTAAATGTTGCTAAAAAAAATTCATTCGACAAGAATAAAAAAAAATAGCTATTTACTTATTTTATTTTTTTTAAAGGTCTTGATATGACACGGGTGTCTCAATTTGGCTTATTTTGGCTCATTGTATTGTAATTAACATTGAGCAATTGCTCCTGCGTGTTCATCGGTGTAAATGTAGCTACAAAAAATTCATTCGACAAGAATACGAAAAATAGCTATTTACTTATTTTATTTTTTTTAAAGGTCTTGATATGACACGGGTGTCTTAATTTGGCTTGTTTTGGCTCAATGTATTGTAATTAACATTGAGCAATTGTTCCTGCGTGTTCATCAGTGTAAATGTAGCTAAAAAAAATTCATTCGACAAGAATAAGAAAAATAGCTATTTACTTATTTTATATTTTTAAAGGTTTTAAAAAGATATAGGTGTCTTAATTTTGCTTATTTTGGCTCATTGTATTGTACTTGACATTAAGCAATTGCTCCTGCGTGTTCATCGGTTTAAATGTTGCTAAAAAAAATTCATTCGACAAGAATAAAAAAAATAGCTATTTACTTATTTTATTTTTTTTAAAGGTCCTTGATATGATAAGGGTGTCATAATTTTGCTTATTTTGGCTCATTGTATTGTACTTAACATTGAACAATTGCTTCTGCGTGTTCATCGGTGTAAATGTAGCTAAAAAAAATTCATTCGACAAGAATAAGAAAAATAGCTATTTACTTATTTTATTTTTTTTAAAGGTCTTAAAAAGATATAGGTGTCTTAAGTTTGCTTATTTAGGCTTACTGTATTGTACTTAACATTGGCCACTTGCTCCTGCGTGTTCATCGGTGTAAATGTAGCTACAAAAAATTCATTCGACAAGAATACGATAAATAGCTATATACTTATTTTTTTTTTAAAGGTCTTGATATGACACGGGTGTCTTAAATTGGCTTATTTTGGCTCACTGTATTGTAGTTAACATTGAGCAATTGCTCCTGCGTGTTCATCGGTTTAAATGTTGCTAAAAAAAATTCATTCGACAAGAATAAAAAAAATAGCTATTTACTTATTTTATTTTTTTAAAGGTCTTGATATGATAAGGGTGTCTTAGTTTTGCTTATTTTGGCTCAATGTATTGTACTTAACATTAAGCAATTGCTCCTGCGTGTTCATCGGTGTAAATGTAGCTAAAAAAAATTCATTCGACAAGAATAAGAAAAATAGCTATTTACTTATTTTATTTTTTTTAAAGGTCTTAAAAAGATATAGGTGTCTTAATTTTGCTTATTTAGGCTCAATGTATTGCACTTGACATTGAGCAATTGCTCCTGCGTGTTTATCGGTGTAAATGTAGCTAAAAAAAATTCATTTGACAAGAATAAGAAAAATAGCTATTTACTTATTTTATTTTTTTTAAAGGTGTTAAAAAGATATAGGTGTCTTAATTTTGCTTATTTAGGCTCACTGCATTGTACTTAACATCGGCCACTTGCTCCTGCGTGTTCATCGGTGTAAATGTAGCTACAAAAAATTCATTCGACAAGAATACGAAAAATAGCTATATACTTATTTTATTTTTTTAAAGGTCTTGATATGATAAGGGTGTCTTAATTTTGCTTATTTTGGCTCATTGTATTGAAATTAACATTGAACAATTGCTATTGCGTGTTCATCGGTGTAAATGTAGCTAAAAAAAATTCATTCGACAAGAATAAGAAAAATAGCTATTTACTTATTTTATTTTTTTTAAAGGTTTTAGAAAGATATAGGTGTCTTAATTTTGCTCGTTTTGGCTCAATGTATTGTAATTAACATTGAGCAATTGTTCCTGCGTGTTCATCAGTGTAAATGTAGCTAAAAAAAATTCATTCGACAAGAATAAGAAAAATAGCTATTTACTTATTTTATTTTTTTTAAAGGTTTTAGAAAGATATAGGTGTCTTAATTTTGCTTATTTTGGCTCAATGTATTGTACTTAACATTGAGCAATTGTTCCTGCGTGTTCATCGGTGTAAATGTAGCTAAAAAAAATTCATTCGACATGAATAAGAAAAATAGCTATTTACTTATTTTATTTTTTTTAAAGGTTTTAAAAAGATATAAGTGTCTTAATTTTGCTTATTTTGGCTCATTGTATTGTACTTGACATTAAGCAATTGCTCCTGCGTGTTCATCGGTTTAAATGTTGCTAAAAAAAATTCACTCGACAAGAATAAAAAAAATAGCTATTTACTTATTTTATTTTTTTTAAAGGTCTTGATATGATAATGGTGTCTTAATTTTGCTTATTTTGGCTCATTGTATTGTAATTAACATTGAACAATTGCTCTTGCGTGTTCATCGGTGTAAATGTAGCTAAAAAAAATTCATTCGACAAGAATAAGAAAAATAGCTATTTACTTATTTTATTTTTTTTAAAGGTGTTAAAAGATATAGGTGTCTTAATTTTGCTTATTTAGGCTCACTGTATTGTACTTAACATCGGCCACTTGCTCCTGCGTGTTCATCTGTGTAAATGTAGCTACAAAAAATTCATTCGACAAGAATACGAAAAATAGCTATATACTTATTTTATTTTTTTTAAAGGTCTTGATATGACACGGGTGTCTTGAATTGGCTTAATTTGGCTCATTGTATTGTAATTAACATTGAGCAATTGCTCCTGCGTGTTCATCGGTTTAAATGTTGCTTAAAAAAATTCATTCGACAAGAATAAAAAAAATAGCTATTTACTTATTTTATTTTTTTTAAAGGCTTTAGAAAGTTATAGGTGTCTTAATTTTGCTAGTTTTGGCTGAATGTATTGTAGTTAACATTGAGCAATTGTTCCTGCGTGTTCATCAGTGTAAATGTAGCTAAAAAAAATTCATTCGACAAGAATAAGAAAAATAGCTATTTACTTATTTTATTATTTTTAAGGTTTTAAAAAGATATAGGTGTCTTAATTTTGCTTATTTTGGCTCATTGTATTGTACTTAACATTGAACAATTGCTTCTGCGTGTTCATCGGTGTATATGTAGCTAAAAAAAATTCATTCGACAAGAATAAGAAAAATAGCTATTTACTTATTTTATTTTTTTTAAAGGTCTTAAAAAGATGTAGGTGTCTTAATTTTACTTATTTAGGCTCACTGTATTGTACTTAACATTGGCCACTTGCTCCTGCGTGTTCATCGGTGTAAATGTAGCTACAAAAAATTCATTCGACAAGAATACGAAAAATAGCTATATACTTTTTTTTTTTTTTTTTAAAGGTCTTGATATGACACGGGTGTCTTAAATTGGCTTATTTTGGCTCATTGTATTATAGTTAACATTGAGCAATTGCTCCTGCGTGTTCATCGGTTTAAATGTTGCTGAAAAAAATTCATTCGACAAGAATAAAAAAATAGCTATTTACTTATTTTATTTTTTTAAAGGTCTTGATATGATAAGGGTGTCTTAATTTTGCTTATTTTGGCTCATTGTATTGTACTTAACATTAAGCAATTGCTCCTGCGTGTTCATCGGTGTAAATGTAGCTAAAAACAATTCATACGACAAGAATTAGAAAAATAGCTATTTACTTATTTTATTTTTTTAAAGGTTTTAAAAAGATATAGGTGTCTTAATTTTGCTTATTTTGGCTCATTGTATTGTACTTGACATTGAGCAATTGCTCCTGCGTGTTCATCGGTTTAAATGTTGCTAAAAAAAATTCATTCGACAAGAATAAAAAAAATAGCTATTTACTTATTTTATTTTTTTTAAAGGTCTTGATATGATTAGGGTGTTTTAATTTTGCTTATTTTGGCTCACTGTATTGTACTTAACATTGAGCTATTGCTCCTGCGTGTTCATCGGTGTAAATGTAGCTAAAAAAAATTCATTCGACAAGAATAAGAAAAATAGCTATTTACTTATTTTATTTTTTTAAAGGTTTTAAAAAGATATAGGTGTCTTAATTTTGCTAGTTTTGGCTGAATGTATTGTAGTTAACATTGAGCAATTGTTCCTGCGTGTTCATCAGTGTAAATGTAGCTAAAAAAAATTCATTCGACAAGAATAAGAAAAATAGCTATTTACTTATTTTATTATTTTTAAGGTTTTAAAAAGATATAGGTGTCTTAATTTTGCTTATTTTGGCTCACTGTATTGTACTTAACATTGAACAATTGCTTCTGCGTGTTCATCGGTGTATATGTAGCTAAAAAAAATTCATTCGACAAGAATAAGAAAAATAGCTATATACTTTTTTTTTTTTTTTTTAAAGGTCTTGATATGACACGGGTGTCTTAAATTGGCTTATTTTGGCTCATTGTATTGTAGTTAACATTGAGCAATTGCTCCTGCGTGTTCATCGGTTTAAATGTTGCTGAAAAAAATTCATTCGACAAGAATTAAAAAAATAGCTATTTACTTATTTTATTTTTTTAAAGGTCTTGATATGATAAGGGTGTCTTAATTTTGCTTATTTTGGCTCATTGTATTGTACTTAACATTAAGCAATTGCTCCTGCGTGTTCATCGGTGTAAATGTAGCTAAAAAAAATTCATACGACAAGAATTAGAAAAATAGCTATTTACTTATTTTATTTTTTTAAAGGTTTTAAAAAGATATAGGTGTCTTAATTTTGCTTATTTTGGCTCATTGTATTGTACTTGACATTGAGCAATTGCTCCTGCGTGTTCATCGGTTTAAATGTTGCTAAAAAAAATTCATTCGACAAGAATAAAAAAAATAGCTATTTACTTATTTTATTTTTTTTAAAGGTCTTGATATGATTAGGGTGTCTTAATTTTGCTTATTTTGGCTCACTGTATTGTACTTAACATTGAGCTATTGCTCCTGCGTGTTCATCGGTGTAAATGTAGCTAAAAAAAATTCATTCGACAAGAATAAGAAAAATAGCTATTTACTTATTTTATTTTTTTTAAAGGTTTTAAAAAGATATAGGTGTCTTAATTTTGCTTATTTTGGCTCAATGTATTGTACATAACATTGAGCAATTGTTTGTGCGTGTTCATCGGTGTAAATGTAGCTAAAAAAAATTCATTCGACAAGAATACGAAAAATAGCTATATACTTATTTTATTTTTTTTTAAGGTCTTGATATGACACATGTGTCTTAATTTGGCTTATTTTGGCTCATTGTATTAAAATCAACATTGAGCCATTGTTCCTGCGTGTTCATCGGTGTAAATGTAGCTAAAAAAAATTCATTCGACAAGAATAAGAAAAATAGCTATTTACTTATTTTATTTTTTTTAAAGGTCTTAAAAAGATATAGGTGTCTTAGTTTTGCTTATTTAGGCTCACTGTATTGTACTTAATATTGGCCACTTGCTCGTGCGTGTTCATCGGTGTAAATGTAGCTACAAAAAATTCAATCGACAAGAATACGAAAAATAGCTATTTACTTATTTTATTTTTTTTAAAGGTTTTAAAAAGATATAGGTGTCTTAATTTTGCTTATTTTGGCTCATTGTATTGTACTTAACATTGAGCTATTGCTCCTGCGTGTTCATCGGTGTAAATGTAGCTAAAAAAAATTCATTCGACAAGAATAAGAAAAATAGCTATTTACTTATTTTATTTTTTTAAAGGTTTTAAAAAGATATAGGTGTCTTAATTTTGCTAGTTTTGGCTGAATGTATTGTAGTTAACATTGAGCAATTGTTCCTGCGTGTTCATCAGTGTAAATGTAGCTAAAAAAAATTCATTCGACAAGAATAAGAAAAATAGCTATTTACTTATTTTATTATTTTTAAGGTTTTAAAAAGATATAGGTGTCTTAATTTTGCTTATTTTGGCTCATTGTATTGTACTTAACATTGAACAATTGCTTCTGCGTGTTCATCGGTGTATATGTAGCTAAAAAAAATTCATTCGACAAGAATAAGAAAAATAGCTATATACTTTTTTTTTTTTTTTTTAAAGGTCTTGATATGACACGGGTGTCTTAAATTGGCTTATTTTGGCTCATTGTATTGTAGTTAACATTGAGCAATTGCTCCTGCGTGTTCATCGGTTTAAATGTTGCTGAAAAAAATTCATTCGACAAGAATTAAAAAAATAGCTATTTACTTATTTTATTTTTTTAAAGGTCTTGATATGATAAGGGTGTCTTAATTTTGCTTATTTTGGCTCATTGTATTGTACTTAACATTAAGCAATTGCTCCTGCGTGTTCATCGGTGTAAATGTAGCTAAAAAAAATTCATACGACAAGAATTAGAAAAATAGCTATTTACTTATTTTATTTTTTTAAAGGTTTTAAAAAGATATAGGTGTCTTAATTTTGCTTATTTTGGCTCATTGTATTGTACTTGACATTGAGCAATTGCTCCTGCGTGTTCATCGGTTTAAATGTTGCTAAAAAAAATTCATTCGACAAGAATAAAAAAAATAGCTATTTACTTATTTTATTTTTTTTAAAGGTCTTGATATGATTAGGGTGTCTTAATTTTGCTTATTTTGGCTCACTGTATTGTACTTAACATTGAGCTATTGCTCCTGCGTGTTCATCGGTGTAAATGTAGCTAAAAAAAATTCATTCGACAAGAATAAGAAAAATAGCTATTTACTTATTTTATTTTTTTTAAAGGTTTTAAAAAGATATAGGTGTCTTAATTTTGCTTATTTTGGCTCAATGTATTGTACATAACATTGAGCAATTGTTTGTGCGTGTTCATCGGTGTAAATGTAGCTAAAAAAAATTCATTCGACAAGAATACGAAAAATAGCTATATACTTATTTTATTTTTTTTTAAGGTCTTGATATGACACATGTGTCTTAATTTGGCTTATTTTGGCTCATTGTATTAAAATCAACATTGAGCCATTGTTCCTGCGTGTTCATCGGTGTAAATGTAGCTAAAAAAAATTCATTCGACAAGAATAAGAAAAATAGCTATTTAATTATTTTATTTTTTTTAAAGGTCTTAAAAAGATATAGGTGTCTTAGTTTTGCTTATTTAGGCTCACTGTATTGTACTTAATATTGGCCACTTGCTCGTGCGTGTTCATCGGTGTAAATGTAGCTACAAAAAATTCAATCGACAAGAATACGAAAAATAGCTATTTACTTATTTTATTTTTTTTAAAGGTCTTGATATGACACGGGTGTCTGAATTTGGCTTGTTTTGGCTCAATGTATTGTAATTAACATTGAACAATTGTTCCTGCGTGTTCATCAGTGTAAATGTAGCTAAAAAAAATTCATTCGACAAGAATAAGAAAAATAGCTATTTACTTATTTTATTATTTTTAAGGTTTTAAAAAGATATAGGTATCTTAATTTTGCTTATTTTGGCTCAATGTATTGTACTTAACATTGAGCAATTGCTCCTGCGTGTTCATCGGTGTAAATGTAGCTAAAAAAAATTCATTCGACAAGAATACGAAAAATAGCTATATACTTATTTTATTTTTTTTTAAGGTCTTGATATGACACGGGTGTCTTAATTTGGCTTATTTTGGCTCACTGTATTAAAATTAACATTAAGCAATTGTTCCTGCGTGTTCATCGGTGTAAATGTAGCTAAAAAAAATTCATTCGACAAGAATAAGAAAAATAGCTATTTACTCATTTTATTTTTTTAAAGGTTTTAAAAAGATAAAGGTGTCTAAATTTTGCTTTTTTTGGCTCAATGTATTGCACTTAACATTTAGCAATTGTTCCTGCTTGTTCATCGGTGTAAATGTAGCTAAAAAAAATTCATTCGACAAGAATAAGAAAAATAGCTATTTACTTATTTTATTTTTTTTAAAGGTCTTAAAAAGATAAAGGTGTCTTAATTTTGCTTATTTAGGCTCACTGTATTGTACTTAACATTGGCCACTTGCTCCTGCGTGTTCATCGGTGTAAGTGTAGCTACAAAAAATTCATTCGACAAGAATACGAAAAATAGCTATATACTTATTTTTTTTTTTTTAAAGGTCTTGATATGACACGGGTGTCTTAAATTGGCTTATTTTGGCTCATTGTATTGTAATTAACATTGAGCAATTGCTCCTGCGTGTTCATCGGTTTAAATGTTGCTAAAAAAATTCATTCGACAAGAATAAAAAAAATAGCTATTTACTTATTTTATTTTTTTAAGGGTCTTGATATGATAAGGGTGTCTTAATTTTGCTTATTTTGGCTCATTGTATTGTACTTAACATTGAGCAATTGCTCCTGCGCGTTCATCGGTGTAAATGTAGCTAAAAAAAATTCATTCGACAAGAATTAGAAAATTAGCTATTTACTTATTTTATTTTCTTAAAGGTTTTAAAAAGATATAGGTGTCTTAATTTTGCTTTTTTGGCTCAATGTATTGTACTTAACATTGAACAATTGCTCCTGCGTGTTCATCGGGGTAAATGTAGCTAAAAACAATTCATACGACAAGAATTAGAAAAATAGCTATTTACTTATTTTATTTTTTTTAAAGGTTTTAAAAAGATATAGGTGTCTTAATTTTGCTTATTTTGGCTCAATGTATTGTACTTAACATTGAGCAATTGTTTGTGCGTGTTCATCGGTGTAAATGTAGCTAAAAAAAATTCATTCGACAAGAATAAGAAAAATAGCTATTTACTTATTTTATTTTTTTTAAAGGTCTTGATATGATTAGGGTGTCTTAATTTTGCTTATTTTGGCTCACTGTATTGTACTTAACATTGAGCTATTGCTCCTGCGTGTTCATCGGTGTAAATGTAGCTAAAAAAAATTCATTCGACAAGAATAAGAAAAATAACTATTTACTTATTTTATTTTTTTTAAAGGTCTTAAAAAGATATAGGTGTCTTAATTTTGCTTCTTTAGGCTCACTGTATTGTACGTAACATTGGCCACTTGCTCCTGCGTGTTCATCGGTGTAAATGTAGCTACAAAAAATTCATTCGACAAGAATACGAAAAATAGCTATATACTTATTTTTTTTTTTTAAAGGTCTTGATATGACACGGGTGTCTTAAATTGGCTTATTTTGGCTCACTGTATTGTAGTTAACATTGAGCAATTGCTCCTGCGTGTTCATCGGTTTAAATGTTGCTAAAAAAAATTCATTCGACAAGAATAAAAAAAATAGCTATTTACTTATTTTATTTTTTTAAAGGTCTTGATATGATAAAGGTGTCTTAATTTTGCTTATTTGGGTTCATTGTATTGTACTTAACATTAAGCAGTTGCTCCTGCGTGTTGATCGGTGTAAATGTAGCTAAAAAAAATTCATTCGACAAGAATAAGAAAAATAGCTATTTACTTATTTTATTTTTTTTAAAGGTCTTAAAAAGATATAGGTGTCCTAATTTTGCATATTTAGGCTCATTGTATTGTACTTGACATAGAGCAATTGCTCCTGCGTGTTCATCGGTGTAAATGTAGCTAAAAAAAATTCATTCGACAAGAATAAGAAAAATAGCTATTTACTTATTTTATTTTTTTTAAAGGTTTTAGAAAGATATAGGTGTCTTAATTTTGCTTATTTTGGCTCAATGTATTGTACTTAACATTAAGCAATTGCTCCTGCGTGTTCATCGGTGTAAATGTAGCTAAAAAAAATTCATTCGACAAGAATAAGAAAAATAGCTATATACTTATTTTATTTTTTTTAAGGTCTTGATATGACACGGGTGTCTTAATTTGGCTTATTTTGGCTCATTGTATTAAAATTAACATTAAGCAATTGTTCCTGCGTGTTCATCGGTTTAAATGTTGCTAAAAAAAATTCATTCGACAAGAATAAGAAAAATAGCTATTTACTCATTTTATTTTTTTAAAGGTTTTAAAAAGATATAGGTGTCTTAATTTTGCTTATTTTGGCTCAATGTATTGTATTTAACATTCAACAATTGCTCCTGCGTGTTCATCGGTGTAAGTGTAGCTACAAAAAATTCATTCGACAAGAATACGAAAAATAGCTATTTACTTATTTTATTTTTTTTAAGGGTCTTAAAAAGATATAGGTGTCTTAATTTTGCTAATTTAGGCTCACTGTATTGTACTTAACATTGGCCACTTGCTCCTGCGTGTTCATCGGTGTAAGTGTAGCTACAAAAAATTCATTCGACAAGAATACGAAAAATAGCTATATACTTATTTTTTTTTTTTAAAGGTCTTGATATGACACGGGTGTCTTAAATTGGCTTATTTTGGCTCATTGTATTGTAATTAACATTAAGCAATTGCTCCTACGTGTTCATCGGTTTAAATGTTGCTAAAAAAAATTCATTCGACAAGAATAAAAAAAAAAGCTATTTACTTATTTTATTTTTTTAAAGGTCTTGATATGATAAGGGTGTCTTATTTTGCTTATTTTGGCTCATTGTATTGAAATTAACATTGAGCAATTGCTCTTGCGTGTTCATCGGTGTAAATGTAGCTACAAAAAATTCATTCGACAAGAATAAGAAAAATAGCTATTTACTTATTTTATTTTTTTTAAAGGTTTTAGAAAAATATAGGTGTCTTAATTTTACTTATTTTGGCTCAATGTATTGTACTTAACATTGAGCAATTGTTCCTGCGTGTTCATCGGTGTAAATGTAGCTAAAAAAAATTCATTCGACAAGAATAAGAAAAATAGCTATTTACTTATTTTATTTTTTTTTAAAGGTTTTAGAAAGATATAGGTGTCTTAATTTTGCTTATTTTGGCTCAATGTGTTGTACTTAACATTGAGCAATTGCTCCTGCGTGTTCATCGGTGTAAATGTAGCTAAAAAAAAATCATACGACAAGAATTAGAAAAATAGCTATTTACTTATTTTATTTTTTTAAGGGTCTTGATATGATAAGGGTGTCTTAATTTTCCTTATTTTGGCTCATTGTATTGTACTTAACATTAAGCAATTGCTCCTGCGTGTTCATCGGTGTAAATGTAGCTAAAAAAAATTCATTCGACAAGAATAAGAAAAATAGCTATTTACTTATTTTATTTTTTTTAAAGGTCTTAAAAAGATATTGGTGTCTTAGTTTTGCTTATTTAGGCTCACTGTATTGTACTTAACATTGGCCACTTGCTCGTGCGTGTTCATCGGTGTAAATGTAGCTACAAAAAATTCAATCGACAAGAATACGAAAAATAGCTATTTACTTATTTTATTTTTTTTAAAGGTCTTGATATGACACGGGTGTCTTAATTTGGCTTGTTTTGGCTCAATGTATTGTAATTAACATTGAGCAATTGTTCCTGCGTGTTCATCAGTGTAAATGTAGCTAAACAAAATTCATTCGACAAGAATAAGAAAAATAACTATTTACTTATTTTATTTTTTTTAAAGGTCTTTAAAAGATATAGGTGTCTTAATTTTGCTTCTTTAGGCTCACTGTATTGTACTTAACATTGGCCACTTGCTCCTGCGTGTTCATCGGTGTAAATGTAGCTACAAAAAATTCATTCGACAAGAATACGAAAAATAGCTATATACTTATTTTTTTTTTTAAAGGTCTTGATATGACACGGGTGTCTTAAATTGGCTTATTTTGGCTCACTGTATTGTAGTTAACATTGAGCAATTGCTCCTGCGTGTTCATCGGTTTAAATGTTGCTAAAAAAAATTCATTCGACAAGAATAAAAAAAGTAGCTATTTACTTATTTTATTTTTTTAAAGGTCTTGATATGATAAAGGTGTCTTAATTTTGCTTATTTGGGTTCATTGTATTGTACTTAACATTAAGCAGTTGCTCCTGCGTGTTGATCGGTGTAAATGTAGCTAAAAAAAATTCATTCGACAAGAATAAGAAAAATAGCTATTTACTTATTTTATTTTTTTTAAAGGTCTTAAAAAGATATATGTGTCCTAATTTTGCATATTTAGGCTCATTGCATTGTACTTGACATTGAGCAATTGCTCCTGCGTGTTCATCGGTGTAAATGTAGCTAAAAAAAATTCATTCGACAAGAATAAGAAAAATAGCTATTTACTTATTTTATTTTTTTTAAAGGTTTTAAAAAGATATAGGTGTCTTAATTTTGCTTATTTTGGCTCAATGTATTGTACTTAACATTGAGCAATTGTATGTGCGTGTTCATCGGTGTAAATGTAGCTAAAAAAAATTCATTCGACAAGAATAAGAAAAATAGCTATTTACTTATTTTATTTTTCAAAAGGTCTTGATATGACGAGGGTGTCTTAATTTTGCTTACTTTGGCTCATTGTATTGTATTTAACATTGAGCAATTGCTCCTGCGTGTTCATCGGTGTAAATGTAGCTAAAAAAAATTCATTCGACAAGAATACGAAAAATAGCTATATACTTATTTTATTTTTTTTTAAGGTCTTGATATGACACGGGTGTCTTAATTTGGCTTATTTTGGCTCATTGTATTAAAATTAACATTAAGCAATTGTTCCTGCGTGTTCATCGGTGTAAATGTAGCTAAAAAAAATTCATTCGACAAGAATAAGAAAAATAGCTATTTACTCATTTTATTTTTTTAAAGGTTTTAAAAAGATAAAGGTGTCTAAATTTTCCTTTTTTTGGCTCAATGTATTGCACTTAACATTTAGCAATTGTTCCTGCTTGTTCATCGGTGTAAATGTAGCTAAAAAAAATTCATTCGACAAGAATAAGAAAAATAGCTATTTACTTATTTTATTTTTTTTAAAGGTCTTAAAAAGATATAGGTGTCTTAATTTTGCTTATTTAGGCTCACTGTATTGTACTTAACATTGGCCACTTGCTCCTGCGTGTTCATCGGTGTAAGTGTAGCTACAAAAAATTCATTCGACAAGAATACGAAAAATAGCTATATACTTATTTTTTTTTTTTTAAAGGTCTTGATATGACACGGGTGTCTTAAATTGGCTTATTTTGGCTCATTGTATTGCAATTAACATTGAGCAATTGCTCCTGCGTGTTCATCGGTTTAAATGTTGCTAAAAAAAATTCATTCGACAAGAATAAAAAAAATAGCTATTTACTTATTTTATTTTTTTAAGGGTCTTGATATGATAAGGGTGTCTTAATTTTGCTTATTTTGGCTCATTGTATTGTACTTAACATTGAGCCATTGCTCCTGCGTGTTCATCGGTGTAAATGTAGCTAAAAAAAATTCATTCGACAAGAATTAGAAAATTAGCTATTTACTTATATTATTTTCTTAAAGGTTTTAAAAAGATATAGGTGTCTTTATTTTGCTTTTTTGGCTCAATGTATTGTACTTAACATTGAACAATTGCTCCTGCGTGTTCATCGGGGTAAATGTAGCTAAAAACAATTCATACGACAAGAATTAGAAAAATAGCTATTTACTTATTTTATTTTTTTTAAAGGTTTTAAAAAGATATAGGTGTCTTAATTTTGCTTATTTTGGCTCAATGTATTGTACTTAACATTGAGCAATTGTTTGTGCGTGTTCATCGGTGTAAATGTAGCTAAAAAAAATTCATTCGACAAGAATAAGAAAAATAGCTATTTACTTATTTTATTTTTTTTAAAGGTCTTGATATGATAAGGGTGTCTTAAGTTTGCTTATTTTGGCTCACAGTAATGTACTTAACATTGAGCTATTGCTCCTGCGTGTTCATCGGTGTAAATGTAGCTAAAAAAAATTCATTCGACAAGAATAAGAAAAATAGCTATTTACTTATTTTATTTTTTTTAAGGGTCTTAAAAAGATATAGGTGTCTTAGTTTTGCTTATTTAGGCTCACTGTGTTGAACGTAATATTGGCCACTTGCTCTTGCGTGTTCATCGGTGTAAATGTAGCTACAAAAAATTCAATCGACAAGAATACGAAAAATAGCTATTTACTTATTTTATTTTTTTTAAAGGTCTTGATATGACACGGGTGTCTTAATTTGGCTTGTTTTGGCTCAATGTATTGTAATTAACATTGAACAATTGTTCCTGCGTGTTCATCAGTGTAAATGTAGCTAAAAAAAATTCATTCGACAAGAATAAGAAAAATAGCTATTTACTTATTTTATTTTTTTAAAGGTTTTAAAAAGATATAGGTGTCTTAATTTTGCTTATTTTGGCTCATTGTATTGTACTTGACATTGAGCAATTGCTCCTGCGTGTTCATCGGTTTAAATGTTGCTAAAAAAAATTCATTCGACAAGAATTAGAAAAATAGCTCTATACTTATTTTATTTTTTTTAAAGGTTTTAAAAAGATATAGGTGTCTTAATTTTGCTTATTTTGGCTCAATGTATTGTACTTAACATTGAGAAATTGTTTGTGCGTGTTCATCGGTGTAAATGTAGCTAAAAAAAATTCATTCGACAAGAATAAGAAAAATAGCTATTTACTTATTTTATTTTTTTTAAAGGTCTTGATATGATAAGGGTGTCTTAATTTTGCTTATTTTGGCTCACTGTATTGTACTTCACATTGAGCTATTGCTCCTGCGTGTTCATCGGTGTAAATGTAGCTAAAAAAAATTCATTCGACAAGAATAAGAAAATAGCTATTTACTTATTTTTTTTTTTTTAAAGGTTTTAAAAAGATATAGGTGTCTTAATTTTGCTTATTTTGGCTCAATGTATTGTACTTAACATTGAGAAATTGTTTGTGCGTGTTCATCGGTGTAAATGTAGCTAAAAAAAATTCATTCGACAAGAATACGAAAATAGCTATATACTTATTTTATTTTTTTTTAAGGTCTTGATATGACACGGGTGTCTTAATTTTGCTTATTTTGGCTCACTGTATTAAAATTACATTAAACAATTGTTCCTGCGTGTTCATCGGTGTAAATGTAGCTAAAAAAAATTCATTCGACAAGAATAAGAAAAATAGCTATTTACTCATTTTATTTTTTTAAAGGTTTTAAAAAGATGTAGGTGTCTAAATTTTGCTTTTTTTGGCTCAATGTATTGCAGTTAACATTGAGCAATTGTTCCTGCTTGTTCATCGGTGTAAATGTAGCTAAAAAAAATTCATTCGACAAGAATAAGAAAAATAGCTATTTACTTATTTTATTTTTTTTAAAGGTCTTAAAAAGATATAGGTGTCTTAATTTTGCTTATTTAGGCTCACTGTATTGTACTTAAGATTGGCCACTTGCTCCTGCGTGTTCATCGGTGTAAGTGTAGCTACAAAAAATTCATTCGACAAGAATACGAAAAATAGCTATATACTTATTTTTTTTTTTAAAGGTCTTGATATGACACGGGTGTCTTAAATTGGCTTATTTTGGCTCATTGTATTGTAATTAACATTGAGCAATTGCTCCTGCGTGTTAATCGGTTTAAATGTTGCTAAAAAAAATTCATTCGACAAGAATAAAAAAAATAGCTATTTACTTATTTTATTTTTTTAAGGGTCTTGATATGATAAGGGTGTCTTAATTTTGCTTATTTTGGCTTATTGTATTGTACTTAACATTGAGCAATTGCTCCTGCGTGTTCATCGGTGTAAATGTAGCTAAAAAAAATTCATTCGACAAGAATTAGAAAAATAGCTATTTACTTATTTTATTTTTTTAAAGGTTTTAAAAAGATAAAGGTGTCTTAATTTTGCTTTTTTGGCTCAATGTATTGCACTTGACATTAAGCAATTGCTCCCGCGTGTTCATCGGTGTAAATGTAGCTAAAAAAAATTCATTCGACAAGAATAAGAAAAATAGCTATTTACTTATTTTATTTTTTTTAAAGGTCTTAAAAAGATAAAGGTGTCTTAATTTTGCTTATTTAGGCTCACTGTATTGTACTTAACATCAGCCACTTGCTCATGCGTGTTCATCGGTGTAAATGTAGCTACAAAAAATTCATTCGACAAGAATACGAAAAATAGCTATATACTTATTTTATTTTTTTTAAAGGTCTTGATATGATACGGGTGTCTTAAATTGGCTTATTTTGGCTCAATGTATTGTAATTAACATTGAGCAATTGCTCCTACGTGTTCATCGGTTTAAATGTTGCTAAAAAAAATTCATTCGACAAGAATAAAAAAAATAGCTATTTACTTATTTTATTTTTTTAAAGGTCTTGATATGATAAGGCTGTCTTAATTTTGCTTATTTTGGCTCACTGTATTTAAATTAACATTGAGCAATTGCTCTTGCGTGTTCATCGGTGTAAATGTAGCTACAAAAAATTCATTCGACAAGAATAAGAAAAATAGCTATTTACTTATTTTATTTTTTTTAAAGGTTTTAGAAAAATATAGGTGTCTTAATTTTGCTTATTTTGGCTCAATGTATTGTACTTAACATTGAGCAATTGTTCCTGCGTGTTCATCCGTGTAAATGTAGCTAAAAAAAATTCATTCGACAAGAATAAGAAAAATAGCTATTTACTTATTTTATTTTTTTTAAAGGTTTTAGAAAGATATAGGTGTCTTAATTTTGCTTATTTTGGCTCAATGTATTGTACTTAACATTGAGCAATTGTTTGTGCGTGTTCATCGGTGTAAATGTAGCTAAAAAAAATTCATTCGACAAGAATAAGAAAAATAGCTATTTACTTATTTTATTTTTCAAAAGGTCTTGATATGACAAGGGTGTCTTAATTTTGCTTACTTTGGCTCACTGTATTGTATTTAACATTGAGCAATTGCTCCTGCGTGTTCATCGGTGTAAATGTAGCTAAAAAAAATTCATTCGACAAGAATAAGAAAAATAGCTATTTACTTATTTTATTTTTCAAAAGGTCTTGATATGACAAGGGTGTCTTAATTTTGCTTACTTTGGCTCACTGTATTGCACTTCACATTGAGCTATTGCTCCTGCGTGTTCATCGGTGTAAATGTAGCTAAAAAAAATTCATTCGACAAGAATAAGAAAATAGCTATTTACTTATTTTTTTTTTTTTAAAGGTTTTAAAAAGATATAGGTGTCTTAATTTTGCTTATTTTGGCTCAATGTATTGTACTTCACATTGAGAAATTGTTTGTGCGTGTTCATCGGTGTAAATGTAGCTAAAAAAAATTCATTCGACAAGAATACGAAAATAGCTATATACTTATTTTATTTTTTTTTAAGGTCTTGATATGACACGGGTGTCTTAATTTTGCTTCTTTTGGCTCACTGTATTAAAATTACATTAAACAATTGTTCCTGCGTGTTCATCGGTGTAAATGTAGCTAAAAAAAATTCATTCGACAAGAATAAGAAAAATAGCTATTTACTCATTTTATTTTTTTAAAGGTTTTAAAAAGATGTAGGTGTCTAAATTTTGCTTTTTTTGGCTCAATGTATTGCAGTTAACATTGAGCAATTGTTCCTGCTTGTTCATCGGTGTAAATGTAGCTAAAAAAAATTCATTCGACAAGAATAAGAAAAATAGCTATTTACTTATTTTATTTTTTTTAAAGGTCTTAAAAAGATATAGGTGTCTTAATTTTGCTTATTTAGGCTCACTGTATTGTACTTAAGATTGGCCACTTGCTCCTGCGTGTTCATCGGTGTAAGTGTAGCTACAAAAAATTCATTCGACAAGAATACGAAAAATAGCTATATACTTATTTTTTTTTTTAAAGGTCTTGATATGACACGGGTGTCTTAAATTGGCTTATTTTGGCTCATTGTATTGTAATTAACATTGAGCAATTGCTCCTGCGTGTTAATCGGTTTAAATGTTGCTAAAAAAAATTCATTCGACAAGAATAAAAAAAATAGCTATTTACTTATTTTATTTTTTTAAGGGTCTTGATATGATAAGGGTGTCTTAATTTTGCTTATTTTGGCTTATTGTATTGTACTTAACATTGAGCAATTGCTCCTGCGTGTTCATCGGTGTAAATGTAGCTAAAAAAAATTCATTCGACAAGAATTAGAAAAATAGCTATTTACTTATTTTATTTTTTTAAAGGTTTTAAAAAGATAAAGGTGTCTTAATTTTGCTTTTTTGGCTCAATGTATTGCACTTGACATTAAGCAATTGCTCCCGCGTGTTCATCGGTGTAAATGTAGCTAAAAAAAATTCATTCGACAAGAATAAGAAAAATAGCTATTTACTTATTTTATTTTTTTTAAAGGTCTTAAAAAGATAAAGGTGTCTTAATTTTGCTTATTTAGGCTCACTGTATTGTACTTAACATCAGCCACTTGCTCATGCGTGTTCATCGGTGTAAATGTAGCTACAAAAAATTCATTCGACAAGAATACGAAAAATAGCTATATACTTATTTTATTTTTTTTAAAGGTCTTGATATGATACGGGTGTCTTAAATTGGCTTATTTTGGCTCAATGTATTGTAATTAACATTGAGCAATTGCTCCTACGTGTTCATCGGTTTAAATGTTGCTAAAAAAAATTCATTCGACAAGAATAAAAAAAATAGCTATTTACTTATTTTATTTTTTTAAAGGTCTTGATATGATAAGGCTGTCTTAATTTTGCTTATTTTGGCTCACTGTATTTAAATTAACATTGAGCAATTGCTCTTGCGTGTTCATCGGTGTAAATGTAGCTACAAAAAATTCATTCGACAAGAATAAGAAAAATAGCTATTTACTTATTTTATTTTTTTTAAAGGTTTTAGAAAAATATAGGTGTCTTAATTTTGCTTATTTTGGCTCAATGTATTGTACTTAACATTGAGCAATTGTTCCTGCGTGTTCATCCGTGTAAATGTAGCTAAAAAAAATTCATTCGACAAGAATAAGAAAAATAGCTATTTACTTATTTTATTTTTTTTAAAGGTTTTAGAAAGATATAGGTGTCTTAATTTTGCTTATTTTGGCTCAATGTATTGTACTTAACATTGAGCAATTGTTTGTGCGTGTTCATCGGTGTAAATGTAGCTAAAAAAAATTCATTCGACAAGAATAAGAAAAATAGCTATTTACTTATTTTATTTTTCAAAAGGTCTTGATATGACAAGGGTGTCTTAATTTTGCTTACTTTGGCTCACTGTATTGTATTTAACATTGAGCAATTGCTCCTGCGTGTTCATCGGTGTAAATGTAGCTAAAAAAAATTCATTCGACAAGAATAAGAAAAATAGCTATTTACTTATTTTATTTTTCAAAAGGTCTTGATATGACAAGGGTGTCTTAATTTTGCTTACTTTGGCTCACTGTATTGTACTTCACATTGAGCTATTGCTCCTGCGTGTTCATCGGTGTAAATGTAGCTAAAAAAAATTCATTCGACAAGAATAAGAAAATAGCTATTTACTTATTTTTTTTTTTTAAAGGTTTTAAAAAGATATAGGTGTCTTAATTTTGCTTATTTTGGCTCAATGTATTGTACTTCACATTGAGAAATTGTTTGTGCGTGTTCATCGGTGTAAATGTAGCTAAAAAAAATTCATTCGACAAGAATACGAAAATAGCTATATACTTATTTTATTTTTTTTTAAGGTCTTGATATGACACGGGTGTCTTAATTTTGCTTATTTTGGCTCACTGTATTAAAATTACATTAAACAATTGTTCCTGCGTGTTCATCGGTGTAAATGTAGCTAAAAAAAATTCATTCGACAAGAATAAGAAAAATAGCTATTTACTCATTTTATTTTTTTAAAGGTTTTAAAAAGATGTAGGTGTCTAAATTTTGCTTTTTTTGGCTCAATGTATTGCAGTTAACATTGAGCAATTGTTCCTGCTTGTTCATCGGTGTAAATGTAGCTAAAAAAAATTCATTCGACAAGAATAAGAAAAATAGCTATTTACTTATTTTATTTTTTTTAAAGGTCTTAAAAAGATATAGGTGTCTTAATTTTGCTTATTTAGGCTCACTGTATTGTACTTAAGATTGGCCACTTGCTCCTGCGTGTTCATCGGTGTAAGTGTAGCTACAAAAAATTCATTCGACAAGAATACGAAAAATAGCTATATACTTATTTTTTTTTTTAAAGGTCTTGATATGACACGGGTGTCTTAAATTGGCTTATTTTGGCTCATTGTATTGTAATTAACATTGAGCAATTGCTCCTGCGTGTTAATCGGTTTAAATGTTGCTAAAAAAAATTCATTCGACAAGAATAAAAAAAATAGCTATTTACTTATTTTATTTTTTTAAGGGTCTTGATATGATAAGGGTGTCTTAATTTTGCTTATTTTGGCTTATTGTATTGTACTTAACATTGAGCAATTGCTCCTGCGTGTTCATCGGTGTAAATGTAGCTAAAAAAAATTCATTCGACAAGAATTAGAAAAATAGCTATTTACTTATTTTATTTTTTTAAAGGTTTTAAAAAGATAAAGGTGTCTTAATTTTGCTTTTTTGGCTCAATGTATTGCACTTGACATTAAGCAATTGCTCCCGCGTGTTCATCGGTGTAAATGTAGCTAAAAAAAATTCATTCGACAAGAATAAGAAAAATAGCTATTTACTTATTTTATTTTTTTTAAAGGTCTTAAAAAGATAAAGGTGTCTTAATTTTGCTTATTTAGGCTCACTGTATTGTACTTAACATCAGCCACTTGCTCATGCGTGTTCATCGGTGTAAATGTAGCTACAAAAAATTCATTCGACAAGAATACGAAAAATAGCTATATACTTATTTTATTTTTTTTAAAGGTCTTGATATGATACGGGTGTCTTAAATTGGCTTATTTTGGCTCAATGTATTGTAATTAACATTGAGCAATTGCTCCTACGTGTTCATCGGTTTAAATGTTGCTAAAAAAAATTCATTCGACAAGAATAAAAAAAATAGCTATTTACTTATTTTATTTTTTTAAAGGTCTTGATATGATAAGGCTGTCTTAATTTTGCTTATTTTGGCTCACTGTATTTAAATTAACATTGAGCAATTGCTCTTGCGTGTTCATCGGTGTAAATGAAGCTACAAAAAATTCATTCGACAAGAATAAGAAAAATAGCTATTTACTTATTTTATTTTTTTTAAAGGTTTTAGAAAAATATAGGTGTCTTAATTTTGCTTATTTTGGCTCAATGTATTGTACTTAACATTGAGCAATTGTTCCTGCGTGTTCATCCGTGTAAATGTAGCTAAAAAAAATTCATTCGACAAGAATAAGAAAAATAGCTATTTACTTATTTTATTTTTTTTAAAGGTTTTAGAAAGATATAGGTGTCTTAATTTTGCTTATTTTGGCTCAATGTATTGTACTTAACATTGAGCAATTGTTTGTGCGTGTTCATCGGTGTAAATGTAGCTAAAAAAAATTCATTCGACAAGAATAAGAAAAATAGCTATTTACTTATTTTATTTTTCAAAAGGTCTTGATATGACAAGGGTGTCTTAATTTTGCTTACTTTGGCTCACTGTATTGTATTTAACATTGAGCAATTGCTCCTGCGTGTTCATCGGTGTAAATGTAGCTAAAAAAAATTCATTCGACAAGAATAAGAAAAATAGCTATTTACTTATTTTATTTTTCAAAAGGTCTTGATATGACAAGGGTGTCTTAATTTTGCTTACTTTGGCTCACTGTATTGTACTTCACATTGAGCTATTGCTCCTGCGTGTTCATCGGTGTAAATGTAGCTAAAAAAAATTCATTCGACAAGAATAAGAAAATAGCTATTTACTTTTTTTTTTTTTTTTAAAGGTTTTAAAAAGATATAGGTGTCTTAATTTTGCTTATTTTGGCTCAATGTATTGTACTTCACATTGAGAAATTGTTTGTGCGTGTTCATCGGTGTAAATGTAGCTAAAAAAAATTCATTCGACAAGAATACGAAAATAGCTATATACTTATTTTATTTTTTTTTAAGGTCTTGATATGACACGGGTGTCTTAATTTGGCTTATTTTGGCTCACTGTATTAAAATTAACATTAAACAATTGTTCCTGCGTGTTCATCGGTGTAAATGTAGCTAAAAAAAATTCATTCGACAAGAATAAGAAAAATAGCTATTTACTCATTTTATTTTTTTAAAGGTTTTAAAAAGATGTAGGTGTCTAAATTTTGCTTTTTTTGGCTCAATGTATTGCAGTTAACATTGAGCAATTGTTCCTGCTTGTTCATCGGTGTAAATGTAGCTAAAAAAAATTCATTCGACAAGAATAAGAAAAATAGCTATTTACTTATTTTATTTTTTTTAAAGGTCTTAAAAAGATATAGGTGTCTTAATTTTGCTTATTTAGGCTCACTGTATTGTACTTAAGATTGGCCACTTGCTCCTGCGTGTTCATCGGTGTAAGTGTAGCTACAAAAAATTCATTCGACAAGAATACGAAAAATAGCTATATACTTATTTTTTTTTTTAAAGGTCTTGATATGACACGGGTGTCTTAAATTGGCTTATTTTGGCTCATTGTATTGTAATTAACATTGAGCAATTGCTCCTGCGTGTTAATCGGTTTAAATGTTGCTAAAAAAAATTCATTCGACAAGAATAAAAAAAATAGCTATTTACTTATTTTATTTTTTTAAGGGTCTTGATATGATAAGGGTGTCTTAATTTTGCTTATTTTGGCTTATTGTATTGTACTTAACATTGAGCAATTGCTCCTGCGTGTTCATCGGTGTAAATGTAGCTAAAAAAAATTCATTCGACAAGAATTAGAAAAATAGCTATTTACTTATTTTATTTTTTTAAAGGTTTTAAAAAGATAAAGGTGTCTTAATTTTGCTTTTTTGGCTCAATGTATTGCACTTGACATTAAGCAATTGCTCCTGCGTGTTCATCGGTGTAAATGTAGCTAAAAAAAATTCATTCGACAAGAATAAGAAAAATAGCTATTTACTTATTTTATTTTTTTTAAAGGTCTTAAAAAGATAAAGGTGTCTTAATTTTTATTATTTAGGCTCACTGTATTGTACTTAACATCGGCCACTTGCTCATGCGTGTTCATCGGTGTAAATGTAGCTACAAAAAATTCATTCGACAAGAATACGAAAAATAGCTATATACTTATTTTATTTTTTTTAAAGGTCTTGATATGATACGGGTGTCTTAAATTGGCTTATTTTGGCTCAATGTATTGTAATTAACATTGAGCAATTGCTCCTACGTGTTCATCGGTTTAAATGTTGCTAAAAAAAATTCATTCGACAAGAATAAGAAAAATAGCTATTTACTTATTTTATTTTTCAAAAGGTCTTGATATGACAAGGGTGTCTTAATTTTGCTTACTTTGGCTCACTGTATTGTACTTCACATTGAGCTATTGCTCCTGCGTGTTCATCGGTTTAAATGTTGCTTAAAAAAATTCATTCGACAAGAATAAAAAAAATAGCTATTTACTTATTTTATTTTTTTTAAAGGCTTTAGAAAGATATAGGTGTCTTAATTTTGCTTATTTTGGCTCAATGTATTGTAATTAACATTGAGCAATTGCTCCTACGTGTTCATCGGTTTAAATGTTGCTAAAAAAAATTCATTCGACAAGAATAAGAAAAATAGCTATTTACTTATTTTATTTTTCAAAAGGTCTTGATATGACAAGGGTGTCTTAATTTTGCTTACTTTGGCTCACTGTATTGTATTTAACATTGAGCAATTGCTCCTGCGTGTTCATCGGTGTAAATGTAGCTAAAAAAAATTCATTCGACAAGAATAAGAAAAATAGCTATTTACTTATTTTATTTTTCAAAAGGTCTTGATATGACGAGGGTGTCTTAATTTTGCTTACTTTGGCTCATTGTATTGTATTTAACATTGAGCAATTGCTCCTGCGTGTTCATCGGTGTAAATGTAGCTAAAAAAAATTCATTCGACAAGAATACGAAAAATAGCTATATACTTATTTTATTTTTTTTTAAGGTCTTGATATGACACGGGTGTCTTAATTTGGCTTATTTTGGCTCATTGTATTAAAATTAACATTAAGCAATTGTTCCTGCGTGTTCATCGGTGTAAATGTAGCTAAAAAAAATTCATTCGACAAGAATAAGAAAAATAGCTATTTACTCATTTTATTTTTTTAAAGGTTTTAAAAAGATAAAGGTGTCTAAATTTTGCTTTTTTTGGCTCAATGTATTGCACTTAACATTTAGCAATTGTTCCTGCTTGTTCATCGGTGTAAATGTAGCTAAAAAAAATTCATTCGACAAGAATAAGAAAAATAGCTATTTACTTATTTTATTTTTTTTAAAGGTCTTAAAAAGATATAGGTGTCTTAATTTTGCTTATTTAGGCTCACTGTATTGTACTTAACATTGGCCACTTGCTCCTGCGTGTTCATCGGTGTAAGTGTAGCTACAAAAAATTCATTCGACAAGAATACGAAAAATAGCTATATACTTATTTTTTTTTTTTTAAAGGTCTTGATATGACACGGGTGTCTTAAATTGGCTTATTTTGGCTCACTGTATTGTAATTAACATTGAGCAATTGCTCCTGCGTGTTCATCGGTTTAAATGTTGCTAAAAAAAATTCATTCGACAAGAATAAAAAAAATAGCTATTTACTTATTTTATTTTTTTAAGGGTCTTGATATGATAAGGGTGTCATAATTTTGCTTATTTAGGCTCATTGTATTGTACTTAACATTGAGCAATTGCTCCTGCGTGTTCATCGGTGTAAATGTAGCTAAAAAAAATTCATTCGACAAGAATTAGAAAATTAGCTATTTACTTATATTATTTTCTTAAAGGTTTTAAAAAGATATAGGTGTCTTAATTTTGCTTTTTTGGCTCAATGTATTGTACTTAACATTGAACAATTGCTCCTGCGTGTTCATCGGGGTAAATGTAGCTAAAAACAATTCATACGACAAGAATTAGAAAAATAGCTATTTACTTATTTTATTTTTTTTAAAGGTTTTAAAAAGATATAGGTGTCTTAATTTTGCTTATTTTGGCTCAATGTATTGTACTTAACATTGAGCAATTGTTTGTGCGTGTTCATCGGTGTAAATGTAGCTAAAAAAAATTCATTCGACAAGAATAAGAAAAATAGCTATTTACTTATTTTATTTTTTTTAAAGGTCTTGATATGATAAGGGTGTCTTAATTTTGCTTATTTTGGCTCACAGTATTGTACTGAACATTGAGCTATTGCTCCTGCGTGTTCATCGGTGTAAATGTAGCTAAAAAAAATTCATTCGACAAGAATAAGAAAAATAGCTATTTACTTATTTTATTTTTTTTAAGGGTCTTAAAAAGATATAGGTGTCTTAGTTTTGCTTATTTAGGCTCACTGTGTTGAACGTAATATTGGCCACTTGCTCTTGCGTGTTCATCGGTGTAAATGTAGCTACAAAAAATTCAATCGACAAGAATACGAAAAATAGCTATTTACTTATTTTATTTTTTTTAAAGGTCTTGATATGACACGGGTGTCTTAATTTGGCTTGTTTTGGCTCAATGTATTGTAATTAACATTGAACAATTGTTCCTGCGTGTTCATCAGTGTAAATGTAGCTAAAAAAAATTCATTCGACAAGAATAAGAAAAATAGCTATTTACTTATTTTATTTTTTTAAAGGTTTTAAAAAGATATAGGTGTCTTAATTTTGCTTATTTTGGCTCACTGTATTGTACTTGACATTGAGCAATTGCTCCTGCGTGTTCATCGGTTTAAATGTTGCTAAAAAAAATTCATTCGACAAGAATTAGAAAAATAGCTCTTTACTTATTTTATTTTTTTTAAAGGTTTTAAAAAGATATAGGTGTCTTAATTTTGCTTATTTTGGCTCAATGTATTGTACTTAACATTGAGAAATTGTTTGTGCGTGTTCATCGGTGTAAATGTAGCTAAAAAAAATTCATTCGACAAGAATAAGAAAAATAGCTATTTACTTATTTTATTTTTTTTAAAGGTCTTGATATGATAAGGGTGTCTTAATTTTGCTTATTTTGGCTCACTGTATTGTACTTCACATTGAGCTATTGCTCCTGCGTGTTCATCGGTGTAAATGTAGCTAAAAAAAATTCATTCGACAAGAATAAGAAAATAGCTATTTACTTATTTTTTTTTTTTAAAGGTTTTAAAAAGATATAGGTGTCTTAATTTTGCTTATTTTGGCTCAATGTATTGTACTTAACATTGAGAAATTGTTTGTGCGTGTTCATCGGTGTAAATGTAGCTAAAAAAAATTCATTCGACAAGAATACGAAAATAGCTATATACTTATTTTATTTTTTTTTAAGGTCTTGATATGACACGGGTGTCTTAATTTTGCTTATTTTGGCTCACTGTATTAAAATTACATTAAACAATTGTTCCTGCGTGTTCATCGGTGTAAATGTAGCTAAAAAAAATTCATTCGACAAGAATAAGAAAAATAGCTATTTACTCATTTTATTTTTTTAAAGGTTTTAAAAAGATGTAGGTGTCTAAATTTTGCTTTTTTTGGCTCAATGTATTGCAGTTAACATTGAGCAATTGTTCCTGCTTGTTCATCGGTGTAAATGTAGCTAAAAAAAATTCATTCGACAAGAATAAGAAAAATAGCTATTTACTTATTTTATTTTTTTTAAAGGTCTTAAAAAGATATAGGTGTCTTAATTTTGCTTATTTAGGCTCACTGTATTGTACTTAAGATTGGCCACTTGCTCCTGCGTGTTCATCGGTGTAAGTGTAGCTACAAAAAATTCATTCGACAAGAATACGAAAAATAGCTATATACTTATTTTTTTTTTTAAAGGTCTTGATATGACACGGGTGTCTTAAATTGGCTTATTTTGGCTCATTGTATTGTAATTAACATTGAGCAATTGCTCCTGCGTGTTAATCGGTTTAAATGTTGCTAAAAAAAATTCATTCGACAAGAATAAAAAAAATAGCTATTTACTTATTTTATTTTTTTAAGGGTCTTGATATGATAAGGGTGTCTTAATTTTGCTTATTTTGGCTTATTGTATTGTACTTAACATTGAGCAATTGCTCCTGCGTGTTCATCGGTGTAAATGTAGCTAAAAAAAATTCATTCGACAAGAATTAGAAAAATAGCTATTTACTTATTTTATTTTTTTAAAGGTTTTAAAAAGATAAAGGTGTCTTAATTTTGCTTTTTTGGCTCAATGTATTGCACTTGACATTAAGCAATTGCTCCCGCGTGTTCATCGGTGTAAATGTAGCTAAAAAAAATTCATTCGACAAGAATAAGAAAAATAGCTATTTACTTATTTTATTTTTTTTAAAGGTCTTAAAAAGATAAAGGTGTCTTAATTTTGCTTATTTAGGCTCACTGTATTGTACTTAACATCCGCCACTTGCTCATGCGTGTTCATCGGTGTAAATGTAGCTACAAAAAATTCATTCGACAAGAATACGAAAAATAGCTATATACTTATTTTATTTTTTTTAAAGGTCTTGATATGATACGGGTGTCTTAAATTGGCTTATTTTGGCTCAATGTATTGTAATTAACATTGAGCAATTGCTCCTACGTGTTCATCGGTTTAAATGTTGCTAAAAAAAATTCATTCGACAAGAATAAAAAAAATAGCTATTTACTTATTTTATTTTTTTAAAGGTCTTGATATGATAAGGCTGTCTTAATTTTGCTTATTTTGGCTCACTGTATTTAAATTAACATTGAGCAATTGCTCTTGCGTGTTCATCGGTGTAAATGTAGCTACAAAAAATTCATTCGACAAGAATAAGAAAAATAGCTATTTACTTATTTTATTTTTTTTAAAGGTTTTAGAAAAATATAGGTGTCTTAATTTTGCTTATTTTGGCTCAATGTATTGTACTTAACATTGAGCAATTGTTCCTGCGTGTTCATCGGTGTAAATGTAGCTAAAAAAAATTCATTCGACAAGAATAAGAAAAATAGCTATTTACTTATTTTATTTTTTTTAAAGGTTTTAGAAAGATATAGGTGTCTTAATTTTGCTTATTTTGGCTCAATGTATTGTACTTAACATTGAGCAATTGTTTGTGCGTGTTCATCGGTGTAAATGTAGCTAAAAAAAATTCATTCGACAAGAATAAGAAAAATAGCTATTTACTTATTTTATTTTTCAAAAGGTCTTGATATGACAAGGGTGTCTTAATTTTGCTTACTTTGGCTCACTGTATTGTATTTAACATTGAGCAATTGCTCCTGCGTGTTCATCGGTGTAAATGTAGCTAAAAAAAAATTCATTCGACAAGAATAAGAAAAATAGCTATTTACTTATTTTATTTTTCAAAAGGTCTTGATATGACAAGGGTGTCTTAATTTTGCTTACTTTGGCTCACTGTATTGTACTTCACATTGAGCTATTGCTCCTGCGTGTTCATCGGTGTAAATGTAGCTAAAAAAAATTCATTCGACAAGAATAAGAAAATAGCTATTTACTTATTTTTTTTTTTTTTAAAGGTTTTAAAAAGATATAGGTGTCTTAATTTTGCTTATTTTGGCTCAATGTATTGTACTTCACATTGAGAAATTGTTTGTGCGTGTTCATCGGTGTAAATGTAGCTAAAAAAATTCATTCGACAAGAATACGAAAATAGCTATATACTTATTTTATTTTTTTTTAAGGTCTTGATATGACACGGGTGTCTTAATTTGGCTTATTTTGGCTCACTGTATTAAAATTAACATTAAACAATTGTTCCTGCGTGTTCATCGGTGTAAATGTAGCTAAAAAAAATTCATTCGACAAGAATAAGAAAAATAGCTATTTACTCATTTTATTTTTTTAAAGGTTTTAAAAAGATGTAGGTGTCTTAATTTTGCTTATTTTGGCTCATTGTATTGTACTTGACATTGAGCAATTGCTCCTGCGTGTTCATCGGTTTAAATGTTGCTAAAAAAAATTCATTCGACAAGAATTAGAAAAATAGCTCTTTACTTATTTTATTTTTTTTTAAGGTTTTAAAAAGATATAGGTGTCTTAATTTTGCTTATTTTGGCTCAATGTATTGTACTTAACATTGAGAAATTGTTTGTGCGTGTTCATCGGTGTAAATGTAGCTAAAAAAATTCATTCGACAAGAATAAGAAAAATAGCTATTTACTTATTTTATTTTTTTAAAGGTTTTAAAAAGATATAGGTGTCTTAATTTTGCTTATTTTGGCTCATTGTATTGTAGTTAACATTGAGCAATTGCTCCTGCGTGTTCATCGGTTTAAATGTTGCTAAAAAAAATTCATTCGACAAGAATAAAAAAAGTAGCTATTTACTTATTTTATTTTTTTAAAGGTCTTGATATGACACGGGTGTCTTAATTTTGCTTATTTTGGCTCACTGTATTGTACTTCACATTGAGCTATTGCTCCTGCGTGTTCATCGGTGTAAATGTAGCTAAAAAAAATTCATTCGACAAGAATAAGAAAATAGCTATTTACTTATTTTTTTTTTTTTAAAGGTTTTAAAAAGATATAGGTGTCTTAATTTTGCTTATTTTGGCTCAATGTATTGTACTTAACATTGAGAAATTGTTTGTGCGTGTTCATCGGTTTAAATGTTGCTAAAAAAAATTCATTCGACAAGAATTAGAAAAATAGCTCTTTACTTATTTTATTTTTTTTAAAGGTTTTAAAAAGATATAGGTGTCTTAATTTTGCTTATTTTGGCTCAATGTATTGTACTTAACATTGAACAATTGCTCCTGCGTGTTCATCGGGGTAAATGTAGCTAAAAACAATTCATACGACAAGAATTAGAAAAATAGCTATTTACTTATTTTATTTTTTTTAAAGGTTTTAAAAAGATATAGGTGTCTTAATTTTGCTTATTTTGGCTCAATGTATTGTACTTAACATTGAGCAATTGTTTGTGCGTGTTCATCGGTGTAAATGTAGCTAAAAAAAATTCATTCGACAAGAATAAGAAAAATAGCTATTTACTTATTTTATTTTTTTTAAAGGTCTTGATATGATAAGTGTGTCTTAATTTTGCTTATTTTGGCTCACAGTATTGTACTTAACATTGAGCTATTGCTCCTGCGTGTTCATCGGTGTAAATGTAGCTAAAAAAAATTCATTCGACAAGAATAAGAAAAATAGCTATTTACTTATTTTATTTTTTTTAAGGGTCTTAAAAAGATATAGGTGTCTTAGTTTTGCTTATTTAGGCTCACTGTGTTGAACGTAATATTGGCCACTTGCTCTTGCGTGTTCATCGGTGTAAATGTAGCTACAAAAAATTCAATCGACAAGAATACGAAAAATAGCTATTTACTTATTTTATTTTTTTTAAAGGTCTTGATATGACACGGGTGTCTTAATTTGGCTTGTTTTGGCTCAATGTATTGTAATTAACATTGAACAATTGTTCCTGCGTGTTCATCAGTGTAAATGTAGCTAAAAAAAATTCATTCGACAAGAATAAGAAAAATAGCTATTTACTTATTTTATTTTTTTAAAGGTTTTAAAAAGATATAGGTGTCTTAATTTTGCTTATTTTGGCTCATTGTATTGTACTTGACATTGAGCAATTGCTCCTGCGTGTTCATCGGTTTAAATGTTGCTAAAAAAAATTCATTCGACAAGAATTAGAAAAATAGCTCGTTACTTATTTTATTTTTTTTAAAGGTTTTAAAAAGATATAGGTGTCTTAATTTTGCTTATTTTGGCTCAATGTATTGTACTTAACATTGAGAAATTGTTTGTGCGTGTTCATCGGTGTAAATGTAGCTAAAAAAAATTCATTCGACAAGAATAAGAAAAATAGCTATTTACTTATTTTATTTTTTTTAAAGGTCTTGATATGATAAGGGTGTCTTAATTTTGCTTATTTTGGCTCACTGTATTGTACTTCACATTGAGCTATTGCTCCTGCTTGTTCATCGGTGTAAATGTAGCTAAAAAAAATTCATTCGACAAGAATAAGAAAATAGCAATTTACTTATTTTTTTTTTTTAAAGGTTTTAAAAAGATATAGGTGTCTTAATTTTGCTTATTTTGGCTCAATGTATTGTACTTAACATTGAGAAATTGTTTGTGCGTGTTCATCGGTGTAAATGTAGCTAAAAAAAATTCATTCGACAAGAATACGAAAATAGCTATATACTTATTTTATTTTTTTTTAAGGTCTTGATATGACACGGGTGTCTTAATTTTGCTTATTTTGGCTCACTGTATTAAAATTACATTAAACAATTGTTCCTGCGTGTTCATCGGTGTAAATGTAGCTAAAAAAAATTCATTCGACAAGAATAAGAAAAATAGCTATTTACTCATTTTATTTTTTTAAAGGTTTTAAAAAGATGTAGGTGTCTAAATTTTGCTTTTTTTGGCTCAATGTATTGCAGTTAACATTGAGCAATTGTTCCTGCTTGTTCATCGGTGTAAATGTAGCTAAAAAAAATTCATTCGACAAGAATAAGAAAAATAGCTATTTACTTATTTTATTTTTTTTAAAGGTCTTAAAAAGATATAGGTGTCTTAATTTTGCTTATTTAGGCTCACTGTATTGTACTTAAGATTGGCCACTTGCTCCTGCGTGTTCATCGGTGTAAGTGTAGCTACAAAAAATTCATTCGACAAGAATACGAAAAATAGCTATATACTTATTTTTTTTTTTAAAGGTCTTGATATGACACGGGTGTCTTAAATTGGCTTATTTTGGCTCATTGTATTGTAATTAACATTGAGCAATTGCTCCTGCGTGTTAATCGGTTTAAATGTTGCTAAAAAAAATTCATTCGACAAGAATAAAAAAAATAGCTATTTACTTATTTTATTTTTTTAAGGGTCTTGATATGATAAGGGTGTCTTAATTTTGCTTATTTTGGCTTATTGTATTGTACTTAACATTGAGCAATTGCTCCTGCGTGTTCATCGGTGTAAATGTAGCTAAAAAAAATTCATTCGACAAGAATTAGAAAAATAGCTATTTACTTATTTTATTTTTTTAAAGGTTTTAAAAAGATAAAGGTGTCTTAATTTTGCTTTTTTGGCTCAATGTATTGCACTTGACATTAAGCAATTGCTCCCGCGTGTTCATCGGTGTAAATGTAGCTAAAAAAAATTCATTCGACAAGAATAAGAAAAATAGCTATTTACTTATTTTATTTTTTTTAAAGGTCTTAAAAAGATAAAGGTGTCTTAATTTTGCTTATTTAGGCTCACTGTATTGTACTTAACATCCGCCACTTGCTCATGCGTGTTCATCGGTGTAAATGTAGCTACAAAAAATTCATTCGACAAGAATACGAAAAATAGCCATATACTTATTTTATTTTTTTTAAAGGTCTTGATATGATACGGGTGTCTTAAACTGGCTTATTTTGGCTCAATGTATTGTAATTAACATTGAGCAATTGCTCCTACGTGTTCATCGGTTTAAATGTTGCTAAAAAAAATTCATTCGACAAGAATAAAAAAAATAGCTATTTACTTATTTTATTTTTTTAAAGGTCTTGATATGATAAGGCTGTCTTAATTTTGCTTATTTTGGCTCACTGTATTTAAATTAACATTGAGCAATTGCTCTTGCGTGTTCATCGGTGTAAATGTAGCTACAAAAAATTCATTCGACAAGAATAAGAAAAATAGCTATTTACTTATTTTATTTTTTTTAAAGGTTTTAGAAAAATATAGGTGTCTTAATTTTGCTTATTTTGGCTCAATGTATTGTACTTAACATTGAGCAATTGTTCCTGCGTGTTCATCGGTGTAAATGTAGCTAAAAAAAATTCATTCGACAAGAATAAGAAAAATAGCTATTTACTTATTTTATTTTTTTTAAAGGTTTTAGAAAGATATAGGTGTCTTAATTTTGCTTATTTTGGCTCAATGTATTGTACTTAACATTGAGCAATTGTTTGTGCGTGTTCATCGGTGTAAATGTAGCTAAAAAAAATTCATTCGACAAGAATAAGAAAAATAGCTATTTACTTATTTTATTTTTCAAAAGGTCTTGATATGACAAGGGTGTCTTAATTTTGCTTACTTTGGCTCACTGTATTGTATTTAACATTGAGCAATTGCTCCTGCGTGTTCATCGGTGTAAATGTAGCTAAAAAAAAATTCATTCGACAAGAATAAGAAAAATAGCTATTTACTTATTTTATTTTTCAAAAGGTCTTGATATGACAAGGGTGTCTTAATTTTGCTTACTTTGGCTCACTGTATTGTACTTCACATTGAGCTATTGCTCCTGCGTGTTCATCGGTGTAAATGTAGCTAAAAAAAATTCATTCGACAAGAATAAGAAAATAGCTATTTACTTATTTTTTTTTTTTTAAAGGTTTTAAAAAGATATAGGTGTCTTAATTTTGCTTATTTTGGCTCAATGTATTGTACTTCACATTGAGAAATTGTTTGTGCGTGTTCATCGGTGTAAATGTAGCTAAAAAAATTCATTCGACAAGAATACGAAAATAGCTATATACTTATTTTATTTTTTTTTAAGGTCTTGGTATGACACGGGTGTCTTAATTTGGCTTATTTTGGCTCACTGTATTAAAATTAACATTAAACAATTGTTCCTGCGTGTTCATCGGTGTAAATGTAGCTAAAAAAAATTCATTCGACAAGAATAAGAAAAATAGCTATTTACTCATTTTATTTTTTTAAAGGTTTTAAAAAGATGTAGGTGTCTTAATTTTGCTTATTTTGGCTCATTGTATTGTACTTGACATTGAGCAATTGCTCCTGCGTGTTCATCGGTTTAAATGTTGCTAAAAAAAATTCATTCGACAAGAATTAGAAAAATAGCTCTTTACTTATTTTATTTTTTTTTAAGGTTTTAAAAAGATATAGGTGTCTTAATTTTGCTTATTTTGGCTCAATGTATTGTACTTAACATTGAGAAATTGTTTGTGCGTGTTCATCGGTGTAAATGTAGCTAAAAAAATTCATTCGACAAGAATAAGAAAAATAGCTATTTACTTATTTTATTTTTTTAAAGGTTTTAAAAAGATATAGGTGTCTTAATTTTGCTTATTTTGGCTCATTGTATTGTAGTTAACATTGAGCAATTGCTCCTGCGTGTTCATCGGTTTAAATGTTGCTAAAAAAAATTCATTCGACAAGAATAAAAAAAGTAGCTATTTACTTATTTTATTTTTTTAAAGGTCTTGATATGACACGGGTGTCTTAATTTTGCTTATTTTGGCTCACTGTATTGTTCTTCACATTGAGCTATTGCTCCTGCGTGTTCATCGGTGTAAATGTAGCTAAAAAAAATTCATTCGACAAGAATAAGAAAATAGCTATTTACTTATTTTTTTTTTTTTAAAGGTTTTAAAAAGATATAGGTGTCTTAATTTTGCTTATTTTGGCTCAATGTATTGTACTTAACATTGAGAAATTGTTTGTGCGTGTTCATCGGTTTAAATGTTGCTAAAAAAAATTCATTCGACAAGAATAAGAAAATAGCTATTTACTTATTTTTTTTTTTAAAGGTTTTAAAAAGATATAGGTGTCTTAATTTTGCTTATTTTGGCTCAATGTATTGTACTTAACATTGAGAAATTGTTTGTGCGTGTTCATCGGTGTAAATGTAGCTAAAAAAAATTCATTCGACAAGAATACGAAAATAGCTATATACTTATTTTATTTTTTTTTAAGGTCTTGATATGACACGGGTGTCTTAATTTTGCTTATTTTGGCTCACTGTATTAAAATTACATTAAACAATTGCTCCTGCGTGTTCATCGGTGTAAATGTAGCTAAAAAAAATTCATTCGACAAGAATTAGAAAAATAGCTATTTACTTATTTTATTTTTTTAAAGGTTTTAAAAAGATAAAGGTGTCTTAATTTTGCTTTTTTGGCTCAATGTATTGCACTTGACATTAAGCAATTGCTCCCGCGTGTTCATCGGTGTAAATGTAGCTAAAAAAAATTCATTCGACAAGAATAAGAAAAATAGCTATTTACTTATTTTATTTTTTTTAAAGGTCTTAAAAAGATAAAGGTGTCTTAATTTTGCTTATTTAGGCTCACTGTATTGTACTTAACATCCGCCACTTGCTCATGCGTGTTCATCGGTGTAAATGTAGCTACAAAAAATTCATTCGACAAGAATACGAAAAATAGCTATATACTTATTTTATTTTTTTTAAAGGTCTTGATATGATACGGGTGTCTTAAATTGGCTTATTTTGGCTCAATGTATTGTAATTAACATTGAGCAATTGCTCCTACGTGTTCATCGGTTTAAATGTTGCTAAAAAAAATTCATTCGACAAGAATAAAAAAAATAGCTATTTACTTATTTTATTTTTTTAAAGGTCTTGATATGATAAGGCTGTCTTAATTTTGCTTATTTTGGCTCACTGTATTTAAATTAACATTGAGCAATTGCTCTTGCGTGTTCATCGGTGTAAATGTAGCTACAAAAAATTCATTCGACAAGAATAAGAAAAATAGCTATTTACTTATTTTATTTTTTTTTAAAGGTTTTAGAAAAATATAGGTGTCTTAATTTTGCTTATTTTGGCTCAATGTATTGTACTTAACATTGAGCAATTGTTCCTGCGTGTTCATCGGTGTAAATGTAGCTAAAAAAAATTCATTCGACAAGAATAAGAAAAATAGCTATTTACTTATTTTATTTTTTTTAAAGGTTTTAGAAAGATATAGGTGTCTTAATTTTGCTTATTTTGGCTCAATGTATTGTACTTAACATTGAGCAATTGTTTGTGCGTGTTCATCGGTGTAAATGTAGCTAAAAAAAATTCATTCGACAAGAATAAGAAAAATAGCTATTTACTTATTTTATTTTTCAAAAGGTCTTGATATGACAAGGGTGTCTTAATTTTGCTTACTTTGGCTCACTGTATTGTATTTAACATTGAGCAATTGCTCCTGCGTGTTCATCGGTGTAAATGTAGCTAAAAAAAAATTCATTCGACAAGAATAAGAAAAATAGCTATTTACTTATTTTATTTTTCAAAAGGTCTTGATATGACAAGGGTGTCTTAATTTTGCTTACTTTGGCTCACTGTATTGTACTTCACATTGAGCTATTGCTCCTGCGTGTTCATCGGTGTAAATGTAGCTAAAAAAAATTCATTCGACAAGAATAAGAAAATAGCTATTTACTTATTTTTTTTTTTTTAAAGGTTTTAAAAAGATATAGGTGTCTTAATTTTGCTTATTTTGGCTCAATGTATTGTACTTCACATTGAGAAATTGTTTGTGCGTGTTCATCGGTGTAAATGTAGCTAAAAAAATTCATTCGACAAGAATACGAAAATAGCTATATACTTATATTATTTTTTTTTAAGGTCTTGATATGACACTGGTGTCTTAATTTGGCTTATTTTGGCTCACTGTATTAAAATTAACATTAAACAATTGTTCCTGCGTGTTCATCGGTGTAAATGTAGCTAAAAAAAATTCATTCGACAAGAATAAGAAAAATAGCTATTTACTCATTTTATTTTTTTAAAGGTTTTAAAAAGATGTAGGTGTCTTAATTTTGCTTATTTTGGCTCATTGTATTGTACTTGACATTGAGCAATTGCTCCTGCGTGTTCATCGGTTTAAATGTTGCTAAAAAAAATTCATTCGACAAGAATTAGAAAAATAGCTCTTTACTTATTTTATTTTTTTTTAAGGTTTTAAAAAGATATAGGTGTCTTAATTTTGCTTATTTTGGCTCAATGTATTGTACTTAACATTGAGAAATTGTTTGTGCGTGTTCATCGGTGTAAATGTAGCTAAAAAAATTCATTCGACAAGAATAAGAAAAATAGCTATTTACTTATTTTATTTTTTTAAAGGTTTTAAAAAGATATAGGTGTCTTAATTTTGCTTATTTTGGCTCATTGTATTGTAGTTAACATTGAGCAATTGCTCCTGCGTGTTCATCGGTTTAAATGTTGCTAAAAAAAATTCATTCGACAAGAATAAAAAAAGTAGCTATTTACTTATTTTATTTTTTTAAAGGTCTTGATATGACACGGGTGTCTTAATTTTGCTTATTTTGGCTCACTGTATTGTACTTCACATTGAGCTATTGCTCCTGCGTGTTCATCGGTGTAAATGTAGCTAAAAAAAATTCATTCGACAAGAATAAGAAAATAGCTATTTACTTATTTTTTTTTTTTTAAAGGTTTTAAAAAGATATAGGTGTCTTAATTTTGCTTATTTTGGCTCAATGTATTGTACTTAACATTGAGAAATTGTTTGTGCGTGTTCATCGGTTTAAATGTTGCTAAAAAAAATTCATTCGACAAGAATTAGAAAAATAGCTCTTTACTTATTTTATTTTTTTTAAAGGTTTTAAAAAGATATAGGTGTCTTAATTTTGCTTATTTTGGCTCAATGTATTGTACTTAACATTGAGAAATTGTTTGTGCGTGTTCATCGGTGTAAATGTAGCTAAAAAAAATTCATTCGACAAGAATAAGAAAAATAGCTATTTACTTATTTTATTTTTTTAAAGGTTTTAAAAAGATATAGGTGTCTTAATTTTGCTTATTTTGGCTCATTGTATTGTAGTTAACATTGAGCAATTGCTCCTGCGTGTTCATCGGTTTAAATGTTGCTAAAAAAAATTCATTCGACAAGAATAAAAAAAGTAGCTATTTACTTATTTTATTTTTTTAAAGGTCTTGATATGATAAAGGTGTCTTAATTTTGCTTATTTGGGTTCATTGTATTGTACTTAACATTAAGCAGTTGCTCCTGCGTGTTGATCGGTGTAAATGTAGCTAAAAAAAATTCATTCGACAAGAATAAAAAAAATAGCTATTTACTTATTTTATTTTTTTTAAAGGCTTTAGAAAGATATAGGTGTCTTAATTTTGCTTATTTTGGCTCAATGTATTGTAATTAACATTGAGCAATTGCTCCTACGTGTTCATCGGTTTAAATGTTGCTAAAAAAAATTCATTCGACAAGAATAAAAAAAATAGCTATTTACTTATTTTATTTTTTTTAAAGGTCTTGATATGATTAGGGTGTCTTAATTTTGCTTATTTTGGCTCACTGTATTGTACTTAACATTGACCTATTGCTCCTGCGTGTTCATCGGTGTAAATGTAGCTAAAAAAAATTCATTCGACAAGAATAAGAAAAATAGCTTTTTACTTATTTTATTTTTTTTAAAGGTTTAAAAAAGATATAGGTGTCTTAATTTTGCTTATTTTGGCTCATTGTATTGTACTTGACATTGAGCGATTGCTCCTGCGTGTTCATCGGTTTAAATGTTGCTAAAAAAAATTCATTCGACAAGAATAAAAAAAATAGCTATTTACTTATTTTATTTTTTTTAAAGGTCTTGATAGGATTAGGGTGTCTTAATTTTGCTTATTTTGGCTCACTGTATTGTACTTAACATTGACCTATTGCTCCTGCGTGTTCATCGGTGTAAATGTAGCTAAAAAAAATTCATTCGACAAGAATAAGAAAATAGCTATTTACTTATTTTTTTTTTTTTAAAGGTTTTAAAAAGATATAGGTGTCTTAATTTTGCTTATTTTGGCTCAATGTATTGTACTTAACATTGAGAAATTGTTTGTGCGTGTTCATCGGTTTAAATGTTGCTAAAAAAAATTCATTCGACAAGAATTAGAAAAATAGCTCTTTACTTATTTTATTTTTTTTAAAGGTTTTAAAAAGATATAGGTGTCTTAATTTTGCTTATTTTGGCTCAATGTATTGTACTTAACATTGAGAAATTGTTTGTGCGTGTTCATCGGTGTAAATGTAGCTAAAAAAAATTCATTCGACAAGAATAAGAAAAATAGCTATTTACTTATTTTATTTTTTTAAAGGTTTTAAAAAGATATAGGTGTCTTAATTTTGCTTATTTTGGCTCATTGTATTGTAGTTAACATTGAGCAATTGCTCCTGCGTGTTCATCGGTTTAAATGTTGCTAAAAAAAATTCATTCGACAAGAATAAAAAAAGTAGCTATTTACTTATTTTATTTTTTTAAAGGTCTTGATATGATAAAGGTGTCTTAATTTTGCTTATTTGGGTTCATTGTATTGTACTTAACATTAAGCAGTTGCTCCTGCGTGTTGATCGGTGTAAATGTAGCTAAAAAAAATTCATTCGACAAGAATAAGAAAAATAGCTATTTACTTATTTTATTTTTCAAAAGGTCTTGATATGACAAGGGTGTCTTAATTTTGCTTACTTTGGCTCACTGTATTGTACTTCACATTGAGCTATTGCTCCTGCGTGTTCATCGGTTTAAATGTTGCTTAAAAAAATTCATTCGACAAGAATAAAAAAAATAGCTATTTACTTATTTTATTTTTTTTAAAGGCTTTAGAAAGATATAGGTGTCTTAATTTTGCTTATTTTGGCTCAATGTATTGTAATTAACATTGAGCAATTGCTCCTACGTGTTCATCGGTTTAAATGTTGCTAAAAAAAATTCATTCGACAAGAATAAAAAAAATAGCTATTTACTTATTTTATTTTTTTTAAAGGTCTTGATATGATTAGGGTGTCTTAATTTTGCTTATTTTGGCTCACTGTATTGTACTTAACATTGACCTATTGCTCCTGCGTGTTCATCGGTGTAAATGTAGCTAAAAAAAATTCATTCGACAAGAATAAGAAAAATAGCTTTTTACTTATTTTATTTTTTTTAAAGGTCTTAAAAAGATATAGGTGTCTTAATTTTGCTTATTTAGGCTCACGGTATTGTACTTAACATTGGCCACTTGCTCCTGCGTGTTCATCGGTGTAAATGTAGCTAAAAAAAATTCATTCGACAAGAATAAGAAAAATAGCTATTTACTTATTTTATTTTTTTTAAAGGTTTTAAAAAGATATAGGTGTCTTAATTTTGCTTATTTTGGCTCAATGTATTGTACATAACATTGAGCAATTGTTTGTGCGTGTTCATCGGTGTAAATGTAGCTAAAAAAAATTCATTCGACAAGAATAAGAAAAATAGCTATTTACTTTTTTTATTTTTCAAAAGGTCTTGATATGACAAGGGTGTCTTAATTTTGCTTACTTTGGCTCACTGTATTGTATTTAACATTGAGCAATTGCTCCTGCGTGTTCATCGGTGTAAATGTAGCTAAAAAAAATTCATTCGACAAGAATACGAAAAATAGCTATATACTTATTTTTTTTTTTTTAAGGTCTTGATATGACACATGTGTCTTAATTTGGCTTATTTTGGCTCATTGTATTAAAATCAACATTGAGCCATTGTTCCTGCGTGTTCATCGGTGTAAATGTAGCTAAAAAAAATTCATTCGACAAGAATAAGAAAAATAGCTATTTACTTATTTTATTTTTTTTAAAGGTTTAAAAAAGATATAGGTGTCTTAATTTTGCTTATTTTGGCTCATTGTATTGTACTTGACATTGAGCGATTGCTCCTGCGTGTTCATCGGTTTAAATGTTGCTAAAAAAAATTCATTCGACAAGAATAAAAAAAATAGCTATTTACTTATTTTATTTTTTTTAAAGGTCTTGATAGGATTAGGGTGTCTTAATTTTGCTTATTTTGGCTCACTGTATTGTACTTAACATTGACCTATTGCTCCTGCGTGTTCATCGGTGTAAATGTAGCTAAAAAAAATTCATTCGACAAGAATAAGAAAATAGCTATTTACTTATTTTTTTTTTTTTAAAGGTTTTAAAAAGATATAGGTGTCTTAATTTTGCTTATTTTGGCTCAATGTATTGTACTTAACATTGAGAAATTGTTTGTGCGTGTTCATCGGTTTAAATGTTGCTAAAAAAAATTCATTCGACAAGAATTAGAAAAATAGCTCTTTACTTATTTTATTTTTTTTAAAGGTTTTAAAAAGATATAGGTGTCTTAATTTTGCTTATTTTGGCTCAATGTATTGTACTTAACATTGAGAAATTGTTTGTGCGTGTTCATCGGTGTAAATGTAGCTAAAAAAAATTCATTCGACAAGAATAAGAAAAATAGCTATTTACTTATTTTATTTTTTTAAAGGTTTTAAAAAGATATAGGTGTCTTAATTTTGCTTATTTTGGCTCATTGTATTGTAGTTAACATTGAGCAATTGCTCCTGCGTGTTCATCGGTTTAAATGTTGCTAAAAAAAATTCATTCGACAAGAATAAAAAAAGTAGCTATTTACTTATTTTATTTTTTTAAAGGTCTTGATATGATAAAGGTGTCTTAATTTTGCTTATTTGGGTTCATTGTATTGTACTTAACATTAAGCAGTTGCTCCTGCGTGTTGATCGGTGTAAATGTAGCTAAAAAAAATTCATTCGACAAGAATAAGAAAAATAGCTATTTACTTATTTTATTTTTTTTAAAGGTCTTAAAAAGATATATGTGTCCTAATTTTGCATATTTAGGCTCATTGCATTGTACTTGACATTGAGCAATTGCTCCTGCGTGTTCATCGGTGTAAATGTAGCTAAAAAAAATTCATTCGACAAGAATAAGAAAAATAGCTATTTACTTATTTTATTTTTTTTAAAGGTTTTAAAAAGATATAGGTGTCTTAATTTTGCTTATTTTGGCTCAATGTATTGTACTTAACATTGAGCAATTGTATGTGCGTGTTCATCGGTGTAAATGTAGCTAAAAAAAATTCATTCGACAAGAATAAGAAAAATAGCTATTTACTTATTTTATTTTTCAAAAGGTCTTGATATGACGAGGGTGTCTTAATTTTGCTTACTTTGGCTCATTGTATTGTATTTAACATTGAGCAATTGCTCCTGCGTGTTCATCGGTGTAAATGTAGCTAAAAAAAATTCATTCGACAAGAATACGAAAAATAGCTATATACTTATTTTATTTTTTTTTAAGGTCTTGATATGACACGGGTGTCTTAATTTGGCTTATTTTGGCTCATTGTATTAAAATTAACATTAAGCAATTGTTCCTGCGTGTTCATCGGTGTAAATGTAGCTAAAAAAAATTCATTCGACAAGAATAAGAAAAATAGCTATTTACTCATTTTATTTTTTTAAAGGTTTTAAAAAGATAAAGGTGTCTAAATTTTGCTTTTTTTGGCTCAATGTATTGCACTTAACATTAAGCAATTGTTCCTGCTTGTTCATCGGTGTAAATGTAGCTATAAAAAATTCATTCGACAAGAATAAGAAAAATAGCTATTTACTTATTTTATTTTTTTTAAAGGTCTTAAAAAGATATAGGTGTCTTAATTTTGCTTATTTAGGCTCACTGTATTGTACTTAACATTGGCCACTTGCTCCTGCGTGTTCATCGGTGTAAGTGTAGCTACAAAAAATTCATTCGACATGAATACGAAAAATAGCTATATACTTATTTTTTTTTTTTTAAAGGTCTTGATATGACACGGGTGTCTTAAATTGGCTTATTTTGGCTCATTGTATTGTAATTAACATTGAGCAATTGCTCCTGCGTGTTCATCGGTTTAAATGTTGCTAAAAAAAATTCATTCGACAAGAATAAAAAAAATAGCTATTTACTTATTTTATTTTTTTAAGGGTCTTGATATGATAAGGGTGTCTTAATTTTGCTTATTTTGGCTCATTGTATTGTACTTAACATTGAGCAATTGCTCCTGCGTGTTCATCGGTGTAAATGTAGCTAAAAAAAATTCATTCGACAAGAATTAGAAAATTAGCTATTTACTTATATTATTTTCTTAAAGGTTTTAAAAAGATATAGGTGTCTTAATTTTGCTTTTTTGGCTCAATGTATTGTACTTAACATTGAACAATTGCTCCTGCGTGTTCATCGGGGTAAATGTAGCTAAAAACAATTCATACGACAAGAATTAGAAAAATAGCTATTTACTTATTTTATTTTTTTTAAAGGTTTTAAAAAGATATAGGTGTCTTAATTTTGCTTATTTTGGCTCAATGTATTGTACTTAACATTGAGCAATTGTTTGTGCGTGTTCATCGGTGTAAATGTAGCTAAAAAAAATTCATTCGACAAGAATAAGAAAAATAGCTATTTACTTATTTTATTTTTTTTAAAGGTCTTGATATGATAAGGGTGTCTTAATTTTGCTTATTTTGGCTCATTGTATTGTAGTTAACATTGAGCAATTGCTCCTGCGTGTTCATCGGTTTAAATGTTGCTAAAAAAAATTCATTAGACAAGAATAAAAAAAGTAGCTATTTACTTATTTTATTTTTTTAAAGGTCTTGATATGACACGGGTGTCTTAATTTTGCTTATTTTGGCTCACTGTATTGTACTTCACATTGAGCTATTGCTCCTGCGTGTTCATCGGTGTAAATGTAGCTAAAAAAAATTCATTCGACAAGAATAAGAAAAATAGCTATTTACTTATTTTATTTTTTTTAAGGGTCTTAAAAAGATATAGGTGTCTTAGTTTTGCTTATTTAGGCTCACTGTGTTGAACGTAATATTAGCCACTTGCTCTTGCGTGTTCATCGGTGTAAATGTAGCTACAAAAAATTCAATCGACAAGAATACGAAAAATAGCTATTTACTTATTTTATTTTTTTTAAAGGTCTTGATATGACACGGGTGTCTTAATTTGGCTTGTTTTGGCTCAATGTATTGTAATTAACATTGAACAATTGTTCCTGCGTGTTCATCAGTGTAAATGTAGCTAAAAAAAATTCATTCGACAAGAATAAGAAAAATAGCTATTTACTTATTTTATTTTTTTAAAGGTTTTAAAAAGATATAGGTGTCTTAATTTTGCTTATTTTGGCTCATTGTATTGTACTTGACATTGAGCAATTGCTCCTGCGTGTTCATCGGTTTAAATGTTGCTAAAAAAAATTCATTCGACAAGAATTAGAAAAATAGCTCTTTACTTATTTTATTTTTTTTAAAGGTTTTAAAAAGATATAGGTGTCTTAATTTTGCTTATTTTGGCTCAATGTATTGTACTTAACATTGAGAAATTGTTTGTGCGTGTTCATCGGTGTAAATGTAGCTAAAAAAAATTCATTCGACAAGAATAAGAAAAATAGCTATTTACTTATTTTATTTTTTTTAAAGGTCTTGATATGATAAGGGTGTCTTAATTTTGCTTATTTTGGCTCACTGTATTGTACTTCACATTGAGCTATTGCTCCTGCGTGTTCATCGGTGTAAATGTAGCTAAAAAAAATTCATTCGACAAGAATAAGAAAATAGCTATTTACTTATTTTTTTTTTTTAAAGGTTTTAAAAAGATATAGGTGTCTTAATTTTGCTTATTTTGGCTCAATATATTGTACTTCACATTGAGAAATTGTTTGTGCGTGTTCATCGGTGTAAATGTAGCTAAAAAAAATTCATTCGACAAGAATAAGAAAAATAGCTATTTACTTATTTTATTTTTTTTAAAGGTCTTGATATGATAAGGGTGTCTTAATTTTGCTTATTTTGGCTCACTGTATTGTACTTCACATTGAGCTATTGCTCCTGCGTGTTCATCGGTGTAAATGTAGCTAAAAAAAATTCATTCGACAAGAATAAGAAAATAGCTATTTACTTATTTTTTTTTTTTAAAGGTTTTAAAAAGATATAGGTGTCTTAATTTTGCTTATTTTGGCTCAATATATTGTACTTCACATTGAGAAATTGTTTGTGCGTGTTCATCGGTGTAAATGTAGCTAAAAAAAATTCATTCGACAAGAATAAGAAAAATAGCTATTTACTCATTTTATTTTTTTAAAGGTTTTAAAAAGATGTAGGTGTCTAAATTTTGCTTTTTTTGGCTCAATGTATTGCAGTTAACATTGAGCAATTGTTCCTGCTTGTTCATCGGTGTAAATGTAGCTAAAAAAAATTCATTCGACAAGAATAAGAAAAATAGCTATTTACTTATTTTATTTTTTTTAAAGGTCTTAAAAAGATATAGGTGTCTTAATTTTGCTTATTTAGGCTCACTGTATTGTACTTAAGATTGGCCACTTGCTCCTGCGTGTTCATCGGTGTAAGTGTAGCTACAAAAAATTCATTCGACAAGAATACGAAAAATAGCTATATACTTATTTTTTTTTTTAAAGGTCTTGATATGACACGGGTGTCTTAAATTGGCTTATTTTGGCTCATTGCATTGTAATTAACATTGAGCAATTGCTCCTGCGTGTTAATCGGTTTAAATGTTGCTAAAAAAAATTCATTCGACAAGAATAAAAAAAATAGCTATTTACTTATTTTATTTTTTTAAGGGTCTTGATATGATAAGGGTGTCTTAATTTTGCTTATTTTGGCTTATTGTATTGTACTTAACATTGAGCAATTGCTCCTGCGTGTTCATCGGTGTAAATGTAGCTAAAAAAAATTCATTCGACAAGAATTAGAAAAATAGCTATTTACTTATTTTATTTTTTTAAAGGTTTTAAAAAGATAAAGGTGTCTTAATTTTGCTTTTTTGGCTCAATGTATTGCACTTGACATTAAGCAATTGCTCCTGCGTGTTCATCGGTGTAAATGTAGCTAAAAAAAATTCATTCGACAAGAATAAGAAAAATAGCTATTTACTTATTTTATTTTTTTTAAAGGTCTTAAAAAGATAAAGGTGTCTTAATTTTGCTTATTTAGGCTCACTGTATTGTACTTAACATCGGCCACTTGCTCATGCGTGTTCATCGGTGTAAATGTAGCTACAAAAAATTCATTCGACAAGAATACGAAAAATAGCTATATACTTATTTTATTTTTTTTAAAGGTCTTGATATGATACGGGTGTCTTAAATTGGCTTATTTTGGCTCAATGTATTGTAGTTAACATTGAGCAATTGCTCCTACGTGTTCATCGGTTTAAATGTTGCTAAAAAAAATTCATTCGACAAGAATAAGAAAAATAGCTATTTACTTATTTTATTTTTCAAAAGGTCTTGATATGACAAGGGTGTCTTAATTTTGCTTACTTTGGCTCACTGTATTGTACTTCACATTGAGCTATTGCTCCTGCGTGTTCATCGGTTTAAATGTTGCTTAAAAAAATTCATTCGACAAGAATAAAAAAAATAGCTATTTACTTATTTTATTTTTTTTAAAGGCTTTAGAAAGATATAGGTGTCTTAATTTTGCTTATTTTGGCTCAATGTATTGTAATTAACATTGAGCAATTGCTCCTACGTGTTCATCGGTTTAAATGTTGCTAAAAAAAATTCATTCGACAAGAATAAAAAAAATAGCTATTTACTTATTTTATTTTTTTTAAAGGTCTTGATATGATTAGGGTGTCTTAATTTTGCTTATTTTGGCTCACTGTATTGTACTTAACATTGACCTATTGCTCCTGCGTGTTCATCGGTGTAAATGTAGCTAAAAAAAATTCATTCGACAAGAATAAGAAAAATAGCTTTTTACTTATTTTATTTTTTTTAAAGGTCTTAAAAAGATATAGGTGTCTTAATTTTGCTTATTTAGGCTCACGGTATTGTACTTAACATTGGCCACTTGCTCCTGCGTGTTCATCGGTGTAAATGTAGCTAAAAAAAATTCATTCGACAAGAATAAGAAAAATAGCTATTTACTTATTTTATTTTTTTTAAAGGTTTTAAAAAGATATAGGTGTCTTAATTTTGCTTATTTTGGCTCAATGTATTGTACATAACATTGAGCAATTGTTTGTGCGTGTTCATCGGTGTAAATGTAGCTAAAAAAAATTCATTCGACAAGAATAAGAAAAATAGCTATTTACTTTTTTTATTTTTCAAAAGGTCTTGATATGACAAGGGTGTCTTAATTTTGCTTACTTTGGCTCACTGTATTGTATTTAACATTGAGCAATTGCTCCTGCGTGTTCATCGGTGTAAATGTAGCTAAAAAAAATTCATTCGACAAGAATACGAAAAATAGCTATATACTTTTTTTTTTTTTTTTAAGGTCTTGATATGACACATGTGTCTTAATTTGGCTTATTTTGGCTCATTGTATTAAAATCAACATTGAGCCATTGTTCCTGCGTGTTCATCGGTGTAAATGTAGCTAAAAAAAATTCATTCGACAAGAATAAGAAAAATAGCTATTTACTTATTTTATTTTTTTTAAAGGTTTAAAAAAGATATAGGTGTCTTAATTTTGCTTATTTTGGCTCATTGTATTGTACTTGACATTGAGCGATTGCTCCTGCGTGTTCATCGGTTTAAATGTTGCTAAAAAAAATTCATTCGACAAGAATAAAAAAAATAGCTATTTACTTATTTTATTTTTTTTAAAGGTCTTGATAGGATTAGGGTGTCTTAATTTTGCTTATTTTGGCTCACTGTATTGTACTTAACATTGACCTATTGCTCCTGCGTGTTCATCGGTGTAAATGTAGCTAAAAAAAATTCATTCGACAAGAATAAGAAAATAGCTATTTACTTATTTTTTTTTTTTTAAAGGTTTTAAAAAGATATAGGTGTCTTAATTTTGCTTATTTTGGCTCAATGTATTGTACTTAACATTGAGAAATTGTTTGTGCGTGTTCATCGGTTTAAATGTTGCTAAAAAAAATTCATTCGACAAGAATTAGAAAAATAGCTCTTTACTTATTTTATTTTTTTTAAAGGTTTTAAAAAGATATAGGTGTCTTAATTTTGCTTATTTTGGCTCAATGTATTGTACTTAACATTGAGAAATTGTTTGTGCGTGTTCATCGGTGTAAATGTAGCTAAAAAAAATTCATTCGACAAGAATAAGAAAAATAGCTATTTACTTATTTTATTTTTTTAAAGGTTTTAAAAAGATATAGGTGTCTTAATTTTGCTTATTTTGGCTCATTGTATTGTAGTTAACATTGAGCAATTGCTCCTGCGTGTTCATCGGTTTAAATGTTGCTAAAAAAAATTCATTCGACAAGAATAAAAAAAGTAGCTATTTACTTATTTTATTTTTTTAAAGGTCTTGATATGATAAAGGTGTCTTAATTTTGCTTATTTGGGTTCATTGTATTGTACTTAACATTAAGCAGTTGCTCCTGCGTGTTGATCGGTGTAAATGTAGCTAAAAAAAATTCATTCGACAAGAATAAGAAAAATAGCTATTTACTTATTTTATTTTTTTTAAAGGTCTTAAAAAGATATATGTGTCCTAATTTTGCATATTTAGGCTCATTGCATTGTACTTGACATTGAGCAATTGCTCCTGCGTGTTCATCGGTGTAAATGTAGCTAAAAAAAATTCATTCGACAAGAATAAGAAAAATAGCTATTTACTTATTTTATTTTTTTTAAAGGTTTTAAAAAGATATAGGTGTCTTAATTTTGCTTATTTTGGCTCAATGTATTGTACTTAACATTGAGCAATTGTATGTGCGTGTTCATCGGTGTAAATGTAGCTAAAAAAAATTCATTCGACAAGAATAAGAAAAATAGCTATTTACTTATTTTATTTTTCAAAAGGTCTTGATATGACGAGGGTGTCTTAATTTTGCTTACTTTGGCTCATTGTATTGTATTTAACATTGAGCAATTGCTCCTGCGTGTTCATCGGTGTAAATGTAGCTAAAAAAAATTCATTCGACAAGAATACGAAAAATAGCTATATACTTATTTTATTTTTTTTTAAGGTCTTGATATGACACGGGTGTCTTAATTTGGCTTATTTTGGCTCATTGTATTAAAATTAACATTAAGCAATTGTTCCTGCGTGTTCATCGGTGTAAATGTAGCTAAAAAAAATTCATTCGACAAGAATAAGAAAAATAGCTATTTACTCATTTTATTTTTTTAAAGGTTTTAAAAAGATAAAGGTGTCTAAATTTTGCTTTTTTTGGCTCAATGTATTGCACTTAACATTAAGCAATTGTTCCTGCTTGTTCATCGGTGTAAATGTAGCTATAAAAAATTCATTCGACAAGAATAAGAAAAATAGCTATTTACTTATTTTATTTTTTTTAAAGGTCTTAAAAAGATATAGGTGTCTTAATTTTGCTTATTTAGGCTCACTGTATTGTACTTAACATTGGCCACTTGCTCCTGCGTGTTCATCGGTGTAAGTGTAGCTACAAAAAATTCATTCGACAAGAATACGAAAAATAGCTATATACTTATTTTTTTTTTTTTAAAGGTCTTGATATGACACGGGTGTCTTAAATTGGCTTATTTTGGCTCATTGTATTGTAATTAACATTGAGCAATTGCTCCTGCGTGTTCATCGGTTTAAATGTTGCTAAAAAAAATTCATTCGACAAGAATAAAAAAAATAGCTATTTACTTATTTTATTTTTTTAAGGGTCTTGATATGATAAGGGTGTCTTAATTTTGCTTATTTTGGCTCATTGTATTGTACTTAACATTGAGCAATTGCTCCTGCGTGTTCATCGGTGTAAATGTAGCTAAAAAAAATTCATTCGACAAGAATTAGAAAATTAGCTATTTACTTATATTATTTTCTTAAAGGTTTTAAAAAGATATAGGTGTCTTAATTTTGCTTTTTTGGCTCAATGTATTGTACTTAACATTGAACAATTGCTCCTGCGTGTTCATCGGGGTAAATGTAGCTAAAAACAATTCATACGACAAGAATTAGAAAAATAGCTATTTACTTATTTTATTTTTTTTAAAGGTTTTAAAAAGATATAGGTGTCTTAATTTTGCTTATTTTGGCTCAATGTATTGTACTTAACATTGAGCAATTGTTTGTGCGTGTTCATCGGTGTAAATGTAGCTAAAAAAAATTCATTCGACAAGAATAAGAAAAATAGCTATTTACTTATTTTATTTTTTTTAAAGGTCTTGATATGATAAGGGTGTCTTAATTTTGCTTATTTTGGCTCATTGTATTGTAGTTAACATTGAGCAATTGCTCCTGCGTGTTCATCGGTTTAAATGTTGCTAAAAAAAATTCATTAGACAAGAATAAAAAAAGTAGCTATTTACTTATTTTATTTTTTTAAAGGTCTTGATATGACACGGGTGTCTTAATTTTGCTTATTTTGGCTCACTGTATTGTACTTCACATTGAGCTATTGCTCCTGCGTGTTCATCGGTGTAAATGTAGCTAAAAAAAATTCATTCGACAAGAATAAGAAAAATAGCTATTTACTTATTTTATTTTTTTTAAGGGTCTTAAAAAGATATAGGTGTCTTAGTTTTGCTTATTTAGGCTCACTGTGTTGAACGTAATATTAGCCACTTGCTCTTGCGTGTTCATCGGTGTAAATGTAGCTACAAAAAATTCAATCGACAAGAATACGAAAAATAGCTATTTACTTATTTTATTTTTTTTAAAGGTCTTGATATGACACGGGTGTCTTAATTTGGCTTGTTTTGGCTCAATGTATTGTAATTAACATTGAACAATTGTTCCTGCGTGTTCATCAGTGTAAATGTAGCTAAAAAAAATTCATTCGACAAGAATAAGAAAAATAGCTATTTACTTATTTTATTTTTTTAAAGGTTTTAAAAAGATATAGGTGTCTTAATTTTGCTTATTTTGGCTCATTGTATTGTACTTGACATTGAGCAATTGCTCCTGCGTGTTCATCGGTGTAAATGTAGCTAAAAAAAATTCATTCGACAAGAATACGAAAAATAGCTATATACTTTTTTTTTTTTTTTTAAGGTCTTGATATGACACATGTGTCTTAATTTGGCTTATTTTGGCTCATTGTATTAAAATCAACATTGAGCCATTGTTCCTGCGTGTTCATCGGTGTAAATGTAGCTAAAAAAAATTCATTCGACAAGAATAAGAAAAATAGCTATTTACTTATTTTATTTTTTTTAAAGGTTTAAAAAAGATATAGGTGTCTTAATTTTGCTTATTTTGGCTCATTGTATTGTACTTGACATTGAGCGATTGCTCCTGCGTGTTCATCGGTTTAAATGTTGCTAAAAAAAATTCATTCGACAAGAATAAAAAAAATAGCTATTTACTTATTTTATTTTTTTTAAAGGTCTTGATAGGATTAGGGTGTCTTAATTTTGCTTATTTTGGCTCACTGTATTGTACTTAACATTGACCTATTGCTCCTGCGTGTTCATCGGTGTAAATGTAGCTAAAAAAAATTCATTCGACAAGAATAAGAAAATAGCTATTTACTTATTTTTTTTTTTTTAAAGGTTTTAAAAAGATATAGGTGTCTTAATTTTGCTTATTTTGGCTCAATGTATTGTACTTAACATTGAGAAATTGTTTGTGCGTGTTCATCGGTTTAAATGTTGCTAAAAAAAATTCATTCGACAAGAATTAGAAAAATAGCTCTTTACTTATTTTATTTTTTTTAAAGGTTTTAAAAAGATATAGGTGTCTTAATTTTGCTTATTTTGGCTCAATGTATTGTACTTAACATTGAGAAATTGTTTGTGCGTGTTCATCGGTGTAAATGTAGCTAAAAAAAATTCATTCGACAAGAATAAGAAAAATAGCTATTTACTTATTTTATTTTTTTAAAGGTTTTAAAAAGATATAGGTGTCTTAATTTTGCTTATTTTGGCTCATTGTATTGTAGTTAACATTGAGCAATTGCTCCTGCGTGTTCATCGGTTTAAATGTTGCTAAAAAAAATTCATTCGACAAGAATAAAAAAAGTAGCTATTTACTTATTTTATTTTTTTAAAGGTCTTGATATGATAAAGGTGTCTTAATTTTGCTTATTTGGGTTCATTGTATTGTACTTAACATTAAGCAGTTGCTCCTGCGTGTTGATCGGTGTAAATGTAGCTAAAAAAAATTCATTCGACAAGAATAAGAAAAATAGCTATTTACTTATTTTATTTTTTTTAAAGGTCTTAAAAAGATATATGTGTCCTAATTTTGCATATTTAGGCTCATTGCATTGTACTTGACATTGAGCAATTGCTCCTGCGTGTTCATCGGTGTAAATGTAGCTAAAAAAAATTCATTCGACAAGAATAAGAAAAATAGCTATTTACTTATTTTATTTTTTTTAAAGGTTTTAAAAAGATATAGGTGTCTTAATTTTGCTTATTTTGGCTCAATGTATTGTACTTAACATTGAGCAATTGTATGTGCGTGTTCATCGGTGTAAATGTAGCTAAAAAAAATTCATTCGACAAGAATAAGAAAAATAGCTATTTACTTATTTTATTTTTCAAAAGGTCTTGATATGACGAGGGTGTCTTAATTTTGCTTACTTTGGCTCATTGTATTGTATTTAACATTGAGCAATTGCTCCTGCGTGTTCATCGGTGTAAATGTAGCTAAAAAAAATTCATTCGACAAGAATACGAAAAATAGCTATATACTTATTTTATTTTTTTTTAAGGTCTTGATATGACACGGGTGTCTTAATTTGGCTTATTTTGGCTCATTGTATTAAAATTAACATTAAGCAATTGTTCCTGCGTGTTCATCGGTGTAAATGTAGCTAAAAAAAATTCATTCGACAAGAATAAGAAAAATAGCTATTTACTCATTTTATTTTTTTAAAGGTTTTAAAAAGATAAAGGTGTCTAAATTTTGCTTTTTTTGGCTCAATGTATTGCACTTAACATTAAGCAATTGTTCCTGCTTGTTCATCGGTGTAAATGTAGCTATAAAAAATTCATTCGACAAGAATAAGAAAAATAGCTATTTACTTATTTTATTTTTTTTAAAGGTCTTAAAAAGATATAGGTGTCTTAATTTTGCTTATTTAGGCTCACTGTATTGTACTTAACATTGGCCACTTGCTCCTGCGTGTTCATCGGTGTAAGTGTAGCTACAAAAAATTCATTCGACAAGAATACGAAAAATAGCTATATACTTATTTTTTTTTTTTTAAAGGTCTTGATATGACACGGGTGTCTTAAATTGGCTTATTTTGGCTCATTGTATTGTAATTAACATTGAGCAATTGCTCCTGCGTGTTCATCGGTTTAAATGTTGCTAAAAAAAATTCATTCGACAAGAATAAAAAAAATAGCTATTTACTTATTTTATTTTTTTAAGGGTCTTGATATGATAAGGGTGTCTTAATTTTGCTTATTTTGGCTCATTGTATTGTACTTAACATTGAGCAATTGCTCCTGCGTGTTCATCGGTGTAAATGTAGCTAAAAAAAATTCATTCGACAAGAATTAGAAAATTAGCTATTTACTTATATTATTTTCTTAAAGGTTTTAAAAAGATATAGGTGTCTTAATTTTGCTTTTTTGGCTCAATGTATTGTACTTAACATTGAACAATTGCTCCTGCGTGTTCATCGGGGTAAATGTAGCTAAAAACAATTCATACGACAAGAATTAGAAAAATAGCTATTTACTTATTTTTTTTTTTTTAAAGGTTTTAAAAAGATATAGGTGTCTTAATTTTGCTTATTTTGGCTCAATGTATTGTACTTAACATTGAGCAATTGTTTGTGCGTGTTCATCGGTGTAAATGTAGCTAAAAAAAATTCATTCGACAAGAATAAGAAAAATAGCTATTTACTTATTTTATTTTTTTTAAAGGTCTTGATATGATAAGGGTGTCTTAATTTTGCTTATTTTGGCTCATTGTATTGTAGTTAACATTGAGCAATTGCTCCTGCGTGTTCATCGGTTTAAATGTTGCTAAAAAAAATTCATTAGACAAGAATAAAAAAAGTAGCTATTTACTTATTTTATTTTTTTAAAGGTCTTGATATGACACGGGTGTCTTAATTTTGCTTATTTTGGCTCACTGTATTGTACTTCACATTGAGCTATTGCTCCTGCGTGTTCATCGGTGTAAATGTAGCTAAAAAAAATTCATTCGACAAGAATAAGAAAAATAGCTATTTACTTATTTTATTTTTTTTAAGGGTCTTAAAAAGATATAGGTGTCTTAGTTTTGCTTATTTAGGCTCACTGTGTTGAACGTAATATTAGCCACTTGCTCTTGCGTGTTCATCGGTGTAAATGTAGCTACAAAAAATTCAATCGACAAGAATACGAAAAATAGCTATTTACTTATTTTATTTTTTTTAAAGGTCTTGATATGACACGGGTGTCTTAATTTGGCTTGTTTTGGCTCAATGTATTGTAATTAACATTGAACAATTGTTCCTGCGTGTTCATCAGTGTAAATGTAGCTAAAAAAAATTCATTCGACAAGAATAAGAAAAATAGCTATTTACTTATTTTATTTTTTTAAAGGTTTTAAAAAGATATAGGTGTCTTAATTTTGCTTATTTTGGCTCATTGTATTGTACTTGACATTGAGCAATTGCTCCTGCGTGTTCATCGGTTTAAATGTTGCTAAAAAAAATTCATTCGACAAGAATTAGAAAAATAGCTCTTTACTTATTTTATTTTTTTTAAAGGTTTTAAAAAGATATAGGTGTCTTAATTTTGCTTATTTTGGCTCAATGTATTGTACTTAACATTGAGAAATTGTTTGTGCGTGTTCATCGGTGTAAATGTAGCTAAAAAAAATTCATTCGACAAGAATATGAAAAATAGCTATTTACTTATTTTATTTTTTTTAAAGGTCTTGATATGATAAGGGTGTCTTAATTTTGCTTATTTTGGCTCACTGTATTGTACTTCACATTGAGCTATTGCTCCTGCGTGTTCATCGGTGTAAATGTAGCTAAAAAAAATTCATTCGACAAGAATAAGAAAATAGCTATTTACTTATTTTTTTTTTTTAAAGGTTTTAAAAAGATATAGGTGTCTTAATTTTGCTTATTTTGGCTCAATGTATTGTACTTAACATTGAGAAATTGTTTGTGCGTGTTCATCGGTGTAAATGTAGCTAAAAAAAATTCATTCGACAAGAATACGAAAATAGCTATATACTTATTTTATTTTTTTTTAAGGTCTTGATATGACACGGGTGTCTTAATTTGGCTTATTTTGGCTCACTGTATTAAAATTACATTAAACAATTGTTCCTGCGTGTTCATCGGTGTAAATGTAGCTAAAAAAAATTCATTCGACAAGAATAAGAAAAATAGCTATTTACTCATTTTATTTTTTTAAAGGTTTTAAAAAGATGTAGGTGTCTAAATTTTGCTTTTTTTGGCTCAATGTATTGCAGTTAACATTGAGCAATTGTTCCTGCTTGTTCATCGGTGTAAATGTAGCTAAAAAAAATTCATTCGACAAGAATAAGAAAAATAGCTATTTACTTATTTTATTTTTTTTAAAGGTCTTAAAAAGATATAGGTGTCTTAATTTTGCTTATTTAGGCTCACTGTATTGTACCTAAGATTGGCCACTTGCTCCTGCGTGTTCATCAGTGTAAGTGTAGCTACAAAAAATTCATTCGACAAGAATACGAAAAATAGCTATATACTTATTTTTTTTTTTAAAGGTCTTGATATGACACGGGTGTCTTAAATTGGCTTATTTTGGCTCATTGTATTGTAATTAACATTGAGCAATTGCTCCTGCGTGTTAATCGGTTTAAATGTTGCTAAAAAAAATTCATTCGACAAGAATAAAAAAAATAGCTATTTATTTATTTTATTTTTTTAAGGGTCTTGATATGATAAGGGTGTCTTAATTTTGCTTATTTTGGCTTATTGTATTGTACTTAACATTGAGCAATTGCTCCTGCGTGTTCATCGGTGTAAATGTAGCTAAAAAAAATTCATTCGACAAGAATTAGAAAAATAGCTATTTACTTATTTTATTTTCTTAAAGGTTTTAAAAAGATAAAGGTGTCTTAATTTTGCTTTTTTGGCTCAATGTATTGCACTTGACATTAAGCAATTGCTCCCGCGTGTTCATCGGTGTAAATGTAGCTAAAAAAAATTCATTCGACAAGAATAAGAAAAATAGCTATTTACTTATTTTATTTTTTTTAAAGGTCTTAAAAAGATAAAGGTGTCTTAATTTTGCTTATTTAGGCTCACTGTATTGTACTTAACATCAGCCACTTGCTCATCCGTGTTCGTCGGTGTAAATGTAGCTACAAAAAATTCATTCGACAAGAATACGAAAAATAGCTATATACTTATTTTATTTTTTTTAAAGGTCTTGATATGATACGGGTGTCTTAAATTGGCTTATTTTGGCTCAATGTATTGTAATTAACATTGAGCAATTGCTCCTACGTGTTCATCGGTTTAAATGTTGCTAAAAAAAATTCATTCGACAAGAATAAAAAAAATAGCTATTTACTTATTTTATTTTTTTAAGGGTCTTGATATGATAAGGGTGTCTTAATTTTGCTTATTTTGGCTCATTGTATTGTACTTAACATTGAGCAATTGCTCCTGCGTGTTCATCGGTGTAAATGTAGCTAAAAAAAATTCATTCGACAAGAATTAGAAAATTAGCTATTTACTTATATTATTTTCTTAAAGGTTTTAAAAAGATATAGGTGTCTTAATTTTGCTTTTTTGGCTCAATGTATTGTACTTAACATTGAACAATTGCTCCTGCGTGTTCATCGGGGTAAATGTAGCTAAAAACAATTCATACGACAAGAATTAGAAAAATAGCTATTTACTTATTTTATTTTTTTTAAAGGTTTTAAAAAGATATAGGTGTCTTAATCTTGCTTATTTTGGCTCAATGTATTGTACTTAACATTGAGCAATTGTTTGTGCGTGTTCATCGGTGTAAATGTAGCTAAAAAAAATTCATTCGACAAGAATAAGAAAAATAGCTATTTACTTATTTTATTTTTTTTAAAGGTCTTGATATGATAAGGGTGTCTTAATTTTGCTTATTTTGGCTCATTGTATTGTAGTTAACATTGAGCAATTGCTCCTGCGTGTTCATCGGTTTAAATGTTGCTAAAAAAAATTCATTAGACAAGAATAAAAAAAGTAGCTATTTACTTATTTTATTTTTTTAAAGGTCTTGATATGACACGGGTGTCTTAATTTTGCTTATTTTGGCTCACTGTATTGTACTTCACATTGAGCTATTGCTCCTGCGTGTTCATCGGTGTAAATGTAGCTAAAAAAAATTCATTCGACAAGAATAAGAAAAATAGCTATTTACTTATTTTATTTTTTTTAAGGGTCTTAAAAAGATATAGGTGTCTTAGTTTTGCTTATTTAGGCTCACTGTGTTGAACGTAATATTAGCCACTTGCTCTTGCGTGTTCATCGGTGTAAATGTAGCTACAAAAAATTCAATCGACAAGAATACGAAAAATAGCTATTTACTTATTTTATTTTTTTTAAAGGTCTTGATATGACACGGGTGTCTTAATTTGGCTTGTTTTGGCTCAATGTATTGTAATTAACATTGAACAATTGTTCCTGCGTGTTCATCAGTGTAAATGTAGCTAAAAAAAATTCATTCGACAAGAATAAGAAAAATAGCTATTTACTTATTTTATTTTTTTAAAGGTTTTAAAAAGATATAGGTGTCTTAATTTTGCTTATTTTGGCTCATTGTATTGTACTTGACATTGAGCAATTGCTCCTGCGTGTTCATCGGTTTAAATGTTGCTAAAAAAAATTCATTCGACAAGAATTAGAAAAATAGCTCTTTACTTATTTTATTTTTTTTAAAGGTTTTAAAAAGATATAGGTGTCTTAATTTTGCTTATTTTGGCTCAATGTATTGTACTTAACATTGAGAAATTGTTTGTGCGTGTTCATCGGTGTAAATGTAGCTAAAAAAAATTCATTCGACAAGAATAAGAAAAATAGCTATTTACTTATTTTATTTTTTTTAAAGGTCTTGATATGATAAGGGTGTCTTAATTTTGCTTATTTTGGCTCACTGTATTGTACTTCACATTGAGCTATTGCTCCTGCGTGTTCATCGGTGTAAATGTAGCTAAAAAAAATTCATTCGACAAGAATAAGAAAATAGCTATTTACTTATTTTTTTTTTTAAAGGTTTTAAAAAGATATAGGTGTCTTAATTTTGCTTATTTTGGCTCAATGTATTGTACTTAACATTGAGAAATTGTTTGTGCGTGTTCATCGGTGTAAATGTAGCTAAAAAAAATTCATTCGACAAGAATACGAAAATAGCTATATACTTATTTTATTTTTTTTTAAGGTCTTGATATGACACGGGTGTCTTAATTTGGCTTATTTTGGCTCACTGTATTAAAATTACATTAAACAATTGTTCCTGCGTGTTCATCGGTGTAAATGTAGCTAAAAAAAATTCATTCGACAAGAATAAGAAAAATAGCTATTTACTCATTTTATTTTTTTAAAGGTTTTAAAAAGATGTAGGTGTCTAAATTTTGCTTTTTTTGGCTCAATGTATTGCAGTTAACATTGAGCAATTGTTCCTGCTTGTTCATCGGTGTAAATGTAGCTAAAAAAAATTCATTCGACAAGAATAAGAAAAATAGCTATTTACTTATTTTATTTTTTTTAAAGGTCTTAAAAAGATATAGGTGTCTTAATTTTGCTTATTTAGGCTCACTGTATTGTACCTAAGATTGGCCACTTGCTCCTGCGTGTTCATCAGTGTAAGTGTAGCTACAAAAAATTCATTCGACAAGAATACGAAAAATAGCTATATACTTATTTTTTTTTTTAAAGGTCTTGATATGACACGGGTGTCTTAAATTGGCTTATTTTGGCTCATTGTATTGTAATTAACATTGAGCAATTGCTCCTGCGTGTTAATCGGTTTAAATGTTGCTAAAAAAAATTCATTCGACAAGAATAAAAAAAATAGCTATTTATTTATTTTATTTTTTTAAGGGTCTTGATATGATAAGGGTGTCTTAATTTTGCTTATTTTGGCTTATTGTATTGTACTTAACATTGAGCAATTGCTCCTGCGTGTTCATCGGTGTAAATGTAGCTAAAAAAAATTCATTCGACAAGAATTAGAAAAATAGCTATTTACTTATTTTATTTTTTTAAAGGTTTTAAAAAGATAAAGGTGTCTTAATTTTGCTTTTTTGGCTCAATGTATTGCACTTGACATTAAGCAATTGCTCCCGCGTGTTCATCGGTGTAAATGTAGCTAAAAAAAATTCATTCGACAAGAATAAGAAAAATAGCTATTTACTTATTTTATTTTTTTTAAAGGTCTTAAAAAGATAAAGGTGTCTTAATTTTGCTTATTTAGGCTCACTGTATTGTACTTAACATCAGCCACTTGCTCATCCGTGTTCGTCGGTGTAAATGTAGCTACAAAAAATTCATTCGACAAGAATACGAAAAATAGCTATATACTTATTTTATTTTTTTTAAAGGTCTTGATATGATACGGGTGTCTTAAATTGGCTTATTTTGGCTCAATGTATTGTAATTAACATTGAGCAATTGCTCCTACGTGTTCATCGGTTTAAATGTTGCTAAAAAAAATTCATTCGACAAGAATAAAAAAAATAGCTATTTACTTATTTTATTTTTTTAAAGGTCTTGATATGATAAGGCTGTCTTAATTTTGCTTATTTTGGCTCACTGTATTTAAATTAACATTGAGCAATTGCTCTTGCGTGTTCATCGGTGTAAATGTAGCTACAAAAAATTCATTCGAAAAGAATAAGAAAAATAGCTATTTACTTATTTTATTTTTTTTAAAGGTTTTAGAAAAATATAGGTGTCTTAATTTTGCTTATTTTGGCTCAATGTATTGTACTTAACATTGAGCAATTGTTCCTGCGTGTTCATCGGTGTAAATGTAGCTAAAAAAAATTCATTCGACAAGAATAAGAAAAATAGCTATTTACTTATTTTATTTTTTTTAAAGGTTTTAGAAAGATATAGGTGTCTTAATTTTGCTTATTTTGGCTCAATGTATTGTACTTAACATTGAGCAATTGTTTGTGCGTGTTCATCGGTGTAAATGTAGCTAAAAAAAATTCATTCGACAAGAATAAGAAAAATAGCTATTTACTTATTTTATTTTTCAAAAGGTCTTGATATGACAAGGGTGTCTTAATTTTGCTTACTTTGGCTCACTGTATTGTATTTAACATTGAGCAATTGCTCCTGCGTGTTCATCGGTGTAAATGTAGCTAAAAAAAATTCATTCGACAAGAATAAGAAAAATAGCTATTTACTTATTTTATTTTTCAAAAGGTCTTGATATGACAAGGGTGTCTTAATTTTGCTTACTTTGGCTCACTGTATTGTGCTTCACATTGAGCTATTGCTCCTGCGTGTTCATCGGTGTAAATGTAGCTAAAAAAAATTCATTCGACAAGAATAAGAAAATAGCTATTTACTTATTTTTTTTTTTTAAAGGTTTTAAAAAGATATAGGTGTCTTAATTTTGCTTATTTTGGCTCAATATATTGTACTTCACATTGAGAAATTGTTTGTGCGTGTTCATCGGTGTAAATGTAGCTAAAAAAAATTCATTCGACAAGAATACGAAAATAGCTATATACTTATTTTATTTTTTTTTAAGGTCTTGATATGACACGGGTGTCTTAATTTGGCTTATTTTGGCTCACTGTATTGTATTTAACATTGAGCAATTGCTCCTGCGTGTTCATCGGTGTAAATGTAGCTAAAAAAAATTCATTCGACAAGAATAAGAAAAATAGCTATTTACTTATTTTATTTTTCAAAAGGTCTTGATATGACAAGGGTGTCTTAATTTTGCTTACTTTGGCTCACTGTATTGTGCTTCACATTGAGCTATTGCTCCTGCGTGTTCATCGGTGTAAATGTAGCTAAAAAAAATTCATTCGACAAGAATAAGAAAATAGCTATTTACTTATTTTTTTTTTTTAAAGGTTTTAAAAAGATATAGGTGTCTTAATTTTGCTTATTTTGGCTCAATATATTGTACTTCACATTGAGAAATTGTTTGTGCGTGTTCATCGGTGTAAATGTAGCTAAAAAAAATTCATTCGACAAGAATAAGAAAAATAGCTATTTACTCATTTTATTTTTTTAAAGGTTTTAAAAAGATGTAGGTGTCTAAATTTTGCTTTTTTTGGCTCAATGTATTGCAGTTAACATTGAGCAATTGTTCCTGCTTGTTCATCGGTGTAAATGTAGCTAAAAAAAATTCATTCGACAAGAATAAGAAAAATAGCTATTTACTTATTTTATTTTTCAAAAGGTCTTGATATGACAAGGGTGTCTTAATTTTGCTTACTTTGGCTCACTGTATTGTGCTTCACATTGAGCTATTGCTCCTGCGTGTTCATCGGTGTAAATGTAGCTAAAAAAAATTCATTCGACAAGAATAAGAAAATAGCTATTTACTTATTTTTTTTTTTTAAAGGTTTTAAAAAGATATAGGTGTCTTAATTTTGCTTATTTTGGCTCAATATATTGTACTTCACATTGAGAAATTGTTTGTGCGTGTTCATCGGTGTAAATGTAGCTAAAAAAAATTCATTCGACAAGAATAAGAAAAATAGCTATTTACTCATTTTATTTTTTTAAAGGTTTTAAAAAGATGTAGGTGTCTAAATTTTGCTTATTTAGGCTCACTGTATTGTACTTAAGATTGGCCACTTGCTCCTGCGTGTTCATCGGTGTAAGTGTAGCTACAAAAAATTCATTCGACAAGAATACGAAAAATAGCTATATACTTATTTTTTTTTTTAAAGGTCTTGATATGACACATGTGTCTTAATTTGGCTTATTTTGGCTCATTGTATTAAAATCAACATTGAGCCATTGTTCCTGCGTGTTCATCGGTTTAAATGTTGCTAAAAAAAATTCATTCGACAAGAATAAAAAAAATAGCTATTTACTTATTTTATTTTTTTAAGGGTCTTGATATGATAAGGGTGTCTTAATTTTGCTTATTTTGGCTTATTGTATTGTACTTAACATTGAGCAATTGCTCCTGCGTGTTCATCGGTGTAAATGTAGCTAAAAAAAATTCATTCGACAAGAATTAGAAAAATAGCTATTTACTTATTTTATTTTTTTAAAGGTTTTAAAAAGATAAAGGTGTCTTAATTTTGCTTTTTTGGCTCAATGTATTGCACTTGACATTAAGCAATTGCTCCTGCGTGTTCATCGGTGTAAATGTAGCTAAAAAAAATTCATTCGACAAGAATAAGAAAAATAGCTATTTACTTATTTTATTTTTTTTAAAGGTCTTAAAAAGATAAAGGTGTCTTAATTTTGCTTATTTAGGCTCACTGTATTGTACTTAACATCGGCCACTTGCTCATGCGTGTTCATCGGTGTAAATGTAGCTACAAAAAATTCATTCGACAAGAATACGAAAAATAGCTATATACTTATTTTATTTTTTTTAAAGGTCTTGATATGATACGGGTGTCTTAAATTGGCTTATTTTGGCTCAATGTATTGTAGTTAACATTGAGCAATTGCTCCTACGTGTTCATCGGTTTAAATGTTGCTAAAAAAAATTCATTCGACAAGAATAAGAAAAATAGCTATTTACTTATTTTATTTTTCAAAAGGTCTTGATATGACAAGGGTGTCTTAATTTTGCTTACTTTGGCTCACTGTATTGTACTTCACATTGAGCTATTGCTCCTGCGTGTTCATCGGTTTAAATGTTGCTTAAAAAAATTCATTCGACAAGAATAAAAAAAATAGCTATTTACTTATTTTATTTTTTTTAAAGGCTTTAGAAAGATATAGGTGTCTTAATTTTGCTTATTTTGGCTCAATGTATTGTAATTAACATTGAGCAATTGCTCCTACGTGTTCATCGGTTTAAATGTTGCTAAAAAAAATTCATTCGACAAGAATAAGAAAAATAGCTATTTACTTATTTTATTTTTCAAAAGGTCTTGATATGACAAGGGTGTCTTAATTTTGCTTACTTTGGCTCACTGTATTGTACTTCACATTGAGCTATTGCTCCTGCGTGTTCATCGGTGTAAATGTAGCTAAAAAAAATTCATTCGACAAGAATAAGAAAATAGCTATTTACTTATTTTTTTTTTTTTAAAGGTTTTAAAAAGATGTAGGTGTCTTAATTTTGCTTATTTTGGCTCAATGTATTGTACTTAACATTGAGAAATTGTTTGTGCGTGTTCATCGGTGTAAATGTAGCTAAAAAAAATTCATTCGACAAGAATACGAAAATAGCTATATACTTATTTTATTTTTTTTTAAGGTCTTGATATGACACGGGTGTCTTAATTTGGCTTATTTTGGCTCACTGTATTAAAATTAACATTAAACAATTGTTCCTGCGTGTTCATCGGTGTAAATGTAGCTAAAAAAAATTCATTCGACAAGAATAAGAAAAATAGCTATTTACTCATTTTATTTTTTTAAAGGTTTTAAAAAGATGTAGGTGTCTAAATTTTGCTTTTTTTGGCTCAATATATTGCAGTTAACATTGAGCAATTGTTCCTGCTTGTTCATCGGTGTAAATGTAGCTAAAAAAAATTCATTCGACAAGAATAAGAAAAATAGCTATTTACTTATTTTATTTTTTTTAAAGGTCTTAAAAAGATATAGGTGTCTTAATTTTGCTTATTTAGGCTCACTGTATTGTACTTAAGATTGGCCACTTGCTCCTGCGTGTTCATCGGTGTAAGTGTAGCTACAAAAAATTCATTCGACAAGAATACGAAAAATAGCTATATACTTATTTTTTTTTTTAAAGGTCTTGATATGACACGGGTGTCTTAAATTGGCTTATTTTGGCTCATTGTATTGTAATTAACATTGAGCAATTGCTCCTGCGTGTTAATCGGTTTAAATGTTGCTAAAAAAAATTCATTCGACAAGAATAAAAAAAATAGCTATTTACTTATTTTATTTTTTTAAGGGTCTTGATATGATAAGGGTGTCTTAATTTTGCTTATTTTGGCTTATTGTATTGTACTTAACATTGAGCAATTGCTCCTGCGTGTTCACCGGTGTAAATGTAGCTAAAAAAAATTCATTCGACAAGAATTAGAAAAATAGCTATTTACTTATTTTATTTTTTTAAAGGTTTTAAAAAGATAAAGGTGTCTTAATTTTGCTTTTTTGGCTCAATGTATTGCACTTGACATTAAGCAATTGCTCCTGCGTGTTCATCGGTGTAAATGTAGCTAAAAAAAATTCATTCGACAAGAATAAGAAAAATAGCTATTTACTTATTTTATTTTTTTTAAAGGTCTTAAAAAGATAAAGGTGTCTTAATTTTGCTTATTTAGGCTCACTGTATTGTACTTAACATCGGCCACTTGCTCATGCGTGTTCATCGGTGTAAATGTAGCTACAAAAAATTCATTCGACAAGAATACGAAAATAGCTATATACTTATTTTATTTTTTTTTAAGGTCTTGATATGACACGGGTGTCTTAATTTGGCTTATTTTGGCTCACTGTATTAAAATTAACATTAAACAATTGTTCCTGCGTGTTCATCGGTGTAAATGTAGCTAAAAAAAATTCATTCGACAAGAATAAGAAAAATAGCTATTTACTCATTTTATTTTTTTAAAGGTTTTAAAAAGATGTAGGTGTCTAAATTTTGCTTTTTTTGGCTCAATGTATTGCAGTTAACATTGAGCAATTGTTCCTGCTTGTTCATCGGTGTAAATGTAGCTAAAAAAAATTCATTCGACAAGAATAAGAAAAATAGCTATTTACTTATTTTATTTTTTTTAAAGGTCTTAAAAAGATATAGGTGTCTTAATTTTGCTTATTTAGGCTCACTGTATTGTACTTAAGATTGGCCACTTGCTCCTGCGTGTTCATCGGTGTAAGTGTAGCTACAAAAAATTCATTCGACAAGAATACGAAAAATAGCTATATACTTATTTTTTTTTTTAAAGGTCTTGATATGACACGGGTGTCTTAAATTGGCTTATTTTGGCTCATTGTATTGTAATTAACATTGTGCAATTGCTCCTGCGTGTTAATCGGTTTAAATGTTGCTAAAAAAAATTCATTCGACAAGAATAAAAAAAATAGCTATTTACTTATTTTATTTTTTTAAGGGTCTTGATATGATAAGGGTGTCTTAATTTTGCTTATTTTGGCTTATTGTATTGTACTTAACATTGAGCAATTGCTCCTGCGTGTTCATCGGTGTAAATGTAGCTAAAAAAAATTCATTCGACAAGAATTAGAAAAATAGCTATTTACTTATTTTATTTTTTTAAAGGTTTTAAAAAGATAAAGGTGTCTTAATTTTGCTTTTTTGGCTCAATGTATTGCACTTGACATTAAGCAATTGCTCCTGCGTGTTCATCGGTGTAAATGTAGCTAAAAAAAATTCATTCGACAAGAATAAGAAAAATAGCTATTTACTTATTTTATTTTTTTTAAAGGTCTTAAAAAGATAAAGGTGTCTTAATTTTGCTTATTTAGGCTCACTGTATTGTACTTAACATCGGCCACTTGCTCATGCGTGTTCATCGGTGTAAATGTAGCTACAAAAAATTCATTCGACAAGAATACGAAAAATAGCTATATACTTATTTTATTTTTTTTAAAGGTCTTGATATGATACGGGTGTCTTAAATTGGCTTATTTTGGCTCAATGTATTGTAGTTAACATTGAGCAATTGCTCCTACGTGTTCATCGGTTTAAATGTTGCTAAAAAAAATTCATTCGACAAGAATAAGAAAAATAGCTATTTACTTATTTTATTTTTCAAAAGGTCTTGATATGACAAGGGTGTCTTAATTTTGCTTACTTTGGCTCACTGTATTGTACTTCACATTGAGCTATTGCTCCTGCGTGTTCATCGGTTTAAATGTTGCTTAAAAAAATTCATTCGACAAGAATAAAAAAAATAGCTATTTACTTATTTTATTTTTTTTAAAGGCTTTAGAAAGATATAGGTGTCTTAATTTTGCTTATTTTGGCTCAATGTATTGTAATTAACATTGAGCAATTGCTCCTACGTGTTCATCGGTTTAAATGTTGCTAAAAAAAATTCATTCGACAAGAATAAGAAAAATAGCTATTTACATATTTTATTTTTCAAAAGGTCTTGATATGACAAGGGTGTCTTAATTTTGCTTACTTTGGCTCACTGTATTGTACTTCACATTGAGCTATTGCTCCTGCGTGTTCATCGGTGTAAATGTAGCTAAAAAAAATTCATTCGACAAGAATAAGAAAATAGCTATTTACTTATTTTTTTTTTTTTAAAGGTTTTAAAAAGATATAGGTGTCTTAATTTTGCTTATTTTGGCTCAATGTATTGTACTTAACATTGAGAAATTGTTTGTGCGTGTTCATCGGTGTAAATGTAGCTAAAAAAAATTCATTCGACAAGAATACGAAAATAGCTATATACTTATTTTATTTTTTTTTAAGGTCTTGATATGACACGGGTGTCTTAATTTGGCTTATTTTGGCTCACTGTATTAAAATTAACATTAAACAATTGTTCCTGCGTGTTCATCGGTGTAAATGTAGCTAAAAAAAATTCATTCGACAAGAATAAGAAAAATAGCTATTTACTCATTTTATTTTTTTAAAGGTTTTAAAAAGATGTAGGTGTCTAAATTTTGCTTTTTTTGGCTCAATGTATTGCAGTTAACATTGAGCAATTGTTCCTGCTTGTTCATCGGTGTAAATGTAGCTAAAAAAAATTCATTCGACAAGAATAAGAAAAATAGCTATTTACTTATTTTATTTTTTTTAAAGGTCTTAAAAAGATATAGGTGTCTTAATTTTGCTTATTTAGGCTCACTGTATTGTACTTAAGATTGGCCACTTGCTCCTGCGTGTTCATCGGTGTAAGTGTAGCTACAAAAAATTCATTCGACAAGAATACGAAAAATAGCTATATACTTATTTTTTTTTTTTTTTGGTCTTGATATGACACGGGTGTCTTAAATTGGCTTATTTTGGCTCATTGTATTGTAATTAACATTGAGCAATTGCTCCTGCGTGTTAATCGGTTTAAATGTTGCTAAAAAAAATTCATTCGACAAGAATAAAAAAAATAGCTATTTACTTATTTTATTTTTTTAAGGGTCTTGATATGATAAGGGTGTCTTAATTTTGCTTATTTTGGCTTATTGTATTGTACTTAACATTGAGCAATTGCTCCTGCGTGTTCATCGGTGTAAATGTAGCTAAAAAAAATTCATTCGACAAGAATTAGAAAAATAGCTATTTACTTATTTTATTTTTTTAAAGGTTTTAAAAAGATAAAGGTGTCTTAATTTTGCTTTTTTGGCTCAATGTATTGCACTTGACATTAAGCAATTGCTCCTGCGTGTTCATCGGTGTAAATGTAGCTAAAAAAAATTCATTCGACAAGAATAAGAAAAATAGCTATTTACTTATTTTATTTTTTTTAAAGGTCTTAAAAAGATAAAGGTGTCTTAATTTTGCTTATTTAGGCTCACTGTATTGTACTTAACATCGGCCACTTGCTCATGCGTGTTCATCGGTGTAAATGTAGCTACAAAAAATTCATTCGACAAGAATACGAAAATAGCTATATACTTATTTTATTTTTTTTTAAGGTCTTGATATGACACGGGTGTCTTAATTTGGCTTATTTTGGCTCACTGTATTAAAATTAACATTAAACAATTGTTCCTGCGTGTTCATCGGTGTAAATGTAGCTAAAAAAAATTCATTCGACAAGAATAAGAAAAATAGCTATTTACTCATTTTATTTTTTTAAAGGTTTTAAAAAGATGTAGGTGTCTAAATTTTGCTTTTTTTGGCTCAATGTATTGCAGTTAACATTGAGCAATTGTTCCTGCTTGTTCATCGGTGTAAATGTAGCTAAAAAAAATTCATTCGACAAGAATAAGAAAAATAGCTATTTACTTATTTTATTTTTTTTAAAGGTCTTAAAAAGATATAGGTGTCTTAATTTTGCTTATTTAGGCTCACTGTATTGTAGTTAAGATTGGCCACTTGCTCCTGCGTGTTCATCGGTGTAAGTGTAGCTACAAAAAATTCATTCGACAAGAATACGAAAAATAGCTATATACTTATTTTTTTTTTTAAAGGTCTTGATATGACACGGGTGTCTTAAATTGGCTTATTTTGGCTCATTGTATTGTAATTAACATTGAGCAATTGCTCCTGCGTGTTAATCGGTTTAAATGTTGCTAAAAAAAATTCATTCGACAAGAATAAAAAAAATAGCTATTTACTTATTTTATTTTTTTAAGGGTCTTGATATGATAAGGGTGTCTTAATTTTGCTTATTTTGGCTTATTCTATTGTACTTAACATTGAGCAATTGCTCCTGCGTGTTCATCGGTGTAAATGTAGCTAAAAAAAATTCATTCGACAAGAATTAGAAAAATAGCTATTTACTTATTTTATTTTTTTAAAGGTTTTAAAAAGATAAAGGTGTCTTAATTTTGCTTTTTTGGCTCAATGTATTGCACTTGACATTAAGCAATTGCTCCTGCGTGTTCATCGGTGTAAATGTAGCTAAAAAAAATTCATTCGACAAGAATAAGAAAAATAGCTATTTACTTATTTTATTTTTTTTAAAGGTCTTAAAAAGATAAAGGTGTCTTAATTTTGCTTATTTAGGCTCACTGTATTGTACTTAACATCGGCCACTTGCTCATGCGTGTTCATCGGTGTAAATGTAGCTACAAAAAATTCATTCGACAAGAATACGAAAAATAGCTATATACTTATTTTATTTTTTTTAAAGGTCTTGATATGATACGGGTGTCTTAAATTGGCTTATTTTGGCTCAATGTATTGTAATTAACATTGAGCAATTGCTCCTACGTGTTCATCGGTTTAAATGTTGCTAAAAAAAATTCATTCGACAAGAATAAAAAAAATAGCTATTTACTTATTTTATTTTTTTAAAGGTCTTGATATGATAAGGCTGTCTTAATTTTGCTTATTTTGGCTCACTGTATTTAAATTAACATTGAGCAATTGCTCTTGCGTGTTCATCGGTGTAAATGTAGCTACAAAAAATTCATTCGACAAGAATAAGAAAAATAGCTATTTACTTATTTTATTTTTTTTAAAGGTTTTAGAAAAATATAGGTGTCTTAATTTTGCTTATTTTGGCTCAATGTATTGTACTTAACATTGAGCAATTGTTCCTGCGTGTTCATCGGTGTAAATGTAGCTAAAAAAAATTCATTCGACAAGAATAAGAAAAATAGCTATTTACTTATTTTATTTTTTTTAAAGGTTTTAGAAAGATATAGGTGTCTTAATTTTGCTTATTTTGGCTCAATGTATTGTACTTAACATTGAGCAATTGTTTGTGCGTGTTCATCCGTGTAAATGTAGCTAAAAAAAATTCATTCGACAAGAATAAGAAAAATAGCTATTTACTTATTTTATTTTTCAAAAGGTCTTGATATGACAAGGGTGTCTTAATTTTGCTTACTTTGGCTCACTGTATTGTATTTAACATTGAGCAATTGCTCCTGCGTGTTCATCGGTGTAAATGTAGCTAAAAAAAATTCATTCGACAAGAATACGAAAAATAGCTATATACTTATTTTATTTTTTTTTAAGGTCTTGATATGACACGGGTGTCTTAATTTGGCTTATTTTGGCTCATTGTGTTAAAATTAACATTAAGCAATTGTTCCTGCGTGTTCATCGGTGTAAATGTAGCTAAAAAAAATTCATTCGACAAGAATAAGAAAAATAGCTATTTACTCATTTTATTTTTTTAAAGGTTTTAAAAAGATATAGGTGTCTAAATTTTGCTTTTTTTGGCTCAATGTATTGCACTTAACTTTGAGCAATTGTTCCTGCTTGTTCATCAGTGTAAATGTAGCTAAAAAAAATTCATTCGACAAGAATAAGAAAAATAGCTATTTACTTATTTTATTTTTTTTAAAGGTCTTAAAATGATATAGGTGTCTTAATTTTGCTAATTTAGGCTCACTGTATTGTACTTAACATTGGCCACTTGCTCCTGCGTGTTCATCGGTGTAAGTGTAGCTACAAAAAATTCATTCGACAAGAATACGAAAAATAGCTATATACTTATTTTTTTTTTTTTTAAAGTCTTGATATGACACGGGTGTCTTAATTTGGCTTGTTTTGGCTCAATGTATTGTAATTAACATTGAACAATTGTTCCTGCGTGTTCATCAGTGTAAATGTAGCTAAAAAAAATTCATTCGACAAGAATAAGAAAAATAGCTATTTACTTATTTTATTTTTTTAAAGGTTTTAAAAAGATATAGGTGTCTTAATTTTGCTTATTTTGGCTCATTGTATTGTACTTGACATTGAGCAATTGCTCCTGCGTGTTCATCGGTTTAAATGTTGCTAAAAAAAATTCATTCGACAAGAATTAGAAAAATAGCTCTTTACTTATTTTATTTTTTTTAAAGGTTTTAAAAAGATATAGGTGTCTTAATTTTGCTTATTTTGGCTCAATGTATTGTACTTAACATTGAGAAATTGTTTGTGCGTGTTCATCGGTGTAAATGTAGCTAAAAAAAATTCATTCGACAAGAATAAGAAAAATAGCTATTTACTTATTTTATTTTTTTTAAAGGTCTTGATATGATAAGGGTGTCTTAATTTTGCTTATTTTGGCTCACTGTATTGTACTTCACATTGAGCTATTGCTCCTGCGTGTTCATCGGTGTAAATGTAGCTAAAAAAAATTCATTCGACAAGAATAAGAAAATAGCTATTTACTTATTTTTTTTTTTTTAAAGGTTTTAAAAAGATATAGGTGTCTTAATTTTGCTTATTTTGGCTCAATGTATTGTACTTAACATTGAGAAATTGTTTGTGCGTGTTCATCGGTGTAAATGTAGCTAAAAAAAATTCATTCGACAAGAATACGAAAAATAGCTATATACTTATTTTATTTTTTTTTAAGGTCTTGATATGACACGGGTGTCTTAATTTGGCTTATTTTGGCTCACTGTATTAAAATTAACATTATGCAATTGTTCCTGCGTGTTCATCGGTGTAAATGTAGCTAAAAAAAATTCATTCGACAAGAATAAGAAAAATAGCTATTTACTCATTTTATTTTTTTAAAGGTTTTAAAAAGATGTAGGTGTCTAAATTTTGCTTTTTTTGGCTCAATGTATTGCAGTTAACATTGAGCAATTGTTCCTGCTTGTTCATCTGTGTAAATGTAGCTAAAAAAAATTCATTCGACAAGAATAAGAAAAATAGCTATTTACTTATTTTATTTTTTTTAAAGGTCTTAAAAAGATATAGGTGTCTTAATTTTGCTTATTTAGGCTCACTGTATTGTACTTAAGATTGGCCACTTGCTCCTGCGTGTTCATCGGTGTAAGTGTAGCTACAAAAAATTCATTCGACAAGAATACGAAAAATAGCTATATACTTATTTTTTTTTTTAAAGGTCTTGATATGACACGGGTGTCTTAAATTGGCTTATTTTGGCTCATTGTATTGTAATTAACATTGAGCAATTGCTCCTGCGTGTTAATCGGTTTAAATGTTGCTAAAAAAAATTCATTCGACAAGAATAAAAAAAATAGCTACTTACTTATTTTATTTTTTTAAGGGTCTTGATATGATAAGGGTGTCTTAATTTTGCTTATTTTGGCTTATTCTATTGTACTTAACATTGAGCAATTGTTCCTGCGTGTTCATCGGTGTAAATGTAGCTAAAAAAAATTCATTCGACAAGAATAAGAAAAATAGCTATTTACTCATTTTATTTTTTTAAAGGTTTTAAAAAGATGTAGGTGTCTAAATTTTGCTTTTTTTGGCTCAATGTATTGCAGTTAACATTGAGCAATTGTTCCTGCTTGTTCATCGGTGTAAATGTAGCTAAAAAAAATTCATTCGACAAGAATAAGAAAAATAGCTATTTACTTATTTTATTTTTTTTAAAGGTCTTAAAAAGATATAGGTGTCTTAATTTTGCTTATTTAGGCTCACTGTATTGTACTTAAGATTGGCCACTTGCTCCTGCGTGTTCATCGGTGTAAGTGTAGCTACAAAAAATTCATTCGACAAGAATACGAAAAATAGCTATATACTTATTTTTTTTTTTTTTTGGTCTTGATATGACACGGGTGTCTTAAATTGGCTTATTTTGGCTCATTGTATTGTAATTAACATTGAGCAATTGCTCCTGCGTGTTAATCGGTTTAAATGTTGCTAAAAAAAATTCATTCGACAAGAATAAAAAAAATAGCTATTTACTTATTTTATTTTTTTAAGGGTCTTGATATGATAAGGGTGTCTTAATTTTGCTTATTTTGGCTTATTGTATTGTACTTAACATTGAGCAATTGCTCCTGCGTGTTCATCGGTGTAAATGTAGCTAAAAAAAATTCATTCGACAAGAATTAGAAAAATAGCTATTTACTTATTTTATTTTTTTAAAGGTTTTAAAAAGATAAAGGTGTCTTAATTTTGCTTTTTTGGCTCAATGTATTGCACTTGACATTAAGCAATTGCTCCTGCGTGTTCATCGGTGTAAATGTAGCTAAAAAAAATTCATTCGACAAGAATAAGAAAAATAGCTATTTACTTATTTTATTTTTTTTAAAGGTCTTAAAAAGATAAAGGTGTCTTAATTTTGCTTATTTAGGCTCACTGTATTGTACTTAACATCGGCCACTTGCTCATGCGTGTTCATCGGTGTAAATGTAGCTACAAAAAATTCATTCGACAAGAATACGAAAATAGCTATATACTTATTTTATTTTTTTTTAAGGTCTTGATATGACACGGGTGTCTTAATTTGGCTTATTTTGGCTCACTGTATTAAAATTAACATTAAACAATTGTTCCTGCGTGTTCATCGGTGTAAATGTAGCTAAAAAAAATTCATTCGACAAGAATAAGATAAATAGCTATTTACTCATTTTATTTTTTTAAAGGTTTTAAAAAGATGTAGGTGTCTAAATTTTGCTTTTTTTGGCTCAATGTATTGCAGTTAACATTGAGCAATTGTTCCTGCTTGTTCATCGGTGTAAATGTAGCTAAAAAAAATTCATTCGACAAGAATAAGAAAAATAGCTATTTACTTATTTTATTTTTTTTAAAGGTCTTAAAAAGATATAGGTGTCTTAATTTTGCTTATTTAGGCTCACTGTATTGTACTTAAGATTGGCCACTTGCTCCTGCGTGTTCATCGGTGTAAGTGTAGCTACAAAAAATTCATTCGACAAGAATACGAAAAATAGCTATATACTTATTTTTTTTTTTAAAGGTCTTGATATGACACGGGTGTCTTAAATTGGCTTATTTTGGCTCATTGTATTGTAATTAACATTGAGCAATTGCTCCTGCGTGTTAATCGGTTTAAATGTTGCTAAAAAAAATTCATTCGACAAGAATAAAAAAAATAGCTATTTACTTATTTTATTTTTTTAAGGGTCTTGATATGATAAGGGTGTCTTAATTTTGCTTATTTTGGCTTATTCTATTGTACTTAACATTGAGCAATTGCTCCTGCGTGTTCATCGGTGTAAATGTAGCTAAAAAAAATTCATTCGACAAGAATTAGAAAAATAGCTATTTACTTATTTTATTTTTTTAAAGGTTTTAAAAAGATAAAGGTGTCTTAATTTTGCTTTTTTGGCTCAATGTATTGCACTTGACATTAAGCAATTGCTCCTGCGTGTTCATCGGTGTAAATGTAGCTAAAAAAAATTCATTCGACAAGAATAAGAAAAATAGCTATTTACTTATTTTATTTTTTTTAAAGGTCTTAAAAAGATAAAGGTGTCTTAATTTTGCTTATTTAGGCTCACTGTATTGTACTTAACATCGGCCACTTGCTCATGCGTGTTCATCGGTGTAAATGTAGCTACAAAAAATTCATTCGACAAGAATACGAAAAATAGCTATATACTTATTTTATTTTTTTTAAAGGTCTTGATATGATACGGGTGTCTTAAATTGGCTTATTTTGGCTCAATGTATTGTAATTAACATTGAGCAATTGCTCCTACGTGTTCATCGGTTTAAATGTTGCTAAAAAAAATTCATTCACAAGAATAAAAAAAATAGCTATTTACTTATTTTATTTTTTTAAAGGTCTTGATATGATAAGGCTGTCTTAATTTTGCTTATTTTGGCTCACTGTATTTAAATTAACATTGAGCAATTGCTCTTGCGTGTTCATCGGTGTAAATGTAGCTACAAAAAATTCATTCGACAAGAATAAGAAAAGTAGCTATTTACTTATTTTATTTTTTTTAAAGGTTTTAGAAAAATATAGGTGTCTTAATTTTGCTTATTTTGGCTCAATGTATTGTACTTAACATTGAGCAATTGTTCCTGCGTGTTCATCGGTGTAAATGTAGCTAAAAAAAATTCATTCGACAAGAATAAGAAAAGTAGCTATTTACTTATTTTATTTTTTTTAAAGGTTTTAGAAAGATATAGGTGTCTTAATTTTGCTTATTTTGGCTCAATGTATTGTACTTAACATTGAGCAATTGTTTGTGCGTGTTCATCGGTGTAAATGTAGCTAAAAAAAATTCATTCGACAAGAATAAGAAAAATAGCTATTTACTTATTTTATTTTTCAAAAGGTCTTGATATGACAAGGGTGTCTTAATTTTGCTTACTTTGGCTCACTGTATTGTATTTAACATTGAGCAATTGCTCCTGCGTGTTCATCGGTGTAAATGTAGCTAAAAAAAATTCATTCGACAAGAATACGAAAAATAGCTATATACTTATTTTATTTTTTTTTAAGGTCTTGATATGACACGGGTGTCTTAATTTGGCTTATTTTGGCTCATTGTGTTAAAATTAACATTAAGCAATTGTTCCTGCGTGTTCATCGGTGTAAATGTAGCTAAAAAAAATTCATTCGACAAGAATAAGAAAAATAGCTATTTACTTATTTTATTTTTTTTAAAGGTCTTAAAATGATATAGGTGTCTTAATTTTGCTAATTTAGGCTCACTGTATTGTACTTAACATTGGCCACTTGCTCCTGCGTGTTCATCGGTGTAAGTGTAGCTACAAAAAATTCATTCGACAAGAATACGAAAAATAGCTATATACTTATTTTTTTTTTTTTTAAAGTCTTGATATGACACGGGTGTCTTAATTTGGCTTGTTTTGGCTCAATGTATTGTAATTAACATTGAACAATTGTTCCTGCGTGTTCATCAGTGTAAATGTAGCTAAAAAAAATTCATTCGACAAGAATAAGAAAAATAGCTATTTACTTATTTTATTTTTTTAAAGGTTTTAAAAAGATATAGGTGTCTTAATTTTGCTTATTTTGGCTCATTGTATTGTACGTGACATTGAGCAATTGCTCCTGCGTGTTCATCGGTTTAAATGTTGCTAAAAAAAATTCATTCGACAAGAATTAGAAAAATAGCTCTTTACTTATTTTATTTTTTTTAAAGGTTTTAAAAAGATATAGGTGTCTTAATTTTGCTTATTTTGGCTCAATGTATTGTACTTAACATTGAGAAATTGTTTGTGCGTGTTCATCGGTGTAAATGTAGCTAAAAAAAATTCATTCGACAAGAATAAGAAAAATAGCTATTTACTTATTTTATTTTTTTTAAAGGTCTTGATATGATAAGGGTGTCTTAATTTTGCTTATTTTGGCTCAGTGTATTGTACTTCACATTGAGCTATTGCTCCTGCGTGTTCATCGGTGTAAATGTAGCTAAAAAAAATTCATTCGACAAGAATAAGAAAATAGCTATTTACTTATTTTTTTTTTTTTAAAGGTTTTAAAAAGATATAGGTGTCTTAATTTTGCTTATTTTGGCTCAATGTATTGTACTTAACATTGAGAAATTGTTTGTGCGTGTTCATCGGTGTAAATGTAGCTAAAAAAAATTCATTCGACAAGAATACGAAAAATAGCTATATACTTATTTTTTTTTTTTTTAAGGTCTTGATATGACACGGGTGTCTTAATTTGGCTTATTTTGGCTCACTGTATTAAAATTAACATTATGCAATTGTTCCTGCGTGTTCATCGGTGTAAATGTAGCTAAAAAAAATTCATTCGACAAGAATAAGAAAAATAGCTATTTACTCATTTTATTTTTTTAAAGGTTTTAAAAAGATGTAGGTGTCTAAATTTTGCTTTTTTTGGCTCAATGTATTGCAGTTAACATTGAGCAATTGTTCCTGCTTGTTCATCTGTGTAAATGTAGCTAAAAAAAATTCATTCGACAAGAATAAGAAAAATAGCTATTTACTTATTTTATTTTTTTTAAAGGTCTTAAAAAGATATAGGTGTCTTAATTTTGCTTATTTAGGCTCACTGTATTGTACTTAAGATTGGCCACTTGCTCCTGCGTGTTCATCGGTGTAAGTGTAGCTACAAAAAATTCATTCGACAAGAATACGAAAAATAGCTATATACTTATTTTTTTTTTTAAAGGTCTTGATATGACACGGGTGTCTTAAATTGGCTTATTTTGGCTCATTGTATTGTAATTAACATTGAGCAATTGCTCCTGCGTGTTAATCGGTTTAAATGTTGCTAAAAAAAATTCATTCGACAAGAATAAAAAAAATAGCTATTTACTTATTTTATTTTTTTAAGGGTCTTGATATGATAAGGGTGTCTTAATTTTGCTTATTTTGGCTTATTCTATTGTACTTAACATTGAGCAATTGCTCCTGCGTGTTCATCGGTGTAAATGTAGCTAAAAAAAATTCATTCGTCAAGAATTAGAAAAATAGCTATTTACTTATTTTATTTTTTTAAAGGTTTTAAAAAGATAAAGGTGTCTTAATTTTGCTTTTTTGGCTCAATGTATTGCACTTGACATTAAGCAATTGCTCCTGCGTGTTCATCGGTGTAAATGTAGCTAAAAAAAATTCATTCGACAAGAATAAGAAAAATAGCTATTTACTTATTTTATTTTTTTTAAAGGTCTTAAAAAGATAAAGGTGTCTTAATTTTGCTTATTTAGGCTCACTGTATTGTACTTAACATCGGCCACTTGCTCATGCGTGTTCATCGGTGTAAATGTAGCTACAAAAAATTCATTCGACAAGAATACGAAAAATAGCTATATACTTATTTTATTTTTTTTAAAGGTCTTGATATGATACGGGTGTCTTAAATTGGCTTATTTTGGCTCAATGTATTGTAATTAACATTGAGCAATTGCTCCTACGTGTTCATCGGTATAAATGTTGCTAAAAAAAATTCATTCGACAAGAATAAAAAAAATAGCTATTTACTTATTTTATTTTTTTAAAGGTCTTGATATGATAAGGCTGTCTTAATTTTGCTTATTTTGGCTCACTGTATTTAAATTAACATTGAGCAATTGCTCTTGCGTGTTCATCGGTGTAAATGTAGCTACAAAAAATTCATTCGACAAGAATAAGAAAAATAGCTATTTACTTATTTTATTTTTTTTAAAGGTTTTAGAAAAATATAGGTGTCTTAATTTTGCTTATTTTGGCTCAATGTATTGTACTTAACATTGAGCAATTGTTTGTGCGTGTTCATCGGTGTAAATGTAGCTAAAAAAAATTCATTCGACAAGAATAAGAAAAATAGCTATTTACTTATTTTATTTTTCAAAAGGTCTTGATATGACAAGGGTGTCTTAATTTTGCTTACTTTGGCTCACTGTATTGTTTTTAACATTGAGCAATTGCTCCTGCGTGTTCATCGGTGTAAATGTAGCTAAAAAAAATTCATTCGACAAGAATACGAAAAATAGCTATATACTTATTTTATTTTTTTTTAAGGTCTTGATATGACACGGGTGTCTTCATTTTGCTTATTTTGGCTCATTGTATTGAAGTTAACATTGATCAATTGCTATTGCGTGTTCATCGGTGTAAATGTAGCTACAAAAAATTCATTCGACAAGAATAAGAAAAATAGCTATTTACTTATTTTATTTTTTTTAAAGGCTTTAGAAAGATATAGGTGTCTTAATTTTGCTTATTTTGGCTCAATGTATTGTACTTAACATTGAGCAATTGTTCCTGCGTGTTCATCGGTGTAAATGTAGCTAAAAAAAATTCATTCGATAAAAATAAAAAAAATAGCTATTTACTTATTTTATTTTTTTTAAAGGTCTTGATAATAGATATGACACGGGTGCCTTAAGTTGGCTTGTTTTGGCTCAATGTATTGTAATTAACATTGAACAATTGTTCCTGCGTGTTCATCAGTGTAAATGTAGCTAAAAAAAATTCATTCGACAAGAATAAAAAAAATAGCTATTTACTTATTTTATTTTTTTTAAAGGTCTTGATATGACACGGGTGTCTGAATTTGGCTTGTTTTGGCTCAATGTATTGTGATTAACATTGAACAATTGTTCCTGCGTGTTCATCAGTGTAAATGTAGCTAAAAAAAATTCATTCGACAAGAATAAGAAAAATAGCTATTTACTTATTTTATTATTTTTAAGGTTTTAAAAAGATATAGGTATCTTAATTTTGCTTATTTTGGCTCATTGTATTGTACTTAACATTGAACAATTGCTTCTGCGTGTTCATCGGTGTATATGTAGCTAAAAAAAATTCATTCGACAAGAATAAGAAAAATAGCTATTTACTTATTTTATTTTTTTTAAAGGTCTTAAAAAGATATAGGTGTCTTAATTTTGCATATTTAGGCTCAATGTATTGTACTTGACATTGAGCAATTGCTCCTGCGTGTTCATCGGTTTAAATGTTGCTAAAAAAAATTCATTCGACAAGAATAAAAAAAAATAGCTATTTACTTATTTTATTTTTTTTAAAGGTCTTGATATGACACGGGTGTCTTAATTTGGCTTATTATGGCTCATTGTATTGTAATTAACATTGACCAATTGCTCCTGCGTGTTCATCGGTGTAAATGTAGCTAAAAAAAATTCATTCGACAAGAATAAGAAAAATAGCTATTTACTTATTTTATTTTTTTTAAAGGTCTTAAAAAGATAAAGGTGTCTTAATTTTGCTTATTTAGGCTCACTGTATTGTACTTAACATCGGCCACTTGCTCATGCGTGTTCATCGGTGTAAATGTAGCTACAAAAAATTCATTCGACAAGAATACGAAAAATAGCTATATACTTATTTTATTTTTTTTAAAGGTCTTGATATGATACGGGTGTCTTAAATTGGCTTAATTTGGCTCATTGTATTGTAGTTAACATTGAGCAATTGTTTGTGCGTGTTCATCGGTGTAAATGTTGCTTAAAAAAATTCATTCGACAAGAATAAAAAAAATAGCTATTTACTTATTTTATTTTTTTAAAGGTCTTGATATGATAAGGGTGTCTTTATTTTGCTTATTTTGGCTCATTGTATTGAAGTTAACATTGATCAATTGCTATTGCGTGTTCATCGGTGTAAATGTAGCTACAAAAAATTCATTCGACAAGAATAAGAAAAATAGCTATTTACTTATTTTATTTTTTTTAAAGGCTTTAGAAAGATATAGGTGTCTTAATTTTGCTTATTTTGGCTCAATGTATTGTACTTAACATTGAGCAATTGTTCCTGCGTGTTCATCGGTGTAAATGTAGCTAAAAAAAATTCATTCGATAAAAATAAAAAAAATAGCTATTTACTTATTTTATTTTTTTTAAAGGTCTTGATAATAGATATGACACGGGTGCCTTAAGTTGGCTTGTTTTGGCTCAATGTATTGTAATTAACATTGAACAATTGTTCCTGCGTGTTCATCAGTGTAAATGTAGCTAAAAAAAATTCATTCGACAAGAATAAAAAAAATAGCTATTTACTTATTTTATTTTTTTTAAAGGTCTTGATATGACACGGGTGTCTGAATTTGGCTTGTTTTGGCTCAATGTATTGTGATTAACATTGAACAATTGTTCCTGCGTGTTCATCAGTGTAAATGTAGCTAAAAAAAATTCATTCGACAAGAATAAGAAAAATAGCTATTTACTTATTTTATTATTTTTAAGGTTTTAAAAAGATATAGGTATCTTAATTTTGCTTATTTTGGCTCATTGTATTGTACTTAACATTGAACAATTGCTTCTGCGTGTTCATCGGTGTATATGTAGCTAAAAAAAATTCATTCGACAAGAATAAGAAAAATAGCTATTTACTTATTTTATTTTTTTTAAAGGTCTTAAAAAGATATAGGTGTCTTAATTTTGCATATTTAGGCTCAATGTATTGTACTTGACATTGAGCAATTGCTCCTGCGTGTTCATCGGTTTAAATGTTGCTAAAAAAAATTCATTCGACAAGAATAAAAAAAAATAGCTATTTACTTATTTTATTTTTTTTAAAGGTCTTGATATGACACGGGTGTCTTAATTTGGCTTATTATGGCTCATTGTATTGTAATTAACATTGACCAATTGCTCCTGCGTGTTCATCGGTGTAAATGTAGCTAAAAAAAATTCATTCGACAAGAATAAGAAAAATAGCTATTTACTTATTTTATTTTTTTTAAAGGTGTTAAAAAGATATAGGTGTCTTAATTTTGCTTATTTAGGCTCACTGTATTGTACTTAACATCGGCCACTTGCTCCTGCGTGTTCATCTGTGTAAATGTAGCTACAAAAAATTCATTCGACAAGAATACGAAAAATAGCTATATACTTATTTTATTTTTTTTAAAGGTCTTGATATGACACGGGCGTCTTGAATTGGCTTAATTTGGCTCATTGTATTGTAATTAACATTGAGCAATTGCTCCTGCGTGTTCATCGGTGTAAATGTAGCAAAAAAAAATTCATTCGACAAGAATAAGAAAAATAGCTATTTACTTATTTTATTTTTTTTTGAAGGTTTTAGAAAGATATAGGTGTCTTAATTTTGCTCGTTTTGGCTGAATGTATTGTAGTTAACATTGAGCAATTGTTCCTGCGTGTTCATCAGTGTAAATGTAGCTAAAAAAAATTCATTCGACAAGAATAAGAAAAATAGCTATTTACTTATTTTATTATTTTTAAGGTTTTAAAAAGATATAGGTGTCTTAATTTTGCTTATTTTGGCTCATTGTATTGTACTTAACATTGAACAATTGCTTCTGCGTGTTCATCGGTGTAAATGTAGCTACAAAAAATTCATTCGACAAGAATACGAAAAATAGCTATATACTTATTTTTTTTTTTTTAAAGGTCTTGATATGACACGGGTGTCTTAAATTGGCTTATTTTGGCTCATTGTATTGTAGTTAACATTGAGCAATTGCTCCTGCGTGTTCATCGGTTTAAATGTTGCTGAAAAAAATTCATTCGACAAGAATAAAAAAAATAGCTATTTACTTATTTTATTTTTTTAAAGGTATGATAAGGGTGTCTTAATTTTAATTATTTTGGCTCATTGTATTGTACTTAACATTAAGCAATTGCTCCTGCGTGTTCATCGGTGTAAATGTAGCTAAAAAAAATTCATACGACAAGAATTAGAAAAATAGCTATTTACTTATTTTATTTTTTTAAAGGTTTTAAAAAGATATAGGTGTCTTAATTTTGCTTATTTTGGCTCATTGTATTGTACTTGACATTGAGCAATTGCTCCTGCGTGTTCATCGGTTTAAATGTTGCTAAAAAAAATTCATTCGACAAGAATAAGAAAAATAGCTATTTACTTATTTTATTTTTTTTAAAGGTCTTGATATGACACGGGTGTCTGAATTGTTGCTGGCTTGTTTTGGCTCAATGTATTGTAATTAACATTGAACAATTGTTCCTGCGTGTTCATCAGTGTAAATGTAGCTAAAAAAAATTCATTCGACAAGAATACGAAAAATAGCTATATACTTATTTTATTTTTTTTAAAGGTCTTGATATGATACGGGTGTCTTAAATTGGCTTATTTTGGCTCAATGTATTGTAATTAACATTGAGCAATTGCTCCTACGTGTTCATCGGTTTAAATGTTGCTAAAAAAAATTCATTCGACAAGAATTAAAAAAATAGCTATTTACTTATTTTATTTTTTTTAAAGGTCTTGATATGATAAGGGTGTCTTAATTTTGCTTATTTTGGCTCACTGTATTGTACTTAACATTGAGCTATTGCTCCTGCGTGTTCATCGGTGTAAATGTAGCTAAAAAAAATTCATTCGACAAGAATAAGAAAAATAGCTATTTACTTATTTTATTTTTCTTAAAGGTTTTAAAAAGATATAGGTGTCTTAATTTTGCTTATTTTGGCTCAATGTAGTGTACATAACATTGAGCAATTGTTTGTGCGTGTTCATCGGTGTAAATGTAGCTAAAAAAAATTCATTCGACAAGAATAAGAAAAATAGCTATTTACTTTTTTTTATTTTTCAAAAGGTCTTGATATGACAAGGGTGTCTTAATTTTGCTTACTTTGGCTCACTGTATTGTATTTAACATTTAACAATTGCTCCTGCGTGTTCATCGGTGTAAATGTAGCTAAAAAAAATTCATTCGACAAGAATACGAAAAATAGCTATATACTTATTTTATTTTTTTTTAAGGTCTTGATATGACACATGTGTCTTAATTTGGCTTATTTTGGCTCATTGTATTAAAATCAACATTGAGCCATTGTTCCTGCGTGTTCATCGGTGTAAATGTAGCTAAAAAAAATTCATTCGACAAGAATAAGAAAAATAGCTATTTACTTATTTTATTTTTTTTAAAGGTCTTAAAAAGATATAGGTGTCTTAGTTTTGCTTATTTAGGCTCACTGTATTGTACTTAATATTGGCCACTTGCTCGTGCGTGTTCATCGGTGTAAATGTAGCTACAAAAAATTCAATCGACAAGAATACGAAAAATAGCTATTTACTTATTTTATTTTTTTTAAAGGTCTTGATATGACACGGGTGTCTGAATTGTTGCTGGCTTGTTTTGGCTCAATGTATTGTAATTAACATTGAACAATTGTTCCTGCGTGTTCATCAGTGTAAATGTAGCTAAAAAAAATTCATTCGACAAGAATAAGAAAAATAGCTATTTACTTATTTTATTTTTTTAAAGGTTTTAAAAAGATATAGGTGTCTTAATTTTGCTTATTTTGGCTCATTGTATTGTACTTGACATTGAGCAATTGCTCCTGCGTGTTCGTCGGTTTAAATGTTGCTAAAAAAAATTCATTCGACAAGAATAAGAAAAAAAGCTATTTACTTATTTTATTTTTTTAAAGGTCTTGATATGATAAGGGTGTCTTAATTTTGCTTATTTTGGCTCATTGTATTGAAATTAACATTGAGCAATTGCTCTTGCGTGTTCATCGGTGTAAATGTAGCTACAAAAAATTCATTCGACAAGAATAAGAAAAATAGCTATTTACTTATTTTATTTTTTTTAAAGGTTTTAGAAAAATATAGGTGTCTTAATTTTGCATATTTTGGCTCAATGTATTGTACTTAACATTGAGCAATTGTTCCTGCGTGTTCATCGGTGTAAATGTAGCTAAAAAAAATTCATTCGACAAGAATAAGAAAAATAGCTATTTACTTATTTTATTTTTTTAAAGGTTTTAAAAAGATATAGGTGTCTTAATTTTGCTTATTTTGGCTCATTGTATTGTACTTGACATTGAGCAATTGCTCCTGCGTGTTCATCGGTTTAAATGTTGCTAAAAAAAATTCATTCGACAAGAATAAGAAAAATAGCTATTTACTTATTTTATTTTTTTTAAAGGTCTTGATATGACACGGGTGTCTGAATTGTTGCTGGCTTGTTTTGGCTCAATGTATTGTAATTAACATTGAACAATTGTTCCTGCGTGTTCATCAGTGTAAATGTAGCTAAAAAAAATTCATTCGACAAGAATACGAAAAATAGCTATATACTTATTTTATTTTTTTTAAAGGTCTTGATATGATACGGGTGTCTTAAATTGGCTTATTTTGGCTCAATGTATTGTAATTAACATTGAGCAATTGCTCCTACGTGTTCATCGGTTTAAATGTTGCTAAAAAAAATTCATTCGACAAGAATAAAAAAAATAGCTATTTACTTATTTTATTTTTTTTAAAGGTCTTGATATGATAAGGGTGTCTTAATTTTGCTTATTTTGGCTCACTGTATTGTACTTAACATTGAGCTATTGCTCCTGCGTGTTCATCGGTGTAAATGTAGCTAAAAAAAATTCATTCGACAAGAATAAGAAAAATAGCTATTTACTTATTTTATTTTTCTTAAAGGTTTTAAAAAGATATAGGTGTCTTAATTTTGCTTATTTTGGCTCAATGTAGTGTACATAACATTGAGCAATTGTTTGTGCGTGTTCATCGGTGTAAATGTAGCTAAAAAAAATTCATTCGACAAGAATAAGAAAAATAGCTATTTACTTTTTTTTATTTTTCAAAAGGTCTTGATATGACAAGGGTGTCTTAATTTTGCTTACTTTGGCTCACTGTATTGTATTTAACATTTAACAATTGCTCCTGCGTGTTCATCGGTGTAAATGTAGCTAAAAAAAATTCATTCGACAAGAATACGAAAAATAGCTATATACTTATTTTATTTTTTTTTAAGGTCTTGATATGACACATGTGTCTTAATTTGGCTTATTTTGGCTCATTGTATTAAAATCAACATTGAGCCATTGTTCCTGCGTGTTCATCGGTGTAAATGTAGCTAAAAAAAATTCATTCGACAAGAATAAGAAAAATAGCTATTTACTTATTTTATTTTTTTTAAAGGTCTTAAAAAGATATAGGTGTCTTAGTTTTGCTTATTTAGGCTCACTGTATTGTACTTAATATTGGCCACTTGCTCGTGCGTGTTCATCGGTGTAAATGTAGCTACAAAAAATTCAATCGACAAGAATACGAAAAATAGCTATTTACTTATTTTATTTTTTTTAAAGGTCTTGATATGACACGGGTGTCTGAATTGTTGCTGGCTTGTTTTGGCTCAATGTATTGTAATTAACATTGAACAATTGTTCCTGCGTGTTCATCAGTGTAAATGTAGCTAAAAAAAATTCATTCGACAAGAATAAGAAAAATAGCTATTTACTTATTTTATTTTTTTAAAGGTTTTAAAAAGATATAGGTGTCTTAATTTTGCTTATTTTGGCTCACTGTATTGTACTTGACATTGAGCAATTGCTCCTGCGTGTTCGTCGGTTTAAATGTTGCTAAAAAAAATTCATTCGACAAGAATAAGAAAAAAAGCTATTTACTTATTTTATTTTTTTAAAGGTCTTGATATGATAAGGGTGTCTTAATTTTGCTTATTTTGGCTCATTGTATTGAAATTAACATTGAGCAATTGCTCTTGCGTGTTCATCGGTGTAAATGTAGCTACAAAAAATTCATTCGACAAGAATAAGAAAAATAGCTATTTACTTATTTTATTTTTTTTAAAGGTTTTAGAAAAATATAGGTGTCTTAATTTTGCATATTTTGGCTCAATGTATTGTACTTAACATTGAGCAATTGTTCCTGCGTGTTCATCGGTGTAAATGTAGCTAAAAAAAATTCATTCGACAAGAATAAGAAAAATAGCTATTTACTTATTTTATTTTTTTTAAAGGTTTTAGAAAGATATAGGTGTCTTAATTTTGCTTATTTTGGCTCAATGTATCGTACTTAACATTGAGCAATTGCTCCGGCGTGTTCATCGGTGTAAATGTAGCTAAAAAAAAATCATACGACAAGAATTAGAAAAATAGCTATTTACTTATTTTATTTTTTTAAGGGTCTTGATATGACACGGGTGTCTTAAATTGGCTTATTTTGGCTCATTGTATTGTAGTTAACATTGAGCAATTGCTCCTGCGTGTTCATCGGTTTTAATGTTGCTGAAAAAAATTCATTCGACAAGAATAAAAAAAATAGCTATTTACTTATTTTATTTTTTTAAAGGTCTTGATATGATAAGGGTGTCTTAATTTTAATTATTTTGGCTCATTGTATTGTACTTAACATTAAGCAATTGCTCCTGCGTGTTCATCGGTGTAAATGTAGCTAAAAAAAATTCATACGACAAGAATTAGAAAAATAGCTATTTACTTATTTTATTTTTTTAAAGGTTTTAAAAAGATATAGGTGTCTTAATTTTGCTTATTTTGGCTCATTGTATTGTACTTGACATTGAGCAATTGCTCCTGCGTGTTCATCGGTTTAAATGTTGCTAAAAAAAATTCATTCGACAAGAATAAAAAAAATAGCTATTTACTTATTTTATTTTTTTTAAAGGTCTTGATATGATAAGGGTGTCTTAATTTTGCTTATTTTGGCTCACTGTATTGTACTTAACATTGAGCTATTGCTCCTGCGTGTTCATCGGTGTAAATGTAGCTAAAAAAAATTCATTCGACAAGAATAAGAAAAATAGCTATTTACTTATTTTATTTTTTTTAAAGGTTTTAAAAAGATATAGGTGTCTTAATTTTGCTTATTTTGGCTCAATGTATTGTACATAACATTGAGCAATTGTTTGTGCGTGTTCACCGGTGTAAATGTAGCTAAAAAAAATTCATTCGACAAGAATAAGAAAAATAGCTATTTACTTTTTTTATTTTTCAAAAGGTCTTGATATGACAAGGGTGTCTTAATTTTGCTTACTTTGGCTCACTGTATTGTATTTAACATTTAACAATTGCTCCTGCGTGTTCATCGGTGTAAATGTAGCTAAAAAAAATTCATTCGACAAGAATACGAAAAATAGCTATATACTTATTTTATTTTTTTTTAAGGTCTTGATATGACAAATGTGTCTTAATTAGGCTTATTTTGGCTCATTGTATTAAAATCAACATTGAGCCATTGTTCCTGCGTGTTCATCGGTGTAAATGTAGCTAAAAAAAATTCATTCGACAAGAATAACAAAAATAGCTATTTACTTATTTTATTTTTTTTAAAGGTCTTAAAAAGATATAGGTGTCTTAGTTTTGCTTATTTAGGCTCACTGTATTGTACTTAATATTGGCCACTTGCTCGTGCGTGTTCATCGGTGTAAATGTAGCTACAAAAAATTCAATCGACAAGAATACGAAAAATAGCTATTTACTTATTTTATTTTTTTTAAAGGTCTTGATATGACACGGGTGTCTGAATTGTTGCTGGCTTGTTTTGGCTCAATGTATTGTAATTAACATTGAACAATTGTTCCTGCGTGTTCATCAGTGTAAATGTAGCTAAAAAAAATTCATTCGACAAGAATAAGAAAAATAGCTATTTACTTATTTTATTTTTTTAAAGGTTTTAAAAAGATATAGGTGTCTTAATTTTGCTTATTTTGGCTCATTGTATTGTACTTGACATTGAGCAATTGCTCCTGCGTGTTCGTCGGTTTAAATGTTGCTAAAAAAAATTCATTCGACAAGAATAAGAAAAAAAGCTATTTACTTATTTTATTTTTTTAAAGGTCTTGATATGATAAGGGTGTCTTAATTTTGCTTATTTTGGCTCATTGTATTGAAATTAACATTGAGCAATTGCTCTTGCGTGTTCATCGGTGTAAATGTAGCTACAAAAAATTCATTCGACAAGAATAAGAAAAATAGCTATTTACTTATTTTATTTTTTTTAAAGGTTTTAGAAAAATATAGGTGTCTTAATTTTGCATATTTTGGCTCAATGTATTGTACTTAACATTGAGCAATTGCTCCTGCGTGTTCATCGGTGTAAATGTAGCTAAAAAAAAATCATACGACAAGAATTAGAAAAATAGCTATTTACTTATTTTATTTTTTTAAGGGTCTTGATATGACACGGGTGTCTTAAATTGGCTTATTTTGGCTCATTGTATTGTAGTTAACATTGAGCAATTGCTCCTGCGTGTTCATCGGTTTTAATGTTGCTGAAAAAAATTCATTCGACAAGAATAAAAAAAATAGCTATTTACTTATTTTATTTTTTTAAAGGTCTTGATATGATAAGGGTGTCTTAATTTTAATTATTTTGGCTCATTGTATTGTACTTAACATTAAGCAATTGCTCCTGCGTGTTCGTCGGTGTAAATGTAGCTAAAAAAAATTCATACGACAAGAATTAGAAAAATAGCTATTTACTTATTTTATTTTTTTAAAGGTTTTAAAAAGATATAGGTGTCTTAATTTTGCTTATTTTGGCTCATTGTATTGTACTTGACATTGAGCAATTGCTCCTGCGCGTTCATCGGTTTAAATGTTGCTAAAAAAAAATCATTCGACAAGAATAAAAAAAATAGCTATTTACTTATTTTATTTTTTTTAAAGGTCTTGATATGATAAGGGTGTCTTAATTTTGCTTATTTTGGCTCACTGTATTGTACTTAACATTGAGCTATTGCTCCTGCGTGTTCATCGGTGTAAATGTAGCTAAAAAAAATTCATTCGACAAGAATAAGAAAAATAGCTATTTACTTATTTTATTTTTTTTAAAGGTTTTAAAAAGATATAGGTGTCTTAATTTTGCTTATTTTGGCTCAATGTATTGTACATAACATTGAGCAATTGTTTGTGCGTGTTCACCGGTGTAAATGTAGCTAAAAAAAATTCATTCGACAAGAATAAGAAAAATAGCTATTTACTTTTTTTATTTTTCAAAAGGTCTTGATATGACAAGGGTGTCTTAATTTTGCTTACTTTGGCTCACTGTATTGTATTTAACATTTAACAATTGCTCCTGCGTGTTCATCGGTGTAAATGTAGCTAAAAAAAATTCATTCGACAAGAATACGAAAAATAGCTATATACTTATTTTATTTTTTTTGAAGGTCTTGATATGACACATGTGTCTTAATTAGGCTTATTTTGGCTCATTGTATTAAAATCAACATTGAGCCATTGTTCCTGCGTGTTCATCGGTGTAAATGTAGCTAAAAAAAATTCATTCGACAAGAATAACAAAAATAGCTATTTACTTATTTTATTTTTTTTAAAGGTCTTAAAAAGATATAGGTGTCTTAGTTTTGCTTATTTAGGCTCACTGTATTGTACTTAATATTGGCCACTTGCTCGTGCGTGTTCATCGGTGTAAATGTAGCTACAAAAAATTCAATCGACAAGAATACGAAAAATAGCTATTTACTTATTTTATTTTTTTTAAAGGTCTTGATATGACACGGGTGTCTGAATTGTTGCTGGCTTGTTTTGAATCAATGTATTGTAATTAACATTGAACAATTGTTCCTGCGTGTTCATCAGTGTAAATGTAGCTAAAAAAAATTCATTCGACAAGAATAAGAAAAATAGCTATTTACTTATTTTATTTTTTTAAAGGTTTTAAAAAGATATAGGTGTCTTAATTTTGCTTATTTTGGCTCATTGTATTGTACTTGACATTGAGCAATTGCTCCTGCGTGTTCATCGGTTTAAATGTTGCTAAAAAAAATTCATTCGACAAGAATAAGAAAAAAAGCTATTTACTTATTTTATTTTTTTAAAGGTCTTGATATGATAAGGGTGTCTTAATTTTGCTTATTTTGGCTCATTGTATTGAAATTAACATTGAGCAATTGCTCTTGCGTGTTCATCGGTGTAAATGTAGCTACAAAAAATTCATTCGACAAGAATAAGAAAAATAGCTATTTACTTATTTTTTTTTTTTAAAGGTTTTAGAAAAATATAGGTGTCTTAATTTTGCTTATTTTGGCTCAATGTATTGTACTTAACATTGAACAATTGTTCCTGCGTGTTCATCGGTGTAAATGTAGCTAAAAAAAATTCATTCGACAAGAATAAGAAAAATAGCTATTTACTTATTTTATTTTTTTTAAAGGTTTTAGAAAGATATAGGTGTCTTAATTTTGCTTATTTTGGCTCAATGTATTGTACTTAACATTGAGCAATTGCTCCTGCGTGTTCATCGGTGTAAATGTAGCTAAAAAAAAATCATACGACAAGAATTAGAAAAATAGCTATTTACTTATTTTATTTTTTTAAGGGTCTTGATATGACACGGGTGTCTTAAATTGGCTTATTTTGGCTCATTGTATTGTAGTTAACATTGAGCAATTGCTCCTGCGTGTTCATCGGTTTAAATGTTGCTGAAAAAAATTCATTCGACAAGAATAAAAAAAATAGCTATTTACTTATTTTATTTTTTTAAAGGTCTTGATATGATAAGGGTGTCTTAATTTTAATTATTTTGGCTCATTGTATTGTACTTAACATTAAGCAATTGCTCCTGCGTGTTCATCGGTGTAAATGTAGCTAAAAAAAATTCATACGACAAGAATTAGAAAAATAGCTATTTACTTATTTTATTTTTTTAAAGGTTTTAAAAAGTTATAGGTGTCTTAATTTTGCTTATTTTGGCTCATTGTATTGTACTTGACATTGAGCAATTGCTCCTGCGTGTTCATCGGTGTAAATGTAGCTAAAAAAAATTCATTCGACAAGAATAACAAAAATAGCTATTTACTTATTTTATTTTTTTTAAAGGTCTTAAAAAGATATAGGTGTCTTAGTTTTGCTTATTTAGGCTCACTGTATTGTACTTAATATTGGCCACTTGCTCGTGCGTGTTCATCGGTGTAAATGTAGCTACAAAAAATTCAATCGACAAGAATACGAAAAATAGCTATTTACTTATTTTATTTTTTTTAAAGGTCTTGATATGACACGGGTGTCTGAATTGTTGCTGGCTTGTTTTGAATCAATGTATTGTAATTAACATTGAACAATTGTTCCTGCGTGTTCATCAGTGTAAATGTAGCTAAAAAAAATTCATTCGACAAGAATAAGAAAAATAGCTATTTACTTATTTTATTTTTTTAAAGGTTTTAAAAAGATATAGGTGTCTTAATTTTGCTTATTTTGGCTCATTGTATTGTACTTGACATTGAGCAATTGCTCCTGCGTGTTCATCGGTTTAAATGTTGCTAAAAAAAATTCATTCGACAAGAATAAGAAAAAAAGCTATTTACTTATTTTATTTTTTTAAAGGTCTTGATATGATAAGGGTGTCTTAATTTTGCTTATTTTGGCTCATTGTATTGAAATTAACATTGAGCAATTGCTCTTGCGTGTTCATCGGTGTAAATGTAGCTACAAAAAATTCATTCGACAAGAATAAGAAAAATAGCTATTTACTTATTTTATTTTTTTTAAAGGTTTTAGAAAAATATAGGTGTCTTAATTTTGCTTATTTTGGCTCAATGTATTGTACTTAACATTGAACAATTGTTCCTGCGTGTTCATCGGTGTAAATGTAGCTAAAAAAAATTCATTCGACAAGAATAAGAAAAATAGCTATTTACTTATTTTATTTTTTTTAAAGGTTTTAGAAAGATATAGGTGTCTTAATTTTGCTTATTTTGACTCAATGTATTGTACTTAACATTGAGCAATTGCTCCTGCGTGTTCATCGGTGTAAATGTAGCTAAAAAAAAATCATACGACAAGAATTAGAAAAATAGCTATTTACTTATTTTATTTTTTTAAGGGTCTTGATATGACACGGGTGTCTTAAATTGGCTTATTTTGGCTCATTGTATTGTAGTTAACATTGAGCAATTGCTCCTGCGTGTTCATCGGTTTAAATGTTGCTGAAAAAAATTCATTCGACAAGAATAAAAAAAATAGCTATTTACTTATTTTATTTTTTTAAAGGTCTTGATATGATAAGGGTGTCTTAATTTTAATTATTTTGGCTCATTGTATTGTACTTAACATTAAGCAATTGCTCCTGCGTGTTCATCGGTGTAAATGTAGCTAAAAAAAATTCATACGACAAGAATTAGAAAAATAGCTATTTACTTATTTTATTTTTTTAAAGGTTTTAAAAAGTTATAGGTGTCTTAATTTTGCTTATTTTGGCTCATTGTATTGTACTTGACATTGAGCAATTGCTCCTGCGTGTTCATCGGTTTAAATGTTGCTAAAAAAAATTCATTCGACAAGAATAAAAAAAATAGCTATTTACTTATTTTATTTTTTTTAAAGGTCTTGATATGATAAGGGTGTCTTAATTTTGCTTATTTTGGCTCACTGTATTGTACTTAACATTGAGCTATTGCTCCTGCGTGTTCATCGGTGTAAATGTAGCTAAAAAAAATTCATTCGACAAGAATAAGAAAAATAGCTATTTACTTATTTTATTTTTTTTAAAGGTTTTAAAAAGATATAGGTGTCTTAATTTTGCTTATTTTGGCTCAACGTATTGTACATAACATTGAGCAATTGTTTGTGCGTGTTCATCGGTGTAAATGTAGCTAAAAAAAATTCATTCGACAAGAATAAGAAAAATAGCTATTTACTTTTTTTATTTTTCAAAAGGTCTTGATATGACAAGGGTGTCTTAATTTTGCTTACTTTGGCTCACTGTATTGTATTTAACATTTAACAATTGCTCCTGCGTGTTCATCGGTGTAAATGTAGCTAAAAAAAATTCATTCGACAAGAATACGAAAAATAGCTATATACTTATTTTATTTTTTTTTAAGGTCTTGATATGACACATGTGTCTTAATTTGGCTTATTTTGGCTCATTGTATTAAAATCAACATTGAGCCATTGTTCCTGCGTACGAGCGGGCCATAACGTTATCCGGTAGCGGTGTGTATTTTCTTATGGGCGATGAACCATCACTCTGATTTGCATAACGTTAGGCGGTAATTCCGTGACCGTACAACGTCGCTATAGGGATCCCTTATTGGACAGTTCATAGCCATATGCAGCTGCGACTTTGTTCGATGAATGGACATTGAGTTTTAGACTGGTGTTTGGGAAAACTAAAAGAGCCGGTCCGAGTTTACTCGAACATGCTTTCCTATTTGATCAATTAGTAGATTGATAATATGAGTAATTTCATGCTAAATAATTTTCCTATAGTTAAATTTCGGATCCCTCGATGTCCCCATGACCGTAGCCAGATTGGGGGGGGGGGGGGGGTCATCTGGCATCCCTGAATGTGAGGTAACTTCATAATATTTTAAAATCCTTAAAACTCGCTCCATTGTATATAGTGTACGCTGCAAACATTGGGGGGGGGGGGTTGGGCCCGGATCAGTTCAGGATCTTGGATTTTTATTACTGGGGCGCCAATAAGGTGCATAAATGAAATGGCCTTTCTCTGTCAAGTAGTGGTAAAGAATTGGGGCAGCACTACTGGCAGGGGGGGGGGGGCTAGAGTCAATGGCGTAGCCGGAATTTTTTTTGGGGGGTCTGGTTTTCATGCAGCATCAATACATAAATTTTGCCCAATTACGATAGGCTTTCGAAGGGGGCAGTGTTTCATTTGGCACTTCCCCACCCCCGATTTTTTAAAATGTTACAAAAATATAGAAAAGCCGTTCTCATGGACTAATTAGGGGCATGATTTTAATTTCCCTTGCCTAGGCCGAAGGGGGGCCCGGCGGTTTCCCCCGGGGAAAGCTTCTTAAAATATAGGCCTGAAATGGTTTGTCGGCAAAAAAATGATTTTGGAGACGATAACTTTATTAACATGGAAACAGGTGTCCATTTGGGGGGGGGGGGTCCAGACCCAGCTGACCCTCCCCCCTCGGCTACGCCACTAGCTGGAGTCCCCCCTGAGGAAATATTTAATGAGGCAGGTGCGGAAAAAAAAGGTTTTTCCTACCAGTATTTTAAATGTTTACTTGTAGCTGCAATTGTAGGTATCTCCCATCTTTACGGAGCATATCCTATCAACAACGAATATTTTTCTGTTCACGCATCAGACTTTCGAATTTAACAGGTTAAATCACGCATGAATGCCCTATTTTAATATTTAATATTTCTTTACAGTGCTGGTGGATAAATAGGCTAAAGTACAAAATCTGCAAATGCTAAGTTATGCAACTGTGTTGTATATAGTCCAGATCCGGAAATTCGTGCCTTTCCCAATGGATTTGACTTGATAATTCACCCTTGACCCTAGATACCTAGTCCCAATGTACCTACATAAAGGCGAAGTTATCTTTTGAAAATCAAGATTTACGGTACCTATTATTTTTCGCCTATTTATTCAAATTCTCCCTCCCTGGGGGATATCCTCTGGCTCCCCTGTTTGCAGTTACATATACTTACATAATAATTATATTAATAACTTACTTCTATAATCTAAAGTTTTTTTTCGGTGTCAAAAATTGATAACAATGATTATGTTCACGCAACAGGCTTTCAAAATGAATTTGATAAACAACGCATGGATGCCCTATTTTATTATTTAATATTTTTTAACATTGTTATTTGCTGGTGGATGAAATTAATTGGCTAAAATTATAAAAACTGCAAATGTTTAGTTATGCAATCGTGTTGTATACAGTCCAGATGTGAAGATTCATGTTATATCATTATCATAAATTAAATAATTATATCCTCCATCATGCACAACTGCATGAGATCATCGACAGATCACTTTATGAGGCAGAACGAGTTCTAATTGAAAATATTCAAGTAAATTTAATTGTTATGCAACTTGACAAGGGTAACCAATAAACTCCAAGAAATCCAGCAAATTTGGAGCAGCCTATAACTCAAAAAAGAAAACCGCTTTGGGTATTTCGTTGACCCTTGAAAACAATCTCATGACAACTTTTCACATTCAGAAATGTGGTTTGAATATCGTAAGCCGCTAATAGATACCCCGTTAATGCCGCGTATATAGTCTACGATATAATATAATTATTAACAATATAATTCATTTTCCAAAAGCATCATACACTTTATTTTACTTTTTAGTGATATTTGTAGCCTACCTACTTTTAAATTAAATATAGAATTTTTTACATTAATTTAATATTTATTATTATTATTTTAAATTGTAGCGCAAAAAATCAATAAAGTCATCATATTAAATTGCGGCGACCCCCCCCCCCCCCCACCCTGCCCCAAATAAAAATTCGACTGAGCCCGTCCATACAGTTCAACCGACGGTTCACTGCGGTTTCAAGCCAATCAGATGGCCGTGATTTCGCGCCAATTCTATTGCATTGAACCGACGAAAACACGCCATTATAGTAAACCTAATATATTAATTATCAATTAATTAAGTCGGTTTGCAAACTTTTTACTTAACTAGGAGGCTTCGTATGCCGCATACTTCCACCTTGAACCCAAGACAAAGCAATAATAGCGATTAATATTGAAGAAAACTGGAATTTAAAAATTACCGGATAACGTTATGGCAGGCTGGTGCTACGCGTGTCCGCCTAGCGTTATGGCCCGCCCGTATAGGTGTATGTACGAGCGGGCCATAACGTTATCCGGTAGCGGTGTGTATTTCCTTATGGGCGATGAACCATCACTCTGATTTGCATAACGTTAGGCGGTAATTCCGTGACCGTACAACGTCGCTATAGGGATCCCTTATTGGACAGTTCATAGCCATATGCAGCTGCGACTTTGTTCGATGAATGGACATTGAGTTTTAGACTGGTGTTTGGGAAAACTAAAAGAGCCGGTCCGAGTTTACTCGAACATGCTTTCCTATTTGATCAATTAGTAGATAGATAATATGAGTAATTTCATGCTAAATAATTTTCCTATAGTTAAATTTCGGATCCCTCGATGTCCCCATGACCGTAGCCAGATTGGGGGGGGGGGGGGTCATCTGGCATCCCTGAATGTGAGGTAACTTCATAATATTTTAAAATCCTTAAAACTCGCTCCATTGTATATAGTGTACGCTGCAAACATTGGGGGGGGGGCCGGATCAGTTCAGGATCTTGGATTTTTATTACTGGGGCGCCAATAAGGTGCATAAATGAAATGGCCTTTCTCTGTCAAGTAGTGGTAAAGAATTGGGGCAGCACTACTGGCAGGGGGGGGGGGGCTAGAGTCAATGGCGTAGCCGGAATTTTTTTTGGGGGGGGTCTGGTTTTCATGCAGCATCAATACATAAATTTTGCCCAATTACGATAGGCTTTCGAAGGGGGCAGTGTTTCATTTGGCACTTCCCCACCCCCGATTTTTTAAAATATTACAAAAATATAGAAAAGCCGTTCTCATGGACTAATTAGGGGCATGATTTTAATTTCCCTTGCCCAGGCCGAAGGGGGGCCCGGCGGTTTCCCCCGGGGAAAGTTTCTTAAAATATTGGCCTGAAATGGTTTGTCGGCAAAAAAATGATTTTGCAGACGATAACTTTATTAACATGGAAACAGGTATCCATTTGGGGGGGGGGGGGTCCAGACCCAGCTGACCCTCCCCCCTCGGCTAGCTGGAGTCCCCCCTGAGGAAATATTTAATGAGACAGGTGCGGAAAAAAAAGGTTTTTCCTACCAGTATTTTAAATGTTTACTTGTAGCTGCAATTGTAGGTATCTCCCATCTTTGCGGAGCATATCCTATCAACAACGAATATTTTTCTGTTCACGCATCAGACTTTCGAATTTAACAGGTTAAATCACGCATGAATGCCCTATTTTAATATTTAATATTTCTTTACAGTGCTGGTGGATAAATAGGCTAAAGTACAAAATCTGCAAATGCTAAGTTATGCAACTGTGTTGTATATAGTCCAGATCCGGAAATTCGTGCCTTTCCCAATGGATTTGACTTGATAATTCACCCTTGACCCTAGGTACCTAGTCCCAATGTACCTACATAAAGGCGAAGTTATCTTTAGAAAATCAAGATTTACGGTACCTATTATTTTTCGCCTATTTATTCAAATTCTCCCTCCCTGGGGGATATCCTCTGGCTCCCCTGTTTGCAGCTACATATACTTACATAATAATTATATTAATAACTTACTTCTATAATCTAAAGTTTTTTTTCGGTGTCAAAAATTGATAACAATGATTATGTTCACGCGACAGGCTTTCAAAATGAATTTGATAAACAACGCATGGATGCCCTATTTTATTATTTAATATTTTTTAACATTGTTATTTGCTGGTGGATGAAATTAATTGGCTAAAATTATAAAAACTGCAAATGTTTAGTTATGCAATCGTGTTGTATACAGTCCAGATGTGAAGATTCATGTTATATCATTATCATAAATTAAATAATTATATCCTCCATCATGCACAACTGCATGAGATCATCGACAGATCACTTTATGAGGCAGAACGAGTTCTAATTGAAAATATTCAAGTAAATTTAATTGTTATGCAACTTGACAAGGGTAACCAATAAACTCCAAGAAATCCAGCAAATTTGGAGCAGCCTATAACTCAAAAAAGAAAACCGCTTTGGGTATTTCGTTGACCCTTGAAAACAATTTCATGACAACTTTTCACAAAATAAATTTCAGAAATGCGGTTTGAATATCGTAAGCCGCTAATAGATACCCCGTTAATGCCGCGTATATAGTCTACGATATAATATAATTATTAACAATATAATTCATTTTCCAAAAGCATCATACACTTTATTTTACTTTTTAGTGATATTTGTAGCCTACCTACTTTTTAATTAAATATAGAATTTTTTACATTAATTTAATATTTATTATTATTATTTTAAATTGTAGCGCAAAAAATCAATAAAGTCATCATATTAATTTGCGGTGACCCCCCCCCCCCCACCCTGCCCCAAATAAAAATTCGGCTGAGCCCGTCCATACAGTCCAACCGACGGTTCACTGCGGTTTCAAGCCAATCAGATGGCCGTGATTTCGCGCCAATTCTATTGCATTGAACCGACGAAAACACGCCATTATAGTAAACCTAATATATTAATTATCAATTAATTAAGTCGGTTTGCAAACTTTTTACTTAACTAGGAGGCTTCGTATGCCGCATACTTCCACCTTGAACCCAAAACAAAGCAATAATAGCGATTAATATTGAAGAAAACTGGAATTTAAAAATTACCGGATAACGTTATGGCAGGCTGGTGCTACGCGTGTCCGCCTAGCGTTATGGCCCGCCCGTATAGGTGTGTTCATCGGTGTAAATGTAGCTAAAAAAAATTCATTCGACAAGAATAAGAAAAATAGCTATTTACTTATTTTATTTTTTTTAAAGGTCTTAAAAAGATATAGGTGTCTTAGTTTTGCTTATTTAGGCTCACTGTATTGTACTTAATATTGGCCACTTGCTCGTGCGTGTTCATCGGTGTAAATGTAGCTACAAAAAATTCAATCGACAAGAATACGAAAAATAGCTATTTACTTATTTTATTTTTTTTAAAGGTCTTGATATGACACGGGTGTCTGAATTGTTGCTGGCTTGTTTTGGCTCAGTGTATTGTAATTAACATTGAACAATTGTTCCTGCGTGTTCATCAGTGTAAATGTAGCTAAAAAAAATTCATTCGACAAGAATAAGAAAAATAGCTATTTACTTATTTTATTTTTTTAAAGGTTTTAAAAAGATATAGGTGTCTTAATTTTGCTTATTTTGGCTCATTGTATTGTACTTGACATTGAGCAATTGCTCCTGCGTGTTCATCGGTTTAAATGTTGCTAAAAAAAATTCATTCGACAAGAATAAGAAAAAAAGCTATTTACTTATTTTATTTTTTTAAAGGTCTTGATATGATAAGGGTGTCTTAATTTTGCTTATTTTGGCTCATTGTATTGAAATTAACATTGAGCAATTGCTCTTGCGTGTTCATCGGTGTAAATGTAGCTAAAAAAAATTCATTCGACAAGAATAAGAAAAATAGCTATTTACTTATTTTATTTTTTTTAAAGGTCTTAAAAAGATATTAGTGTCTTAGTTTTGCTTATTTTGGCTCACTGTATTGTACTTAACATTGGCCACTTGCTCGTGCGTGTTCATCGGTGTAAATGTAGCTAAAAAAAATTCAATCGACAAGAATACGAAAAATAGCTATTTACTTATTTTATTTTTTTTAAAGGTCTTGATATGACAAGGGTGTCTTAATTTGGCTTGTTTTGGCTCAATGTATTGTAATTAACATTGAGCAATTGTTCCTGCGTGTTCATCAGTGTAAATGTAGCTAAAAAAAATTCATTCGACAAGAATAAGAAAAATAGCTATTTACTTATTTTATTTTTTTTAAAGGTCTTAAAAAGATATAGGTGTCTTAATTTTGCTTACTTAGGCTCACTGTATTGTACGTAACATTGGCCACTTGCTCCTGCGTGTTCATCGGTGTAAATGTAGCTACAAAAAATTCATTCGACAAGAATACGAAAAATAGCTATATACTTATTTTTTTTTTAAAGGTCTTGATATGACACGGGTGTCTTAAATTGGCTTATTTTGGCTCACTGTATTGTAGTTAACATTGAGCAATTGCTCCTGCGTGTTCATCGGTTTAAATGTTGCTAAAAAAATTCATTCGACAAGAATAAAAAAAATAGCTATTTACTTATTTTATTTTTTTAAAGGTCTTGATATGATAAGGGTGTCTTAGTTTTGCTTATTTGGGTTCATTGTATTGTACTTAACATTAAGCAGTTGCTCCTGCGTGTTGATCGGTGTAAATGTAGCTAAAAAAAATTCATTCGACAAGAATAAGAAAAATAGCTATTTACTTATTTTATTTTTTTTAAAGGTCTAAAAAAGATATAGGTGTCTTAATTTTGCATATTTAGGCTCATTGTATTGTACTCGACATTGAGCAATTGCTCCTGCGTGTTCATCGGTTAAATGTTGCTAAAAAAAATTCATTCGACAAGAATAAAAAAAATAGCTATTTACTTATTTTATTTTTTTTAAAGGTCTTGATATGACACGGGTGTCTTAATTTGGCTTATTATGGCTTATTGTATTGTAATTAACATTGAGCAATTGCTCCTGCGTGTTCATCGGTGTAAATGTAGCTAAAAAAAATTCATTCGACAAGAATAAGAAAAATAGCTATTTACTTATTTTATTTTTTTTAAAGGCTTTAGAAAGATATAGGTGTCTTAATTTTGCTTATTTAGGCTCACTGTATTGTACTTAACATCGGCCACTTGCTCCTGCGTGTTCATCTGTGTAAATGTGGCTACAAAAAATTCATTCGACAAGAATACGAAAAATAGCTATATACTTATTTTATTTTTTTTAAAGGTCTTGATATGACACGGGTGTCTTGAATTGGCTTAATTTGGCTCATTGTATTGTACGCAACATTAAGCAATTGCTCCTGCGTGTTCATCGGTGTAAATGTAGCTAAAAAAAATTCATACGACAAGAATTAGAAAAATAGCTATTTACTTATTTTATTTTTTTAAAGGTTTTAAAAAGATATAGGTGTCTTAATTTTGCTTATTTTGGCTCATTGTATTGTACTTGACATTGAGCAATTGCTCCTGCGTGTTCATCGGTTTAAATGTTGCTAAAAAAAATTCATTCGACAAGAATAAAAAAAATAGCTATTTACTTATTTTATTTTTTTTAAAGGTCTTGATAATAGATATGACAAGGGTGCCTTAATTTGGCTTGTTTTGGCTCAATGTATTGTAATTAACATTGAACAATTGTTCCTGCGTGTTCATCAGTGTAAATGTAGCTAAAAAAAATTCATTCGACAAGAATAAAAAAAATAGCTATTTACTTATTTTATTTTTTTTAAAGGTCTTGATATGACACGGGTGTCTTAATTTGGCTTATTATGGCTCATTATATTGCAATTAACATTGAGCAATTGCTCCTGCGTGTTCATCGGTGTAAATGTAGCTAAAAAAAATTCATTCGACAAGAATTAGAAAAATAGCTATTTACTTATTTTATTTTTTTAAAGGTTTTAAAAAGATATAGGTGTCTTAATTTTGCTTTTTTGGCTCAATGTATTGCACTTGACATTGAGCAATTGTTCCTGCTTGTTCATCGGTGTAAATGTAGCTAAAAAAAATTCATTCGACAAGAATAAGAAAAATAGCTATTTACTTATTTTATTTTTTTTAAAGGTCTTAAAAAGATATAGGTGTCTTAATTTTGCATATTTAGGCTCAATGTATTGTACTTGACATTGAGCAATTGCTCCTGCGTGTTCATCGGTTTAAATGTTGCTAAAAAAAATTCATTCGACAAGAATAAAAAAAAATAGCTATTTACTTATTTTATTTTTTTTAAAGGTCTTGATATGACACGGGTGTCTTAATTTGGCTTATTATGGCTCATTGTATTGTAATTAACATTGACCAATTGCTCCTGCGTGTTCATCGGTGTAAATGTAGCTAAAAAAAATTCATTCGACAAGAATAAGAAAAATAGCTATTTACTTATTTTATTTTTTTTAAAGGTGTTAAAAAGATATAGGTGTCTTAATTTTGCTTATTTAGGCTCACTGTATTGTACTTAACATCGGCCACTTGCTCCTGCGTGTTCATCTGTGTAAATGTAGCTACAAAAAATTCATTCGACAAGAATACGAAAAATAGCTATATGCTTATTTTATTTTTTTTAAAGGTCTTGATATGACACGGGTGTCTTGAATTGGCTTAATTTGGCTCATTGTATTGTAATTAACATTGAGCAATTGCTCCTGCGTGTTCATCGGTTTAAATGTTGCTTAAAAAAATTCATTCGACAAGAATAAAAAAAATAGCTATTTACTTATTTTATTTTTTTTAAAGGCTTTAGAAAGATATAGGTGTCTTAATTTTGCTTATTTTGGCTCAATGTATTGTACTTAACATTGAGCAATTGTTCCTGCGTGTTCATCGGTGTAAATGTTGCTTAAAAAAATTCATTCGACAAGAATAAAAAAAATAGCTATTTACTTATTTTATTTTTTTTAAAGGCTTTAGAAAGATATAGGTGTCTTAATTTTGCTTATTTTGGCTCAATGTATTGTACTTAACATTGAGCAATTGTTCCTGCGTACGAGCGGGCCATAACGTTATCCGGTAGCGGTGTGTATTTCCTTATGGGCGATGAACCATCACTCTGATTTGCATAACGTTAGGCGGTAATTCCGTGACCGTACAACGTCGCTATAGGGATCCCTTATTGGACAGTTCATAGCCATATGCAGCTGCGACTTTGTTCGATGAATGGACATTGAGTTTTAGACTGGTGTTTGGGAAAACTAAAAGAGCCGGTCCGAGTTTACTCGAACATGCTTTCCTATTTGATCAATTAGTCGATAGATAATATGAGTAATTTCATGCTAAATAATTTTCCTATAGTTAAATTTCGGATCCCTCGATGTCCCCATGACCGTAGCCAGATTGGGGGGGGGGGGGGGTCATCTGGCATCCCTGAATGTGAGGTAACTTCATAATATTTTAAAATCCTTAAAACTCGCTCCATTGTATATAGTGTACGCTGCAAACATTGGGGGGGGGGGCCCGGATCAGTTCAGGATCTTGGATTTTTATTACTGGGGCGCCAATAAGGTGCATAAATGAAATGGCCTTTCTCTGTCAAGTAGTGGTAAAGAATTGGGGCAGCACTACTGGCAGGGGGGGGGGGGGCTAGAGTCAATGGCGTAGCCGGAATTTTTTTTGGGGGGTCTGGTTTTCATGCATCATCAATACATAAATTTTGCCCAATTACGATAGGCTTTCGAAGGGGGCAGTGTTTCATTTGGCACTTCCCCACCCCCGATTTTTTAAAATATTACAAAAATATAGAAAAGCCGTTCTCATGGACTAATTAGGGGCATGATTTTAATTTCCCTTGCCCAGGCCGAAGGGGGGCCCGGCGGTTTCCCCCGGGGAAAGTTTCTTAAAATATAGGCCTGAAATGGTTTGTCGGCAAAAAAATGATTTTGGAGACGATAACTTTATTAACATGGAAACAGGTGTCCATTTGGGGGGGGGGGGGGGTCCAGACCCAGCTGACCCTCCCCCCCTCGGCTACGCCACCAGCTGGAGTCCCCCCGGAGGAAATATTTAATGAGGCAGGTGCGGAAAAAAAAGGTTTTTCCTACCAGTATTTTAAGTGTTTACTTGTAGCTGCAATTGTAGGTATCTCCCATCTTTACGGAGCATATCCTATCAACAACGAATATTTTTCTGTTCACGCATCAGACTTTCGAATTTAACAGGTTAAATCACGCATGAATGCCCTATTTTAATATTTAATATTTCTTTACAGTGCTGGTGGATAAATAGGCTAAAGTACAAAATCTGCAAATGCTAAGTTATGCAACTGTGTTGTATATAGTCCAGATCCGGAAATTCGTGCCTTTCCCAATGGATTTGACTTGATAATTCACCCTTGACCCTGGTACCTAGTCCCAATGTACCTACATAAAGGCGAAGTTATCTTTTGAAAATCAAGATTTACGGTACCTATTATTTTTCGCCTATTTATTCAAATTCTCCCTCCCTGGGGGATATCCTCTGGCTCCCCTGTTTGCAGTTACATATACTTACATAATAATTATATTAATAACTTACTTCTATAATCTAGTTTTTTTTCGGTGTCAAAAATTGATAACAATGATTATGTTCACCCAACAGGCTTTCAAAATGAATTTGATAAACAACGCATGGATGCCCTATTTTATTATTTAATATTTTTTAACATTGTTATTTGCTGGTGGATGAAATTAATTGGCTAAAATTATAAAAACTGCAAATGTTTAGTTATGCAATCGTGTTGTATACAGTCCAGATGTGAAGATTCATGTTATATCATTATCATAAATTAAATAATTATATCCTCCATCATGCACAACTGCATGAGATCATCGACAGGTCACTTTATCAGGCAGAACGAGTTCTAATTGAAAATATTCAAGTCAATTTAATTGTTATGCAACTTGACAAGGGTAACCAATAAACTCAAAGAAATCCAGCAAATTTGGAGCAGCCTATAACTCAAAAAAGAAAACCGCTTTGGGTATTTCGTTGACCCTTGAAAACAATTTCATGACAACTTTTCACAAAATAAATTTCAGAAATGTGGTTTGAATATCGTAAGCCGCTAATAGATACCCCGTTAATGCCGCGTATATAGTCTACGATATAATATAATTATTAACAATATAATTCATTTTCCAAAAGCATCATACACTTTATTTTACTTTTTAGTGATATTTGTAGCCTACCTACTTTTTAATTAAATATAGAATTTTTTACATTAATTTAATATTTATTATTATTATTTTAAATTGTAGCGCAAAAAATCAATAAAGTCATCATATTAAATTGCGGCAACCCCCCCCCCCCACCCTGCCCCAAATAAAAATTCGGCTGAGCCCGTCCATACAGTCCAACCGACGGTTCACTGCGGTTTCAAGCCAATCAGATGGCCGTGATTTCGCGCCAATTCTATTGCATTGAACCGACGAAAACACGCCATTATAGTAAACCTAATATATTAATTATCAATTAATTAAGTCGATTTGCAAACTTTTTACTTAACTAGGAGGCTTCGTATGCCGCATACTTCCACCTTGAATCCAAAACAAAGCAATAATAGCGATTAATATTGAAGAAAACTGGAATTTAAAAATTACCGGATAACGTTATGGCAGGCTGGTGCTACGCGTGTCCGCCTAGCGTTATGGCCCGCCCGTATAGGTGTGTTCATCGGTGTAAATGTAGCAAAAAAAAATTCATTCGACAAGAATAAGAAAAATAGCTATTTACTTATTTTATTTTTTTTTGAAGGTTTTAGAAAGATATAGGTGTCTTAATTTTGCTCGTTTTGGCTGAATGTATTGTAGTTAACATTGAGCAATTGTTCCTGCGTGTTCATCAGTGTAAATGTAGCTAAAAAAAATTCATTCGACAAGAATAAGAAAAATAGCTATTTACTTATTTTATTATTTTTAAGGTTTTAAAAAGATATAGGTGTCTTAATTTTGCTTATTTTGGCTCATTGTATTGTACTTAACATTGAACAATTGCTTCTGCGTGTTCATCGGTGTATATGTAGCTAAAAAAAATTCATTCGACAAGAATAAGAAAAATAGCTATTTACTTATTTTATTTTTTTTAAAGGTCTTAAAAAGATATAGGTGTCTTAATTTTGCTTATTTAGGCTCACTGTATTGTACTTAACATTGGCCACTTGCTCCTGCGTGTTCATCGGTGTAAATGTAGCTACAAAAAATTCATTCGACAAGAATACGAAATTTAGCTATATACTTATTTTTTTTTTTTTTAAAGGTCTTGATATGACACGGGTGTCTTAAATTGGCTTATTTTGGCTCATTGTATTGTAGTTAACATTGAGCAATTGCTCCTGCGTGTTCATCGGTTTAAATGTTGCTGAAAAAAATTCATTCGACAAGAATAAAAAAAATAGCTATTTACTTATTTTATTTTTTTAAAGGTCTTGATATGATAAGGGTGTCTTAATTTTAATTATTTTGGCTCATTGTATTGTACTTAACATTAAGCAATTGCTCCTGCGTGTTCATCGGTGTAAATGTAGCTAAAAAAAATTCATACGACAAGAATTAGAAAAATAGCTATTTACTTATTTTATTTTTTTAAAGGTTTTAAAAAGATATAGGTGTCTTAATTTTGCTTATTTTGGCTCATTGTATTGTACTTGACATTGAGCAATTGCTCCTGCGTGTTCATCGGTTTAAATGTTGCTAAAAAAAATTCATTCGACAAGAATAAAAAAAATAGCTATTTACTTATTTTTTTTTTTTTAAAGGTCTTGATATGATAAGGGTGTCTTAATTTTGCTTATTTTGGCTCACTGTATTGTACTTAACATTGAGCTATTGCTCCTGCGTGTTCATCGGTGTAAATGTAGCTAAAAAAAATTCATTCGACAAGAATAAGAAAAATAGCTATTTACTTATTTTATTTTTTTAAAGGTTTTAAAAAGATATAGGTGTCTTAATTTTGCTTTTTTGGCTCAATGTATTGCACTTGACATTGAGCAATTGTTCCTGCGTGTTCATCGGTGTAAATGTAGCTAAAAAAAATTCATTCGACAAGAATAAGAAAAATAGCTATTTACTTATTTTATTTTTTTTAAAGGTCTTAAAAAGATATAGGTGTCTTAATTTTGCATATTTAGGCTCATTGTATTGTACTTGACATTGAGCAATTGCTCCTGCGTGTTCATCGGTTTAAATGTTGCTAAAAAAAATTCATTCGACAAGAATAAAAAAAATAGCTATTTACTTATTTTATTTTTTTTAAAGGTCTTGATATGACACGGGTGTCTTAGTTTGGCTTATTATGGCTCACTGTATTGTAATTAACATTGAACAATTGCTCTTGCGTGTTCATCGGTGTAAATGTAGCTAAAAAAAATTCATTCGACAAGAATAAGAAAAATAGCTATTTACTTATTTTATTTTTTTTAAAGGTCTTGATATGACACGGGTGTCTTGAATTGGCTTAATTTGGCTCATTGTATTGTAATTAACATTGAGCAATTGCTCCTGCGTGTTCATCGGTTTAAATGTTGCTTAAAAAAATTCATTCGACAAGAATAAAAAAAATAGCTATTTACTTATTTTATTTTTTTTAAAGGCTTTAGAAAGTTATAGGTGTCTTGATTTTGCTTATTTTGGCTCAATGTATTGTACTTAACATTGAGCAATTGTTCCTGCGTGTTCATCGGTGTAAATGTAGCAAAAAAAAATTCATTCGACAAGAATAAGAAAAATAGCTATTTACTTATTTTATTTTTTTTAAAGGTTTTAGAAAGATATAGGTGTCTTAATTTTGCTAGTTTTGGCTGAATGTATTGTAGTTAACATTGAGCAATTGTTCCTGCGTGTTCATCAGTGTAAATGTAGCTAAAAAAAATTCATTCGACAAGAATAAGAAAAATAGCTATTTACTTATTTTATTATTTTTAAGGTTTTAGAAAGATATAGGTGTCTTAATTTTGCTTATTTTGGCTCATTGTATTGTACTTAACATTGAACAATTGCTTCTGCGTGTTCATCGGTGTATATGTAGCTAAAAAAAATTCATTCGACAAGAATAAGAAAAATAGCTATATACTTTTTTTTTTTTTTTTAAAGGTCTTGATATGACACGGGTGTCTTAAATTGGCTTATTTTGGCTCATTGTATTGTAGTTAACATTGAGCAATTGCTCCTGCGTGTTCATCGGTTTAAATGTTGCTGAAAAAAATTCATTCGACAAGAATTAAAAAAATAGCTATTTACTTATTTTATTTTTTTAAAGGTCTTGATATGATAAGGGTGTCTTAATTTTGCTTATTTTGGCTCATTGCATTGTACTTAACATTAAGCAATTGCTCCTGCGTGTTCATCGGTGTAAATGTAGCTAAAAAAAATTCATACGACAAGAATTAGAAAAATAGCTATTTACTTATTTTATTTTTTTAAAGGTTTTAAAAAGATATAGGTGTCTTAATTTTGCTTATTTTGGCTCATTGTATTGTACTTGACATTGAGCAATTGCTCCTGCGTGTTCATCGGTTTAAATGTTGCTAAAAAAAATTCATTCGACAAGAATAAAAAAAATAGCTATTTACTTATTTTATTTTTTTTAAAGGTCCTGATATGATTAGGGTGTCTTAATTTTGCTTATTTTGGCTCACTGTATTGTACTTAACATTGAGCTATTGCTCCTGCGTGTTCATCGGTGTAAATGTAGCTAAAAAAAATTCATTCGACAAGAATAAGAAAAATAGCTATTTACTTATTTTATTTTTTTTAAAGGTTTTAAAAAGATATAGGTGTCTTAATTTTGCTTATTTTGGCTCAACGTATTGTACATAACATTGAGCAATTGTTTGTGCGTGTTCATCGGTGTAAATGTAGCTAAAAAAAATTCATTCGACAAGAATACGAAAAATAGCTATATACTTATTTTATTTTTTTTTAAGGTCTTGATATGACACATGTGTCTTAATTTGGCTCATTTTGGCTCATTGTATTAAAATCAACATTGAGCCATTGTTCCTGCGTGTTCATCGGTGTAAATGTAGCTAAAAAAAATTCATTCGACAAGAATAAGAAAAATAGCTATTTACTTATTTTATTTTTTTTAAAGGTCTTAAAAAGATATAGGTGTCTTAGTTTTGCTTATTTAGGCTCACTGTATTGTACTTAATATTGGCCACTTGCTCGTGCGTGTTCATCGGTGTAAATGTAGCTACAAAAAATTCAATCGACAAGAATACGAAAAATAGCTATTTACTTATTTTATTTTTTTTAAAGGTCTTGATATGACACGGGTGTCTGAATTTGGCTTGTTTTGGCTCAATGTATTGTAATTAACATTGAACAATTGTTCCTGCGTGTTCATCAGTGTAAATGTAGCTAAAAAAAATTCATTCGACAAGAATAAGAAAAATAGTTATTTACTTATTTTATTATTTTTAAGGTTTTAAAAAGATATAGGTATCTTAATTTTGCTTATTTTGGCTCATTGTATTGTACTTAACATTGAACAATTGCTTCTGCGTGTTCATCGGTGTATATGTAGCTAAAAAAAATTCATTCGACAAGAATAAGAAAAATAGCTATTTACTTATTTTATTTTTTTTAAAGGTCTTAAAAAGATATAGGTGTCTTAATTTTGCTTATTTAGGCTCACTGTATTGTACTTAACGTTGGCCACTTGCTCCTGCGTGTTCATCGGTGTAAATGTAGCTACAAAAAATTCATTCGACAAGAATACGAAAAATAGCTATATACTTTTTTTTTTTTTTTTAAAGGTCTTGATATGACACGGGTGTCTTAAATTGGCTTATTTTGGCTCATTGTATTGTAGTTAACATTGAGCAATTGCTCCTGCGTGTTCATCGGTTTAAATGTTGCTGAAAAAAATTCATTCGACAAGAATAAAAAAAATAGCTATTTAATTATTTTATTTTTTTAAAGGTCGTGATATGATAAGGGTGTCTTAATTTTGCTTATTTTGGCTCATTGTATTGTACTTAACATTAAGCAATTGCTCCTGCGTGTTCATCGGTGTAAATGTAGCTAAAAAAAATTCATACGACAAGAATTAGAAAAATAGCTATTTACTTATTTTATTTTTTTAAAGGTTTTAAAAAGATATAGGTGTCTTAATTTTGCTTATTTTGGCTCATTGTATTGTACTTGACATTGAGCAATTGCTCCTGCGTGTTCATCGGTTTAAATGTTGCTAAAAAAAATTCATTCGACAAGAATAAAAAAAATAGCTATTTACTTATTTTATTTTTTTTAAAGGTCTTGATATGATTAGGGTGCCTTAATTTTGCTTATTTTGGCTCACTGTATTGTACTTAACATTGAGCTATTGCTCCTGCGTGTTCATCGGTGTAAATGTAGCTAAAAAAAATTCATTCGACAAGAATAAGAAAAATAGCTATTTACTTATTTTATTTTTTTTAAAGGTTTTAAAAAGATATAGGTGTCTTAATTTTGCTTATTTTGGCTCAATGTATTGTACATAACATTGAGCAATTGTTTGTGCGTGTTCATCGGTGTAAATGTAGCTAAAAAAAATTCATTCGACAAGAATACGAAAAATAGCTATATACTTATTTTATTTTTTTTTAAGGTCTTGATATGACACATGTGTCTTAATTTGGCTTATTTTGGCTCATTGTATTAAAATCAACATTGAGCCATTGTTCCTGCGTGTTCATCGGTGTAAATGTAGCTAAAAAAAATTCATTCGACAAGAATAAGAAAAATAGCTATTTACTTATTTTATTTTTTTTAAAGGTCTTAAAAAGATATAGGTGTCTTAGTTTTGCTTATTTAGGCTCACTGTATTGTACTTAATATTGGCCACTTGCTCGTGCGTGTTCATCGGTGTAAATGTAGCTACAAAAAATTCAATCGGCAAGAATACGAAAAATAGCTATTTACTTATTTTATTTTTTTTAAAGGTCTTGATATGACACGGGTGTCTGAATTTGGCTTGTTTTGGCTCAATGTATTGTAATTAACATTGAACAATTGTTCCTGCGTGTTCATCAGTGTAAATGTAGCTAAAAAAAATTCATTCGACAAGAATAAGAAAAATAGCTATTTACTTATTTTATTATTTTTAAGGTTTTAAAAAGATATAGGTATCTTAATTTTGCTTATTTTGGCTCATTGTATTGTACTTAACATTGAACAATTGCTTCTGCGTGTTCATCGGTGTATATGTAGCTAAAAAAAATTCATTCGACAAGAATAAGAAAAATAGCTATTTACTTATTTTATTTTTTTTAAAGGTCTTAAAAAGATATAGGTGTCTTAATTTTGCTTATTTAGGCTCACTGTATTGTACTTAACGTTGGCCACTTGCTCCTGCGTGTTCATCGGTGTAAATGTAGCTACAAAAAATTCATTCGACAAGAATACGAAAAATAGCTATATACTTTTTTTTTTTTTTTTAAAGGTCTTGATATGACACGGGTGTCTTAAATTGGCTTATTTTGGCTCATTGTATTGTAGTTAACATTGAGCAATTGCTCCTGCGTGTTCATCGGTTTAAATGTTGCTGAAAAAAATTCATTCGACAAGAATAAAAAAAATAGCTATTTACTTATTTTATTTTTTTAAAGGTCTTGATATGATAACGGTGTCTTAATTTTGCTTATTTTGGCTCATTGTATTGTACTTAACATTAAGCAATTGCTCCTGCGTGTTCATCGGTGTAAATGTAGCTAAAAAAAATTCATACGACAAGAATTAGAAAAATAGCTATTTACTTATTTAATTTTTTTAAAGGTTTTAAAAAGATATAGGTGTCTTAATTTTGCTTATTTTGGCTCATTGTATTGTACTTGACATTGAGCAATTGCTCCTGCGTGTTCATCGGTTTAAATGTTGCTAAAAAAAATTCATTCGACAAGAATAAAAAAAATAGCTATTTACTTATTTTATTTTTTTTAAAGGTCTTGATATGATTAGGGTGTCTTAATTTTGCTTATTTTGGCTCACTGTATTGTACATAACATTGAGCTATTGCTCCTGCGTGTTCATCGGTGTAAATGTAGCTAAAAAAAATTCATTCGACAAGAATAAGAAAAATAGCTATTTACTTATTTTATTTTTTTTAAAGGTTTTAAAAAGATATAGGTGTCTTAATTTTGCTTATTTGGCTCAATGTATTGTACATAACATTGAGCAATTGTTTGTGCGTGTTCATCGGTGTAAATGTAGCTAAAAAAAATTCATTCGACAAGAATAAGAAAAATAGCTATTTACTTTTTTTATTTTTCAAAAGGTCTTGATATGACACATGTGTCTTAATTTGGCTTATTTTGGCTCATTGTATTAAAATCAACATTGAGCCATTGTTCCTGCGTGTTCATCGGTGTACATGTAGCTAAAAAAAATTCATTCGACAAGAATAAGAAAAATAGCTATTTACTTGTTTTATTTTTTTAAAGGTCTTGATATGATAAGGGTGTCTTAGTTTTGCTTATTTGGGTTCGTTGTATTGTACTTAACATTAAGCAGTTGCTCCTGCGTGTTGATCGGTGTAAATGTAGCTAAAAAAAATTCATTCGACAAGAATAAGAAAAATAGCTATTTACTTATTTTATTTTTTTTAAAGGTCTTAAAAAGATATAGGTGTCTTAATTTTGCATATTTAGGCTCATTGTATTGTACTCGACACTGAGCAATTGCTCCTGCGTGTTCATCGGTTAAATGTTGCTAAAAAAAATTCATTCGACAAGAATAAAAAAAATAGCTATTTACTTATTTTATTTTTTTTAAAGGTCTTGATATGACACGGGTGTCTTAATTTGGCTTATTATGGCTTATTGTATTGTAATTAACATTGAGCAATTGCTCCTGCGTGTTCATCGGTGTAAATGTAGCTAAAAAAAATTCATTCGACAAGAATAAGAAAAATAGCTATTTACTTATTTTATTTTTTTTAAAGGTGTTAAAAAGATATAGGTGTCTTAATTTTGCTTATTTAGGCTCACTGTATTGTACTTAACATCGGCCACTTGCTCCTGCGTGTTCATCTGTGTAAATGTGGCTACAAAAAATTCATTCGACAAGAATACGAAAAATAGCTATATACTTATTTTATTTTTTTTAAAGGTCTTGATATGACACGGGTGTCTTGAATTGGCTTAATTTGGCTCATTGTATTGTACTTAACATTAAGCAATTGCTCCTGCGTGTTCATCGGTGTAAATGTAGCTAAAAAAAATTCATACGACAAGAATTAGAAAAATAGCTATTTACTTATTTTATTTTTTTAAAGGTTTTAAAAAGATATAGGTGTCTTAATTTTGCTTATTTTGGCTCATTGTATTGTACGTGACATTGAGCAATTGCTCCTGCGTGTTCATCGGTTTAAATGTTGCTAAAAAAAATTCATTCGACAAGAATAAAAAAAATAGCTATTTACTTATTTTATTTTTTTAAAGGTCTTGATATGATAAGGGTGTCTTTATTTTGCTTATTTTGGCTCATTGTATTGAAATTAACATTGATCAATTGCTATTGCGTGTTCATCGGTGTAAATGTAGCTACAAAAAATTCATTCGACAAGAATAAGAAAAATAGCTATTTACTTATTTTATTTTTTTTAAAGGCTTTAGAAAGATATAGGTGTCTTAATTTTGCTTATTTTGGCTCAATGTATTGTACTTAACATTGAGCAATTGTTCCTGCGTGTTCATCGGTGTAAATGTAGCTAAAAAAAATTCATTCGACAAGAATAAAAAAAATAGCTATTTACTTATTTTATTTTTTTTAAAGGTCTTGATAATAGATATGACAAGGGTGCCTTAATTTGGCTTGTTTTGGCTCAATGTATTGTAATTAACATTGAACAATTGTTCCTGCGTGTTCATCAGTGTAAATGTAGCTAAAAAAAATTCATTCGACAAGAATAAAAAAAATAGCTATTTACTTATTTTATTTTTTTTAAAGGTCTTGATATGACACGGGTGTCTTAATTTGGCTTATTATGGCTCATTATATTGCAATTAACATTGAGCAATTGCTCCTGCGTGTTCATCGGTGTAAATGTAGCTAAAAAAAATTCATTCGACAAGAATTAGAAAAATAGCTATTTACTTATTTTATTTTTTTAAAGGTTTTAAAAAGATATAGGTGTCTTAATTTTGCTTTTTTGGCTCAATGTATTGCACTTGACATTGAGCAATTGTTCCTGCTTGTTCATCGGTGTAAATGTAGCTAAAAAAAATTCATTCGACAAGAATAAGAAAAATAGCTATTTACTTATTTTATTTTTTTTAAAGGTCTTAAAAAGATATAGGTGTCTTAATTTTGCATATTTAGGCTCAATGTATTGTACTTGACATTGAGCAATTGCTCCTGCGTGTTCATCGGTTTAAATGTTGCTAAAAAAAATTCATTCGACAAGAATAAAAAAAAATAGCTATTTACTTATTTTATTTTTTTTAAAGGTCTTGATATGACACGGGTGTCTTAATTTGGCTTATTATGGCTCATTGTATTGTAATTAACATTGACCAATTGCTCCTGCGTGTTCATCGGTGTAAATGTAGCTAAAAAAAATTCATTCGACAAGAATAAGAAAAATAGCTATTTACTTATTTTATTTTTTTTAAAGGTGTTAAAAAGATATAGGTGTCTTAATTTTGCTTATTTAGGCTCAATGTATTGTACTTAACATCGGCCACTTGCTCCTGCGTGTTCATCTGTGTAAATGTAGCTACAAAAAATTCATTCGACAAGAATACGAAAAATAGCTATATGCTTATTTTATTTTTTTTAAAGGTCTTGATATGACACGGGTGTCTTGAATTGGCTTAATTTGGCTCATTGTATTGTAATTAACATTGAGCAATTGCTCCTGCGTGTTCATCGGTTTAAATGTTGCTTAAAAAAATTCATTCGACAAGAATAAAAAAAATAGCTATTTACTTATTTTATTTTTTTTAAAGGCTTTAGAAAGATATAGGTGTCTTAATTTTGCTTATTTTGGCTCAATGTATTGTACTTAACATTGAGCAATTGTTCCTGCGTGTTCATCGGTGTAAATGTTGCTTAAAAAAATTCATTCGACAAGAATAAAAAAAATAGCTATTTACTTATTTTATTTTTTTTAAAGGCTTTAGAAAGATATAGGTGTCTTAATTTTGCTTATTTTGGCTCAATGTATTGTACTTAACATTGAGCAATTGTTCCTGCGTGTTCATCGGTGTAAATGTAGCAAAAAAAAATTCATTCGACAAGAATAAGAAAAATAGCTATTTACTTATTTTATTTTTTTTTGAAGGTTTTAGAAAGATATAGGTGTCTTAATTTTGCTCGTTTTGGCTGAATGTATTGTAGTTAACATTGAGCAATTGTTGCTGCGTGTTCATCAGTGTAAATGTAGCTAAAAAAAATTCATTCGACAAGAATAAGAAAAATAGCTATTTACTTATTTTATTATTTTTAAGGTTTTAAAAAGATATAGGTGTCTTAATTTTGCTTATTGTGGCTCATTGTATTGTACTTAACATTGAACATTTGCTTCTGCGTGTTCATCGGTGTATATGTAGCTAAAAAAAATTCATTCGACAAGAATAAGAAAAATAGCTATTTACTTATTTTATTTTTTTTAAAGGTCTTAAAAAGATATAGGTGTCTTAATTTTGCTTATTTAGGCTCACTGTATTGTACTTAACATTGGCCACTTGCTCCTGCGTGTTCATCGGTGTAAATGTAGCTACAAAAAATTCATTCGACAAGAATACGAAAAATAGCTATATACTTATTTTTTTTTTTTTTAAAGGTCTTGATATGACACGGGTGTCTTAAATTGGCTTATTTTGGCTCATTGTATTGTAGTTAACATTGAGCAATTGCTCCTGCGTGTTCATCGGTTTAAATGTTGCTGAAAAAAATTCATTCGACAAGAATAAAAAAAATAGCTATTTACTTATTTTATTTTTTTAAAGGTCTTGATATGATAAGGGTGTCTTAATTTTAATTATTTTGGCTCATTGTATTGTACTTAACATTAAGCAATTGCTCCTGCGTGTTCATCGGTGTAAATGTAGCTAAAAAAAATTCATACGACAAGAATTAGAAAAATAGCTATTTACTTATTTTATTTTTTTAAAGGTTTTAAAAAGATATAGGTGTCTTAATTTTGCTTATTTTGGCTCATTGTACTGTACTTGACATTGAGCAATTGCTCCTGCGTGTTCATCGGTTTAAATGTTGCTAAAAAAAATTCATTCGACAAGAATAAAAAAAATAGCTATTTACTTATTTTTTTTTTTTTAAAGGTCTTGATATGATAAGGGTGTCTTAATTTTGCTTATTTTGGCTCACTGTATTGTACTTAACATTGAGCTATTGCTCCTGCGTGTTCATCGGTGTAAATGTAGCTAAAAAAAATTCATTCGACAAGAATAAGAAAAATAGCTATTTACTTATTTTATTTTTTTAAAGGTTTTAAAAAGATATAGGTGTCTTAATTTTGCTTTTTTGGCTCAATGTATTGCACTTGACATTGAGCAATTGTTCCTGCGTGTTCATCGGTGTAAATGTAGCTAAAAAAAATTCATTCGACAAGAATAAGAAAAATAGCTATTTACTTATTTTATTTTTTTTAAAGGTCTTAAAAAGATATAGGTGTCTTAATTTTGCATATTTAGGCTCATTGTATTGTACTTGACATTGAGCAATTGCTCCTGCGTGTTCATCGGTTTAAATGTTGCTAAAAAAAATTCATTCGACAAGAATAAAAAAAATAGCTATTTACTTATTTTATTTTTTTTAAAGGTCTTGATATGACACGGGTGTCTTAGTTTGGCTTATTATGGCTCATTGTATTGTAATTAACATTGAACAATTGCTCTTGCGTGTTCATCGGTGTAAATGTAGCTAAAAAAAATTCATTCGACAAGAATAAGAAAAATAGCTATTTACTTATTTTATTTTTTTTAAAGGTGTTAAAAGATATAGGTGTCTTAATTTTGCTTATTTAGGCTCACTGTATTGTACTTAACATCGGCCACTTGCTCCTGCGTGTTCATCTGTGTAAATGTAGCTACAAAAAATTCATTCGACAAGAATACGAAAAATAGCTATATACTTATTTTATTTTTTTTAAAGGTCTTGATATGACACGGGTGTCTTGAATTGGCTTAATTTGGCTCATTGTATTGTAATAAACATTGAGCAATTGCTCCTGCGTGTTCATCGGTTTAAATGTTGCTTAAAAAAATTCATTCGACAAGAATAAAAAAAATAGCTATTTACTTATTTTATTTTTTTTAAAGGCTTTAGAAAGTTATAGGTGTCTTAATTTTGCTAGTTTTGGCTGAATGTATTGTAGTTAACATTGAGCAATTGTTCCTGCGTGTTCATCAGTGTAAATGTAGCTAAAAAAAATTCATTCGACAAGAATAAGAAAAATAGCTATTTACTTATTTTATTTTTTTAAAGGTTTTAAAAAGATATAGGTGTCTTAATTTTGCTTTTTTGGCTCAATGTATTGCACTTGACATTGAGCAATTGTTCCTGCGTGTTCATCGGTGTAAATGTAGCTAAAAAAAATTCATTCGACAAGAATAAGAAAAATAGCTATTTACTTATTTTATTTTTTTTAAAGGTCTTAAAAAGATATAGGTGTCTTAATTTTGCATATTTAGGCTCATTGTATTGTACTTGACATTGAGCAATTGCTCCTGCGTGTTCATCGGTTTAAATGTTGCTAAAAAAAATTCATTCGACAAGAATAAAAAAAATAGCTATTTACTTATTTTATTTTTTTTAAAGGTCTTGATATGACACGGGTGTCTTAGTTTGGCTTATTATGGCTCATTGTATTGTAATTAACATTGAACAATTGCTCTTGCGTGTTCATCGGTGTAAATGTAGCTAAAAAAAATTCATTCGACAAGAATAAGAAAAATAGCTATTTACTTATTTTATTTTTTTTAAAGGTGTTAAAAGATATAGGTGTCTTAATTTTGCTTATTTAGGCTCACTGTATTGTACTTAACATCGGCCACTTGCTCCTGCGTGTTCATCTGTGTAAATGTAGCTACAAAAAATTCATTCGACAAGAATACGAAAAATAGCTATATACTTATTTTATTTTTTTTAAAGGTCTTGATATGACACGGGTGTCTTGAATTGGCTTAATTTGGCTCATTGTATTGTAATAAACATTGAGCAATTGCTCCTGCGTGTTCATCGGTTTAAATGTTGCTTAAAAAAATTCATTCGACAAGAATAAAAAAAATAGCTATTTACTTATTTTATTTTTTTTAAAGGCTTTAGAAAGTTATAGGTGTCTTAATTTTGCTAGTTTTGGCTGAATGTATTGTAGTTAACATTGAGCAATTGTTCCTGCGTGTTCATCAGTGTAAATGTAGCTAAAAAAAATTCATTCGACAAGAATAAGAAAAATAGCTATTTACTTATTTTATTATTTTTAAGGTTTTAAAAAGATATAGGTGTCTTAATTTTGCTTATTTTGGCTCATTGTATTGTACTTAACATTGAACAATTGCTTCTGCGTGTTCATCGGTGTATATGTAGCTAAAAAAAATTCATTCGACAAGAATAAGAAAAATAGCTATTTACTTATTTTATTTTTTTTAAAGGTCTTAAAAAGATGTAGGTGTCTTAATTTTACTTATTTAGGCTCACTGTATTGTACTTAACATTGGCCACTTGCTCCTGCGTGTTCATCGGTGTAAATGTAGCTACAAAAAATTCATTCGACAAGAATACGAAAAATAGCTATATACTTTTTTTTTTTTTTTTTAAAGGTCTTGATATGACACGGGTGTCTTAAATTGGCTTATTTTGGCTCATTGTATTATAGTTAACATTGAGCAATTGCTCCTGCGTGTTCATCGGTTTAAATGTTGCTAAAAAAAATTCATTCGACAAGAATAAAAAAAATAGCTATTTACTTATTTTATTTTTTTAAAGGTCTTGATATGATAAGGGTGTCTTTATTTTGCTTATTTTGGCTCATTGTATTGAAATTAACATTGATCAATTGCTATTGCGTGTTCATCGGTGTAAATGTAGCTACAAAAAATTCATTCGACAAGAATAAGAAAAATAGCTATTTACTTATTTTATTTTTTTTAAAGGCTTTAGAAAGATATAGGTGTCTTAATTTTGCTTATTTTGGCTCAATGTATTGTACTTAACATTGAGCAATTGTTCCTGCGTGTTCATCGGTGTAAATGTAGCTAAAAAAAATTCATTCGACAAGAATAAAAAAAATAGCTATTTACTTATTTTATTTTTTTTAAAGGTCTTGATAATAGATATGACAAGGGTGCCTTAATTTGGCTTGTTTTGGCTCAATGTATTGTAATTAACATTGAACAATTGTTCCTGCGTGTTCATCAGTGTAAATGTAGCTAAAAAAAATTCATTCGACAAGAATAAAAAAAATAGCTATTTACTTATTTTATTTTTTTTAAAGGTCTTGATATGACACGGGTGTCTTAATTTGGCTTATTATGGCTCATTATATTGCAATTAACATTGAGCAATTGCTCCTGCGTGTTCATCGGTGTAAATGTAGCTAAAAAAAATTCATTCGACAAGAATTAGAAAAATAGCTATTTACTTATTTTATTTTTTTAAAGGTTTTAAAAAGATATAGGTGTCTTAATTTTGCTTTTTTGGCTCAATGTATTGCACTTGACATTGAGCAATTGTTCCTGCTTGTTCATCGGTGTAAATGTAGCTAAAAAAAATTCATTCGACAAGAATAAGAAAAATAGCTATTTACTTATTTTATTTTTTTTAAAGGTCTTAAAAAGATATAGGTGTCTTAATTTTGCATATTTAGGCTCAATGTATTGTACTTGACATTGAGCAATTGCTCCTGCGTGTTCATCGGTTTAAATGTTGCTAAAAAAAATTCATTCGACAAGAATAAAAAAAAATAGCTATTTACTTATTTTATTTTTTTTAAAGGTCTTGATATGACACGGGTGTCTTAATTTGGCTTATTATGGCTCATTGTATTGTAATTAACATTGACCAATTGCTCCTGCGTGTTCATCGGTGTAAATGTAGCTAAAAAAAATTCATTCGACAAGAATAAGAAAAATAGCTATTTACTTATTTTTTTTTTTTTAAAGGTGTTAAAAAGATATAGGTGTCTTAATTTTGCTTATTTAGGCTCACTGTATTGTACTTAACATCGGCCACTTGCTCCTGCGTGTTCATCTGTGTAAATGTAGCTACAAAAAATTCATTCGACAAGAATACGAAAAATAGCTATATGCTTATTTTATTTTTTTTAAAGGTCTTGATATGACACGGGTGTCTTGAATTGGCTTAATTTGGCTCATTGTATTGTAATTAACATTGAGCAATTGCTCCTGCGTGTTCATCGGTTTAAATGTTGCTTAAAAAAATTCATTCGACAAGAATAAAAAAAATAGCTATTTACTTATTTTATTTTTTTTAAAGGCTTTAGAAAGATATAGGTGTCTTAATTTTGCTTATTTTGGCTCAATGTATTGTACTTAACATTGAGCAATTGTTCCTGCGTGTTCATCGGTGTAAATGTTGCTTAAAAAAATTCATTCGACAAGAATAAAAAAAATAGCTATTTACTTATTTTATTTTTTTTAAAGGCTTTAGAAAGATATAGGTGTCTTAATTTTGCTTATTTTGGCTCAATGTATTGTACTTAACATTGAGCAATTGTTCCTGCGTGTTCATCGGTGTAAATGTAGCAAAAAAAAATTCATTCGACAAGAATAAGAAAAATAGCTATTTACTTATTTTATTTTTTTTTGAAGGTTTTAGAAAGATATAGGTGTCTTAATTTTGCTCGTTTTGGCTGAATGTATTGTAGTTAACATTGAGCAATTGTTGCTGCGTGTTCATCAGTGTAAATGTAGCTAAAAAAAATTCATTCGACAAGAATTAGAAAAATAGCTATTTACTTATTTTATTTTTTTAAAGGTTTTAAAAAGATATAGGTGTCTTAATTTTGCTTATTTTGGCTCATTGTATTGTACTTGACATTGAGCAATTGCTCCTGCGTGTTCATCGGTTTAAATGTTGCTGAAAAAAATTCATTCGACAAGAATAAAAAAAATAGCTATTTACTTATTTTATTTTTTTAAAGGTCTTGATATGATAAGGGTGTCTTAATTTTAATTATTTTGGCTCATTGTATTGTACTTAACATTAAGCAATTGCTCCTGCGTGTTCATCGGTGTAAATGTAGCTAAAAAAAATTCATACGACAAGAATTAGAAAAATAGCTATTTACTTATTTTATTTTTTTAAAGGTTTTAAAAAGATATAGGTGTCTTAATTTTGCTTATTTTGGCTCATTGTATTGTACTTGACATTGAGCAATTGCTCCTGCGTGTTCATCGGTTTAAATGTTGCTAAAAAAAATTCATTCGACAAGAATAAAAAAAATAGCTATTTACTTATTTTTTTTTTTTTAAAGGTCTTGATATGATAAGGGTGTCTTAATTTTGCTTATTTTGGCTCACTGTATCGTACTTAACATTGAGCTATTGCTCCTGCGTGTTCATCGGTGTAAATGTAGCTAAAAAAAATTCATTCGACAAGAATAAGAAAAATAGCTATTTACTTATTTTATTTTTTTAAAGGTTTTAAAAAGATATAGGTGTCTTAATTTTGCTTTTTTGGCTCAATGTATTGCACTTGACATTGAGCAATTGTTCCTGCGTGTTCATCGGTGTAAATGTAGCTAAAAAAAATTCATTCGACAAGAATAAGAAAAATAGCTATTTACTTATTTTATTTTTTTTAAAGGTCTTAAAAAGATATAGGTGTCTTAATTTTGCATATTTAGGCTCATTGTATTGTACTTGACATTGAGCAATTGCTCCTGCGTGTTCATCGGTTTAAATGTTGCTAAAAAAAATTCATTCGACAAGAATAAAAAAAATAGCTATTTACTTATTTTATTTTTTTTAAAGGTCTTGATATGACACGGGTGTCTTAGTTTGGCTTATTATGGCTCATTGTATTGTAATTAACATTGAACAATTGCTCTTGCGTGTTCATCGGTGTAAATGTAGCTAAAAAAAATTCATTCGACAAGAATAAGAAAAATAGCTATTTACTTATTTTATTTTTTTTAAAGGTTTTAAAAAGATATAGGTGTCTTAATTTTGCTTATTTTGGCTCAATGTATTGTACATAACATCGAGCAATTGTTTGTGCGTGTTCATCGGTGTAAATGTAGCTAAAAAAAATTCATTCGACAAGAATAAGAAAAATAGCTATATACTTATTTTATTTTTTTTAAAGGTCTTGATATGACACGGGTGTCTTGAATTGGCTTAATTTGGCTCATTGTATTGTAATTAACATTGAGCAATTGCTCCTGCGTGTTCATCGGTTTAAATGTTGCTTAAAAAAATTCATTCGACAAGAATAAAAAAAATAGCTATTTACTTATTTTATTTTTTTTAAAGGCTTTAGAAAGTTATAGGTGTCTTAATTTTGCTAGTTTTGGCTGAATGTATTGTAGTTAACATTGAGCAATTGTTCCTGCGTGTTCATCAGTGTAAATGTAGCTAAAAAAAATTCATTCGACAAGAATAAGAAAAATAGCTATTTACTTATTTTATTTTTTTAAAGGTTATAAAAAGATATAGGTGTCTTAATTTTGCTTATTTTGGCTCATTGTATTGTGCGTGACATTGAGCAATTGCTCCTGCGTGTTCATCGGTTTAAATGTTGCTAAAAAAAATTCATTCGACAAGAATAAAAAAAATAGCTATTTACTTATTTTATTTTTTTAAAGGTCTTGATATGATAAGGGTGTCTTTATTTTGCTTATTTTGGCTCATTGTATTGAAATTAACATTGATCAATTGCTATTGCGTGTTCATCGGTGTAAATGTAGCTACAAAAAATTCATTCGACAAGAATAAGAAAAATAGCTATTTACTTATTTTATTTTTTTTAAAGGCTTTAGAAAGATATAGGTGTCTTAATTTTGCTTATTTTGGCTCAATGTATTGTACTTAACATTGAGCAATTGTTCCTGCGTGTTCATCGGTGTAAATGTAGCTAAAAAAAATTCATTCGACAAGAATAAAAAAAATAGCTATTTACTTATTTTATTTTTTTTAAAGGTCTTGATAATAGATATGACAAGGGTGCCTTAATTTGGCTTGTTTTGGCTCAATGTATTGTAATTAACATTGAACAATTGTTCCTGCGTGTTCATCAGTGTAAATGTAGCTAAAAAAAATTCATTCGACAAGAATAAAAAAAATAGCTATTTACTTATTTTATTTTTTTTAAAGGTCTTGATATGACACGGGTGTCTTAATTTGGCTTATTATGGCTCATTATATTGCAATTAACATTGAGCAATTGCTCCTGCGTGTTCATCGGTGTAAATGTAGCTAAAAAAAATTCATTCGACAAGAATTAGAAAAATAGCTATTTACTTATTTTATTTTTTTAAAGGTTTTAAAAAGATATAGGTGTCTTAATTTTGCTTTTTTGGCTCAATGTATTGCACTTGACATTGAGCAATTGTTCCTGCTTGTTCATCGGTGTAAATGTAGCTAAAAAAAATTCATTCGACAAGAATAAGAAAAATAGCTATTTACTTATTTTATTTTTTTTAAAGGTCTTGATATGACACGGGTGTCTTAATTTGGCTTATTATGGCTCATTGTATTGTAATTAACATTGACCAATTGCTCCTGCGTGTTCATCGGTGTAAATGTAGCTAAAAAAAATTCATTCGACAAGAATAAGAAAAATAGCTATTTACTTATTTTATTTTTTTTAAAGGTGTTAAAAAGATATAGGTGTCTTAATTTTGCTTATTTAGGCTCACTGTATTGTACTTAACATCGGCCACTTGCTCCTGCGTGTTCATCTGTGTAAATGTAGCTACAAAAAATTCATTCGACAAGAATACGAAAAATAGCTATATGCTTATTTTATTTTTTTTAAAGGTCTTGATATGACACGGGTGTCTTGAATTGGCTTAATTTGGCTCATTGTATTGTAATTAACATTGAGCAATTGCTCCTGCGTGTTCATCGGTTTAAATGTTGCTTAAAAAAATTCATTCGACAAGAATAAAAAAAATAGCTATTTACTTATTTTATTTTTTTTAAAGGCTTTAGAAAGATATAGGTGTCTTAATTTTGCTTATTTTGGCTCAATGTATTGTACTTAACATTGAGCAATTGTTCCTGCGTGTTCATCGGTGTAAATGTTGCTTAAAAAAATTCATTCGACAAGAATAAAAAAAATAGCTATTTACTTATTTTATTTTTTTTAAAGGCTTTAGAAAGATATAGGTGTCTTAATTTTGCTTATTTTGGCTCAATGTATTGTACTTAACATTGAGCAATTGTTCCTGCGTGTTCATCGGTGTAAATGTAGCAAAAAAAAATTCATTCGACAAGAATAAGAAAAATAGCTATTTACTTATTTTATTTTTTTTTGAAGGTTTTAGAAAGATATAGGTGTCTTAATTTTGCTCGTTTTGGCTGAATGTATTGTAGTTAACATTGAGCAATTGTTGCTGCGTGTTCATCAGTGTAAATGTAGCTAAAAAAAATTCATTCGACAAGAATAAGAAAAATAGCTATTTACTTATTTTATTATTTTTAAGGTTTTAAAAAGATATAGGTGTCTTAATTTTGCTTATTTTGGCTCATTGTATTGTACTTAACATTGAACAATTGCTTCTGCGTGTTCATCGGTGTATATGTAGCTAAAAAAAATTCATTCGACAAGAATAAGAAAAATAGCTATTTACTTATTTTATTTTTTTTAAAGGTCTTAAAAAGATATAGGTGTCTTAATTTTGCTTATTTAGGCTCACTGTATTGTACTTAACATTGGCCACTTGCTCCTGCGTGTTCATCGGTGTAAATGTAGCTACAAAAAATTCATTCGACAAGAATACGAAAAATAGCTATATACTTTTTTTTTTTTTTTTTAAAGGTCTTGATATGACACGGGTGTCTTAAATTGGCTTATTTTGGCTCATTGTATTGTAGTTAACATTGAGCAATTGCTCCTGCGTGTTCATCGGTTTAAATGTTGCTGAAAAAAATTCATTCGACAAGAATAAAAAAAATAGCTATTTACTTATTTTATTTTTTTAAAGGTCTTGATATGATAAGGGTGTCTTAATTTTAATTATTTTGGCTCATTGTATTGTACTTAACATTAAGCAATTGCTCCTGCGTGTTCATCGGTGTAAATGTAGCTAAAAAAAATTCATACGACAAGAATTAGAAAAATAGCTATTTACTTATTTTATTTTTTTAAAGGTTTTAAAAAGATATAGGTGTCTTAATTTTGCTTATTTTGGCTCATTGTATTGTACTTGACATTGAGCAATTGCTCCTGCGTGTTCATCGGTTTAAATGTTGCTAAAAAAAATTCATTCGACAAGAATAAAAAAAATAGCTATTTACTTATTTTATTTTTTTTAAAGGTCTTAAAAAGATATAGGTGTCTTAATTTTGCTTATTTAGGCTCACTGTATTGTACTTAACATTGGCCACTTGCTCCTGCGTGTTCATCGGTGTAAATGTAGCTACAAAAAATTCATTCGACAAGAATACGAAAAATAGCTATATACTTTTTTTTTTTTTTTTTAAAGGTCTTGATATGACACGGGTGTCTTAAATTGGCTTATTTTGGCTCATTGTATTGTAGTTAACATTGAGCAATTGCTCCTGCGTGTTCATCGGTTTAAATGTTGCTGAAAAAAATTCATTCGACAAGAATAAAAAAAATAGCTATTTACTTATTTTATTTTTTTAAAGGTCTTGATATGATAAGGGTGTCTTAATTTTAATTATTTTGGCTCATTGTATTGTACTTAACATTAAGCAATTGCTCCTGCGTGTTCATCGGTGTAAATGTAGCTAAAAAAAATTCATACGACAAGAATTAGAAAAATAGCTATTTACTTATTTTATTTTTTTAAAGGTTTTAAAAAGATATAGGTGTCTTAATTTTGCTTATTTTGGCTCATTGTATTGTACTTGACATTGAGCAATTGCTCCTGCGTGTTCATCGGTTTAAATGTTGCTAAAAAAAATTCATTCGACAAGAATAAAAAAAATAGCTATTTACTTTTTTTTTTTTTTTTAAAGGTCTTGATATGATAAGGGTGTCTTAATTTTGCTTATTTTGGCTCACTGTATTGTACTTAACATTGAGCTATTGCTCCTGCGTGTTCATCGGTGTAAATGTAGCTAAAAAAAATTCATTCGACAAGAATAAGAAAAATAGCTATTTACTTATTTTATTTTTTTAAAGGTTTTAAAAAGATATAGGTGTCTTAATTTTGCATATTTTGGCTCAATGTATTGCACTTGACATTGAGCAATTGTTCCTGCGTGTTCATCGGTGTAAATGTAGCTAAAAAAAATTCATTCGACAAGAATAAGAAAAATAGCTATTTACTTATTTTTTTTTTTTTAAAGGTCTTAAAAAGATATAGGTGTCTTAATTTTGCATATTTAGGCTCATTGTATTGTACTTGACATTGAGCAATTGCTCCTGCGTGTTCATCGGTTTAAATGTTGCTAAAAAAAATTCATTCGACAAGAATAAAAAAAATAGCTATTTACTTATTTTATTTTTTTTAAAGGTCTTGATATGACACGGGTGTCTTAGTTTGGCTTATTATGGCTCATTGTATTGTAATTAACATTGAACAATTGCTCTTGCGTGTTCATCGGTGTAAATGTAGCTAAAAAAAATTCATTCGACAAGAATAAGAAAAATAGCTATTTACTTATTTTATTTTTTTTAAAGGTGTTAAAAGATATAGGTGTCTTAATTTTGCTTATTTAGGCTCACTGTATTGTACTTAACATCGGCCACTTGCTCCTGCGTGTTCATCTGTGTAAATGTAGCTACAAAAAATTCATTCGACAAGAATACGAAAAATAGCTATATACTTATTTTATTTTTTTTAAAGGTCTTGATATGACACGGGTGTCTTGAATTGGCTTAATTTGGCTCATTGTATTGTAATTAACATTGAGCAATTGCTCCTGCGTGTTCATCGGTTTAAATGTTGCTTAAAAAAATTCATTCGACAAGAATAAAAAAAATAGCTATTTACTTATTTTATTTTTTTTAAAGGCTTTAGAAAGTTATAGGTGTCTTAATTTTGCTAGTTTTGGCTGAATGTATTGTAGTTAACATTGAGCAATTGTTCCTGCGTGTTCATCAGTGTAAATGTAGCTAAAAAAAATTCATTCGACAAGAATAAGAAAAATAGCTATTTACTTATTTTATTATTTTTAAGGTTTTAAAAAGATATAGGTGTCTTAATTTTGCTTATTTTGGCTCATTGTATTGTACTTAACATTGAACAATTGCTTCTGCGTGTTCATCGGTGTATATGTAGCTAAAAAAAATTCATTCGACAAGAATAAGAAAAATAGCTATTTACTTATTTTATTTTTTTTAAAGGTCTTAAAAAGATGTAGGTGTCTTAATTTTACTTATTTAGGCTCACTGTATTGTACTTAACATTGGCCACTTGCTCCTGCGTGTTCATCGGTGTAAATGTAGCTACAAAAAATTCATTCGACAAGAATACGAAAAATAGCTATATACTTTTTTTTTTTTTTTTTAAAGGTCTTGATATGACACGGGTGTCTTATATTGGCTTATTTTGGCTCATTGTATTATAGTTAACATTGAGCAATTGCTCCTGCGTGTTCATCGGTTTAAATGTTGCTGAAAAAAATTCATTCGACAAGAATAAAAAAATAGCTATTTACTTATTTTATTTTTTTAAAGGTCTTGATATGATAAGGGTGTCTTAATTTTGCTTATTTTGGCTCATTGTATTGTACTTAACATTAAGCAATTGCTCCTGCGTGTTCATCGGTGTAAATGTAGCTAAAAACAATTCATACGACAAGAATTAGAAAAATAGCTATTTACTTATTTTATTTTTTTAAAGGTTTTAAAAAGATATAGGTGTCTTAATTTTGCTTATTTTGGCTCATTGTATTGTACTTGACATTGAGCAATTGCTCCTGCGTGTTCATCGGTTTAAATGTTGCTAAAAAAAATTCATTCGACAAGAATAAAAAAAATAGCTATTTACTTATTTTATTTTTTTTAAAGGTCTTGATATGATTAGGGTGTTTTAATTTTGCTTATTTTGGCTCACTGTATTGTACTTAACATTGAGCTATTGCTCCTGCGTGTTCATCGGTGTAAATGTAGCTAAAAAAAATTCATTCGACAAGAATAAGAAAAATAGCTATTTACTTATTTTATTTTTTTAAAGGTTTTAAAAAGATATAGGTGTCTTAATTTTGCTAGTTTTGGCTGAATGTATTGTAGTTAACATTGAGCAATTGTTCCTGCGTGTTCATCAGTGTAAATGTAGCTAAAAAAAATTCATTCGACAAGAATAAGAAAAATAGCTATTTACTTATTTTATTATTTTTAAGGTTTTAAAAAGATATAGGTGTCTTAATTTTGCTTATTTTGGCTCACTGTATTGTACTTAACATTGAACAATTGCTTCTGCGTGTTCATCGGTGTATATGTAGCTAAAAAAAATTCATTCGACAAGAATAAGAAAAATAGCTATATACTTTTTTTTTTTTTTTTTAAAGGTCTTGATATGACACGGGTGTCTTAAATTGGCTTATTTTGGCTCATTGTATTGTAGTTAACATTGAGCAATTGCTCCTGCGTGTTCATCGGTTTAAATGTTGCTGAAAAAAATTCATTCGACAAGAATTAAAAAAATAGCTATTTACTTATTTTATTTTTTTAAAGGTCTTGATATGATAAGGGTGTCTTAATTTTGCTTATTTTGGCTCATTGTATTGTACTTAACATTAAGCAATTGCTCCTGCGTGTTCATCGGTGTAAATGTAGCTAAAAAAAATTCATACGACAAGAATTAGAAAAATAGCTATTTACTTATTTTATTTTTTTAAAGGTTTTAAAAAGATATAGGTGTCTTAATTTTGCTTATTTTGGCTCATTGTATTGTACTTGACATTGAGCAATTGCTCCTGCGTGTTCATCGGTTTAAATGTTGCTAAAAAAAATTCATTCGACAAGAATAAAAAAAATAGCTATTTACTTATTTTATTTTTTTTAAAGGTCTTGATATGATTAGGGTGTCTTAATTTTGCTTATTTTGGCTCACTGTATTGTACTTAACATTGAGCTATTGCTCCTGCGTGTTCATCGGTGTAAATGTAGCTAAAAAAAATTCATTCGACAAGAATAAGAAAAATAGCTATTTACTTATTTTATTTTTTTTAAAGGTTTTAAAAAGATATAGGTGTCTTAATTTTGCTTATTTTGGCTCAATGTATTGTACATAACATTGAGCAATTGTTTGTGCGTGTTCATCGGTGTAAATGTAGCTAAAAAAAATTCATTCGACAAGAATACGAAAAATAGCTATATACTTATTTTATTTTTTTTTAAGGTCTTGATATGACACATGTGTCTTAATTTGGCTTATTTTGGCTCATTGTATTAAAATCAACATTGAGCCATTGTTCCTGCGTGTTCATCGGTGTAAATGTAGCTAAAAAAAATTCATTCGACAAGAATAAGAAAAATAGCTATTTACTTATTTTATTTTTTTTAAAGGTCTTAAAAAGATATAGGTGTCTTAGTTTTGCTTATTTAGGCTCACTGTATTGTACTTAATATTGGCCACTTGCTCGTGCGTGTTCATCGGTGTAAATGTAGCTACAAAAAATTCAATCGACAAGAATACGAAAAATAGCTATTTACTTATTTTATTTTTTTTAAAGGTTTTAAAAAGATATAGGTGTCTTAATTTTGCTTATTTTGGCTCATTGTATTGTACTTAACATTGAGCTATTGCTCCTGCGTGTTCATCGGTGTAAATGTAGCTAAAAAAAATTCATTCGACAAGAATAAGAAAAATAGCTATTTACTTATTTTATTTTTTTAAAGGTTTTAAAAAGATATAGGTGTCTTAATTTTGCTAGTTTTGGCTGAATGTATTGTAGTTAACATTGAGCAATTGTTCCTGCGTGTTCATCAGTGTAAATGTAGCTAAAAAAAATTCATTCGACAAGAATAAGAAAAATAGCTATTTACTTATTTTATTATTTTTAAGGTTTTAAAAAGATATAGGTGTCTTAATTTTGCTTATTTTGGCTCATTGTATTGTACTTAACATTGAACAATTGCTTCTGCGTGTTCATCGGTGTATATGTAGCTAAAAAAAATTCATTCGACAAGAATAAGAAAAATAGCTATATACTTTTTTTTTTTTTTTTTAAAGGTCTTGATATGACACGGGTGTCTTAAATTGGCTTATTTTGGCTCATTGTATTGTAGTTAACATTGAGCAATTGCTCCTGCGTGTTCATCGGTTTAAATGTTGCTGAAAAAAATTCATTCGACAAGAATTAAAAAAATAGCTATTTACTTATTTTATTTTTTTAAAGGTCTTGATATGATAAGGGTGTCTTAATTTTGCTTATTTTGGCTCATTGTATTGTACTTAACATTAAGCAATTGCTCCTGCGTGTTCATCGGTGTAAATGTAGCTAAAAAAAATTCATACGACAAGAATTAGAAAAATAGCTATTTACTTATTTTATTTTTTTAAAGGTTTTAAAAAGATATAGGTGTCTTAATTTTGCTTATTTTGGCTCATTGTATTGTACTTGACATTGAGCAATTGCTCCTGCGTGTTCATCGGTTTAAATGTTGCTAAAAAAAATTCATTCGACAAGAATAAAAAAAATAGCTATTTACTTATTTTATTTTTTTTAAAGGTTTTAAAAAGATATAGGTGTCTTAATTTTGCTTATTTTGGCTCAATGTATTGTACATAACATTGAGCAATTGTTTGTGCGTGTTCATCGGTGTAAATGTAGCTAAAAAAAATTCATTCGACAAGAATACGAAAAATAGCTATATACTTATTTTATTTTTTTTTAAGGTCTTGATATGACACATGTGTCTTAATTTGGCTTATTTTGGCTCATTGTATTAAAATCAACATTGAGCCATTGTTCCTGCGTGTTCATCGGTGTAAATGTAGCTAAAAAAAATTCATTCGACAAGAATAAGAAAAATAGCTATTTAATTATTTTATTTTTTTTAAAGGTCTTAAAAAGATATAGGTGTCTTAGTTTTGCTTATTTAGGCTCACTGTATTGTACTTAATATTGGCCACTTGCTCGTGCGTGTTCATCGGTGTAAATGTAGCTACAAAAAATTCAATCGACAAGAATACGAAAAATAGCTATTTACTTATTTTATTTTTTTTAAAGGTCTTGATATGACACGGGTGTCTGAATTTGGCTTGTTTTGGCTCAATGTATTGTAATTAACATTGAACAATTGTTCCTGCGTGTTCATCAGTGTAAATGTAGCTAAAAAAAATTCATTCGACAAGAATAAGAAAAATAGCTATTTACTTATTTTATTATTTTTAAGGTTTTAAAAAGATATAGGTATCTTAATTTTAATTATTTTGGCTCATTGTATTGTACTTAACATTGAACAATTGCTTCTGCGTGTTCATCGGTGTATATGTAGCTAAAAAAAATTCATTCGACAAGAATAAGAAAAATAGCTATTTACTTATTTTATTTTTTTTAAAGGTCTTAAAAAGATATAGGTGTCTTAATTTTGCTTATTTAGGCTCACTGTATTGTACTTAACGTTGGCCACTTGCTCCTGCGTGTTCATCGGTGTAAATGTAGCTACAAAAAATTCATTCGACAAGAATACGAAAAATAGCTATATACTTTTTTTTTTTTTTTTAAAGGTCTTGATATGACACGGGTGTCTTAAATTGGCTTATTTTGGCTCATTGTATTGTAGTTAACATTGAGCAATTGCTCCTGCGTGTTCATCGGTTTAAATGTTGCTGAAAAAAATTCATTCGACAAGAATAAAAAAAATAGCTATTTACTTATTTTATTTTTTTAAAGGTCTTGATATGATAAGGGTGTCTTAATTTTGCTTATTTTGGCTCATTGTATTGTACTTAACATTAAGCAATTGCTCCTGCGTGTTCATCGGTGTAAATGTAGCTAAAAAAAATTCATACGACAAGAATTAGAAAAATAGCTATTTACTTATTTAATTTTTTTAAAGGTTTTAAAAAGATATAGGTGTCTTAATTTTGCTTATTTTGGCTCATTGTATTGTACATGACATTGAGCAATTGCTCCTGCGTGTTCATCGGTTTAAATGTTGCTAAAAAAAATTCATTCGACAAGAATAAAAAAAATAGCTATTTACTTATTTTATTTTTTTTAAAGGTCTTGATATGATTAGGGTGTCTTAATTTTGCTTATTTTGGCTCACTGTATTGTACTTAACATTGAGCTATTGCTCCTGCGTGTTCATCGGTGTAAATGTAGCTAAAAAAAATTCATTCGACAAGAATAAGAAAAATAGCTATTTACTTATTTTATTTTTTTTAAAGGTTTTAAAAAGATATAGGTGTCTTAATTTTGCTTATTTGGCTCAATGTATTGTACATAACATTGAGCAATTGTTTGTGCGTGTTCATCGGTGTAAATGTAGCTAAAAAAAATTCATTCGACAAGAATAAGAAAAATAGCTATTTACTTTTTTTATTTTTCAAAAGGTCTTGATATGACAAGGGTGTCTTAATTTTGCTTACTTTGGCTCAATGTATTGTATTTAACATTGAGCAATTGCTCCTGCGTGTTCATCGGTGTAAATGTAGCTAAAAAAAATTCATTCGACAAGAATACGAAAAATAGCTATATACTTATTTTTTTTTTTTTAAGGTCTTGATATGACACATGTGTCTTAATTTGGCTTATTTTGGCTCATTGTATTAAAGTCAACATTGAGCCATTGTTCCTGCGTGTTCATCGGTGTAAATGTAGCTAAAAAAAATTCATTCGACAAGAATAAGAAAAATAGCTATTTACTTATTTTATTTTTTTTAAAGGTCTTAAAAAGATATAGGTGTCTTGGTTTTGCTTATTTAGGCTCACTGTATTGTACTTAATATTGGCCACTTGCTCGTGCGTGTTCATCGGTCTAAATGTAGCTAAAAAAAATTCATTCGACAAGAATACGAAAAATAGCTATATACTTATTTTATTTTTTTTTAAGGTCTTGATATGACACATGTGTCTTAATTTGGCTTATTTTGGCTCATTGTATTAAAATCAACATTGAGCCATTGTTCCTGCGTGTTCATCGGTGTAAATGTAGCTAAAAAAAATTCATTCGACAAGAATAAGAAAAATAGCTATTTAATTATTTTATTTTTTTTAAAGGTCTTAAAAAGATATAGGTGTCTTAGTTTTGCTTATTTAGGCTCACTGTATTGTACTTAATATTGGCCACTTGCTCGTGCGTGTTCATCGGTGTAAATGTAGCTACAAAAAATTCAATCGACAAGAATACGAAAAATAGCTATTTACTTATTTTATTTTTTTTAAAGGTCTTGATATGACACGGGTGTCTGAATTTGGCTTGTTTTGGCTCAATGTATTGTAATTAACATTGAACAATTGTTCCTGCGTGTTCATCAGTGTAAATGTAGCTAAAAAAAATTCATTCGACAAGAATAAGAAAAATAGCTATTTACTTATTTTATTATTTTTAAGGTTTTAAAAAGATATAGGTATCTTAATTTTAATTATTTTGGCTCATTGTATTGTACTTAACATTGAACAATTGCTTCTGCGTGTTCATCGGTGTATATGTAGCTAAAAAAAATTCATTCGACAAGAATAAGAAAAATAGCTATTTACTTATTTTATTTTTTTTAAAGGTCTTAAAAAGATATAGGTGTCTTAATTTTGCTTATTTAGGCTCACTGTATTGTACTTAACGTTGGCCACTTGCTCCTGCGTGTTCATCGGTGTAAATGTAGCTACAAAAAATTCATTCGACAAGAATACGAAAAATAGCTATATACTTTTTTTTTTTTTTTTAAAGGTCTTGATATGACACGGGTGTCTTAAATTGGCTTATTTTGGCTCATTGTATTGTAGTTAACATTGAGCAATTGCTCCTGCGTGTTCATCGGTTTAAATGTTGCTGAAAAAAATTCATTCGACAAGAATAAAAAAAATAGCTATTTACTTATTTTATTTTTTTAAAGGTCTTGATATGATAAGGGTGTCTTAATTTTGCTTATTTTGGCTCATTGTATTGTACTTAACATTAAGCAATTGCTCCTGCGTGTTCATCGGTGTAAATGTAGCTAAAAAAAATTCATACGACAAGAATTAGAAAAATAGCTATTTACTTATTTAATTTTTTTAAAGGTTTTAAAAAGATATAGGTGTCTTAATTTTGCTTATTTTGGCTCATTGTATTGTACATGACATTGAGCAATTGCTCCTGCGTGTTCATCGGTTTAAATGTTGCTAAAAAAAATTCATTCGACAAGAATAAAAAAAATAGCTATTTACTTATTTTATTTTTTTTAAAGGTCTTGATATGATTAGGGTGTCTTAATTTTGCTTATTTTGGCTCACTGTATTGTACTTAACATTGAGCTATTGCTCCTGCGTGTTCATCGGTGTAAATGTAGCTAAAAAAAATTCATTCGACAAGAATAAGAAAAATAGCTATTTACTTATTTTATTTTTTTTAAAGGTTTTAAAAAGATATAGGTGTCTTAATTTTGCTTATTTGGCTCAATGTATTGTACATAACATTGAGCAATTGTTTGTGCGTGTTCATCGGTGTAAATGTAGCTAAAAAAAATTCATTCGACAAGAATAAGAAAAATAGCTATTTACTTTTTTTATTTTTCAAAAGGTCTTGATATGACAAGGGTGTCTTAATTTTGCTTACTTTGGCTCAATGTATTGTATTTAACATTGAGCAATTGCTCCTGCGTGTTCATCGGTGTAAATGTAGCTAAAAAAAATTCATTCGACAAGAATACGAAAAATAGCTATATACTTATTTTTTTTTTTTTAAGGTCTTGATATGACACATGTGTCTTAATTTGGCTTATTTTGGCTCATTGTATTAAAGTCAACATTGAGCCATTGTTCCTGCGTGTTCATCGGTGTAAATGTAGCTAAAAAAAATTCATTCGACAAGAATAAGAAAAATAGCTATTTACTTATTTTATTTTTTTTAAAGGTCTTAAAAAGATATAGGTGTCTTGGTTTTGCTTATTTAGGCTCACTGTATTGTACTTAATATTGGCCACTTGCTCGTGCGTGTTCATCGGTCTAAATGTAGCTACAAAAAATTCAATCGACAAGAATAAAAAAAATAGCTATTTACTTATTTTATTTTTTTTAAAGGTCTTGATATGACAAAGGTGTCTTAATTTGGCTTATTTTGGCTCACTGTATTGTAATTAACATTGAGCAATTGCTCCTGCGTGTTCATCGTTGTAAATGTAGCTACAAAAAATTCATTCGACAAGAATACGAAAAATAGCTATTTACTTATTTTATTTTTTTTAAAGGTCTTGATATGACACGGGTGTCTTAGTTTGGCTTGTTTTGGCTCAATGTATTGTAATTAACATTGAGCAATTGTTCCTGCGTGTTCATCAGTGTAAATGTAGCTAAAAAAAATTCATTCGACAAGAATAAGAAAAATAGCTATTTACTTATTTTATTTTTTTAAAGGTTTTAAAAAGATATAGGTGTCTTAATTTTGCTTATTTTGGCTCAAGGTATTGCACTTGACATTGAGCAATTGCTCCTGCGTGTTCATCGGTTTAAATGTTGCTAAAAAAAATTCATTCGACAAGAATAAAAAAAATAGCTATTTACTTATTTTATTTTTTTTAAAGGTCTTGATATGATAATGGTGTCTTAATTTTAGTTATTTTGGCTCATTGTATTGTACTTAACATTGAGCAATTGCTTCTGCGTGTTCATCGGTGTAAATGTAGCTAAAAAAAATTCATTCGACAAGAATAAGAAAAATAGCTATTTACTTATTTTATTTTTTTTAAAGGTCTTAAAAAGATATAGGTGTCTTAATTTTGCATATTTAGGCTCATTGTATTGTACTTGACATGGAGCAATTGCTCCTGCGTGTTCATCGGTTTAAATGTTGCTAAAAAAAATTCATTCGACAAGAATAAAAAAAATAGCTATTTACTTATTTTATTTTTTTTAAAGGTCTTGATATGACACGGGTGTCTTAATTTGGCTTATTATGGCTCACTGTTTTGTAATTAACATTAAGCAATTGCTCCTGCGTGTTCATCGGTGTAAATGTAGCTAAAAAAAATTCATTCGACAAGAATTAGAAAAATAGCTATTTACTTATTTTATTTTTTTAAAGGTTTTAAAAAGATATAGGTGTCTTAATTTTGCTTATTTTGGCTCAATGTATTGTACTTAACATTGAGCAATTGTTCCTGCGTGTTCATCGGTGTAAATGTAGCTAAAAAAAATTCATTCGACAAGAATAAAAAAAATAGCTATTTACTTATTTTATTTTTTTTAAAGGTCTTGATATGATAATGGTGTCTTAATTTTAGTTATTTTGGCTCAAGGTATTGCACTTGACATTGAGCAATTGCTCCTGCGTATTCATCGGTGTAAATGTAGCTAAAAAAAATTCATTCGACAAGAATAAGAAAAATAGCTATTTACTTATTTTATTTTTTTTAAAGGTGTTAAAAAGATATAGGTGTCTTAATTTTGCTTATTTAGGCTCACTGTATTGTACTTAACATCGGACACTTGCTGCTGCGTGTTCATCGGTGTAAATGTAGCTACAAAAAATTCATTCGACAAGAATTAGAAAAATAGCTATTTACTTATTTTATTTTTTTAAAGGTTTTAAAAAGATATAGGTGTCTTAATTTTGCTTATTTTGGCTCATTGTATTGTACTTGACATTGAGCAATTGCTCCTGCGTGTTCATCGGTTTAAATGTTGCTAAAAAAAATTCATTCGACAAGAATAAAAAAAATAGCTATTTACTTATTTAATTTTTTTAAAGGTCTTGATATGATTAGGGTGTCTTAATTTTGCTTATTTTGGCTCACTGTATTGTACTTAACATTGGGCTATTGCTCCTGCGTGTTCATCGGTGTAAATGTAGCTAAAAAAAATTCATTCGACAAGAATAAGAAAAATAGCTATTTACTTATTTTATTTTTTTTAAAGGTTTTTGAAAAGATATAGGTGTCTTAATTTTGCTTATTTTGGCTCAATGTATTGTACATAACATTGAGCAATTGTTTGTGCGTGTTCATCGGTGTAAATGTAGCTAAAAAAAATTCATTCGACAAGAATAAGAAAAATAGCTATTTACTTTTTTTATTTTTCAAAAGGTCTTGATATGACAAGGGTGTCTTAATTTTGCTTACTTTGGCTCACTGTATTGTATTTAACATTGAGCAATTGCTCCTGCGTGTTCATCGGTGTAAATGTAGCTAAAAAAAATTCATTCGACAAGAATACGAAAAATAGCTATATACTTATTTTATTTTTTTTAAAGGTCTTGATATGACACATGTGTCTTAATTTGGCTTATTTTGGCTCATTGTATTAAAATCAACATTGAGCCATTGTTTCTGCGTGTTCATCGGTGTAAATGTAGCTAAAAAAAATTCATTCGACAAGAATAAGAAAAATAGCTATTTACTTATTTCATTTTTTTTAAAGGTCTTAAAAAGATATAGGTGTCTTAGTTTTGCTTATTTAGGCTCACTGTATTGTACTTAATATTGGCCACTTGCTCGTGCGTGTTCATCGGTGTAAATGTAGCTACAAAAAATTCAATCGACAAGAATACGAAAAATAGCTATTTACTTATTTTATTTTTTTTAAAGGTCTTGATATGACACGGGTGTCTGAATTTGGCTTGTTTTGGCTCAATGTATTGTAATTAACATTGAACAATTGTTCCTGCGTGTTCATCAGTGTAAATGTAGCTAAAAAAAATTCATTCGACAAGAATAAGAAAAATAGCTATTTACTTATTTTATTTTTTTAAAGGTTTTAAAAAGATATAGGTGTCTTAATTTTGCTTATTTTGGCTCATTGTATTGTACTTGACATTGAGCAATTGCTCCTGCGTGTTCATCGGTTTAAATGTTGCTAAAAAAAATTCATTCGACAAGAATAAAAAAAATAGCTATTTACTTATTTTATTTTTTTTAAAGGTCTTGATATGACAAAGGTGTCTTAATTTGGCTTATTTTGGCTCACTGTATTGTAATTAACATTGAGCAATTGCTACTGCGTGTTCATCGTTGTAAATGTAGCTAAAAAAAATTCATTCGACAAGAATACGAAAAATAGCTATTTACTTATTTTATTTTTTTTAAAGGTCTTGGTATGACACGGGTGTCTTAGTTTGGCTTGTTTTGGCTCAATGTATTGCAATTAACATTGAGCAATTGTTCCTGCGTGTTCATCAGTGTAAATGTAGCTAAAAAAAATTCATTCGCCAAGAATAAGAAAAATAGCTATTTACTTATTTTATTTTTTTAAAGGTTTTAAAAAGATATAGGTGTCTTAATTTTGCTTATTTTGGCTCATTGTATTGTACTTGACATTAAGCAATTGCTCCTGCGTGTTCATCGGTGTAAATGTAGCTAAAAAAAATTCATTCGGCAAGAATAAGAAAAATAGCTATTTACTTATTTTATTTTTTTTAAAGGTCTTAAAAAGATATAGGTGTTTTAATTTTGCATATTTAGGCTCATTGTATTGTACTTGACATGGAGCAATTGCTCCTGCGTGTTCATCGGTTTAAATGTTGCTAAAAAAAATTCATTCGACAAGAATAAAAAAAATAGCTATTTACTTATTTTATTTTTTTTAAGGTCTTGATATGACACGAGTGTCTTAATTTGGCTTATCATGGCTCATTGTATTGTAATTAACTTTGAGCAATTGCTCCTGCGTGTTCATCGGTTTAAATGTTGCTCAAAAAAATTCATTCGACAAGAATAAAAAAAATAGCTATTTACTTATTTTATTTTTTTAAAGGTCTTGATATGATAAGGGTGTCTTTATTTTGCTTATTTTGGCTCATTGTATTGAAATTAACATTGATCAATTGCTATTGCGTGTTCATCGGTGTAAATGTAGCTAAAAAAAATTCATTCGACAAGAATTAGAAAAATAGCTATTTACTTATTTTATTTTTTTAAAGGTTTTAAAAAGATATAGGTGTCTTAATTTTGCTTTTTTGGCTCAATGTATTGCACTTGACATTGAGCAATTGTTCCTGCGTGTTCATCGGTGTAAATGTAGCTAAAAAAAATTCATTCGACAAGAATAAGAAAAATAGCTATTTACTTATTTTATTTTTTTTAAAGGTCTTAAAAAGATATAGGTGTCTTAATTTTGCATATTTAGGCTCAATGTATTGTACTTGACATTGAGCAATTGCTCCTGCGTGTTCATCGGTTTAAATGTTGCTAAAAAAAATTCATTCGACAAGAATAAAAAAAAATAGCTATTTACTTATTTTTTTTTTTTTAAAGGTCTTGATATGACACGGGTGTCTTAATTTGGCTTATTATGGCTCATTGTATTGTAATTAACATTGACCAATTGCTCCTGCGTGTTCATCGGTGTAAATGTAGCTAAAAAAAATTCATTCGACAAGAATAAGAAAAATAGCTATTTACTTATTTTATTTTTTTTAAAGGTGTTAAAAAGATATAGGTCTCTTAATTTTGCTTATTTAGGCTCACTGTATTGTACTTAACATCGGCCACTTGCTCCTGCGTGTTCATCTGTGTAAATGTAGCTGCAAAAAATTCATTCGACAAGAATACGAAAAATAGCTATATACTTATTTTATTTTTTTTAAAGGTCTTGATATGACACGGGTGTCTTGAATTGGCTTAATTTGGCTCATTGTATTGTAGTTAACATTGAGCAATTGCTCCTGCGTGTTCATCGGTTTAAATGTTGCTTAAAAAAATTCATTCGACAAGAATAAAAAAAATAGCTATTTACTTATTTTATTTTTTTTAAAGGCTTTAGAAAGATATAGGTGTCTTAATTTTGCTTATTTTGGCTCAATGTATTGTACTTAACATTGAGCAATTGTTCCTGCGTGTTCATCGGTGTAAATGTAGCAAAAAAAAATTCATTCGACAAGAATAAGAAAAATAGCTATTTACTTATTTTATTTTTTTTTGAAAGTTTTAGAAAGATATAGGTGTCTTAATTTTGCTCGTTTTGGCTGAATGTATTGTAGTTAACATTGAGCAATTGTTCCTGCGTGTTCATCAGTGTAAATGTAGCTAAAAAAAATTCATTCGACAAGAATAAGAAAAATAGCTATTTACTTATTTTATTATTTTTAAGGTTTTAAAAAGATATAGGTGTCTTAATTTTGCTTATTTTGGCTCATTGTATTGTACTTAACATTGAACAATTGCTTCTGCATGTTCATCGGTGTATATGTAGCTAAAAAAAATTCATTCGACAAGAATAAGAAAAATAGCTATTTACTTATTTTATTTTTTTTAAAGGTCTTAAAAAGATATAGGTGTCTTAATTTTGCTTATTTAGGCTCACTGTATTGTACTTAACATTGGCCACTTGCTCCTGCGTGTTCATCGGTGTAAATGTAGCTACAAAAAATTCATTCGACAAGAATACGAAAAATAGCTATATACTTATTTTTTTTTTTTTAAAGGTCTTGATATGACACGGGTGTCTTAAATTGGCTTATTTTGGCTCATTGTTTTGTAGTTAACATTGAGCAATTGCTTCTGCGTGTTCATCGGTTTAAATGTTGCTGAAAAAAATTCATTCGACAAGAATAAAAAAAATAGCTATTTACTTATTTTATTTTTTTAAAGGTTTTGATATGATAAGGGTGTCTTAATTTTAATTATTTTGGCTCACTGTATTGTACTTAACATTAAGCAATTGCTCCTGCGTGTTCATCGGTGTAAATGTAGCTAAAAAAAATTCATACGACAAGAATTAGAAAAATAGCTATTTACTTATTTTATTTTTTTAAAGGTTTTAAAAAGATATAGGTGTCTTAATTTTGCTTATTTTGGCTCATTGTATTGTACTTGACATTGAGCAATTGCTCCTGCGTGTTCATCGGTTTAAGTGTTGCTAAAAAAAATTCATTCGACAAGAATAAAAAAAATAGCTATTTACTTATTTTATTTTTTTTAAAGGTCTTGATATGATAAGGGTGTCTTAATTTTGCTTATTTTGGCTCACTGTATTGTACTTAACATTGAGCTATTGCTCCTGCTTGTTCATCGGTGTAAATGTAGCTAAAAAAAATTCATTCGACAAGAATCAGAAAAATAGCTATTTACTTATTTTATTTTTTTTAAAGGTTTTAAAAAGATATAGGTGTCTTAATTTTGCTTATTTTGGCTCAATGTATTGTACGTAACATCGAGCAATTGTTTGTGCGTGTTCATCGGTGTAAATGTAGCTAAAAAAAATTCATTCGACAAGAATAAGAAAAATAGCTATTTACTTTTTTTATTTTTCAAAAGGTCTTGATATGACAAGGGTGTCTTAATTTTGCTTACTTTGGCTCACTGTATTGTATTTAACATTTAACAATTGCTCCTGCGTGTTCATCGGTGTAAATGTAGCTAAAAAAAATTCATTCGACAAGAATACGAAAAATAGCTAAATACTTATTTTATTTTTTTTTAAGGTCTTGATATGACACATGTGTCTTAATTTGGCTTATTTTGGCTCATTGTATTAAAATCAACATTGAGCCATTGTTCCTGCGTGTTCATCGGTGTAAATGTAGCTAAAAAAAATTCATTCGACAAGAATAAGAAAAATAGCTATTTACTTATTTTATTTTTTTTAAAGGTCTTAAAAAGATATAGGTGTCTTAGTTTTGCTTATTTAGGCTCACTGTATTGTACTTAATATTGGCCACTTGCTCGTGCGTGTTCATCGGTGTAAATGTAGCTACAAAAAATTCAATCGACAAGAATACGAAAAATAGCTATTTACTTATTTTATTTTTTTTAAAGGTCTTGATATGACACGGGTGTCTGAATTGTTGCTGGCTTGTTTTGGCTCAATGTATTGTAATTAACATTGAACAATTGTTCCTGCGTGTTCATCAGTGTAAATGTAGCTAAAAAAAATTCATTCGACAAGAATAAGAAAAATAGCTATTTACTTATTTTATTTTTTTAAAGGTTTTAAAAAGATATAGGTGTCTTAATTTTGCTTATTTTGGCTCATTGTATTGTACTTGACATTGAGCAATTGCTCCTGCGTGTTCATCGGTTTAAATGTTGCTAAAAAAAATTCATTCGACAAGAATAAGAAAAATAGCTATTTACTTATTTTATTTTTTTTAAAGGCTTTAGAAAGATATAGGTGTCTTAATTTAGCTTATTTTGGCTCAATGTATTGTACTTAACATTGAGCAATTGTTCCTGCGTGTTCATCGGTGTAAATGTAGCTAAAAAAAATTCATTCGACAAGAATAAAAAAAATAGCTATTTACTTATTTTATTTTTTTTAAAGGTCTTGATAATAGATATGACACGGGTGCCTTAATTTGGCTTGTTTTGGCTCAATGTATTGTAATTAACATTGAACAATTGTTCCTGCGTGTTCATCAGTGTAAATGTAGCTAAAAAAAATTCATTCGACAAGAATAAAAAAAATAGCTATTTACTTATTTTATTTTTTTTAAAGGTCTTGATATGACACGGGTGTCTTAATTTGGCTTATTATGGCTCATTGTATTGCAATTAACATTGAGCAATTGCTCCTGCGTGTTCATCGGTGTAAATGTAGCTAAAAAAAATTCATTCGACAAGAATTAGAAAAATAGCTATTTACTTATTTTATTTTTTTAAAGGTTTTAAAAAGATATAGGTGTCTTAATTTTGCTTTTTTGGCTCAATGTATTGCACTTGACATTGAGCAATTGTTCCTGCGTGTTCATCGGTGTAAATGTAGCTAAAAAAAATTCATTCGACAAGAATAAGGAAAATAGCTATTTACTTATTTTATTTTTTTTAAAGGTCTTAAAAAGATATAGGTGTCTTAATTTTGCATATTTAGGCTCAATGTATTGTACTTGACATTGAGCAATTGCTCCTGCGTGTTCATCGGTTTAAATGTTGCTAAAAAAAATTCATTCGACAAGAATAAAAAAAAATAGCTATTTACTTATTTTATTTTTTTTAAAGGTCTTGATATGACACGGGTGTCTTAATTTGGCTTATTATGGCTCATTGTATTGTAATTAACATTGACCAATTGCTCCTGCGTGTTCATCGGTGTAAATGTAGCTAAAAAAAATTCATTCGACAAGAATAAGAAAAATAGCTATTTACTTATTTTATTTTTTTTAAAGGTGTTAAAAAGATATAGGTGTCTTAATTTTGCTTATTTAGGCTCACTGTATTGTACTTAACATCGGCCACTTGCTCCTGCGTGTTCATCTGTGTAAATGTAGCTGCAAAAAATTCATTCGACAAGAATACGAAAAATAGCTATATACTTATTTTATTTTTTTTAAAGGTCTTGATATGACACGGGTGTCTTGAATTGGCTTAATTTGGCTCATTGTATTGTAGTTAACATTGAGCAATTGCTCCTGCGTGTTCATCGGTTTAAATGTTGCTTAAAAAAATTCATTCGACAAGAATAAAAAAAATAGCTATTTACTTATTTTATTTTTTTTAAAGGCTTTAGAAAGATATAGGTGTCTTAATTTTGCTTATTTTGGCTCAATGTATTGTACTTAACATTGAGCAATTGTTCCTGCGTGTTCATCGGTGTAAATGTAGCAAAAAAAAATTCATTCGACAAGAATAAGAAAAACAGCTATTTACTTATTTTATTTTTTTTTGAAAGTTTTAGAAAGATATAGGTGTCTTAATTTTGCTCGTTTTGGCTGAATGTATTGTAGTTAACATTGAGCAATTGTTCCTGCGTGTTCATCAGTGTAAATGTAGCTAAAAAAAATTCATTCGACAAGAATAAGAAAAATAGCTATTTACTTATTTTATTATTTTTAAGGTTTTAAAAAGATATAGGTGTCTTAATTTTGCTTATTTTGGCTCATTGTATTGTACTTAACATTGAACAATTGCTTCTGCATGTTCATCGGTGTATATGTAGCTAAAAAAAATTCATTCGACAAGAATAAGAAAAATAGCTATTTACTTATTTTATTTTTTTTAAAGGTCTTAAAAAGATATAGGTGTCTTAATTTTGCTTATTTAGGCTCACTGTATTGTACTCAACATTGGCCACTTGCTCCTGCGTGTTCATCGGTGTAAATGTAGCTACAAAAAATTCATTCGACAAGAATACGAAAAATAGCTATATACTTATTTTTTTTTTTTTAAAGGTCTTGATATGACACGGGTGTCTTAAATTGGCTTATTTTGGCTCATTGTTTTGTAGTTAACATTGAGCAGTTGCTTCTGCGTGTTCATCGGTTTAAATGTTGCTGAAAAAAATTCATTCGACAAGAATAAAAAAAATAGCTATTTACTTATTTTATTTTTTTAAAGGTCTTGATATGATAAGGGTGTCTTAATTTTAATTATTTTGGCTCACTGTATTGTACTTAACATTGAGCTATTGCTCCTGCTTGTTCATCGGTGTAAATGTAGCTAAAAAAAATTCATTCGACAAGAATAAGAAAAATAGCTATTTACTTATTTTATTTTTTTTAAAGGTTTTAAAAAGATATAGGTGTCTTAATTTTGCTTATTTTGGCTCAATGTATTGTACATAACATCGAGCAATTGTTTGTGCGTGTTCATCGGTGTAAATGTAGCTAAAAAAAATTCATTCGACAAGAATAAGAAAAATAGCTATTTACTTTTTTTATTTTTCAAAAGGTCTTGATATGACAAGGGTGTCTTAATTTTGCTTACTTTGGCTCACTGTATTGTATTTAACATTTAACAATTGCTCCTGCGTGTTCATCGGTGTAAATGTAGCTAAAAAAAATTCATTCGACAAGAATACGAAAAATAGCTATATACTTATTTTATTTTTTTTTAAGGTCTTGATATGACACATGTGTCTTAATTTGGCTTATTTTGGCTCATTGTATTAAAATCAACATTGAGCCATTGTTCCTGCGTGTTCATCGGTGTAAATGTAGCTAAAAAAAATTCATTCGACAAGAATAAGAAAAATAGCTATTTACTTATTTTATTTTTTTTAAAGGTCTTAAAAAGATATAGGTGTCTTAGTTTTGCTTATTTAGGCTCACTGTATTGTACTTAATATTGGCCACTTGCTCGTGCGTGTTCATCGGTGTAAATGTAGCTACAAAAAATTCAATCGACAAGAATACGAAAAATAGCTATTTACTTATTTTATTTTTTTTAAAGGTCTTGATATGACACGGGTGTCTGAATTGTTGCTGGCTTGTTTTGGCTCAATGTATTGTAATTAACATTGAACAATTGTTCCTGCGTGTTCATCAGTGTAAATGTAGCTAAAAAAAATTCATTCGACAAGAATAAGAAAAATAGCTATTTACTTATTTTATTTTTTTAAAGGTTTTAAAAAGATATAGGTGTCTTAATTTTGCTTATTTTGGCTCATTGTATTGTACTTGACATTGAGCAATTGCTCCTGCGTGTTCATCGGTTTAAATGTTGCTAAAAAAAATTCATTCGACAAGAATAAGAAAAATAGCTATTTACTTATTTTATTTTTTTTAAAGGCTTTAGAAAAATATAGGTGTCTTAATTTAGCTTATTTTGGCTCAATGTATTGTACTTAACATTGAGCAATTGTTCCTGCGTGTTCATCGGTGTAAATGTAGCTAAAAAAAATTCATTCGACAAGAATAAAAAAAATAGCTATTTACTTATTTTATTTTTTTTAAAGGTCTTGATAATAGATATGACACGGGTGCCTTAATTTGGCTTGTTTTGGCTCAATGTATTGTAATTAACATTGAACAATTGTTCCTGCGTGTTCATCAGTGTAAATGTAGCTAAAAAAAATTCATTCGACAAGAATAAAAAAAATAGCTATTTACTTATTTTATTTTTTTTAAAGGTCTTGATATGACACGGGTGTCTTAATTTGGCTTATTATGGCTCATTGTATTGCAATTAACATTGAGCAATTGCTCCTGCGTGTTCATCGGTGTAAATGTAGCTAAAAAAAATTCATTCGACAAGAATTAGAAAAATAGCTATTTACTTATTTTATTTTTTTAAAGGTTTTAAAAAGATATAGGTGTCTTAATTTTGCTTTTTTGGCTCAATGTATTGCACTTGACATTGAGCAATTGTTCCTGCGTGTTCATCGGTGTAAATGTAGCTAAAAAAAATTCATTCGACAAGAATAAGAAAAATAGCTATTTACTTATTTTATTTTTTTTAAAGGTCTTAAAAAGATATAGGTGTCTTAATTTTGCATATTTAGGCTCAATGTATTGTACTTGACATTGAGCAATTGCTCCTGCGTGTTCATCGGTTTAAATGTTGCTAAAAAAAATTCATTCGACAAGAATAAAAAAAAATAGCTATTTACTTATTTTATTTTTTTTAAAGGTCTTGATATGACACGGGTGTCTTAATTTGGCTTATTATGGCTCATTGTATTGTAATTAACATTGACCAATTGCTCCTGCGTGTTCATCGGTGTAAATGTAGCTAAAAAAAATTCATTCGACAAGAATAAGAAAAATAGCTATTTACTTATTTTATTTTTTTTAAAGGTGTTAAAAAGATATAGGTGTCTTAATTTTGCTTATTTAGGCTCACTGTATTGCACTTAACATCGGCCACTTGCTCCTGCGTGTTCATCTGTGTAAATGTAGCTGCAAAAAATTCATTCGACAAGAATACGAAAAATAGCTATATACTTATTTTATTTTTTTTAAAGGTCTTGATATGACACGGGTGTCTTGAATTGGCTTAATTTGGCTCATTGTATTGTAGTTAACATTGAGCAATTGCTCCTGCGTGTTCATCGGTTTAAATGTTGCTTAAAAAAATTCATTCGACAAGAATAAAAAAAATAGCTATTTACTTATTTTATTTTTTTTAAAGGCTTTAGAAAGATATAGGTGTCTTAATTTTGCTTATTTTGGCTCAATGTATTGTACTTAACATTGAGCAATTGTTCCTGCGTGTTCATCGGTGTAAATGTAGCAAAAAAAAATTCATTCGACAAGAATAAGAAAAATAGCTATTTACTTATTTTATTTTTTTTTGAAAGTTTTAGAAAGATATAGGTGTCTTAATTTTGCTCGTTTTGGCTGAATGTATTGTAGTTAACATTGAGCAATTGTTCCTGCGTGTTCATCAGTGTAAATGTAGCTAAAAAAAATTCATTCGACAAGAATAAGAAAAATAGCTATTTACTTATTTTATTATTTTTAAGGTTTTAAAAAGATATAGGTGTCTTAATTTTGCTTATTTTGGCTCATTGTATTGTACTTAACATTGAACAATTGCTTCTGCATGTTCATCGGTGTATATGTAGCTAAAAAAAATTCATTCGACAAGAATAAGAAAAATAGCTATTTACTTATTTTATTTTTTTTAAAGGTCTTAAAAAGATATAGGTGTCTTAATTTTGCTTATTTAGGCTCACTGTATTGTACTTAACATTGGCCACTTGCTCCTGCGTGTTCATCGGTGTAAATGTAGCTACAAAAAATTCATTCGACAAGAATACGAAAAATAGCTATATACTTATTTTTTTTTTTTTAAAGGTCTTGATATGACACGGGTGTCTTTAATTGGCTTATTTTGGCTCATTGTTTTGTAGTTAACATTGAGCAATTGCTTCTGCGTGTTCATCGGTTTAAATGTTGCTGAAAAAAATTCATTCGACAAGAATAAAAAAAATAGCTATTTACTTATTTTATTTTTTTAAAGGTCTTGATATGATAAGGGTGTCTTAATTTTAATTATTTTGGCTCATTGTATTGTACTTAACATTAAGCAATTGCTCCTGCGTGTTCATCGGTGTAAATGTAGCTAAAAAAAATTCATACGACAAGAATTAGAAAAATAGCTATTTACTTATTTTATTTTTTTAAAGGTTTTAAAAAGATATAGGTGTCTTAATTTTGCTTATTTTGGCTCATTGTATTGTACTTGACATTGAGCAATTGCTCCTGCGTGTTCATCGGTTTAAATGTTGCTAAAAAAAATTCATTCGACAAGAATAAAAAAAATAGCTATTTACTTATTTTATTTTTTTTAAAGGTCTTGATATGATAAGGGTGTCTTAATTTTGCTTATTTTGGCTCACTGTATTGTACTTAACATTGAGCTATTGCTCCTGCTTGTTCATCGGTGTAAATGTAGCTAAAAAAAATTCATTCGACAAGAATAAGAAAAATAGCTATTTACTTATTTTATTTTTTTTAAAGGTTTTAAAAAGATATAGGTGTCTTAATTTTGCTTATTTTGGCTCAATGTATTGTACATAACATCGAGCAATTGTTTGTGCGTGTTCATCGGTGTAAATGTAGCTAAAAAAAATTCATTCGACAAGAATAAGAAAAATAGCTATTTACTTTTTTTATTTTTCAAAAGGTCTTGATATGACAAGGGTGTCTTAATTTTGCTTACTTTGGCTCACTGTATTGTATTTAACATTTAACAATTGCTCCTGCGTGTTCATCGGTGTAAATGTAGCTAAAAAAAATTCATTCGACAAGAATACGAAAAATAGCTATATACTTATTTTATTTTTTTTTAAGGTCTTGATATGACACATGTGTCTTAATTTGGCTTATTTTGGCTCATTGTATTAAAATCAACATTGAGCCATTGTTCCTGCGTGTTCATCGGTGTAAATGTAGCTAAAAAAAATTCATTCGACAAGAATAAGAAAAATAGCTATTTACTTATTTTATTTTTTTTAAAGGTCTTAAAAAGATATAGGTGTCTTAGTTTTGCTTATTTAGGCTCACTGTATTGTACTTAATATTGGCCACTTGTTCGTGCGTGTTCATCGGTGTAAATGTAGCTACAAAAAATTCAATCGACAAGAATACGAAAAATAGCTATTTACTTATTTTATTTTTTTTAAAGGTCTTGATATGACACGGGTGTCTGAATTGTTGCTGGCTTGTTTTGGCTCAATGTATTGTAATTAACATTGAACAATTGTTCCTGCGTGTTCATCAGTGTAAATGTAGCTAAAAAAAATTCATTCGACAAGAATAAGAAAAATAGCTATTTACTTATTTTATTTTTTTAAAGGTTTTAAAAAGATATAGGTGTCTTAATTTTGCTTATTTTGGCTCATTGTATTGTACTTGACATTGAGCAATTGCTCCTGCGTGTTCATCGGTTTAAATGTTGCTAAAAAAAATTCATTCGACAAGAATAAGAAAAATAGCTATTTACTTATTTCATTTTTTTTAAAGGCTTTAGAAAGATATAGGTGTCTTAATTTAGCTTATTTTGGCTCAATGTATTGTACTTAACATTGAGCAATTGTTCCTGCGTGTTCATCGGTGTAAATGTAGCTAAAAAAAATTCATTCGACAAGAATAAAAAAAATAGCTATTTACTTATTTTATTTTTTTTAAAGGTCTTGATAATAGATATGACACGGGTGCCTTAATTTGGCTTGTTTTGGCTCAATGTATTGTAATTAACATTGAACAATTGTTCCTGCGTGTTCATCAGTGTCAATGTAGCTACAAAAAATTCATTCGACAAGAATAAAAAAAATAGCTATTTACTTATTTTATTTTTTTTAAAGGTCTTGATATGACACGGGTGTCTTAATTTGGCTTATTATGGCTCATTGTATTGCAGTTAACATTGAGCAATTGCTCCTGCGTGTTCATCGGTGTAAATGTAGCTAAAAAAAATTCATTCGACAAGAATTAGAAAAATAACTATTTACTTATTTTATTTTTTTAAAGGTTTTAAAAAGATATAGGTGTCTTAATTTTGCTTTTTTGGCTCAATGTATTGCACTTGACATTGAGCAATTGTTCCTGCGTGTTCATCGGTGTAAATGTAGCTAAAAAAAATTCATTCGACAAGAATAAGAAAAATAGCTATTTACTTATTTCATTTTTTTTAAAGGTCTTAAAAAGATATAGGTGTCTTAATTTTGCATATTTAGGCTCATTGTATTGTACTTGACATTGAGCAATTGCTCCTGCGTGTTCATCGGTTTAAATGTTGCTAAAAAAAATTCATTCGACAAGAATAAAAAAAATAGCTATTTACTTATTTTATTTTTTTTAAAGGTCTTGATATGACACGGGTGTCTTAATTTGGCTTATTATGGCTCATTGTATTGTAATTAACATTGAACAATTGCTCCTGCGTGTTCATCGGTGTAAATGTAGCTAAAAAAAATTCATTCGACAAGAATAAGAAAAATAGCTATTTTCTTATTTTATTTTTTTTAAAGGTGTTAAAAAGATATAGGTGTCTTAATTTTGCTTATTTAGGCTCACTGTATTGTACTTAACATCGGCCACTTGCTCCTGCGTGTTCATCTGCGTAAATGTAGCTACAAAAAATTCATTCGACAAGAATACGAAAAATAGCTATATACTTATTTTATTTTTTTTAAAGGTCTTGATATGACACGGGTGTCTTGAATTGGCTTAATTTGGCTCATTGTATTGTAATTAACATTGAGCAATTGCTCCTGCGTGTTCATCGGTTTAAATGTTGCTTAAAAAAATTCATTCGACAAGAATAAAAAAAATAGCTATTTACTTATTTTATTTTTTTTAAAGGCTTTAGAAAGTTATAGGTGTCTTAATTTTGCTTATTTTGGCTCAATGTATTGTACTTAACATTGAGCAATTGTTCCTGCGTGTTCATCGGTGTAAATGTAGCAAAAAAAAATTCATTCGACAAGAATAAGAAAAATAGCTATTTACTTATTTTATTTTTTTTAAAGGTTTTAGAAAGATATAGGTGTCTTAATTTTGCTAGTTTTGGCTGAATGTATTGTAGTTAACATTGAGCAATTGTTCCTGCGTGTTCATCAATGTAAATGTAGCTAAAAAAAATTCATTCGACAAGAATAAGAAAAATAGCTATTTACTTATTTTATTATTTTTAAGGTTTTAAAAAGATATAGGTGTCTTAATTTTGCTTATTTTGGCTCATTGTATTGTACTTAACATTGAACAATTGCTTCTGCGTGTTCATCGGTGTATATGTAGCTAAAAAAAATTCATTCGACAAGAATAAGAAAAATAGCTATTTACTTATTTTATTTTTTTTAAAGGTTTTAAAAAGATATAGGTGTCTTAATTTTGCTTATTTTGGCTCAATGTATTGTACATAACATTGAGCAATTGTTTGTGCGTGTTCATCGGTGTAAATGTAGCTAAAATAAATTCATTCGACAAGAATAAGAAAAATAGCTATTTACTTTTTTTATTTTTCAAAAGGTCTTGATATGACAAGGGTGTCTTAATTTTGCTTACTTTGGCTCACTGTATTGTATTTAACATTTAACAATTGCTCCTGCGTGTTCATCGGTGTAAATGTAGCTAAAAAAAATTCATTCGACAAGAATACGAAAAATAGCTATATACTTATTTTATTTTTTTTTAAGGTCTTGATATGACACATGTGTCTTAATTTGGCTTATTTTGGCTCATTGTATTAAAATCAACATTGAGCCATTGTTCCTGCGTGTTCATCGGTGTAAATGTAGCTAAAAAAAATTCATTCGACAAGAATAAGAAAAATAGCTATTTACTTATTTTATTTTTTTTAAAGGTCTTAAAAAGATATAGGTGTCTTAGTTTTGCTTATTTAGGCTCACTGTATTGTACTTAATATTGGCCACTTGCTCGTGCGTGTTCATCGGTGTAAATGTAGCTACAAAAAATTCAATCGACAAGAATACGAAAAATAGCTATTTACTTATTTTATTTTTTTTAAAGGTCTTGATATGACACGGGTGTCTGAATTGTTGCTGGCTTGTTTTGGCTCAATGTATTGTAATTAACATTGAACAATTGTTCCTGCGTGTTCATCAGTGTAAATGTAGCTAAAAAAAATTCATTCGACAAGAATAAGAAAAATAGCTATTTACTTATTTTATTTTTTTAAAGGTTTTAAAAAGATATAGGTGTCTTAATTTTGCTTATTTTGGCTCATTGTATTGTACTTGACATTGAGCAATTGCTCCTGCGTGTTCATCGGTTTAAATGTTGCTAAAAAAAATTCATTCGACAAGAATAAGAAAAATAGCTATTTACTTATTTTATTTTTTTTAAAGGCTTTAGAAAGATATAGGTGTCTTAATTTTGCTTATTTTGGCTCAATGTATTGTACTTAACATTGAGCAATTGTTCCTGCGTGTTCATCGGTGTAAATGTAGCTAAAAAAAATTCATTCGACAAGAATAAAAAAAATAGCTATTTACTTATTTTATTTTTTTTAAAGGTCTTGATATGACACGGGTGTCTTAATTTGGCTTATTATGGCTCATTGTATTGCAATTAACATTGAGCAATTGCTCCTGCGTGTTCATCGGTGTAAATGTAGCTAAAAAAAATTCATTCGACAAGAATTAGAAAAATAGCTATTTACTTATTTCATTTTTTTAAAGGTTTTAAAAAGATATAGGTGTCTTAATTTTGCTTTTTTGGCTCAATGTATTGCACTTGACATTGAGCAATTGTTCCTGCGTGTACATCGGTGTAAATGTAGCTAAAAAAAATTCATTCGACAAGAATAAGAAAAATAGCTATTTACTTATTTCATTTTTTTTAAAGGTCTTAAAAAGATATAGGTGTCTCAATTTTGCATATTTAGGCTCATTGTATTGTACTTGACATTGAGCAATTGCTCCTGCGTGTTCATCGGTTTAAATGTTGCTAAAAAAAATTCATTCGACAAGAATAAAAAAATAGCTATTTACTTATTTTATTTTTTTTAAAGGTCTTGATATGACACGGGTGTCTTAATTTGGCTTATTATGGCTCATTGTATTGTAATTAACATTGAACAATTGCTCCTGCGTGTTCATCGGTGTAAATGTAGCTAAAAAAAATTCATTCGGCAAGAATAAGAAAAATAGCTATTTACTTATTTTATTTTTTTTAAAGGTGTTAAAAAGATATAGGTGTCTTAATTTTGCTTATTTAGGCTCACTGTATTGTACTTAACATCGGCCACTTGCTCCTGCGTGTTCATCTGCGTAAATGTAGCTACAAAAAATTCATTCGACAAGAATACGAAAAATAGCTATATACTTATTTTATTTTTTTTAAAGGTCTTGATATGACACGGGTGTCTTGAATTGGCTTAATTTGGCTCATTGTATTGTAATTAACATTGAGCAATTGCTCCTGCGTGTTCATCGGTTTAAATGTTGCTTAAAAAAATTCATTCGACAAGAATAAGAAAAATAGCTATTTACTTATTTCATTTTTTTTAAAGGTCTTAAAAAGATATAGGTGTCTTAATTCTGCATATTTAGGCTCATTGTATTGTACTTGACATTGAGCAATTGCTCCTGCGTGTTCATCGGTTTAAATGTTGCTAAAAAAAATTCATTCGACAAGAATAAAAAAAATAGCTATTTACTTATTTTATTTTTTTTAAAGGTCTTGATATGACACGGGTGTCTTAATTTGGCTTATTATGGCTCATTGTATTGTAATTAACATTGAACAATTGCTCCTGCGTGTTCATCGGTGTAAATGTAGCTAAAAAAAATTCATTCGACAAGAATAAGAAAAATAGCAATTTACTTATTTTATTTTTTTTAAAGGTGTTAAAAAGATATAGGTGTCTTAATTTTGCTTATTTAGGCTCACTGTATTGTACTTAACATCGGCCACTTGCTCCTGCGTGTTCATCTGCGTAAATGTAGCTACAAAAAATTCATTCGACAGAATACGAAAAATAGCTATATACTTATTTTATTTTTTTTAAAGGTCTTGATATGACACGGGTGTCTTGAATTGGCTTAATTTGGCTCATTGTATTGTAATTAACATTGAGCAATTGCTCCTGCGTGTTCATCGGTTTAAATGTTGCTAAAAAAAATTCATTCGACAAGAATAAAAAAAATAGCTATTTACTTATTTTATTTTTTTTAAAGGCTTTAGAAAGTTATAGGTGTCTTAATTTTGCTTATTTTGGCTCAATGTATTGTACTTAACATTGAGCAATTGTTCCTGCGTGTTCATCGGTGTAAATGTAGCAAAAAAAAATTCATTCGACAAGAATAAGAAAAATAGCTATTTACTTATTTTATTTTTTTTAAAGGTTTTAGAAAGATATAGGTGTCTTAATTTTGCTAGTTTTGGCTGAATGTATTGTAGTTAACATTGAGCAATTGTTCCTGCGTGTTCATCAGTGTAAATGTAGCTAAAAAAAATTCATTCGACAAGAATAAGAAAAATAGCTATTTACTTATTTTATTATTTTTAAGGTTTTAAAAAGATATAGGTGTCTTAATTTTGCTTATTTTGGCTCATTGTATTGTACTTAACATTGAACAATTGCTTCTGCGTGTTCATCGGTGTATATGTAGCTAAAAAAAATTCATTCGACAAGAATAAGAAAAATAGCTATTTACTTTTTTTATTTTTCAAAAGGTCTTGATATGACAAGGGTGTCTTAATTTTGCTTACTTTGGCTCACTGTATTGTATTTAACATTTAACAATTGCTCCTGCGTGTTCATCGGTGTAAATGTAGCTAAAAAAAATTCATTCGACAAGAATACGAAAAATAGCTATATACTTATTTTATTTTTTTTAAAGGTCTTGATATGACACGGGTGTCTTAATTTGGCTTATTATGGCTCATTGTATTGTAATTAACATTGAACAATTGCTCCTGCGTGTTCATCGGTGTAAATGTAGCTAAAAAAAATTCATTCGGCAAGAATAAGAAAAATAGCTATTTACTTATTTTATTTTTTTTAAAGGTGTTAAAAAGATATAGGTGTCTTAATTTTGCTTATTTAGGCTCACTGTATTGTACTTAACATCGGCCACTTGCTCCTGCGTGTTCATCTGCGTAAATGTAGCTACAAAAAATTCATTCGACAAGAATACGAAAAATAGCTATATACTTATTTTATTTTTTTTAAAGGTCTTGATATGACACGGGTGTCTTGAATTGGCTTAATTTGGCTCATTGTATTGTAATTAACATTGAGCAATTGCTCCTGCGTGTTCATCGGTTTAAATGTTGCTTAAAAAAATTCATTCGACAAGAATTAGAAAAATAACTATTTACTTATTTTATTTTTTTAAAGGTTTTAAAAAGATATAGGTGTCTTAATTTTGCTTTTTTGGCTCAATGTATTGCACTTGACATTGAGCAATTGTTCCTGCGTGTTCATCGGTGTAAATGTAGCTAAAAAAAATTCATTCGACAAGAATAAGAAAAATAGCTATTTACTTATTTCATTTTTTTTAAAGGTCTTAAAAAGATATAGGTGTCTTAATTTTGCATATTTAGGCTCATTGTATTGTACTTGACATTGAGCAATTGCTCCTGCGTGTTCATCGGTTTAAATGTTGCTAAAAAAAATTCATTCGACAAGAATAAAAAAAATAGCTATTTACTTATTTTATTTTTTTTAAAGGTCTTGATATGACACGGGTGTCTTAATTTGGCTTATTATGGCTCATTGTATTGTAATTAACATTGAACAATTGCTCCTGCGTGTTCATCGGTGTAAATGTAGCTAAAAAAAATTCATTCGACAAGAATAAGAAAAATAGCTATTTTCTTATTTTATTTTTTTTAAAGGTGTTAAAAAGATATAGGTGTCTTAATTTTGCTTATTTAGGCTCACTGTATTGTACTTAACATCGGCCACTTGCTCCTGCGTGTTCATCTGCGTAAATGTAGCTACAAAAAATTCATTCGACAAGAATACGAAAAATAGCTATATACTTATTTTATTTTTTTTAAAGGTCTTGATATGACACGGGTGTCTTGAATTGGCTTAATTTGGCTCATTGTATTGTAATTAACATTGAGCAATTGCTCCTGCGTGTTCATCGGTTTAAATGTTGCTTAAAAAAATTCATTCGACAAGAATAAAAAAAATAGCTATTTACTTATTTTATTTTTTTTAAAGGCTTTAGAAAGTTATAGGTGTCTTAATTTTGCTTATTTTGGCTCAATGTATTGTACTTAACATTGAGCAATTGTTCCTGCGTGTTCATCGGTGTAAATGTAGCAAAAAAAAATTCATTCGACAAGAATAAGAAAAATAGCTATTTACTTATTTTATTTTTTTTAAAGGTTTTAGAAAGATATAGGTGTCTTAATTTTGCTAGTTTTGGCTGAATGTATTGTAGTTAACATTGAGCAATTGTTCCTGCGTGTTCATCAATGTAAATGTAGCTAAAAAAAATTCATTCGACAAGAATAAGAAAAATAGCTATTTACTTATTTTATTATTTTTAAGGTTTTAAAAAGATATAGGTGTCTTAATTTTGCTTATTTTGGCTCATTGTATTGTACTTAACATTGAACAATTGCTTCTGCGTGTTCATCGGTGTATATGTAGCTAAAAAAAATTCATTCGACAAGAATAAGAAAAATAGCTATTTACTTATTTTATTTTTTTTAAAGGTTTTAAAAAGATATAGGTGTCTTAATTTTGCTTATTTTGGCTCAATGTATTGTACATAACATTGAGCAATTGTTTGTGCGTGTTCATCGGTGTAAATGTAGCTAAAATAAATTCATTCGACAAGAATAAGAAAAATAGCTATTTACTTTTTTTATTTTTCAAAAGGTCTTGATATGACAAGGGTGTCTTAATTTTGCTTACTTTGGCTCACTGTATTGTATTTAACATTTAACAATTGCTCCTGCGTGTTCATCGGTGTAAATGTAGCTAAAAAAAATTCATTCGACAAGAATACGAAAAATAGCTATATACTTATTTTATTTTTTTTTAAGGTCTTGATATGACACATGTGTCTTAATTTGGCTTATTTTGGCTCATTGTATTAAAATCAACATTGAGCCATTGTTCCTGCGTGTTCATCGGTGTAAATGTAGCTAAAAAAAATTCATTCGACAAGAATAAGAAAAATAGCTATTTACTTATTTTATTTTTTTTAAAGGTCTTAAAAAGATATAGGTGTCTTAGTTTTGCTTATTTAGGCTCACTGTATTGTACTTAATATTGGCCACTTGCTCGTGCGTGTTCATCGGTGTAAATGTAGCTACAAAAAATTCAATCGACAAGAATACGAAAAATAGCTATTTACTTATTTTATTTTTTTTAAAGGTCTTGATATGACACGGGTGTCTGAATTGTTGCTGGCTTGTTTTGGCTCAATGTATTGTAATTAACATTGAACAATTGTTCCTGCGTGTTCATCAGTGTAAATGTAGCTAAAAAAAATTCATTCGACAAGAATAAGAAAAATAGCTATTTACTTATTTTATTTTTTTAAAGGTTTTAAAAAGATATAGGTGTCTTAATTTTGCTTATTTTGGCTCATTGTATTGTACTTGACATTGAGCAATTGCTCCTGCGTGTTCATCGGTTTAAATGTTGCTAAAAAAAATTCATTCGACAAGAATAAGAAAAATAGCTATTTACTTATTTTATTTTTTTTAAAGGCTTTAGAAAGATATAGGTGTCTTAATTTTGCTTATTTTGGCTCAATGTATTGTACTTAACATTGAGCAATTGTTCCTGCGTGTTCATCGGTGTAAATGTAGCTAAAAAAAATTCATTCGACAAGAATAAAAAAAATAGCTATTTACTTATTTTATTTTTTTTAAAGGTCTTGATATGACACGGGTGTCTTAATTTGGCTTATTATGGCTCATTGTATTGCAATTAACATTGAGCAATTGCTCCTGCGTGTTCATCGGTGTAAATGTAGCTAAAAAAAATTCATTCGACAAGAATTAGAAAAATAGCTATTTACTTATTTCATTTTTTTAAAGGTTTTAAAAAGATATAGGTGTCTTAATTTTGCTTTTTTGGCTCAATGTATTGCACTTGACATTGAGCAATTGTTCCTGCGTGTACATCGGTGTAAATGTAGCTAAAAAAAATTCATTCGACAAGAATAAGAAAAATAGCTATTTACTTATTTCATTTTTTTTAAAGGTCTTAAAAAGATATAGGTGTCTCAATTTTGCATATTTAGGCTCATTGTATTGTACTTGACATTGAGCAATTGCTCCTGCGTGTTCTTCGGTTTAAATGTTGCTAAAAAAAATTCATTCGACAAGAATAAAAAAATAGCTATTTACTTATTTTATTTTTTTTAAAGGTCTTGATATGACACGGGTGTCTTAATTTGGCTTATTATGGCTCATTGTATTGTAATTAACATTGAACAATTGCTCCTGCGTGTTCATCGGTGTAAATGTAGCTAAAAAAAATTCATTCGGCAAGAATAAGAAAAATAGCTATTTACTTATTTTATTTTTTTTAAAGGTGTTAAAAAGATATAGGTGTCTTAATTTTGCTTATTTAGGCTCACTGTATTGTACTTAACATCGGCCACTTGCTCCTGCGTGTTCATCTGCGTAAATGTAGCTACAAAAAATTCATTCGACAAGAATACGAAAAATAGCTATATACTTATTTTATTTTTTTTAAAGGTCTTGATATGACACGGGTGTCTTGAATTGGCTTAATTTGGCTCATTGTATTGTAATTAACATTGAGCAATTGCTCCTGCGTGTTCATCGGTTTAAATGTTGCTTAAAAAAATTCATTCGACAAGAATAAGAAAAATAGCTATTTACTTATTTCATTTTTTTTAAAGGTCTTAAAAAGATATAGGTGTCTTAATTCTGCATATTTAGGCTCATTGTATTGTACTTGACATTGAGCAATTGCTCCTGCGTGTTCATCGGTTTAAATGTTGCTAAAAAAAATTCATTCGACAAGAATAAAAAAAATAGCTATTTACTTATTTTATTTTTTTTAAAGGTCTTGATATGACACGGGTGTCTTAATTTGGCTTATTATGGCTCATTGTATTGTAATTAACATTGAACAATTGCTCCTGCGTGTTCATCGGTGTAAATGTAGCTAAAAAAAATTCATTCGACAAGAATAAGAAAAATAGCAATTTACTTATTTTATTTTTTTTAAAGGTGTTAAAAAGATATAGGTGTCTTAATTTTGCTTATTTAGGCTCACTGTATTGTACTTAACATCGGCCACTTGCTCCTGCGTGTTCATCTGCGTAAATGTAGCTACAAAAAATTCATTCGACAGAATACGAAAAATAGCTATATACTTATTTTATTTTTTTTAAAGGTCTTGATATGACACGGGTGTCTTGAATTGGCTTAATTTGGCTCATTGTATTGTAATTAACATTGAGCAATTGCTCCTGCGTGTTCATCGGTTTAAATGTTGCTAAAAAAAATTCATTCGACAAGAATAAAAAAAATAGCTATTTACTTATTTTATTTTTTTTAAAGGCTTTAGAAAGTTATAGGTGTCTTAATTTTGCTTATTTTGGCTCAATGTATTGTACTTAACATTGAGCAATTGTTCCTGCGTGTTCATCGGTGTAAATGTAGCAAAAAAAAATTCATTCGACAAGAATAAGAAAAATAGCTATTTACTTATTTTATTTTTTTTAAAGGTTTTAGAAAGATATAGGTGTCTTAATTTTGCTAGTTTTGGCTGAATGTATTGTAGTTAACATTGAGCAATTGTTCCTGCGTGTTCATCAGTGTAAATGTAGCTAAAAAAAATTCATTCGACAAGAATAAGAAAAATAGCTATTTACTTATTTTATTATTTTTAAGGTTTTAAAAAGATATAGGTGTCTTAATTTTGCTTATTTTGGCTCATTGTATTGTACTTAACATTGAACAATTGCTTCTGCGTGTTCATCGGTGTATATGTAGCTAAAAAAAATTCATTCGACAAGAATAAGAAAAATAGCTATTTACTTTTTTTATTTTTCAAAAGGTCTTGATATGACAAGGGTGTCTTAATTTTGCTTACTTTGGCTCACTGTATTGTATTTAACATTTAACAATTGCTCCTGCGTGTTCATCGGTGTAAATGTAGCTAAAAAAAATTCATTCGACAAGAATACGAAAAATAGCTATATACTTATTTTATTTTTTTTAAAGGTCTTGATATGACACGGGTGTCTTAATTTGGCTTATTATGGCTCATTGTATTGTAATTAACATTGAACAATTGCTCCTGCGTGTTCATCGGTGTAAATGTAGCTAAAAAAAATTCATTCGGCAAGAATAAGAAAAATAGCTATTTACTTATTTTATTTTTTTTAAAGGTGTTAAAAAGATATAGGTGTCTTAATTTTGCTTATTTAGGCTCACTGTATTGTACTTAACATCGGCCACTTGCTCCTGCGTGTTCATCTGCGTAAATGTAGCTACAAAAAATTCATTCGACAAGAATACGAAAAATAGCTATATACTTATTTTATTTTTTTTAAAGGTCTTGATATGACACGGGTGTCTTGAATTGGCTTAATTTGGCTCATTGTATTGTAATTAACATTGAGCAATTGCTCCTGCGTGTTCATCGGTTTAAATGTTGCTTAAAAAAATTCATTCGACAAGAATAAGAAAAATAGCTATTTACTTATTTCATTTTTTTTAAAGGTCTTAAAAAGATATAGGTGTCTTAATTCTGCATATTTAGGCTCATTGTATTGTACTTGACATTGAGCAATTGCTCCTGCGTGTTCATCGGTTTAAATGTTGCTAAAAAAAATTCATTCGACAAGAATAAAAAAAATAGCTATTTACTTATTTTATTTTTTTTAAAGGTCTTGATATGACACGGGTGTCTTAATTTGGCTTATTATGGCTCATTGTATTGTAATTAACATTGAACAATTGCTCCTGCGTGTTCATCGGTGTAAATGTAGCTAAAAAAAATTCATTCGACAAGAATAAGAAAAATAGCAATTTACTTATTTTATTTTTTTTAAAGGTGTTAAAAAGATATAGGTGTCTTAATTTTGCTTATTTAGGCTCACTGTATTGTACTTAACATCGGCCACTTGCTCCTGCGTGTTCATCTGCGTAAATGTAGCTACAAAAAATTCATTCGACAAGAATACGAAAAATAGCTATATACTTATTTTATTTTTTTTAAAGGTCTTGATATGACACGGGTGTCTTGAATTGGCTTAATTTGGCTCATTGTATTGTAATTAACATTGAGCAATTGCTCCTGCGTGTTCATCGGTTTAAATGTTGCTAAAAAAAATTCATTCGACAAGAATAAAAAAAATAGCTATTTACTTATTTTATTTTTTTTAAAGGCTTTAGAAAGTTATAGGTGTCTTAATTTTGCTTATTTTGGCTCAATGTATTGTACTTAACATTGAGCAATTGTTCCTGCGTGTTCATCGGTGTAAATGTAGCAAAAAAAAATTCATTCGACAAGAATAAGAAAAATAGCTATTTACTTATTTTATTTTTTTTAAAGGTTTTAGAAAGATATAGGTGTCTTAATTTTGCTAGTTTTGGCTGAATGTATTGTAGTTAACATTGAGCAATTGTTCCTGCGTGTTCATCAGTGTAAATGTAGCTAAAAAAAATTCATTCGACAAGAATAAGAAAAATAGCTATTTACTTATTTTATTATTTTTAAGGTTTTAAAAAGATATAGGTGTCTTAATTTTGCTTATTTTGGCTCATTGTATTGTACTTAACATTGAACAATTGCTTCTGCGTGTTCATCGGTGTATATGTCGCTAAAAAAAATTCATTCGACAAGAATAAGAAAAATAGCTATTTACTTTTTTTATTTTTCAAAAGGTCTTGATATGACAAGGGTGTCTTAATTTTGCTTACTTTGGCTCACTGTATTGTATTTAACATTTAACAATTGCTCCTGCGTGTTCATCGGTGTAAATGTAGCTAAAAAAAATTCATTCGACAAGAATACGAAAAATAGCTATATACTTATTTTATTTTTTTTTAAGGTCTTGATATGACACATGTGTCTTAATTTGGCTTATTTTGGCTCATTGTATTAAAATCAACATTGAGCCATTGTTCCTGCGTGTTCATCGGTGTAAATGTAGCTAAAAAAAATTCATTCGACAAGAATAAGAAAAATAGCTATTTACTTATTTTATTTTTTTTAAAGGTCTTAAAAAGATATAGGTGTCTTTGTTTTGCTTATTTAGGCTCACTGTATTGTACTTAATATTGGCCACTTGCTCGTGCGTGTTCATCGGTGTAAATGTAGCTACAAAAAATTCAATCGACAAGAATACGAAAAATAGCTATTTACTTATTTTATTTTTTTTAAAGGTCTTGATATGACACGGGTGTCTGAATTGTTGCTGGCTTGTTTTGGCTCAATGTATTGTAATTAACATTGAACAATTGTTCCTGCGTGTTCATCAGTGTAAATGTAGCAAAAAAAAATTCATTCGACAAGAATAAGAAAAATAGCTATTTACTTATTTTATTTTTTTAAAGGTTTTAAAAAGATATAGGTGTCTTAATTTTGCTTATTTTGGCTCATTGTATTGTACTTGACATTGAGCAATTGCTCCTGCGTGTTCATCGGTTTAAATGTTGCTAAAAAAAATTCATTCGACAAGAATAAGAAAAATAGCTATTTACTTATTTTATTTTTTTTAAAGGCTTTAGAAAGATATAGGTGTCTTAATTTTGCTTATTTTGGCTCAATTTATTGTACTTAACATTGAGCAATTGTTCCTGCGTGTTCATCGGTGTAAATGTAGCTAAAAAAAATTCATTCGACAAGAATAAAAAAAATAGCTATTTACTTATTTTATTTTTTTTAAAGGTCTTGATATGACAAGGGTGTCTTAATTTTGCTTACTTTGGCTCATTGTATTGTACTTAACATTGAACAATTGCTTCTGCGTGTTCATCGGTGTATATGTAGCTAAAAAAAATTCATTCGACAAGAATAAGAAAAATAGCTATTTACTTTTTTTATTTTTCAAAAGGTCTTGATATGACAAGGGTGTCTTAATTTTGCTTACTTTGGCTCACTGTATTGTATTTAACATTTAACAATTGCTCCTGCGTGTTCATCGGTGTAAATGTAGCTAAAAAAAATTCATTCGACAAGAATACGAAAAATAGCTATATACTTATTTTATTTTTTTTAAAGGTCTTGATATGACACGGGTGTCTTAATTTGGCTTATTATGGCTCATTGTATTGTAATTAACATTGAACAATTGCTCCTGCGTGTTCATCGGTGTAAATGTAGCTAAAAAAAATTCATTCGGCAAGAATAAGAAAAATAGCTATTTACTTATTTTATTTTTTTTAAAGGTGTTAAAAAGATATAGGTGTCTTAATTTTGCTTATTTAGGCTCACTGTATTGTACTTAACATCGGCCACTTGCTCCTGCGTGTTCATCTGCGTAAATGTAGCTACAAAAAATTCATTCGACAAGAATACGAAAAATAGCTATATACTTATTTTATTTTTTTTAAAGGTCTTGATATGACACGGGTGTCTTGAATTGGCTTAATTTGGCTCATTGTATTGTAATTAACATTGAGCAATTGCTCCTGCGTGTTCATCGGTTTAAATGTTGCTTAAAAAAATTCATTCGACAAGAATAAGAAAAATAGCTATTTACTTATTTCATTTTTTTTAAAGGTCTTAAAAAGATATAGGTGTCTTAATTCTGCATATTTAGGCTCATTGTATTGTACTTGACATTGAGCAATTGCTCCTGCGTGTTCATCGGTTTAAATGTTGCTAAAAAAAATTCATTCGACAAGAATAAAAAAAATAGCTATTTACTTATTTTATTTTTTTTAAAGGTCTTGATATGACACGGGTGTCTTAATTTGGCTTATTATGGCTCATTGTATTGTAATTAACATTGAACAATTGCTCCTGCGTGTTCATCGGTGTAAATGTAGCTAAAAAAAATTCATTCGACAAGAATAAGAAAAATAGCAATTTACTTATTTTATTTTTTTTAAAGGTGTTAAAAAGATATAGGTGTCTTAATTTTGCTTATTTAGGCTCACTGTATTGTACTTAACATCGGCCACTTGCTCCTGCGTGTTCATCTGCGTAAATGTAGCTACAAAAAATTCATTCGACAAGAATACGAAAAATAGCTATATACTTATTTTATTTTTTTTAAAGGTCTTGATATGACACGGGTGTCTTGAATTGGCTTAATTTGGCTCATTGTATTGTAATTAACATTGAGCAATTGCTCCTGCGTGTTCATCGGTTTAAATGTTGCTAAAAAAAATTCATTCGACAAGAATAAAAAAAATAGCTATTTACTTATTTTATTTTTTTTAAAGGCTTTAGAAAGTTATAGGTGTCTTAATTTTGCTTATTTTGGCTCAATGTATTGTACTTAACATTGAGCAATTGTTCCTGCGTGTTCATCGGTGTAAATGTAGCAAAAAAAAATTCATTCGACAAGAATAAGAAAAATAGCTATTTACTTATTTTATTTTTTTTAAAGGTTTTAGAAAGATATAGGTGTCTTAATTTTGCTAGTTTTGGCTGAATGTATTGTAGTTAACATTGAGCAATTGTTCCTGCGTGTTCATCAGTGTAAATGTAGCTAAAAAAAATTCATTCGACAAGAATAAGAAAAATAGCTATTTACTTATTTTATTATTTTTAAGGTTTTAAAAAGATATAGGTGTCTTAATTTTGCTTATTTTGGCTCATTGTATTGTACTTAACATTGAACAATTGCTTCTGCGTGTTCATCGGTGTATATGTCGCTAAAAAAAATTCATTCGACAAGAATAAGAAAAATAGCTATTTACTTTTTTTATTTTTCAAAAGGTCTTGATATGACAAGGGTGTCTTAATTTTGCTTACTTTGGCTCACTGTATTGTATTTAACATTTAACAATTGCTCCTGCGTGTTCATCGGTGTAAATGTAGCTAAAAAAAATTCATTCGACAAGAATACGAAAAATAGCTATATACTTATTTTATTTTTTTTTAAGGTCTTGATATGACACATGTGTCTTAATTTGGCTTATTTTGGCTCATTGTATTAAAATCAACATTGAGCCATTGTTCCTGCGTGTTCATCGGTGTAAATGTAGCTAAAAAAAATTCATTCGACAAGAATAAGAAAAATAGCTATTTACTTATTTTATTTTTTTTAAAGGTCTTAAAAAGATATAGGTGTCTTTGTTTTGCTTATTTAGGCTCACTGTATTGTACTTAATATTGGCCACTTGCTCGTGCGTGTTCATCGGTGTAAATGTAGCTACAAAAAATTCAATCGACAAGAATACGAAAAATAGCTATTTACTTATTTTATTTTTTTTAAAGGTCTTGATATGACACGGGTGTCTGAATTGTTGCTGGCTTGTTTTGGCTCAATGTATTGTAATTAACATTGAACAATTGTTCCTGCGTGTTCATCAGTGTAAATGTAGCAAAAAAAAATTCATTCGACAAGAATAAGAAAAATAGCTATTTACTTATTTTATTTTTTTAAAGGTTTTAAAAAGATATAGGTGTCTTAATTTTGCTTATTTTGGCTCATTGTATTGTACTTGACATTGAGCAATTGCTCCTGCGTGTTCATCGGTTTAAATGTTGCTAAAAAAAATTCATTCGACAAGAATAAGAAAAATAGCTATTTACTTATTTTATTTTTTTTAAAGGCTTTAGAAAGATATAGGTGTCTTAATTTTGCTTATTTTGGCTCAATTTATTGTACTTAACATTGAGCAATTGTTCCTGCGTGTTCATCGGTGTAAATGTAGCTAAAAAAAATTCATTCGACAAGAATAAAAAAAATAGCTATTTACTTATTTTATTTTTTTTAAAGGTCTTGATATGACAAGGGTGTCTTAATTTTGCTTACTTTGGCTCATTGTATTGTACTTAACATTGAACAATTGCTTCTGCGTGTTCATCGGTGTATATGTAGCTAAAAAAAATTCATTCGACAAGAATAAGAAAAATAGCTATTTACTTTTTTTATTTTTCAAAAGGTCTTGATATGACAAGGGTGTCTTAATTTTGCTTACTTTGGCTCACTGTATTGTATTTAACATTTAACAATTGCTCCTGCGTGTTCATCGGTGTAAATGTAGCTAAAAAAAATTCATTCGACAAGAATACGAAAAATAGCTATATACTTATTTTATTTTTTTTAAAGGTCTTGATATGACACGGGTGTCTTAATTTGGCTTATTATGGCTCATTGTATTGTAATTAACATTGAACAATTGCTCCTGCGTGTTCATCGGTGTAAATGTAGCTAAAAAAAATTCATTCGGCAAGAATAAGAAAAATAGCTATTTACTTATTTTATTTTTTTTAAAGGTGTTAAAAAGATATAGGTGTCTTAATTTTGCTTATTTAGGCTCACTGTATTGTACTTAACATCGGCCACTTGCTCCTGCGTGTTCATCTGCGTAAATGTAGCTACAAAAAATTCATTCGACAAGAATACGAAAAATAGCTATATACTTATTTTATTTTTTTTAAAGGTCTTGATATGACACGGGTGTCTTGAATTGGCTTAATTTGGCTCATTGTATTGTAATTAACATTGAGCAATTGCTCCTGCGTGTTCATCGGTTTAAATGTTGCTTAAAAAAATTCATTCGACAAGAATAAGAAAAATAGCTATTTACTTATTTCATTTTTTTTAAAGGTCTTAAAAAGATATAGGTGTCTTAATTCTGCATATTTAGGCTCATTGTATTGTACTTGACATTGAGCAATTGCTCCTGCGTGTTCATCGGTTTAAATGTTGCTAAAAAAAATTCATTCGACAAGAATAAAAAAAATAGCTATTTACTTATTTTATTTTTTTTAAAGGTCTTGATATGACACGGGTGTCTTAATTTGGCTTATTATGGCTCATTGTATTGTAATTAACATTGAACAATTGCTCCTGCGTGTTCATCGGTGTAAATGTAGCTAAAAAAAATTCATTCGACAAGAATAAGAAAAATAGCAATTTACTTATTTTATTTTTTTTAAAGGTGTTAAAAAGATATAGGTGTCTTAATTTTGCTTATTTAGGCTCACTGTATTGTACTTAACATTGGCCACTTGCTCCTGCGTGTTCATCTGCGTAAATGTAGCTACAAAAAATTCATTCGACAAGAATACGAAAAATAGCTATATACTTATTTTATTTTTTTTAAAGGTCTTGATATGACACGGGTGTCTTGAATTGGCTTAATTTGGCTCATTGTATTGTAATTAACATTGAGCAATTGCTCCTGCGTGTTCATCGGTTTAAATGTTGCTAAAAAAAATTCATTCGACAAGAATAAAAAAAATAGCTATTTACTTATTTTATTTTTTTTAAAGGCTTTAGAAAGTTATAGGTGTCTTAATTTTGCTTATTTTGGCTCAATGTATTGTACTTAACATTGAGCAATTGTTCCTGCGTGTTCATCGGTGTAAATGTAGCAAAAAAAAATTCATTCGACAAGAATAAGAAAAATAGCTATTTACTTATTTTATTTTTTTTAAAGGTTTTAGAAAGATATAGGTGTCTTAATTTTGCTAGTTTTGGCTGAATGTATTGTAGTTAACATTGAGCAATTGTTCCTGCGTGTTCATCAGTGTAAATGTAGCTAAAAAAAATTCATTCGACAAGAATAAGAAAAATAGCTATTTACTTATTTTATTATTTTTAAGGTTTTAAAAAGATATAGGTGTCTTAATTTTGCTTATTTTGGCTCATTGTATTGCACTTAACATTGAACAATTGCTTCTGCGTGTTCATCGGTGTATATGTCGCTAAAAAAAATTCATTCGACAAGAATAAGAAAAATAGCTATTTACTTTTTTTATTTTTCAAAAGGTCTTGATATGACAAGGGTGTCTTAATTTTGCTTACTTTGGCTCACTGTATTGTATTTAACATTTAACAATTGCTCCTGCGTGTTCATCGGTGTAAATGTAGCTAAAAAAAATTCATTCGACAAGAATACGAAAAATAGCTATATACTTATTTTATTTTTTTTTAAGGTCTTGATATGACACATGTGTCTTAATTTGGCTTATTTTGGCTCATTGTATTAAAATCAACATTGAGCCATTGTTCCTGCGTGTTCATCGGTGTAAATGTAGCTAAAAAAAATTCATTCGACAAGAATAAGAAAAATAGCTATTTACTTATTTTATTTTTTTTAAAGGTCTTAAAAAGATATAGGTGTCTTAGTTTTGCTTATTTAGGCTCACTGTATTGTACTTAATATTGGCCACTTGCTCGTGCGTGTTCATCGGTGTAAATGTAGCTACAAAAAATTCAATCGACAAGAATACGAAAAATAGCTATTTACTTATTTTATTTTTTTTAAAGGTCTTGATATGACACGGGTGTCTGAATTGTTGCTGGCTTGTTTTGGCTCAATGTATTGTAATTAACATTGAACAATTGTTCCTGCGTGTTCATCAGTGTAAATGTAGCAAAAAAAAATTCATTCGACAAGAATAAGAAAAATAGCTATTTACTTATTTTATTTTTTTAAAGGTTTTAAAAAGATATAGGTGTCTTAATTTTGCTTATTTTGGCTCATTGTATTGTACTTGACATTGAGCAATTGCTCCTGCGTGTTCATCGGTTTAAATGTTGCTAAAAAAAATTCATTCGACAAGAATAAGAAAAATAGCTATTTACTTATTTTATTTTTTTTAAAGGCTTTAGAAAGATATAGGTGTCTTAATTTTGCTTATTTTGGCTCAATTTATTGTACTTAACATTGAGCAATTGTTCCTGCGTGTTCATCGGTGTAAATGTAGCTAAAAAAAATTCATTCGACAAGAATAAAAAAAATAGCTATTTACTTATTTTATTTTTTTTAAAGGTCTTGATATGACACGGGTGTCTTAATTTGGCTTATTATGGCTCATTGTATTGCAATTAACATTGAACAATTGTTCCTGCGTGTTCATCAGTGTCAATGTAGCTAAAAAAAATTCATTCGACAAGAATAAAAAAAATAGCTATTTACTTATTTTATTTTTTTTAAAGGTCTTGATATGACACGGGTGTCTTAATTTGGCTTATTATGGCTCATTGTATTGCAATTAACATTGAGCAATTGCTCCTGCGTGTTCATCGGTGTAAATGTAGCTAAAAAAAATTCATTCGACAAGAATTAGAAAAATAGCTATTTACTTATTTTATTTTTTTAAAGGTTTTAAAAAGATATAGGTGTCTTAATTTTGCTTTTTTGGCTCAATGTATTGCACTTGACATTGAGCAATTGTTCCTGCGTGTTCATCGGTGTAAATGTAGCTAAAAAAAATTCATTCGACAAGAATAAAAAAAATAGCTATTTACTTATTTTATTTTTTTTAAAAGTCTTGATATGACACGGGTGTCTTAATTTGGCTTATTATGGCTCATTGTATTGTAATTAACATTGAGCAATTGCTCCTGCGTGTTCATCGGTTTAAATGTTGCTTAAAAAAATTCATTCGACAAGAATAAAAAAAATAGCTATTTACTTATTTTATTTTTTTTAAAGGCTTTAGAAAGATATAGGTGTCTTAATTTTGCTTATTTTGGCTCAATGTATTGTACTTAACATTGAGCAATTGTTCCTGCGTGTTCATCGGTGTAAATGTAGCAAAAAAAAATTCATTCGACAAGAATAAGAAAAATAGCTATTTACTTATTTTATTTTTTTTAAAGGTTTTAGAAAGATATAGGTGTCTTAATTTTGCTAGTTTTGGCTGAATGTATTGTAGTTAACATTGAACAATTGTTCCTGCGTGTTCATCAGTGTAAATGTAGCTAAAAAAAATTCATTCGACAAGAATAGGAAAAATAGCTATTTACTTATTGTATTATTTTTAAGGTTTTAAAAAGATATAGGTATCTTAATTTTGCTTATTTTGGCTCATTGTATTGTACTTAACATTGAACAATTGCTTCTGCGTGTTCATCGGTGTATATGTAGCTAAAAAAAATTCATTCGACAAGAATAAGAAAAATAGCTATTTACTTATTTTATTTTTTTTAAAGGTTTTAAAAAGATATAGGTGTCTTAATTTTGCTTATTTTGGCTCAATGTATTGTACATAACATTGAGCAATTGTTTGTGCGTGTTCATCGGTGTAAATGTAGCTAAAAAAAATTCATTCGACAAGAATAAGAAAAATAGCTATTTACTTTTTTTATTTTTCAAAAGGTCTTGATATGACAAGGGTGTCTTAATTTTGCTTACTTTGGCTCACTGTATTGAATTTAACATTTAACAATTGCTCCTGCGTGTTCATCGGTGTAAATGTAGCTAAAAAAAATTCATTCGACAAGAATACGAAAAATAGCTATATACTTATTTTATTTTTTTTTAAGGTCTTGATATGACACATGTGTCTTAATTTGGCTTATTTTGGCTCATTGTATTAAAATCAACATTGAGCCATTGTTCCTGCGTGTTCATCGGTGTAAATGTAGCTAAAAAAAATTCATTCGACAAGAATAAGAAAAATAGCTATTTACTTATTTTATTTTTTTTAAAGGTCTTAAAAAGATATAGGTGTCTTAGTTTTGCTTATTTAGGCTCACTGTATTGTACTTAATATTGGCCACTTGCTCGTGCGTGTTCATCGGTGTAACTGTAGCTACAAAAAATTCAATCGACAAGAATACGAAAAATAGCTATTTACTTATTTTATTTTTTTTAAAGGTCTTGATATGACACGGGTGTCTGAATTGTTGCTGGCTTGTTTTGGCTCAATGTATTGTAATTAACATTGAACAATAGTTCCTGCGTGTTCATCAGTGTAAATGTAGCTAAAAAAAATTCATTCGACAAGAATAAGAAAAATAGCTATTTACTTATTTTATTTTTTTAAAGGTTTTAAAAAGATATAGGTGTCTTAATTTTGCTTATTTTGGCTCATTGTATTGTACTTGACATTGAGCAATTGCTCCTGCGTGTTCATCGGTTTAAATGTTGCTAACAAAAATTCATTCGACAAGAATAAGAAAAATAGCTATTTACTTATTTTATTTTTTTTAAAGGCTTTAGAAAGATATAGGTGTCTTAATTTTGCTTATTTTGGCTCAATGTATTGTACTTAACATTGAACAATTGCTTCTGCGTGTTCATCGGTGTAAATGTAGCTAAAAAAAATTCATTCGACAAGAATAAAAAAAATAGCTATTTACTAATTTTTTTTTTTTAAAGGTCTTGATATGACACGGGTGTCTTAATTTGGCTTATTATGGCTCATTGTATTGCAATTAACATTGAGCAATTGCTCCTGCGTGTTCATCGGTGTAAATGTAGCTAAAAAAAATTCATTCGACAAGAATTAGAAAAATAGCTATTTACTTATTTTATTTTTTTAAAGGTTTTAAAAAGATATAGGTGTCTTAATTTTGCTTTTTTGGCTCAATGTATTGCACTTGACATTGAGCAATTGTTCCTGCGTGTTCATCGGTGTAAATGTAGCTAAAAAAAATTCATTCGACAAGAATAAGAAAAATAGCTATTTACTTATTTCATTTTTTTTAAAGGTCTTAAAAAGATATAGGTGTCTTAATTTTGCATATTTAGGCTCATTGTATTGTACTTGACATTGAGCAATTGCTCCTGCGTGTTCATCGGTTTAAATGTTGCTAAAAAAAATTCATTCGACAAGAATAAAAAAAATAGCTATTTACTTATTTTATTTTTTTTAAAGGTCTTGATATGACACGGGTGTCTTAATTTGGCTTATTATGGCTCATTGTATTGTAATTAACATTGAACAATTGCTCCTGCGTGTTCATCGGTGTAAATGTAGCTAAAAAAAATTCATTCGACAAGAATAAGAAAAATAGCTATTTACTTATTTTATTTTTTTAAAGGTGTTAAAAAGATATAGGTGTCTTAATTTTGCTTATTTAGGCTCACTGTATTGTACTTAACATCGGCCACTTGCTCCTGCGTGTTCATCTGCGTAAATGTAGCTACAAAAAATTCATTCGACAAGAATACGAAAAATAGCTATATACTTATTTTATTTTTTTTAAAGGTCTTGATATGACACGGGTGTCTTGAATTGGCTTAATTTGGCTCATTGTATTGTAATTAACATTGAGCAATTGCTCCTGCGTGTTCATCGGTTTAAATGTTGCTTAAAAAAATTCATTCGACAAGAATAAAAAAAATAGCTATTTACTTATTTTATTTTTTTTAAAGGCTTTAGAAAGTTATAGGTGTCTTAATTTTGCTTATTTTGGCTCAATGTATTGTACTTAACATTGAGCAATTGTTCCTGCGTGTTCATCGGTGTAAATGTAGCAAAAAAAAATTCATTCGACAAGAATAAGAAAAATAGCTATTTACTTATTTTATTTTTTTTAAAGGTTTTAGAAAGATATAGGTGTCTTAATTTTGCTAGTTTTGGCTGAATGTATTGTAGTTAACATTGAGCAATTGTTCCTGCGTGTTCATCAGTGTAAATGTAGCTAAAAAAAATTCATTCGACAAGAATAAGAAAAATAGCTATTTACTTATTTTATTATTTTTAAGGTTTTAAAAAGATATAGGTGTCTTAATTTTGCTTATTTTGGCTCATTGTATTGTACTTAACATTGAACAATTGCTTCTGCGTGTTCATCGGTGTATATGTAGCTAAAAAAAATTCATTCGACAAGAATAAGAAAAATAGCTATTTACTTATTTTATTTTTTTTAAAGGTCTTAAAAAGATATAGGTGTCTTAATTTTACTTATTTAGGCTCACTGTATTGTACTTAACATTGGCCACTTGCTCCTGCGTGTTCATCGGTGTAAATGTAGCTACAAAAAATTCATTCGACAAGAATACGAAAAATAGCTATATACTTTTTTTTTTTTTTTAGAGGTCTTGATATGACACGGGTGTCTTAAATTGGCTTATTTTGGCTCATTGTATTATAATTAACATTGAGCAATTGCTCCTGCGTGTTCATCGGTTTAAATGTTGCTGAAAAAAATTCATTCGACAAGAATAAAAAAAATAGCTATTTACTTATTTTATTTTTTTAAAGGTCTTGATATGATAAGGGTGTCTTAATTTTGCTTATTTTGGCTCACTGTATTGTACTTAACATTAAGCAATTGCTCCTGCGTGTTCATCGGTGTAAATGTAGCTAAAAAAAATTCATACGACAAGAATTAGAAAAATAGCTATTTACTTATTTTATTTTTTTAAAGGTTTTAAAAAGATATAGGTGTCTTAATTTTGCTTATTTTGGCTCATTGTATTGTACTTGACATTGAGCAATTGCTCCTGCGTGTTCATCGGTTTAAATGTTGCTAAAAAAAATTCATTCGACAAGAATAAAAAAAATAGCTATTTACTTATTTTATTTTTTTTAAAGGTCTTGATATGATAAGGGTGTCTTAATTTTGCTTATTTTGGCTCACTGTATTGTACTTAACATTGAGCTATTGCTCCTGCGTGTTCATCGGTGTAAATGTAGCTAAAAAAAAAAATTCGACAAGAATAAGAAAAATAGCTATTTACTTATTTTATTTTTTTAAAGGTTTTAAAAAGATATAGGTGTCTTAATTTTGCTAGTTTTGGCTGAATGTATTGTAGTTAACATTGAGCAATTGTTCGTGCGTGTTCATCAGTGTAAATGTAGCTAAAAAAAATTCATTCGACAAGAATAAGAAAAATAGCTATTTACTTATTTTATTATTTTTATGGTTTTAAAAAGATATAGGTGTCTTAATTTTGCTTATTTTGGCTCATTGTATTGTACTTAACATTGAACAATTGCTTCTGCGTGTTCATCGGTGTATATGTAGCTAAAAAAAATTCATTCGACAAGAATAAGAAAAATAGCTATTTACTTATTTTATTTTTTTTAAAGGTCTTAAAAAGATATAGGTGTCTTAGTTTTGCTTATTTAGGCTCACTATATTGTACTTAACATTGGCCACTTGCTCCTGCGTGTTCATCGGTGTAAATGTAGCTACAAAAAATTCATTCGACAAGAATACGAAAAATAGCTATATACTTATTTTATTTTTTTTCAAGGTCTTGATATGACACATGTGTCTTAATTTGGCTTATTTTGGCTCATTGTATTAAAATCAACATTGAGCCATTGTTCCTGCGTGTTCATCGGTGTAAATGTAGCTAAAAAAAATTCATTCGACAAGAATAAGAAAAATAGCTATTTACTTATTTTATTTTTTTTAAAGATCTTAAAAAGATATAGGTGTCTTAGTTTTGCTTATTTAGGCTCACTGTATTGTACTTAATATTGGCCACTTGCTCGTGCGTGTTCATCGGTGTAAATGTAGCTACAAAAAATTCAATCGACAAGAATACGAAAAATAGCTATTTACTTATTTTATTTTTTTTAAAGGTCTTGATATGACAAGGGTGTCTGAATTTGGCTTGTTTTGGCTCAATGTATTGAAATTAACATTGAACAATTGTTCCTGCGTGTTCATCAGTGTAAATGTAGCTAAAAAAAATTCATTCGACAAGAATAAGAAAAATAGCTATTTACTTATTTGATTATTTTTAAGGTTTTAAAAAGATATAGGTATCTTAATTTTGCTTATTTTGGCTCATTGTATTGTACTTAACATTGAACAATTGCTTCTGCGTGTTCATCGGTGTATATGTAGCTAAAAAAAATTCATTCGACAAGAATAAGAAAAATAGCTATTTACTTATTTTATTTTTTTTAAAGGTCTTAAAAAGATATAGGTGTCTTAATTTTGCTTATTTAGGCTCACTGTATTGTACTTAACGTTGGCCACTTGCTCCTGCGTGTTCATCGGTGTAAATGTAGCTACAAAAAATTCATTCGACAAGAATACGAAAAATAGCTATATACTTTTTTTTTTTTTTTAAAGGTCTTGATATGACACGGGTGTCTTAAATTGGCTTATTTTGGCTCATTGTATTGTAGTTAACATTGAGCAATTGCTCCTGCGTGTTCATCGGTTTAAAAGTTGCTGAAAAAAATTCATTCGACAAGAATAAAAAAAATAGCTATTTACTTATTTTATTTTTTTAAAGGTCTTGATATGATAAGGGTGTCTTAGTTTTGCTTATTTTGGCTCATTGTATTGTACTTAACATTAAGCAATTGCTCCTGCGTGTTCATCGGTGTAAATGTAGCTAAAAAAAATTCATACGACAAGAATTAGAAAAATAGCTATTTACTTATTTAATTTTTTTAAAGGTTTTAAAAAGATATAGGTGTCTTAATTTTGCTTATTTTGGCTCATTGTATTGTACTTGACATTGAGCAATTGCTCCTGCGTGTTCATCGGTTTAAATGTTGCTAAAAAAAATTCATTCGACAAGAATAAAAAAAATAGCTATTTACTTATTTTATTTTTTTTAAAGGTCTTGATATGATTAGGGTGTCTTAATTTTGCTTATTTTGGCTCACTGTATTGTACTTAACATTGAGCTATTGCTCCTGCGTGTTCATCGGTGTAAATGTAGCTAAAAAAAATTCATTCGTCAAGAATAAGAAAAATAGCTATTTACTTATTTTATTTTTTTTAAAGGTTTTAAAAAGATATAGGTGTCTTAATTTTGCTTATTTTGGCTCAATGTATTGTACATAACATTGAGCAATTGTTTGTGCGTGTTCATCGGTGTAAATGTAGCTAAAAAAAATTCATTCGACAAGAATAAGAAAAATAGCTATTTACTTTTTTTATTTTTCAAAAGGTCTTGATATGACAAGGGTGTCTTAATTTTGCTTACTTTGGCTCACTGTATTGTATTTAACATTGAGCAATTGCTCCTGCGTGTTCATCGGTGTAAATGTAGCTAAAAAAAATTCATTCGACAAGAATACGAAAAATAGCTATATACTTATTTTATTTTTTTTTAAGGTCTTGATATGACACATGTGTCTTAATTTGGCTTATTTTGGCTCAATGTATTAAAATCAACATTGAGCCATTGTTCCTGCGTGTTCATCGGTGTAAATGTAGCTAAAAAAAATTCATTCGACAAGAATAAGAAAAATAGCTATTTACTTATTTTATTTTTTTTAAAGGTCTTGATATGATTCGGGTGTCTTAATTTTGCTTATTTTGGCTCACTGTATTGTACTTAACATTGAGCTATTGCTCCTGCGTGTTCATCGGTGTGAATGTAGCTAAAAAAAATTCATTCGACAAGAATAAGAAAAATAGCTATTTACTTATTTTATTTTTTTTAAAGGTTTTAAAAAGATATAGGTGTCTTAATTTTGCTTATTTTGGCTCAATGTATTGTACATAACATTGAGCAATTGTTTGTGCGTGTTCATCGGTGTAAATGTAGCTAAAAAAAATTCATTCGACAAGAATAAGAAAAATAGCTATTTACTTTTTTTATTTTTCAAAAGGTCTTGATATGACAAGGGTGTCTTAGTTTTGCTTACTTTGGCTCACTGTATTGTATTTAACATTGAGCAATTGCTCCTGCGTGTTCATCGGTTTAAATGTTGCTAAAAAAAATTCATTCGACAAGAATAAAAAAAATAGCTATTTACTTATTTTATTTTTTTTAAAGGTCTTGATATGACACGGGTGTCTTAATTTGGCTTATTATGGCTCATTGTTTTGTAATAAACATTAAGCAATTGCTCCTGCGTGTTCATCGGTGTAAATGTAGCTAAAAAAAATTCATTCGACAAGAATTAGAAAAATAGCTATTTACTTATTTTATTTTTTTAAAGGTTTTAAAAAGATATAGGTGTCTTAATTTTGCTTTTTTTGGCTCAATGTATTGCAGTTGACATTGAGCAATTGCTCCTGCGTATTCATCGGTGTAAATATAGCTAAAAAAAATTCATTCGACAAGAATAAGAAAAATAGCTATTTACTTATTTTATTTTTTTTAAAGGTGTTAAAAAGATACAGGTGTCTTAATTTTGCTTATTTAGGCTCACTGTATTGTACTTAACATCGGCCACTTGCTCCTGCGTGTTCATCGGTGTAAATGTAGCAACAAAAAATTCATTCGACAAGAATACGAAAAATAGCTATATACTTATTTTATTTTTTTTAAAGGTCTTGATATGACACGGGTGTCTTAAATTGGCTTATTTTGGCTCACTGTATTGTAATTAACATTGAGCAATTGCTCCTGCGTGTTCATCTGTTTAAATGTTGCTAAAAAAAATTCATTCGACAAGAATAAAAAAAATAGCTATTTACTTATTTTATTTTTTTAAAGGTCTTGATATGATAAGGGTGTCTTTATTTTGCTTATTTTGGCTCATTGTATTAAAATTAACATTGAACAATTGCTATTGCGTGTTCATCGGTGTAAATGTAGCTACAAAAAATTCATTCGGCAAGAATAAGAAAAATAGCTATTTACTTATTTTATTTTTTTTAAAGGTTTTAGAAAGATATAGGTGTCTTAATTTTGCTTATTGTGGCTCAATGTATTGTACTTAACATTGAGCAATTGCTCCTGCGTGTTCATCGGTGTAAATGTAGCTAAAAAAAATTCATTCGACAAGCATAAGAAAAATAGCTATTTACTTATTTTATTTTTTTTAAAGGTTTTAGAAAGATATAGGTGTCTTAATTTTGCTCGTTTTGGCTCAGTGTATTGTAATTAACATTGAGCAATTGTTCCTGCGTGTTCATCAGTGTAAATGTAGCTAAAAAAAATTCATTCGACAAGAATAAGAAAAATAGCTATTTACTTATTTTATTTTTTTAAAGGTTTTAAAAAGATATAGGTGTCTTAGTTTTGCTTACTTTGGCTCACTGTATTGTATTTAACATTGAGCAATTGCTCCTGCGTGTTCATCGGTTTAAATGTTGCTAAAAAAAATTCATTCGACAAGAATAAAAAAAATAGCTATTTACTTATTTTATTTTTTTTAAAGGTCTTGATATGACACGGGTGTCTTAATTTGGCTTATTATGGCTCATTGTTTTGTAATAAACATTAAGCAATTGCTCCTGCGTGTTCATCGGTGTAAATGTAGCTAAAAAAAATTCATTCGACAAGAATTAGAAAAATAGCTATTTACTTATTTTATTTTTTTAAAGGTTTTAAAAAGATATAGGTGTCTTAATTTTGCTTTTTTTGGCTCAATGTATTGCAGTTGACATTGAGCAATTGCTCCTGCGTATTCATCGGTGTAAATATAGCTAAAAAAAATTCATTCGACAAGAATAAGAAAAATAGCTATTTACTTATTTTATTTTTTTTAAAGGTGTTAAAAAGATACAGGTGTCTTAATTTTGCTTATTTAGGCTCACTGTATTGTACTTAACATCGGCCACTTGCTCCTGCGTGTTCATCGGTGTAAATGTAGCTACAAAAAATTCATTCGACAAGAATACGAAAAATAGCTATATACTTATTTTATTTTTTTTAAAGGTCTTGATATGACACGGGTGTCTTAAATTGGCTTATTTTGGCTCACTGTATTGTAATTAACATTGAGCAATTGCTCCTGCGTGTTCATCGGTTTAAATGTTGCTAAAAAAAATTCATTCGACAAGAATAAAAAAAATAGCTATTTACTTATTTTATTTTTTTAAAGGTCTTGATATGATAAGGGTGTCTTTATTTTGCTTATTTTGGCTCATTGTATTAAAATTAACATTGAACAATTGCTATTGCGTGTTCATCGGTGTAAATGTAGCTACAAAAAATTCATTCGGCAAGAATAAGAAAAATAGCTATTTACTTATTTTATTTTTTTTAAAGGTTTTAGAAAGATATAGGTGTCTTAATTTTGCTTATTGTGGCTCAATGTATTGTACTTAACATTGAGCAATTGCTCCTGCGTGTTCATCGGTGTAAATGTAGCTAAAAAAAATTCATTCGACAAGCATAAGAAAAATAGCTATTTACTTATTTTATTTTTTTTAAAGGTTTTAGAAAGATATAGGTGTCTTAATTTTGCTCGTTTTGGCTCAGTGTATTGTAATTAACATTGAGCAATTGTTCCTGCGTGTTCATCAGTGTAAATGTAGCTAAAAAAAATTCATTCGACAAGAATAAGAAAAATAGCTATTTACTTATTTTATTTTTTTAAAGGTTTTAAAAAGATATAGGTGTCTTAATTTTGCTTATTTTGGCTCATTGTATTGTACTTGACATTAAGCAATTGCTCCTGCGTGTTCATCGGTTTAAATGTTGCTAAAAAAAATTCATTCGACAAGAATAAAAAAAATAGCTATTTACTTATTTTATTTTTTTTAAAGGTCTTGATATGATAAGGGTGTCTTAATATAGCTTATTTTGGCTCATTGTATTGTACTTAACATTGAACAATTGCTTCTGCGTGTTCATCGGTGTAAATGTAGCTAAAAAAAATTCATTCGACAAGAATAAGAAAAATAGCTATTTACTTATTTTATTTTTTTTAAAGGTCTTAAAAAGATATAGGTGTCTTAGTATTGCTTATTTTGGCTCATTGTATTGTACTTAACATTGAACAATTGCTTCTGCGTGTTCATCGGTGTAAATGTAGCTAAAAAAAATTCATTCGACAAGAATAAGAAAAATAGCTATTTACTTATTTTATTTTTTTTAAAGGTCTTAAAAAGATAAAGGTGTCTTAATTTTGCTTATTTAGGCTCATAGTATTGTACTTAACATTGCCCACTTGCTCCTGCGTGTTCATCGGTGTAAATGTAGCTACAAAAAATTCATTCGACAAGAATACGAAAAATAGCTATATACTTATTTTATTTTTTTTAAGGTCTTGATATGACACGGGTGTCTTAATTTGGCTTATTTTGGCTCATTGTATTAATATCAACATTGAGCCATTGCTCCTGCGTGTTCATCGGTGTAAATGTAGCTAAAAAAAAATTCATTCGACAAGAATAAGAAAAATAGCTATTTACTTATTTTATTTTTTTTAAAGGTCTTAAAAAGATATAGGTGTCTTAGTTTTGCTTATTTAGGCTCACTGTATTGTACTTAATATTGGCCACTTGCTCGTGCGTGTTCATCGGTGTAAATGTAGCTAAAAAAAATTCATTCGACAAGAATAAGAAAAATAGCTATTTACTCATTTTATTTTTTTAAAGGTTTTAAAAAGATATAGGTGTCTTAATTTTGCTTATTTTGGCTCATTGTATTGTACTTGACATTGAGCAATTGCTCCTGCGTGTTCATCGGTTTAAATGTTGCTAAAAAAAATTCATTCGACAAGAATAAAAAAAATAGCTATTTACTTATTTTATTTTTTTTAAAGGTCTTGATATGACAAAGGTGTCTTAATTTGGCTTATTTTGGCTCACTGTATTGTAATTAACATTAAGCAATTGCTCCTGCGTGTTCATCGTTGTAAATGTAGCTACAAAAAATTCATTCGACAAGAATACGAAAAATAGCTATTTACTTATTTTATTTTTTTAAAGGTTTTAAAAAGATATAGGTGTCTTAATTTTGCTTATTTTGGCTCATTGTATTGTACTTGACATTAAGCAATTGCTCCTGCGTGTTCATCGGTGTAAATGTAGCTAAAAAAAATTCATTCGACAAGAATAAGAAAAATAGCTATTTACTTATTTTATTTTTTTTAAAGGTTTTAAAAAGATATAGGTGTCTTAATTTTGCTTATTTTGGCTCAATGTATTGTACATAACATTGAGCAATTGTTTGTGCGTGTTCATCGGTGTAAATGTAGCTAAAAAAAATTCATTCGACAAGAATAAGAAAAATAGCTATTTACATTTTTTATTTTTCAAAAGGTCTTGATATGACAAGGGTGTCTTAATTTTGCTTACTTTGGCTCACTGTATTGTATTTAACATTGAGCAATTGCTCCTGCGTGTTCATCGGTGTAAATGTAGCTAAAAAAAATTCATTCGACAAGAATACGAAAAATAGCTATATACTTATTTTATTTTTTTTTAAGGTCTTGATATGACACACGTGTCTTAATTTGGCTTATTTTGGCTCACTGTATTAAAATCAACATTGAGCCATTGTTCCTGCGTGTTCATCGGTGTAAATGTAGCTAAAAAAAATTCATTCGACAAGAATAAGAAAAATAGCTATTTACTTATTTTATTTTTTTTAAAGGTCTTAAAAAGATATAGGTGTCTTAGTTTTGCTTATTTAGGCTCACTGTATTGTACTTAATATTGGCCACTTGCTCGTGCGTGTTCATCGGTGTAAATGTAGCTACAAAAAATTCAATCGACAAGAATACGAAAAATAGCTATTTACTTATTTTATTTTTTTTAAAGGTCTTGATATGACACGGGTGTCTGAATTTGGCTTGTTTTGGCTCAATGTATTGTAATTAACATTGAACAATTGTTCCTGCGTGTTCATCAGTGTAAATGTAGCTAAAAAAAATTCATTCGACAAGAATAAGAAAAATAGCTATTTACTTATTTTATTATTTTTAAGGTTTTAAAAAGATATAGGTATCTTAATTTTGCTTATTTTGGCTCATTGTATTGTACTTAACATTGAACAATTGCTTCTGCGTGTTCATCGGTGTATATGTAGCTAAAAAAAATTCATTCGACAAGAATAAGAAAAATAGCTATTTACTTATTTTATTTTTTTTAAAGGTCTTAAAAAGATATAGGTGTCTTAATTTTGCTTATTTAGGCTCACTGTATTGTACTTAACGTTGGCCACTTGCTCCTGCGTGTTCATCGGTGTAAATGTAGCTACAAAAAATTCATTCGACAAGAATACGAAAAATAGCTATATACTTATTTTATTTTTTTTAAGGTCTTGATATGACACGGGTGTCTTAATTTGGCTAATTTTGGCTCATTGTATTAATATCAACATTGAGCCATTGCTCCTGCGTGTTCATCGGTGTAAATGTAGCTTGATATGACACGGGTGTCTTAGTTTGGCTTGTTTTGGCTCAATGTATTGTAATTAACATTGAGCAATTGTTCCTGCGTGTTCATCAGTGTAAATGTAGCTAAAAAAAATTCATTCGACAAGAATAAGAAAAATAGCTATTTACTTATTTTATTTTTTTTAAGGTTTTAAAAAGATATAGGTGTCTTAATTTTTCTTATTTTGGCTCATTGTATTGTACTTGACATTAAGCAATTGCTTCTGCGTGTTCATCGGTGTATATGTAGCTAAAAAAAATTCATTCGACAAGAATAAGAAAAATAGCTATTTACTTATTTTATTTTTTTAAAGGTCTTAAAAAGATATAGGTGTCTAAGTTTTGCTTATTTAGGCTCACTATATTGTACTTAACATTGGCCACTTGCTCCTGCGTGTTCATCGGTGTAAATGTAGCTACAAAAAATTCATTCGACAAGAATACGAAAAATAGCTATATACTTATTTTATTTTTTTTTAAGGTCTTGATATGACACATGTGTCTTAATTTGGCTTATTTTGGCTCATTGTATTAAAATCAACATTGAGCCATTGTTCCTGCGTGTTCATCGGTGTAAATGTAGCTAAAAAAAATTCATTCGACAAGAATAAGAAAAATAGCTATTTACTTATTTTATTTTTTTTAAAGGTCTTAAAAAGATATAGGTGTCTTAGTTTTGCTTATTTAGGCTCACTGTATTGTACTTAATATTGGCCACTTGCTCGTGCGTGTTCATCGGTGTAAATGTAGCTACAAAAAATTCAATCGACAAGAATACGAAAAATAGCTATTTACTTATTTTATTTTTTTTAAAGGTCTTGATATGACACGGGTGTCTGAATTTGGCTTGTTTTGGCTCAATGTATTGTAATTAACATTGAACAATTGTTCCTGCGTGTTCATCAGTGTAAATGTAGCTAAAAAAAATTCATTCGACAAGAATAAGAAAAATAGCTATTTACTTATTTGATTATTTTTAAGGTTTTAAAAAGATATAGGTATCTTAATTTTGCTTATTTTGGCTCATTGTATTGTACTTAACATTGAACAATTGCTTCTGCGTGTTCATCGGTGTATATGTAGCTAAAAAAAATTCATTCGACAAGAATAAGAAAAATAGCTATTTACTTATTTTATTTTTTTTAAAGGTCTTAAAAAGATATAGGTGTCTTAATTTTGCTTATTTAGGCTCACTGTATTGTACTTAACGTTGGCCACTTGCTCCTGCGTGTTCATCGGTGTAAATGTAGCTACAAAAAATTCATTCGACAAGAATACGAAAAATAGCTATATACTTTTTTTTTTTTTTAAAGGTCTTGATATGACACGGGTGTCTTAAATTGGCTTATTTTGGCTCATTGTATTGTAGTTAACATTGAGCAATTGCTCCTGCGTGTTCATCGGTTTAAATGTTGCTGAAAAAAATTCATTCGACAAGAATAAAAAAAATAGCTATTTACTTATTTTATTTTTTTAAAGGTCTTGATATGATAAGGGTGTCTGAATTTGGCTTGTTTTGGCTCAATGTATTGTAATTAACATTGAACAATTGTTCCTGCGTGTTCATCAGTGTAAATGTAGCTAAAAAAAATTCATTCGACAAGAATAAGAAAAATAGCTATTTACTTATTTGATTATTTTTAAGGTATTAAAAAGATATAGGTATCTTAATTTTGCTTATTTTGGCTCATTGTATTGTACTTAACATTGAACAATTGCTTCTGCGTGTTCATCGGTGTATATGTAGCTAAAAAAAATTCATTCGACAAGAATAAGAAAAATAGCTATTTACTTATTTTATTTTTTTTAAAGGTCTTAAAAAGATATAGGTGTCTTAATTTTGCTTATTTAGGCTCACTGTATTGTACTTAACGTTGGCCACTTGCTCCTGCGTGTTCATCGGTGTAAATGTAGCTACAAAAAATTCATTCGACAAGAATACGAAAAATAGCGATATACTTTTTTTTTTTTTTTAAAGGTCTTGATATGACACGGGTGTCTTAAATTGGCTTATTTTGGCTCATTGTATTGTACTTAACATTAAGCAATTGCTCCTGCGTGTTCATCGGTGTAAATGTAGCTAAAAAAAATTCATACGACAAGAATTAGAAAAATAGCTATTTACTTATTTAATTTTTTTAAAGGTTTTAAAAAGATATAGGTGTTTTAATTTTGCTTATTTTGGCTCATTGTATTGTACTTGACATTGAGCAATTGCTCCTGCGTGTTCATCGGTTTAAATGTTGCTAAAAAAAATTCATTCGACAAGAATAAAAAAAATAGCTATTTACTTATTTTATTTTTTTTAAAGGTCTTGATATGATTAGGGTGTCTTAATTTTGCTTATTTTGGCTCACTGTATTGTACTTAACATTAAGCAATTGTTCCTGCGTGTTCATCGGTGTAAATGTAGCTAAAAAAAATTCATTCGTCAAGAATAAGAAAAATAGCTATTTACTTATTTTATTTTTTTTAAAGGTTTTAAAAAGATATAGGTGTCTTAATTTTGCTTACTTTGGCTCACTGTATTGTATTTAACATTGAGCAATTGCTCCTGCGTGTTCATCGGTGTAAATGTAGCTAAAAAAAATTCATTCGACAAGAATACGAAAAATAGCTATATACTTATTTTTTTTTTTTTTAAGGTCTTGATATGACACATGTGTCTTAATTTGGCTTATTTTGGCTCAATGTATTAAAATCAACATTGAGCCATTGTTCCTGCGTGTTCATCGGTGTAAATGTAGCTAAAAAAAATTCATTCGACAAGAATAAGAAAAATAGCTATTTACTTATTTTATTTTTTTTAAAGGTCTTGATATGATTCGGGTGTCTTAATTTTGCTTATTTTGGCTCACTGTATTGTACTTAACATTGAGCTATTGCTCCTGCGTGTTCATCGGTGTAAATGTAGCTAAAAAAAATTCATTCGACAAGAATAAGAAAAATAGCTATTTACTTATTTTATTTTTTTTAAAGGTTTTAAAAAGATATAGGTGTCTTAATTTTGCTTATTTTGGCTCAATGTATTGTACATAACATTGAGCAATTGTTTGTGCGTGTTCATCGGTGTAAATGTAGCTAAAAAAAATTCATTCGACAAGAATAAGAAAAATAGCTATTTACTTATTTTATTTTTTTTAAAGGTCTTGATATGACACGGGTGTCTTAATTTGGCTTATTATGGCTCATTGTTTTGTAATAAACATTAAGCAATTGCTCCTGCGTGTTCATCGGTGTAAATGTAGCTAAAAAAAATTCATTCGACAAGAATTAGAAAAATAGCTATTTACTTATTTTATTTTTTTAAAGGTTTTAAAAAGATATAGGTGTCTTAATTTTGCTTTTTTTGGCTCAATGTATTGCAGTTGACATTGAGCAATTGCTCCTGCGTATTCATCGGTGTAAATATAGCTAAAAAAAATTCATTCGACAAGAATAAGAAAAATAGCTATTTACTTATTTTATTTTTTTTAAAGGTGTTAAAAAGATACAGGTGTCTTAATTTTGCTTATTTAGGCTCACTGTATTGTACTTAACATCGGCCACTTGCTCCTGCGTGTTCATCGGTGTAAATGTAGCTACAAAAAATTCATTCGACAAGAATACGAAAAATAGCTATATACTTATTTTATTTTTTTTAAAGGTCTTGATATGACACGGGTGTCTTAAATTGGCTTATTTTGGCTCACTGTATTGTAATTAACATTGAGCAATTGCTCCTGCGTGTTCACCGGTTTAAATGTTGCTAAAAAAAATTCATTCGACAAGAATAAAAAAAATAGCTATTTACTTATTTTATTTTTTTAAAGGTCTTGATATGATAAGGGTGTCTTTATTTTGCTTATTTTGGCTCATTGTATTAAAATTAACATTGAACAATTGCTATTGCGTGTTCATCGGTGTAAATGTAGCTACAAAAAATTCATTCGGCAAGAATAAGAAAAATAGCTATTTACTTATTTTATTTTTTTTAAAGGTTTTAGAAAGATATAGGTGTCTTAATTTTGCTTATTTTGGCTCAATGTATTGTACTTAACATTGAGCAATTGCTCCTGCGTGTTCATCGGTGTAAATGTAGCTAAAAAAAATTCATTCGACAAGCATAAGAAAAATAGCTATTTACTTATTTTATTTTTTTTAAAGGTTTTAGAAAGATATAGGTGTCTTAATTTTGCTCGTTTTGGCTCAGTGTATTGTAATTAACATTGAGCAATTGTTCCTGCGTGTTCATCAGTGTAAATGTAGCTAAAAAAAATTCATTCGACAAGAATAAGAAAAATAGCTATTTACTTATTTTATTTTTTTAAAGGTTTTAAAAAGATATAGGTGTCTTAATTTTGCTTATTTTGGCTCATTGTATTGTACTTGACATTAAGCAATTGCTCCTGCGTGTTCATCGGTTTAAATGTTGCTAAAAAAAATTCATTCGACAAGAATAAAAAAAATAGCTATTTACTTATTTTATTTTTTTTAAAGGTCTTGATATGATAAGGGTGTCTTAATATAGCTTATTTTGGCTCATTGTATTGTACTTAACATTGAACAATTGCTTCTGCGTGTTCATCGGTGTAAATGTAGCTAAAAAAAATTCATTCGACAAGAATAAGAAAAATAGCTATTTACTTATTTTATTTTTTTTAAAGGTCTTAAAAAGATATAGGTGTCTTAATATTGCTTATTTTGGCTCATTGTATTGTACCTAACATTGAACAATTGCTTCTGCGTGTTCATCGGTGTAAATGTAGCTAAAAAAAATTCATTCGACAAGAATAAGAAAAATAGCTATTTACTTATTTTATTTTTTTTAAAGGTCTTAAAAAGATAAAGGTGTCTTAATTTTGCTTATTTAGGCTCATTGTATTGTACTTAACATTGCCCACTTGCTCCTGCGTGTTCATCGGTGTAAATGTAGCTACAAAAAATTCATTCTACAAGAATACGAAAAATAGCTATATACTTATTTTATTTTTTTTAAGGTCTTTATATGACACGGGTGTCTTAATTTGGCTTATTTTGGCTCATTGTATTAATATCAACATTGAGCCATTGCTCCTGCGTGTTCATCGGTGTAAATGTAGCTAAAAAAAATTCATTCGACAAGAATAAGAAAAATAGCTATTTACTTATTTTATTTTTTTTAAAGGTCTTAAAAAGATATAGGTGTCTTAGTTTTGCTTATTTAGGCTCACTGTATTGTACTTAATATTGGCCACTTGCTCGTGCGTGTTCATCGGTGTAAATGTAGCTAAAAAAAATTCATTCGACAAGAATAAGAAAAATAGCTATTTACTCATTTTATTTTTTTAAAGGTTTTAAAAAGATATAGGTGTCTTAATTTTGCTTATTTTGGCTCATTGTATTGTACTTGACATTGAGCAATTGCTCCTGCGTGTTCATCGGTTTAAATGTTGCTAAAAAAAATTCATTCGACAAGAATAAAAAAAATAGCTATTTACTTATTTTATTTTTTTTAAAGGTCTTGATATGACAAAGGTGTCTTAATTTGGCTTATTTTGGCTCACTGTATTGTAATTAACATTGAGCAATTGCTCCTGCGTGTTCATCGTTGTAAATGTAGCTACAAAAAATTCATTCGACAAGAATACGAAAAATAGCTATTTACTTATTTTATTTTTTTTAAAGGTCTTGATATGACACGGGTGTCTTAGTTTGGCTTGTTTTGGCTCAATGTATTGTAATTAACATTGAGCAATTGTTCCTGCGTGTTCATCAGTGTAAATGTAGCTAAAAAAAATTCATTCGACAAGAATAAGAAAAATAGCTATTTACTTATTTTATTTTTTTAAAGGTTTTAAAAAGATATAGGTGTCTTAATTTTGCTTATTTTGGCTCATTGTATTATACTTGACATTAAGCAATTGCTCCTGCGTGTTCATCGGTGTAAATGTAGCTAAAAAAAATTCATTCGACAAGAATAAGAAAAATAGCTATTTACTTATTTTATTTTTTTTAAAGGTTTTAAAAAGATATAGGTGTCTTAATTTTGCTTATTTTGGCTCAATGTATTGTACATAACATTGAGCAATTGTTTGTGCGTGTTCATCGGTGTAAATGTAGCTAAAAAAAATTCATTCGACAAGAATACGAAAAATAGCTATATACTTATTTTATTTTTTTTAAGGTCTTGATATGACACGGGTGTCTTAATTTGGCTTATTTTGGCTCATTGTATTAATATCAACATTGAGCCATTGCTCCTGCGTGTTCATCGGTGTAAATGTAGCTTGATATGACACGGGTGTCTTAGTTTGGCTTGTTTTGGCTCAATGTATTGTAATTAACATTGAGCAATTGTTCCTGCGTGTTCATCAGTGTAAATGTAGCTAAAAAAAATTCATTCGACAAGAATAAGAAAAATAGCTATTTACTTATTTTATTTTTTTAAAGGTTTTAAAAAGATATAGGTGTCTTAATTTTTCTTATTTTGGCTCATTGTATTGTACTTGACATTAAGCAATTGCTCCTGCGTGTTCATCGGTGTAAATGTAGCTAAAAAAAATTCATTCGACAAGAATAAGAAAAATAGCTATTTACTTATTTTATTTTTTTTAAAGGTTTGAAAAAGATATAGGTGTCTTAATTTTGCTTATTTTGGCTCAATGTATTGTACATAACATTGAGCAATTGTTTGTGCGTGTTCATCGGTGTAAATGTAGCTACAAAAAATTCATTCGACAAGAATAAGAAAAATAGCTATTTACTTTTTTTATTTTTCAAAAGGTCTTGATATGACAAGGGTGTCTTAATTTTGCTTACTTTGGCTCACTGTATTTTATTTAACATTGAGCAATTGCTCCTGCGTGTTCATCGGTGTAAATGTAGCTAAAAAAAATTCATTCGACAAGAATAAGAAAAATAGCTATTTACTTATTTTATTTTTTTAAAGGTTTTAAAAAGATATAGGTGTCTTAATTTTGCTTATTTTGGCTCATTGTATTATACTTGACATTAAGCAATTGCTCCTGCGTGTTCATCGGTGTAAATGTAGCTAAAAAAAATTCATTCGACAAGAATAAGAAAAATAGCTATTTACTTATTTTATTTTTTTTAAAGGTTTTAAAAAGATATAGGTGTCTTAATTTTGCTTATTTTGGCTCAATGTATTGTACATAACATTGAGCAATTGTTTGTGCGTGTTCATCGGTGTAAATGTAGCTAAAAAAATTCATTCGACAAGAATACGAAAAATAGCTATATACTTATTTTATTTTTTTTAAGGTCTTGATATGACACGGGTGTCTTAATTTGGCTTATTTTGGCTCATTGTATTAATATCAACATTGAGCCATTGCTCCTGCGTGTTCATCGGTGTAAATGTAGCTTGATATGACACGGGTGTCTTAGTTTGGCTTGTTTTGGCTCAATGTATTGTAATTAACATTGAGCAATTGTTCCTGCGTGTTCATCAGTGTAAATGTAGCTAAAAAAAATTCATTCGACAAGAATAAGAAAAATAGCTATTTACTTATTTTATTTTTTTAAAGGTTTTAAAAAGATATAGGTGTCTTAATTTTTCTTATTTTGGCTCATTGTATTGTACTTGACATTAAGCAATTGCTCCTGCGTGTTCATCGGTGTAAATGTAGCTAAAAAAAATTCATTCGACAAGAATAAGAAAAATAGCTATTTACTTATTTTATTTTTTTTAAAGGTTTGAAAAAGATATAGGTGTCTTAATTTTGCTTATTTTGGCTCAATGTATTGTACATAACATTGAGCAATTGTTTGTGCGTGTTCATCGGTGTAAATGTAGCTACAAAAAATTCATTCGACAAGAATAAGAAAAATAGCTATTTACTTTTTTTATTTTTCAAAAGGTCTTGATATGACAAGGGTGTCTTAATTTTGCTTACTTTGGCTCACTGTATTTTATTTAACATTGAGCAATTGCTCCTGCGTGTTCATCGGTGTAAATGTAGCTAAAAAAAATTCATTCGACAAGAATACGAAAAATAGCTATATACTTATTTTATTTTTTTTTAAGGTCTTGATATGACACATGTGTCTTAATTTGGCTTATTTTGGCTCATTGTATTAAAATCAACATTGAGCCATTGTTCCTGCGTGTTCATCGGTGTAAATGTAGCTAAAAAAAATTCATTCGACAAGAATAAGAAAAATAGCTATTTACTTATTTTATTATTTTTAAGGTTTGAAAAAGATATAGGTATCTTAATTTTGCTTATTTTGGCTCATTGTATTGTACTTAACATTGAACAATTGCTTCTGCGTGTTCATCGGTGTATATGTAGCTAAAAAAAATTCATTCGACAAGAATAAGAAAAATAGCTATTTACTTATTTTATTTTTTTTAAAGGTCTTAAAAAGATATAGGTGTCTTAATTTTGCTTATTTAGGCTCACTGTATTGTACTTAACGTCGGCCACTTGCTCCTGCGTGTTCATCGGTGTAAATGTAGCTACAAAAAATTCATTCGACAAGAATAAAAAAAATAGCTATTTACTTATTTTATTTTTTTAAAGGTCTTGATATGATAAGGGTGTCTTAATTTTGCTTATTTTGGCTCATTGTATTGTACTTAACATTAAGCAATTGCTCCTGCGTGTTCATCGGTGTAAATGTAGCTAAAAAAAATTCATACGACAAGAATTAGAAAAATAGCTATTTACTTATTTTATTTTTTTAAAGGTTTTAAAAAGATATAGGTGTCTTAATTTTGCTTATTTTGGCTCACTGTATTGTACTTGACATTGAGCAATTGCTCTTGCGTGTTCATCGGTTTAAATGTTGCTAATAAAAATTCATTCGACAAGAATAAAAAAAATAGCTATTTACTTATTTTATTTTTTTTAAAGGTCTTGATATGATAAGGGTGTCTTAATTTTGCTTATTTTGGCTCACTGTATTGTACTTAACATTGAGCTATTGCTCCTGCGTGTTCATCGGTGTAAATGTAGCTAAAAAAAATTCATTCGACAAGAATAAGAAAAATAGCTATTTACTTATTTTATTTTTTTTAAAGGTTTTAAAAAGATATAGGTGTCTTAATTTTGCTTATTTTGGCTCAATGTATTGTACATAACATTGAGCAATTGTTTGTGCGTGTTCATCGGTGTAAATGTAGCTAAAAAAAATTCATTCGACAAGAATAAGAAAAATAGCTATTTACTTTTTTTATTTTTCAAAAGGCCTTGATATGACAAGGGTGTCTTAATTTTGCTTACTTTGGCTCACTGTATTGTATTTAACATTGAGCAATTGCTCCTGCGTGTTCATCGGTGTAAATGTAGCTAAAAAAAATTCATTCGACAAGAATACGAAAAATAGCTATATACTTATTTTTTTTTTTTTAAGGTCTTGATATGACACATGTGTCTTAATTTGGCTTATTTTGGCTCATTGTATTAAAATCAACATTGAGCCATTGTTCCTGCGTGTTCATCGGTGTAAATGTAGCTACAAAAAATTCATTCGACAAGAATACGAAAAATAGCTATTTACTTATTTTATTTTTTTTAAAGGTCTTGATATGACACGGGTGTCTTAGTTTGGCTTGTTTTGGCTCAATGTATTGTAATTAACATTGAGCAATTGTTCCTGCGTGTTCATCAGTGTAAATGTAGCTAAAAAAAATTCATTCGACAAGAATAAGAAAAATAGCTATTTACTTATTTTATTTTTTTAAAGGTTTTAAAAAGATATAGGTGTCTTAGTTTTGCTTCTTTTGGCTCATTGTATTGTACTTGACATTAAGCAATTGCTCCTGCGTGTTCATCGGTGTAAATGTAGCTAAAAAAAATTCATTCGACAAGAATAAGAAAAATAGCTATTTACTTATTTTATTTTTTTTAAAGGTTTTAAAAAGATATAGGTGTCTTAATTTTGCTTATTTTGGCTCAATGTATTGTACATAACATTGAGCAATTGTTTGTGCGTGTTCATCGGTGTAAATGTAGCTAAAAAAAATTCATTCGACAAGAATAAGAAAAATAGCTATTTACTTTTTTTATTTTTCAAAAGGTCTTGATATGACAAGGGTGTCTTAATTTTGCTTACTTTGGCTCACTGTATTGTATTTAACATTGAGCAATTGCTCCTGCGTGTTCATCGGTGTAAATGTAGCTAAAAAAAATTCATTCGACAAGAATACGAAAAATAGCTATATACTTATTTTATTTTTTTTTAAGGTCTTGATATGACACACGTGTCTTAATTTGGCTTATTTTGGCTCATTGTATTAAAATCAACATTGAGCCATTGTTCCTGCGTGTTCATCGGTGTAAATGTAGCTAAAAAAAATTCATTCGACAAGAATACGAAAAATAGCTATATACTTATTTTATTTTTTTTTAAGGTCTTGATATGACACACGTGTCTAAATTTGGCTTATTTTGGCTCATTGTATTAATATCAACATTGAGCCATTGCTCCTGCGTGTTCATCGGTGTAAATGTAGCTAAAAAAAATTCATTCGACAAGAATAAGAAAAATAGCTATTTACTTATTTTATTTTTTTTAAAGGTCTTAAAAAGATATAGGTGTCTTAGTTTTGCTTATTTAGGCTCACTGTATTGTACTTAATATTGGCCACTTGCTCGTGCGTGTTCATCGGTGTAAATGTAGCTAAAAAAAATTCATTCGACAAGAATAAGAAAAATAGCTATTTACTCATTTTATTTTTTTAAAGGTTTTAAAAAGATATAGGTGTCTTAATTTTGCTTATTTTGGCTCATTGTATTGTACTTGACATTGAGCAATTGCTCCTGCGTGTTCATCGGTTTAAATGTTGCTAAAAAAAATTCATTCGACAAGAATAAAAAAAATAGCTATTTACTTATTTTTTTTTTTTTAAAGGTCTTGATATGACAAAGGTGTCTTAATTTGGCTTATTTTGGCTCACTGTATTGTAATTAACATTGAGCAATTGCTCCTGCGTGTTCATCGTTGTAAATGTAGCTACAAAAAATTCATTCGACAAGAATACGAAAAATAGCTATTTACTTATTTTATTTTTTTTAAAGGTCTTGATATGACACGGGTGTCTTAGTTTGGCTTGTTTTGGCTCAATGTATTGTAATTAACATTGAGCAATTGTTCCTGCGTGTTCATCAGTGTAAATGTAGCTAAAAAAAATTCATTCGACAAGAATAAGAAAAATAGCTATTTACTTATTTTATTTTTTTAAAGGTTTTAAAAAGATATAGGTGTCTTAATTTTGCTTATTTTGGCTCATTGTATTATACTTGACATTAAGCAATTGCTCCTGCGTGTTCATCGGTGTAAATGTAGCTAAAAAAAATTCATTCGACAAGAATAAGAAAAATAGCTATTTACTTATTTTATTTTTTTTAAAGGTTTTAAAAAGATATAGGTGTCTTAATTTTGCTTATTTTGGCTCAATGTATTGTACATAACATTGAGCAATTGTTTGTGCGTGTTCATCGGTGTAAATGTAGCTAAAAAAAATTCATTCGACAAGAATACGAAAAATAGCTATATACTTATTTTATTTTTTTTAAGGTCTTGATATGACACGGGTGTCTTAATTTGGCTTATTTTGGCTCATTGTATTAATATCAACATTGAGCCATTGCTCCTGCGTGTTCATCGGTGTAAATGTAGCTTGATATGACACGGGTGTCTTAGTTTGGCTTGTTTTGGCTCAATGTACAGTAATTAACATTGAGCAATTGTTCCTGCGTGTTCATCAGTGTAAATGTACCTAAAAAAAATTCATTCGACAAGAATAAGAAAAATAGCTATTTACTTATTTTATTTTTTTAAAGGTTTTAAAAAGATATAGGTGTCTTAATTTTTCTTATTTTGGCTCATTGTATTGTACTTGACATTAAGCAATTGCTCCTGCGTGTTCATCGGTGTAAATGTAGCTAAAAAAAATTCATTCGACAAGAATAAGAAAAATAGCTATTTACTTATTTTATTTTTTTTAAAGGTTTTAAAAAGATATAGGTGTCTTAATTTTGCTTATTTTGGCTCAATGTATTGTACATAACATTGAGCAATTGTTTGTGCGTGTTCATCGGTGTAAATGTAGCTACAAAAAATTCATTCGACAAGAATAAGAAAAATAGCTATTTACTTTTTTTATTTTTCAAAAGGTCTTGATATGACAAGGGTGTCTTAATTTTGCTTACTTTGGCTCACTGTATTTTATTTAACATTGAGCAATTGCTCCTGCGTGTTCATCGGTGTAAATGTAGCTAAAAAAAATTCATTCGACAAGAATACGAAAAATAGCTATATACTTATTTTTTTTTTTTTTAAGGTCTTGATATGACACATGTGTCTTAATTTGGCTTATTTTGGCTCATTGTATTAAAATCAACATTGAGCCATTGTTCCTGCGTGTTCATCGGTGTAAATGTAGCTAAAAAAAATTCATTCGACAAGAATAAGAAAAATAGCTATTTACTTATTTTATTTTTTTTAAAGGTCTTAAAAAGATATAGGTGTCTTAGTTTTGCTTATTTAGGCTCACTGTATTGTACTTAATATCGGCCACTTGCTCGTGCGTGTTCATCGGTGTAAATGTAGCTACAAAAAATTCAATCGACAAGAATACGAAAAATAGCTATTTACTTATTTTATTTTTTTTAAAGGTCTTGATATGACAAGGGTGTCTGAATTTGGCTTGTTTTGGCTCAATGTATTGTAATTAACATTGAACAATTGTTCCTGCGTGTTCATCAGTGTAAATGTAGCTAAAAAAAATTCATTCGACAAGAATAAGAAAAATAGCTATTTACTTATTTTATTATTTTTAAGGTTTTAAAAAGATATAGGTATCTTAATTTTGCTTATTTTGGCTCATTGTATTGTACTTAACATTGAACAATTGCTTCTGCGTGTTCATCGGTGTATATGTAGCTAAAAAAAATTCATTCGACAAGAATAAGAAAAATAGCTATTTACTTATTTTATTTTTTTTAAAGGTCTTAAAAAGATATAGGTGTCTTAATTTTGCTTATTGAGGCTCACTGTATTGTACTTAACGTCGGCCACTTGCTCCTGCGTGTTCATCGGTGTAAATGTAGCTACAAAAAATTCATTCGACAAGAATAAAAAAAATAGCTATTTACTTATTTTATTTTTTTAAAGGTCTTGATATGATAAGGGTGTCTTAATTTTGCTTATTTTGGCTCATTGTATTGTACTTAACATTAAGCAATTGCTCCTGCGTGTTCATCGGTGTAAATGTAGCTAAAAAAAATTCATACGACAAGAATTAGAAAAATAGCTATTTACTTATTTTATTTTTTTAAAGGTTTTAAAAAGATATAGGTGTCTTAATTTTGCTTATTTTGGCTCATTGTATTGTACTTGACATTGAGCAATTGCTCTTGCGTGTTCATCGGTTTAAATGTTGCTAATAAAAATTCATTCGACAAGAATAAGAAAAATAGCTATTTACTTTTTTTATTTTTCAAAAGGCCTTGATATGACAAGGGTGTCTTAATTTTGCTTACTTTGGCTCACTGTATTGTATTTAACATTGAGCAATTGCTCCTGCGTGTTCATCGGTGTATATGTAGCTAAAAAAAATTCATTCGACAAGAATAAGAAAAATAGCTATTTACTTATTTTATTTTTTTTAAAGGTCTTAAAAAGATATAGGTGTCTTAATTTTGCTTATTTAGGCTCACTGTATTGTACTTAACGTCGGCCACTTGCTCCTGCGTGTTCATCGGTGTAAATGTAGCTACAAAAAATTCATTCGACAAGAATAAAAAAAATAGCTATTTACTTATTTTATTTTTTTAAAGGTCTTGATATGATAAGGGTGTCTTAATTTTGCTTATTTTGGCTCATTGTATTGTACTTAACATTAAGCAATTGCTCCTGCGTGTTCATCGGTGTAAATGTAGCTAAAAAAAATTCATTCGACAAGAATAAGAAAAATAGCTATTTACTTATTTTATTTTTTTTAAAGGTTTTAAAAAGATATAGGTGTCTTAATTTTGCTTATTTTGGCTCAATGTATTGTACATAACATTGAGCAATTGTTTGTGCGTGTTCATCGGTGTAAATGTAGCTAAAAAAAATTCATTCGACAAGAATAAGAAAAATAGCTATTTACTTTTTTTATTTTTCAAAAGGTCTTGATATGACAAGGGTGTCTTAATTTTGCTTACTTTGGCTCACTGTATTGTATTTAACATTGAGCAATTGCTCCTGCGTGTTCATCGGTGTAAATGTAGCTAAAAAAAATTCATTCGACAAGAATACGAAAAATAGCTATATACTTATTTTATTTTTTTTTAAGGTCTTGATATGACACACGTGTCTTAATTTGGCTTATTTTGGCTCATTGTATTAAAATCAACATTGAGCCATTGTTCCTGCGTGTTCATCGGTGTAAATGTAGCTAAAAAAAATTCATTCGACAAGAATACGAAAAATAGCTATATACTTATTTTATTTTTTTTTAAGGTCTTGATATGACACACGTGTCTAAATTTGGCTTATTTTGGCTCATTGTATTAATATCAACATTGAGCCATTGCTCCTGCGTGTTCATCGGTGTAAATGTAGCTAAAAAAAATTCATTCGACAAGAATAAGAAAAATAGCTATTTACTTATTTTATTTTTTTTAAAGGTCTTAAAAAGATATAGGTGTCTTAGTTTTGCTTATTTAGGCTCACTGTATTGTACTTAATATTGGCCACTTGCTCGTGCGTGTTCATCGGTGTAAATGTAGCTAAAAAAAATTCATTCGACAAGAATAAGAAAAATAGCTATTTACTCATTTTATTTTTTTAAAGGTTTTAAAAAGATATAGGTGTCTTAATTTTGCTTATTTTGGCTCATTGTATTGTACTTGACATTGAGCAATTGCTCCTGCGTGTTCATCGGTTTAAATGTTGCTAAAAAAAATTCATTCGACAAGAATAAAAAAAATAGCTATTTACTTATTTTATTTTTTTTAAAGGTCTTGATATGACAAAGGTGTCTTAATTTGGCTTATTTTGGCTCACTGTATTGTAATTAACATTGAGCAATTGCTCCTGCGTGTTCATCGTTGTAAATGTAGCTACAAAAAATTCATTCGACAAGAATACGAAAAATAGCTATTTACTTATTTTATTTTTTTTAAAGGTCTTGATATGACACGGGTGTCTTAGTTTGGCTTGTTTTGGCTCAATGTATTGTAATTAACATTGAGCAATTGTTCCTGCGTGTTCATCAGTGTAAATGTAGCTAAAAAAAATTCATTCGACAAGAATAAGAAAAATAGCTATTTACTTATTTTATTTTTTTTAAAGGTTTTAAAAAGATATAGGTGTCTTAATTTTGCTTATTTTGGCTCAATGTATTGTACATAACATTGAGCAATTGTTTGTGCGTGTTCATCGGTGTAAATGTAGCTAAAAAAAATTCATTCGACAAGAATAAGAAAAATAGCTATTTACTTTTTTTATTTTTCAAAAGGTCTTGATATGACAAGGGTGTCTTAATTTTGCTTACTTTGGCTCACTGTATTGTATTTAACATTGAGCAATTGCTCCTGCGTGTTCATCGGTGTAAATGTAGCTAAAAAAAATTCATTCGACAAGAATACGAAAAATAGCTATATACTTATTTTATTTTTTTTTAAGGTCTTGATATGACACACGTGTCTTAATTTGGCTTATTTTGGCTCATTGTATTAAAATCAACATTGAGCCATTGTTCCTGCGTGTTCATCGGTGTAAATGTAGCTAAAAAAAATTCATTCGACAAGAATACGAAAAATAGCTATATACTTATTTTTTTTTTTTTTAAGGTCTTGATATGACACACGTGTCTAAATTTGGCTTATTTTGGCTCATTGTATTAATATCAACATTGAGCCATTGCTCCTGCGTGTTCATCGGTGTAAATGTAGCTAAAAAAAATTCATTCGACAAGAATAAGAAAAATAGCTATTTACTTATTTTATTTTTTTTAAAGGTCTTAAAAAGATATAGGTGTCTTAGTTTTGCTTATTTAGGCTCACTGTATTGTACTTAATATTGGCCACTTGCTCGTGCGTGTTCATCGGTGTAAATGTAGCTAAAAAAAATTCATTCGACAAGAATAAGAAAAATAGCTATTTACTCATTTTATTTTTTTAAAGGTTTTAAAAAGATATAGGTGTCTTAATTTTGCTTATTTTGGCTCATTGTATTGTACTTGACATTGAGCAATTGCTCCTGCGTGTTCATCGGTTTAAATGTTGCTAAAAAAAATTCATTCGACAAGAATAAAAAAAATAGCTATTTACTTATTTTATTTTTTTTAAAGGTCTTGATATGACAAAGGTGTCTTAATTTGGCTTATTTTGGCTCACTGTATTGTAATTAACATTGAGCAATTGCTCCTGCGTGTTCATCGTTGTAAATGTAGCTACAAAAAATTCATTCGACAAGAATACGAAAAATAGCTATTTACTTATTTTATTTTTTTTAAAGGTCTTGATATGACACGGGTGTCTTAGTTTGGCTTGTTTTGGCTCAATGTATTGTAATTAACATTGAGCAATTGTTCCTGCGTGTTCATCAGTGTAAATGTAGCTAAAAAAAATTCATTCGACAAGAATAAGAAAAATAGCTATTTACTTATTTTATTTTTTTAAAGGTTTTAAAAAGATATAGGTGTCTTAATTTTGCTTATTTTGGCTCATTGTATTATACTTGACATTAAGCAATTGCTCCTGCGTGTTCATCGGTGTAAATGTAGCTAAAAAAAATTCATTCGACAAGAATAAGAAAAATAGCTATTTACTTATTTTATTTTTTTTAAAGGTTTTAAAAAGATATAGGTGTCTTAATTTTGCTTATTTTGGCTCAATGTATTGTACATAACATTGAGCAATTGTTTGTGCGTGTTCATCGGTGTAAATGTAGCTAAAAAAAATTCATTCGACAAGAATACGAAAAATAGCTATATACTTATTTTATTTTTTTTAAGGTCTTGATATGACACGGGTGTCTTAATTTGGCTTATTTTGGCTCATTGTATTAATATCAACATTGAGCCATTGCTCCTGCGTGTTCATCGGTGTAAATGTAGCTTGATATGACACGGGTGTCTTAGTTTGGCTTGTTTTGGCTCAATGTACTGTAATTAACATTGAGCAATTGTTCCTGCGTGTTCATCAGTGTAAATGTAGCTAAAAAAAATTCATTCGACAAGAATAAGAAAAATAGCTATTTACTTATTTTATTTTTTTAAAGGTTTTAAAAAGATATAGGTGTCTTAATTTTTCTTATTTTGGCTCATTGTATTGTACTTGACATTAAGCAATTGCTCCTGCGTGTTCATCGGTGTAAATGTAGCTAAAAAAAATTCATTCGACAAGAATAAGAAAAATAGCTATTTACTTATTTTATTTTTTTTAAAGGTTTTAAAAAGATATAGGTGTCTTAATTTTGCTTATTTTGGCTCAATGTATTGTACATAACATTGAGCAATTGTTTGTGCGTGTTCATCGGTGTAAATGTAGCTACAAAAAATTCATTCGACAAGAATAAGAAAAATAGCTATTTACTTTTTTTATTTTTCAAAAGGTCTTGATATGACAAGGGTGTCTTAATTTTGCTTACTTTGGCTCACTGTATTTTATTTAACATTGAGCAATTGCTCCTGCGTGTTCATCGGTGTAAATGTAGCTAAAAAAAATTCATTCGACAAGAATACGAAAAATAGCTATATACTTATTTTTTTTTTTTTTAAGGTCTTGATATGACACATGTGTCTTAATTTGGCTTATTTTGGCTCATTGTATTAAAATCAACATTGAGCCATTGTTCCTGCGTGTTCATCGGTGTAAATGTAGCTAAAAAAAATTCATTCGACAAGAATAAGAAAAATAGCTATTTACTTATTTTATTTTTTTTAAAGGTCTTAAAAAGATATAGGTGTCTTAGTTTTGCTTATTTAGGCTCACTGTATTGTACTTAATATTGGCCACTTGCTCGTGCGTGTTCATCGGTGTAAATGTAGCTACAAAAAATTCAATCGACAAGAATACGAAAAATAGCTATTTACTTATTTTATTTTTTTTAAAGGTCTTGATATGACACGGGTGTCTGAATTTGGCTTGTTTTGGCTCAATGTATTGTAATTAACATTGAACAATTGTTCCTGCGTGTTCATCAGTGTAAATGTAGCTAAAAAAAATTCATTCGACAAGAATAAGAAAAATAGCTATTTACTTATTTTATTATTTTTAAGGTTTTAAAAAGATATAGGTATCTTAATTTTGCTTATTTTGGCTCATTGTATTGTACGTAACATTGAACAATTGCTTCTGCGTGTTCATCGGTGTATATGTAGCTAAAAAAAATTCATTCGACAAGAATAAGAAAAATAGCTATTTACTTATTTTATTTTTTTTAAAGGTCTTAAAAAGATATAGGTGTCTTAATTTTGCTTATTTAGGCTCACTGTATTGTACTTAACGTCGGCCACTTGCTCCTGCGTGTTCATCGGTGTAAATGTAGCTACAAAAAATTCATTCGACAAGAATAAAAAAAATAGCTATTTACTTATTTTATTTTTTTAAAGGTCTTGATATGATAAGGGTGTCTTAATTTTGCTTATTTTGGCTCATTGTATTGTACTCAACATTAAGCAATTGCTCCTGCGTGTTCATCGGTGTAAATGTAGCTAAAAAAAATTCATACGACAAGAATTAGAAAAATAGCTATTTACTTATTTTATTTTTTTAAAGGTTTTAAAAAGATATAGGTGTCTTAATTTTGCTTATTTTGGCTCATTGTATTGTACTTGACATTGAGCAATTGCTCTTGCGTGTTCATCGGTTTAAATGTTGCTAATAAAAATTCATTCGACAAGAATAAGAAAAATAGCTATTTACTTTTTTTATTTTTCAAAAGGCCTTGATATGACAAGGGTGTCTTAATTTTGCTTACTTTGGCTCACTGTATTGTATTTAACATTGAGCAATTGCTCCTGCGTGTTCATCGGTGTATATGTAGCTAAAAAAAATTCATTCGACAAGAATAAGAAAAATAGCTATTTACTTATTTTATTTTTTTTAAAGGTCTTAAAAAGATATAGGTGTCTTAATTTTGCTTATTTAGGCTCACTGTATTGTACTTAACGTCGGCCACTTGCTCCTGCGTGTTCATCGGTGTAAATGTAGCTACAAAAAATTCATTCGACAAGAATAAAAAAAATAGCTATTTACTTATTTTATTTTTTTAAAGGTCTTGATATGATAAGGGTGTCTTAATTTTGCTTATTTTGGCTCATTGTATTGTACTTAACATTAAGCAATTGCTCCTGCGTGTTCATCGGTGTAAATGTAGCTAAAAAAAATTCATACGACAAGAATTAGAAAAATAGCTATTTACTTATTTTATTTTTTTAAAGGTTTTAAAAAGATATAGGTGTCTTAATTTTGCTTATTTTGGCTCATTGTATTGTACTTGACATTGAGCAATTGCTCTTGCGTGTTCATCGGTTTAAATGTTGCTAATAAAAATTCATTCGACAAGAATAAAAAAAATAGCTATTTACTTATTTTATTTTTTTTAAAGGTCTTGATATGATAAGGGTGTCTTAATTTTGCTTATTTTGGCTCACTGTATTGTTCTTAACATTGAGCTATTGCTCCTGCGTGTTCATCGGTGTAAATGTAGCTAAAAAAAATTCATTCGACAAGAATAAGAAAAATAGCTATTTACTTATTTTATTTTTTTTAAAGGTTTTAAAAAGATATAGGTGTCTTAATTTTGCTTATTTTGGCTCAATGTATTGTACATAACATTGAGCAATTGTTTGTGCGTGTTCATCGGTGTAAATGTAGCTAAAAAAAATTCATTCGACAAGAATAAGAAAAATAAATATTTACTTTTTTTATTTTTCAAAAGGCCTTGATATGACAAGGGTGTCTTAATTTTGCTTACTTTGGCTCACTGTATTGTATTTAACATTGAGCAATTGCTCCTGCGTGTTCATCGGTGTAAATGTAGCTAAAAAAAATTCATTCGACAAGAATACGAAAAATAGCTATATACTTATTTTTTTTTTTTTTAAGGTCTTGATATGACACATGTGTCTTAATTTGGCTTATTTTGGCTCATTGTATTAAAATCAACATTGAGCCATTGTTCCTGCGTGTTCATCGGTGTAAATGTAGCTACAAAAAATTCATTCGACAAGAATACGAAAAATAGCTATTTACTTATTTTATTTTTTTTAAAGGTCTTGATATGACACGGGTGTCTTAGTTTGGCTTCTTTTGGCTCAATGTATTGTAATTAACATTGAGCAATTGTTCCTGCGTGTTCATCAGTGTAAATGTAGCTAAAAAAAATTCATTCGACAAGAATAAGAAAAATAGCTATTTACTTATTTTATTTTTTTAAAGGTTTTAAAAAGATATAGGTGTCTTAGTTTTGCTTCTTTTGGCTCATTGTATTGTACTTGACATTAAGCAATTGCTCCTGCGTGTTCATCGGTGTAAATGTAGCTAAAAAAAATTCATTCGACAAGAATAAGAAAAATAGCTATTTACTTATTTTATTTTTTTTAAAGGTTTTAAAAAGATATAGGTGTCTTAATTTTGCTTATTTTGGCTCAATGTATTGTACATAACATTGAGCAATTGTTTGTGCGTGTTCATCGGTGTAAATGTAGCTAAAAAAAATTCATTCGACAAGAATAAGAAAAATAGCTATTTACTTTTTTTATTTTTCAAAAGGTCTTGATATGACAAGGGTGTCTTAATTTTGCTTACTTTGGCTCACTGTATTGTATTTAACATTGAGCAATTGCTCCTGCGTGTTCATCGGTGTAAATGTAGCTAAAAAAAATTCATTCGACAAGAATACGAAAAATAGCTATATACTTATTTTATTTTTTTTTAAGGTCTTGATATGACACACGTGTCTTAATTTGGCTTATTTTGGCTCATTGTATTAAAATCAACATTGAGCCATTGTTCCTGCGTGTTCATCGGTGTAAATGTAGCTAAAAAAAATTCATTCGACAAGAATACGAAAAATAGCTATATACTTATTTTATTTTTTTTTAAGGTCTTGATATGACACACGTGTCTTAATTTGGCTTATTTTGGCTCATTGTATTAATATCAACATTGAGCCATTGCTCCTGCGTGTTCATCGGTGTAAATGTAGCTAAAAAAAATTCATTCGACAAGAATAAGAAAAATAGCTATTTACTTATTTTATTTTTTTTAAAGGTCTTAAAAAGATATAGGTGTCTTAGTTTTGCTTATTTAGGCTCACTGTATTGTACTTAATATTGGCCACTTGCTCGTGCGTGTTCATCGGTGTAAATGTAGCTAAAAAAAATTCATTCGACAAGAATAAGAAAAATAGCTATTTACTCATTTTATTTTTTTAAAGGTTTTAAAAAGATATAGGTGTCTTAATTTTGCTTATTTTGGCTCATTGTATTGTACTTGACATTGAGCAATTGCTCCTGCGTGTTCATCGGTTTAAATGTTGCTAAAAAAAATTCATTCGACAAGAATAAAAAAAATAGCTATTTACTTATTTTATTTTTTTTAAAGGTCTTGATATGACAAAGGTGTCTTAATTTGGCTTATTTTGGCTCACTGTATTGTAATTAACATTGAGCAATTGCTCCTGCGTGTTCATCGTTGTAAATGTAGCTACAAAAAATTCATTCGACAAGAATACGAAAAATAGCTATTTACTTATTTTATTTTTTTTAAAGGTCTTGATATGACACGGGTGTCTTAGTTTGGCTTGTTTTGGCTCAATGTATTGTAATTAACATTGAGCAATTGTTCCTGCGTGTTCATCAGTGTAAATGTAGCTAAAAAAAATTCATTCGACAAGAATAAGAAAAATAGCTATTTACTTATTTTATTTTTTTAAAGGTTTTAAAAAGATATAGGTGTCTTAATTTTGCTTATTTTGGCTCATTGTATTATACTTGACATTAAGCAATTGCTCCTGCGTGTTCATCGGTGTAAATGTAGCTAAAAAAAATTCATTCTACAAGAATAAGAAAAATAGCTATTTACTTATTTTATTTTTTTTAAAGGTTTTAAAAAGATATAGGTGTCTTAATTTTGCTTATTTTGGCTCAATGTATTGTACATAACATTGAGCAATTGTTTGTGCGTGTTCATCGGTGTAAATGTAGCTAAAAAAAATTCATTCGACAAGAATACGAAAAATAGCTATATACTTATTTTATTTTTTTTAAGGTCTTGATATGACACGGGTGTCTTAATTTGGCTTATTTTGGCTCATTGTATTAATATCAACATTGAGCCATTGCTCCTGCGTGTTCATCGGTGTAAATGTAGCTTGATATGACACGGGTGTCTTAGTTTGGCTTGTTTTGGCTCAATGTATTGTAATTAACATTGAGCAATTGTTCCTGCGTGTTCATCAGTGTAAATGTAGCTAAAAAAAATTCATTCGACAAGAATAAGAAAAATAGCTATTTACTTATTTTATTTTTTTAAAGGTTTTAAAAAGATATAGGTGTCTTAATTTTTCTTATTTTGGCTCATTGTATTGTACTTGACATTAAGCAATTGCTCCTGCGTGTTCATCGGTGTAAATGTAGCTAAAAAAAATTCATTCGACAAGAATAAGAAAAATAGCTATTTACTTATTTTATTTTTTTTAAAGGTTTTAAAAAGATATAGGTGTCTTAATTTTGCTTATTTTGGCTCAATGTATTGTACATAACATTGAGCAATTGTTTGTGCGTGTTCATCGGTGTAAATGTAGCTACAAAAAATTCATTCGACAAGAATAAGAAAAATAGCTATTTACTTTTTTTATTTTTCAAAAGGTCTTGATATGACAAGGGTGTCTTAATTTTGCTTACTTTGGCTCACTGTATTTTATTTAACATTGAGCAATTGCTCCTGCGTGTTCATCGGTGTAAATGTAGCTAAAAAAAATTCATTCGACAAGAATACGAAAAATAGCTATATACTTATTTTTTTTTTTTTTAAGGTCTTGATATGACACATGTGTCTTAATTTGGCTTATTTTGGCTCATTGTATTAAAATCAACATTGAGCCATTGTTCCTGCGTGTTCATCGGTGTAAATGTAGCTAAAAAAAATTCATTCGACAAGAATAAGAAAAATAGCTATTTACTTATTTTATTTTTTTTAAAGGTCTTAAAAAGATATAGGTGTCTTAGTTTTGCTTATTTAGGCTCACTGTATTGTACATAACATTGAGCAATTGTTTGTGCGTGTTCATCGGTGTAAATGTAGCTAAAAAAAATTCATTCGACAAGAATAAGAAAAATAGCTATTTACTTTTTTTATTTTTCAAAAGGTCTTGATATGACAAGGGTGTCTTAATTTTGCTTACTTTGGCTCACTGTATTGTATTTAACATTGAGCAATTGCTCCTGCGTGTTCATCGGTGTAAATGTAGCTAAAAAAAATTCATTCGACAAGAATACGAAAAATAGCTATATACTTATTTTATTTTTTTTTAAGGTCTTGATATGACACACGTGTCTTAATTTGGCTTATTTTGGCTCATTGTATTAAAATCAACATTGAGCCATTGTTCCTGCGTGTTCATCGGTGTAAATGTAGCTAAAAAAAATTCATTCGACAAGAATACGAAAAATAGCTATATACTTATTTTTTTTTTTTTTAAGGTCTTGATATGACACACGTGTCTAAATTTGGCTTATTTTGGCTCATTGTATTAATATCAACATTGAGCCATTGCTCCTGCGTGTTCATCGGTGTAAATGTAGCTAAAAAAAATTCATTCGACAAGAATAAGAAAAATAGCTATTTACTTATTTTATTTTTTTTAAAGGTCTTAAAAAGATATAGGTGTCTTAGTTTTGCTTATTTAGGCTCACTGTATTGTACTTAATATTGGCCACTTGCTCGTGCGTGTTCATCGGTGTAAATGTAGCTAAAAAAAATTCATTCGACAAGAATAAGAAAAATAGCTATTTACTCATTTTATTTTTTTAAAGGTTTTAAAAAGATATAGGTGTCTTAATTTTGCTTATTTTGGCTCATTGTATTGTACTTGACATTGAGCAATTGCTCCTGCGTGTTCATCGGTTTAAATGTTGCTAAAAAAAATTCATTCGACAAGAATAAAAAAAATAGCTATTTACTTATTTTATTTTTTTTAAAGGTCTTGATATGACAAAGGTGTCTTAATTTGGCTTATTTTGGCTCACTGTATTGTAATTAACATTGAGCAATTGCTACTGCGTGTTCATCGTTGTAAATGTAGCTACAAAAAATTCATTCGACAAGAATACGAAAAATAGCTATTTACTTATTTTATTTTTTTTAAAGGTCTTGATATGACACGGGTGTCTTAGTTTGGCTTGTTTTGGCTCAATGTATTGTAATTAACATTGAGCAATTGTTCCTGCGTGTTCATCAGTGTAAATGTAGCTAAAAAAAATTCATTCGACAAGAATAAGAAAAATAGCTATTTACTTATTTTATTTTTTTAAAGGTTTTAAAAAGATATAGGTGTCTTAATTTTGCTTATTTTGGCTCATTGTATTATACTTGACATTAAGCAATTGCTCCTGCGTGTTCATCGGTGTAAATGTAGCTAAAAAAAATTCATTCTACAAGAATAAGAAAAATAGCTATTTACTTATTTTATTTTTTTTAAAGGTTTTAAAAAGATATAGGTGTCTTAATTTTGCTTATTTTGGCTCAATGTATTGTACATAACATTGAGCAATTGTTTGTGCGTGTTCATCGGTGTAAATGTAGCTAAAAAAAATTCATTCGACAAGAATACGAAAAATAGCTATATACTTATTTTATTTTTTTTAAGGTCTTGATATGACACGGGTGTCTTAATTTGGCTTATTTTGGCTCATTGTATTAATATCAACATTGAGCCATTGCTCCTGCGTGTTCATCGGTGTAAATGTAGCTTGATATGACACGGGTGTCTTAGTTTGGCTTGTTTTGGCTCAATGTATTGTAATTAACATTGAGCAATTGTTCCTGCGTGTTCATCAGTGTAAATGTAGCTAAAAAAAATTCATTCGACAAGAATAAGAAAAATAGCTATTTACTTATTTTATTTTTTTAAAGGTTTTAAAAAGATATAGGTGTCTTAATTTTTCTTATTTTGGCTCATTGTATTGTACTTGACATTAAGCAATTGCTCCTGCGTGTTCATCGGTGTAAATGTAGCTAAAAAAAATTCATTCGACAAGAATAAGAAAAATAGCTATTTACTTATTTTATTTTTTTTAAAGGTTTTAAAAAGATATAGGTGTCTTAATTTTGCTTATTTTGGCTCAATGTATTGTACATAACATTGAGCAATTGTTTGTGCGTGTTCATCGGTGTAAATGTAGCTACAAAAAATTCATTCGACAAGAATAAGAAAAATAGCTATTTACTTTTTTTATTTTTCAAAAGGTCTTGATATGACAAGGGTGTCTTAATTTTGCTTACTTTGGCTCACTGTATTTTATTTAACATTGAGCAATTGCTCCTGCGTGTTCATCGGTGTAAATGTAGCTAAAAAAAATTCATTCGACAAGAATACGAAAAATAGCTATATACTTATTTTTTTTTTTTTTAAGGTCTTGATATGACACATGTGTCTTAATTTGGCTTATTTTGGCTCATTGTATTAAAATCAACATTGAGCCATTGTTCCTGCGTGTTCATCGGTGTAAATGTAGCTAAAAAAAATTCATTCGACAAGAATAAGAAAAATAGCTATTTACTTATTTTATTTTTTTTAAAGGTCTTAAAAAGATATAGGTGTCTTAGTTTTGCTTATTTAGGCTCACTGTATTGTACATAACATTGAGCAATTGTTTGTGCGTGTTCATCGGTGTAAATGTAGCTAAAAAAAATTCATTCGACAAGAATAAGAAAAATAGCTATTTACTTTTTTTATTTTTCAAAAGGTCTTGATATGACAAGGGTGTCTTAATTTTGCTTACTTTGGCTCACTGTATTGTATTTAACATTGAGCAATTGCTCCTGCGTGTTCATCGGTGTAAATGTAGCTAAAAAAAATTCATTCGACAAGAATACGAAAAATAGCTATATACTTATTTTATTTTTTTTTAAGGTCTTGATATGACACACGTGTCTTAATTTGGCTTATTTTGGCTCATTGTATTAAAATCAACATTGAGCCATTGTTCCTGCGTGTTCATCGGTGTAAATGTAGCTAAAAAAAATTCATTCGACAAGAATACGAAAAATAGCTATATACTTATTTTTTTTTTTTTAAGGTCTTGATATGACACACGTGTCTAAATTTGGCTTATTTTGGCTCATTGTATTAATATCAACATTGAGCCATTGCTCCTGCGTGTTCATCGGTGTAAATGTAGCTAAAAAAAATTCATTCGACAAGAATAAGAAAAATAGCTATTTACTTATTTTATTTTTTTTAAAGGTCTTAAAAAGATATAGGTGTCTTAGTTTTGCTTATTTAGGCTCACTGTATTGTACTTAATATTGGCCACTTGCTCGTGCGTGTTCATCGGTGTAAATGTAGCTAAAAAAAATTCATTCGACAAGAATAAGAAAAATAGCTATTTACTTATTTTATTTTTTTTAAAGGTCTTGATATGACAAAGGTGTCTTAATTTGGCTTATTTTGGCTCACTGTATTGTAATTAACATTGAGCAATTGCTCCTGCGTGTTCATCGTTGTAAATGTAGCTACAAAAAATTCATTCGACAAGAATACGAAAAATAGCTATTTACTTATTTTATTTTTTTTAAAGGTCTTGATATGACACGGGTGTCTTAGTTTGGCTTGTTTTGGCTCAATGTATTGTAATTAACATTGAGCAATTGTTCCTGCGTGTTCATCAGTGTAAATGTAGCTAAAAAAAATTCATTCGACAAGAATAAGAAAAATAGCTATTTACTTATTTTATTTTTTTAAAGGTTTTAAAAAGATATAGGTGTCTTAATTTTGCTTATTTTGGCTCATTGTATTATACTTGACATTAAGCAATTGCTCCTGCGTGTTCATCGGTGTAAATGTAGCTAAAAAAAATTCATTCGACAAGAATAAGAAAAATAGCTATTTACTTATTTTATTTTTTTTAAAGGTTTTAAAAAGATATAGGTGTCTTAATTTTGCTTATTTTGGCTCAATGTATTGTACATAACATTGAGCAATTGTTTGTGCGTGTTCATCGGTGTAAATGTAGCTAAAAAAAATTCATTCGACAAGAATACGAAAAATAGCTATATACTTATTTTATTTTTTTTAAGGTCTTGATATGACACGGGTGTCTTAATTTGGCTTATTTTGGCTCATTGTATTAATATCAACATTGAGCCATTGCTCCTGCGTGTTCATCGGTGTAAATGTAGCTTGATATGACACGGGTGTCTTAGTTTGGCTTGTTTTGGCTCAATGTACTGTAATTAACATTGAGCAATTGTTCCTGCGTGTTCATCAGTGTAAATGTAGCTAAAAAAAATTCATTCGACAAGAATAAGAAAAATAGCTATTTACTTATTTTATTTTTTTAAAGGTTTTAAAAAGATATAGGTGTCTTAATTTTTCTTATTTTGGCTCATTGTATTGTACTTGACATTAAGCAATTGCTCCTGCGTGTTCATCGGTGTAAATGTAGCTAAAAAAAATTCATTCGACAAGAATAAGAAAAATAGCTATTTACTTATTTTATTTTTTTTAAAGGTTTTAAAAAGATATAGGTGTCTTAATTTTGCTTATTTTGGCTCAATGTATTGTACATAACATTGAGCAATTGTTTGTGCGTGTTCATCGGTGTAAATGTAGCTACAAAAAATTCATTCGACAAGAATAAGAAAAATAGCTATTTACTTTTTTTATTTTTCAAAAGGTCTTGATATGACAAGGGTGTCTTAATTTTGCTTACTTTGGCTCACTGTATTTTATTTAACATTGAGCAATTGCTCCTGCGTGTTCATCGGTGTAAATGTAGCTAAAAAAAATTCATTCGACAAGAATACGAAAAATAGCTATATACTTATTTTTTTTTTTTTTAAGGTCTTGATATGACACATGTGTCTTAATTTGGCTTATTTTGGCTCATTGTATTAAAATCAACATTGAGCCATTGTTCCTGCGTGTTCATCGGTGTAAATGTAGCTAAAAAAAATTCATTCGACAAGAATAAGAAAAATAGCTATTTACTTATTTTATTTTTTTTAAAGGTCTTAAAAAGATATAGGTGTCTTAGTTTTGCTTATTTAGGCTCACTGTATTGTACTTAATATTGGCCACTTGCTCGTGCGTGTTCATCGGTGTAAATGTAGCTACAAAAAATTCAATCGACAAGAATACGAAAAATAGCTATTTACTTATTTTATTTTTTTTAAAGGTCTTGATATGACACGGGTGTCTGAATTTGGCTTGTTTTGGCTCAATGTATTGTAATTAACATTGAACAATTGTTCCTGCGTGTTCATCAGTGTAAATGTAGCTAAAAAAAATTCATTCGACAAGAATAAGAAAAATAGCTATTTACTTATTTTATTATTTTTAAGGTTTTAAAAAGATATAGGTATCTTAATTTTGCTTATTTTGGCTCATTGTATTGTACTTAACATTGAACAATTGCTTCTGCGTGTTCATCGGTGTATATGTAGCTAAAAAAAATTCATTCGACAAGAATAAGAAAAATAGCTATTTACTTATTTTATTTTTTTTAAAGGTCTTAAAAAGATATAGGTGTCTTAATTTTGCTTATTTAGGCTCACTGTATTGTACTTAACGTCGGCCACTTGCTCCTGCGTGTTCATCGGTGTAAATGTAGCTACAAAAAATTCATTCGACAAGAATAAAAAAAATAGCTATTTACTTATTTTATTTTTTTAAAGGTCTTGATATGATAAGGGTGTCTTAATTTTGCTTATTTTGGCTCATTGTATTGTACTTAACATTAAGCAATTGCTCCTGCGTGTTCATCGGTGTAAATGTAGCTAAAAAAAATTCATACGACAAGAATTAGAAAAATAGCTATTTACTTATTTTATTTTTTTAAAGGTTTTAAAAAGATATAGGTGTCTTAATTTTGCTTATTTTGGCTCATTGTATTGTACTTGACATTGAGCAATTGCTCTTGCGTGTTCATCGGTTTAAATGTTGCTAATAAAAATTCATTCGACAAGAATAAAAAAAATAGCTATTTACTTATTTTATTTTTTTTAAAGGTCTTGATATGATAAGGGTGTCTTAATTTTGCTTATTTTGGCTCACTGTATTGTACTTAACATTGAGCTATTGCTCCTGCGTGTTCATCGGTGTAAATGTAGCTAAAAAAAATTCATTCGACAAGAATAAGAAAAATAGCTATTTACTTATTTTATTTTTTTTAAAGGTTTTAAAAAGATATAGGTGTCTTAATTTTGCTTATTTTGGCTCAATGTATTGTACATAACATTGAGCAATTGTTTGTGCGTGTTCATCGGTGTAAATGTAGCTAAAAAAAATTCATTCGACAAGAATAAGAAAAATAGCTATTTACTTTTTTTATTTTTCAAAAGGCCTTGATATGACAAGGGTGTCTTAATTTTGCTTACTTTGGCTCACTGTATTGTATTTAACATTGAGCAATTGCTCCTGCGTGTTCATCGGTGTAAATGTAGCTAAAAAAAATTCATTCGACAAGAATACGAAAAATAGCTATATACTTATTTTTTTTTTTTTTAAGGTCTTGATATGACACATGTGTCTTAATTTGGCTTATTTTGGCTCATTGTATTAAAATCAACATTGAGCCATTGTTCCTGCGTGTTCATCGGTGTAAATGTAGCTACAAAAAATTCATTCGACAAGAATACGAAAAATAGCTATTTACTTATTTTATTTTTTTTAAAGGTCTTGATATGACACGGGTGTCTTAGTTTGGCTTGTTTTGGCTCAATGTATTGTAATTAACATTGAGCAATTGTTCCTGCGTGTTCATCAGTGTAAATGTAGCTAAAAAAAATTCATTCGACAAGAATAAGAAAAATAGCTATTTACTTATTTTATTTTTTTAAAGGTTTTAAAAAGATATAGGTGTCTTAGTTTTGCTTCTTTTGGCTCATTGTATTGTACTTGACATTAAGCAATTGCTCCTGCGTGTTCATCGGTGTAAATGTAGCTAAAAAAAATTCATTCGACAAGAATAAGAAAAATAGCTATTTACTTATTTTATTTTTTTTAAAGGTTTTAAAAAGATATAGGTGTCTTAATTTTGCTTATTTTGGCTCAATGTATTGTACATAACATTGAGCAATTGTTTGTGCGTGTTCATCGGTGTAAATGTAGCTAAAAAAAATTCATTCGACAAGAATAAGAAAAATAGCTATTTACTTTTTTTATTTTTCAAAAGGTCTTGATATGACAAGGGTGTCTTAATTTTGCTTACTTTGGCTCACTGTATTGTATTTAACATTGAGCAATTGCTCCTGCGTGTTCATCGGTGTAAATGTAGCTAAAAAAAATTCATTCGACAAGAATACGAAAAATAGCTATATACTTATTTTATTTTTTTTTAAGGTCTTGATATGACACACGTGTCTTAATTTGGCTTATTTTGGCTCATTGTATTAAAATCAACATTGAGCCATTGTTCCTGCGTGTTCATCGGTGTAAATGTAGCTAAAAAAAATTCATTCGACAAGAATAAGAAAAATAGCTATTTACTTATTTTATTTTTTTTAAAGGTCTTAAAAAGATATAGGTGTCTTAGTTTTGCTTATTTAGGCTCACTGTATTGTACTTAATATTGGCCACTTGCTCGTGCGTGTTCATCGGTGTAAATGTAGCTACAAAAAATTCAATCGACAAGAATACGAAAAATAGCTATTTACTTATTTTATTTTTTTTAAAGGTCTTGATATGACACGGGTGTCTGAATTTGGCTTGTTTTGGCTCAATGTATTGTAATTAACATTGAACAATTGTTCCTGCGTGTTCATCAGTGTAAATGTAGCTAAAAAAAATTCATTCGACAAGAATAAGAAAAATAGCTATTTACTTATTTTATTATTTTTAAGGTTTTAAAAAGATATAGGTATCTTAATTTTGCTTATTTTGGCTCATTGTATTGTACTTAACATTGAACAATTGCTTCTGCGTGTTCATCGGTGTATATGTAGCTAAAAAAAATTCATTCGACAAGAATAAGAAAAATAGCTATTTACTTATTTTATTTTTTTTAAAGGTCTTAAAAAGATATAGGTGTCTTAATTTTGCTTATTTAGGCTCACTGTATTGTACTTAACGTTGGCCACTTGCTCCTGCGTGTTCATCGGTGTAAATGTAGCTACAAAAAATTCATTCGACAAGAATACGAAAAATAGCTACATACTTATTTTATTTTTTTTAAGGTCTTGATATGACACGGGTGTCTTAATTTGGCTTATTTTGGCTCATTGTATTAATATCAACATTGAGCCGTTGCTCCTGCGTGTTCATCGGTGTAAATGTAGCTTGATATGACACGGGTGTCTTAGTTTGGCTTGTTTTGGCTCAATGTATTGTAATTAACATTGAGCAATTGTTCCTGCGTGTTCATCAGTGTAAATGTAGCTAAAAAAAATTCATTCGACAAGAATAAGAAAAATAGCTATTTACTTATTTTATTTTTTTAAAGGTTTTAAAAAGATATAGGTGTCTTAATTTTTCTTATTTTGGCTCATTGCATTGTACATGACATTAAGCAATTGCTCCTGCGTGTTCATCGGTGTAAATGTAGCTAAAAAAAATTCATTCGACAAGAATAAGAAAAATAGCTATTTACTTATTTTATTTTTTTTAAAGGTTTTAAAAAGATATAGGTGTCTTAGTTTTGCTTCTTTTGGCTCATTGTATTGTACTTGACATTAAGCAATTGCTCCTGCGTGTTCATCGGTGTAAATGTAGCTAAAAAAAATTCATTCGACAAGAATAAGAAAAATAGCTATTTACTTATTTTATTTTTTTTAAAGGTTTTAAAAAGATATAGGTGTCTTAATTTTGCTTATTTTGGCTCAATGTATTGTACATAACATTGAGCAATTGTTTGTGCGTGTTCATCGGTGTAAATGTAGCTAAAAAAAATTCATTCGACAAGAATAAGAAAAATAGCTATTTACTTTTTTTATTTTTCAAAAGGTCTTGATATGACAAGGGTGTCTTAATTTTGCTTACTTTGGCTCACTGTATTGTATTTAACATTGAGCAATTGCTCCTGCGTGTTCATCGGTGTAAATGTAGCTAAAAAAAATTCATTCGACAAGAATACGAAAAATAGCTATATACTTATTTTATTTTTTTTTAAGGTCTTGATATGACACACGTGTCTTAATTTGGCTTATTTTGGCTCATTGTATTAAAATCAACATTGAGCCATTGTTCCTGCGTGTTCATCGGTGTAAATGTAGCTAAAAAAAATTCATTCGACAAGAATAAGAAAAATAGCTATTTACTTATTTTATTTTTTTTAAAGGTCTTAAAAAGATATAGGTGTCTTAGTTTTGCTTATTTAGGCTCACTGTATTGTACTTAATATTGGCCACTTGCTCGTGCGTGTTCATCGGTGTAAATGTAGCTACAAAAAATTCAATCGACAAGAATACGAAAAATAGCTATTTACTTATTTTATTTTTTTTAAAGGTCTTGATATGACACGGGTGTCTGAATTTGGCTTGTTTTGGCTCAATGTATTGTAATTAACATTGAACAATTGTTCCTGCGTGTTCATCAGTGTAAATGTAGCTAAAAAAAATTCATTCGACAAGAATAAGAAAAATAGCTATTTACTTATTTTATTATTTTTAAGGTTTTAAAAAGATATAGGTATCTTAATTTTGCTTATTTTGGCTCATTGTATTGTACTTAACATTGAACAATTGCTTCTGCGTGTTCATCGGTGTATATGTAGCTAAAAAAAATTCATTCGACAAGAATAAGAAAAATAGCTATTTACTTATTTTATTTTTTTTAAAGGTCTTAAAAAGATATAGGTGTCTTAATTTTGCTTATTTAGGCTCACTGTATTGTACTTAACGTTGGCCACTTGCTCCTGCGTGTTCATCGGTGTAAATGTAGCTACAAAAAATTCATTCGACAAGAATACGAAAAATAGCTACATACTTATTTTATTTTTTTTAAGGTCTTGATATGACACGGGTGTCTTAATTTGGCTTATTTTGGCTCATTGTATTAATATCAACATTGAGCCGTTGCTCCTGCGTGTTCATCGGTGTAAATGTAGCTTGATATGACACGGGTGTCTTAGTTTGGCTTGTTTTGGCTCAATGTATTGTAATTAACATTGAGCAATTGTTCCTGCGTGTTCATCAGTGTAAATGTAGCTAAAAAAAATTCATTCGACAAGAATAAGAAAAATAGCTATTTACTTATTTTATTTTTTTAAAGGTTTTAAAAAGATATAGGTGTCTTAATTTTTCTTATTTTGGCTCATTGTATTGTACATGACATTAAGCAATTGCTCCTGCGTGTTCATCGGTGTAAATGTAGCTAAAAAAAATTCATTCGACAAGAATAAGAAAAATAGCTATTTACTTATTTTATTTTTTTTAAAGGTTTTAAAAAGATATAGGTGTCTTAATTTTGCTTATTTTGGCTCAATGTATTGTACATAACATTGAGCAATTGTTTGTGCGTGTTCATCGGTGTAAATGTAGCTACAAAAAATTCATTCGACAAGAATAAGAAAAATAGCTATTTACTTTTTTTATTTTTCAAAAGGTCTTGATATGACAAGGGTGTCTTAATTTTGCTTACTTTGGCTCACTGTATTTTATTTAACATTGAGCAATTGCTCCTGCGTGTTCATCGGTGTAAATGTAGCTAAAAAAAATTCATTCGACAAGAATACGAAAAATAGCTATATACTTATTTTATTTTTTTTTAAGGTCTTGATATGACACATGTGTCTTAATTTGGCTTATTTTGGCTCATTGTATTAAAATCAACATTGAGCCATTGTTCCTGCGTGTTCATCGGTGTAAATGTAGCTAAAAAAAATTCATTCGACAAGAATAAGAAAAATAGCTATTTACTTATTTTATTTTTTTTAAAGGTCTTAAAAAGATATAGGTGTCTTAGTTTTGCTTATTTAGGCTCACTGTATTGTACTTAATATTGGCCACTTGCTCGTGCGTGTTCATCGGTGTAAATGTAGCTACAAAAAATTCAATCGACAAGAATACGAAAAATAGCTATTTTATTTTATTTTTTTTAAAGGTTTTAAAAGGATATAGGTGTCTTAATTTTGCTTATTTTGGCTCATTGTATTGTACTTAACATTGAGCAAGTGTTCCTGCGTGTTCATCGGTGTAAATGTAGCTAAAAAAAATTCATTCGACAAGAATAAGAAAAATAGCTATTTACTTATTTTATTTTTTTTAAAGGTCTTTAAAAGATATAGGTGTCTTAATTTTGCTTGTTTAGGCTCACTGTATTGTAGTTAACATTAACCAATTGCTCCTGCGTGTTCATCGGTGTAAATGTAGCTACTAAAAATTCATTCGACAAGAATACAAAAAATAGCTATATACTTCTTTTTTTTTTTTAAAGGTCTTTAAAAGATATAGGTGTCTTAATTTTGCTTATTTTGGCTCAATGTATTGTATTTAATATTGAGCAATTGCTCCTGCGTGTTCGTCGGTGTAAATGTAGCTTAAAAAAATTCATACGGCAAGAATACGAAAAATAGCTATTTACTTATTTTATTTTTTTTAAAGGTCTTGAAAAGATAAAGGTGTCTTAATTTTGCTTATTTTGGCTCATTGTATTGTACTTGACATTGAGCACTTGCTCCTGCGTGTTCATCGGTGTAAATGTAGCTAAAAAAAATTCATTCGACAAGAATAAGAAAAATAGCTATTTACTTATTTTATTTTTTTTAAAGGTTTTTAAAGGATATAGGTGTCTTAATTTTGCTTATTTTGGCTCACTGTATTGTAGTAAACATTAACCAATTGCTCGTGCGTGTTCATCGGTGTAAATGTAGCTACAAAAAATTCATTCGACATGAATACAAAAAATTGCTATATACTTCTTTTTTTTTTTTAAAGGTCTTTAAAAGATATAGGTGTCTTAATTTTGCTTATTTTGGCTCAATGTATTGTATTTAATATTGAGCAATTGCTCCTGCGTGTTCGTCGGTGTAAATGTAGCTTCAAAAAATTCATTCGACAAGAATAAGAAAAATAGCTATTTACTTATTTTATTTTTTTAAAGGTTTTAAAAAGATAAAGGTGTCTTAATTTTGCTTATTTTGGCTCATTGTATTGTACTTAACATTGACCACTTGCTCCTGCGTGTACATCGGTGTAAATGTAGCTACAAAAAATTCATTCGACAAGAATACGAAAAATAGCTATATACTTATTTTATTTTTTTTAAAGGTCTTGATATGACACGGGTGTCTTAATTTGGCTTATTTTGGCTCATTGTATTGTACTTAACATTGACCACTTGCTCCTGCGTGTTCATCGGTGTAAATGTAGCTAAAAAAAATTCATTCGACAAGAATAAGAAAAATAGCTATTTACTTATTTTATTTTTTTTAAAGGTCTTGATATGACATGAGTGTCTTAATTTTGCTTATTTTGGCTCATTGTATTGTACTTAACATTGAACAATTGCTACTGCGTGTTCATCGGTGTAAATGTAGCTAAAAAAAATTCATTCGACAAGAATAAGAAAAATAGCTATTTACTTATTTTATTTTTTTTAAAGGTTTAAAAAAGATATAGGCGTCTTAATTTTGCTTATTTAGGCTCATTGTATTGTACTTAACATTGACACTTGCTCCTGCGTGTTCATCGGTGTAAATGTAGCTAAAAAAAATTCATTCGACAAGAATAAGAAAAATAGCTATTTACTTATTTTATTTTTTTTAAAGGTCTTCAAAAGATAGAGGTGTCTTAATTTTGCTTATTTTGGCTCATTGTATACTACTTAACATTGACCACTTGCTCCTGCGTGTACATCGGTGTAAATGTAGCTACAAAAAATTCATTCGACAAGAATAAAAAAAATAGCTATTTACTTATTTTATTTTTTTTAAAGGTCTTGATACGATAAGGGTGTCTTAATTTGGCTTATTTTGGCTTAATGTATTGTACTTAAAATTGAGCGATTGCCGCTGCGTGTTCATCGGTGTAAATGTAGCTTAAAAAAATTCATTCGACAAGAATAAGAAAAATAGCTATTTACTTATTTCATTTTCTTTAAAGGTCTTAAAAAGATATAGGTGTCTTAATTTTGCTTATTTAGGCTCATTGTATTGTACTTAACATTGACCACTTGCTCCTGCGTGTACATCGGTGTAAATGTAGCTACAAAAAATTCATTCGACAAGAATACGAAAAATAGCTATGTACTTATTTTATTTTTTTTAAAGGTCTTGATATGACACGGGTGTCTTAATTTGGCTTATTTTGGCTCATTGTATTTTACTTAACATTGACCACTTGATCCTGCGTGTTCATCGGTGTAAATGTAGCTACAAAAAATTCATTCGACAAGTATACGAAAAATAGCTATATACTTATTTTATTTTTTTTAAAGGTCTTGATATGACACGGGTGTCTTAATTTGGCTAATTTTGGCTCATTGTATTGTACTTAACATTGACCACTTGCTCCTGCGTGTTCATCGGTGTAAATGTAGCTAAAAAAAATTCATTCGACAAGAATAAGAAAAATAGCTATTTACTTATTTTATTTTTTTTAAAGGTCTTCAAAAGATAGAGGTGTCTTAATTTTGCTTATTTTGGCTCATTGTATTGTACTTAACATTGAACACTTGCTCCTGCGTGTACATCGGTGTAAATGTAGCTACAAAAAATTCATTCGACAAGAATAAGAAAAATAGCTATTTACTTATTTTATTTTTTTTAAAGGTTTTAAAAAGATAGAGGTGTCTTAATTTTGCTTATTTTGGCTCATTGTATTGTACTTAACATTGAGCAATTGTTCCTGCGTGTTCATCGGTGTAAATGTAGTTAAAAAAAATTCATTCGACATGAATAAGAAATATAGCTATTTACTTATTTTATTTTTTTTAAAGGTCTTCAAAAGATATAGGTGTCTTAATTTTGCTTATTTAGGCTCATTGTATTGTTCTTAACATTGACCACTTGCTCCTGCGTGTACATCGGTGTAAATGTAGCTACAAAAAATTCATTCGACAAGAAAAAGAAAAATAGCTATTTACTTATTTTATTTTTTTAAAGGTTTTAAAAAGATAAAGGTGTCTTAATTTTGCTTATTTTGGCTCATTGTATTGTACTTAAAATTGACCACTTGCTCCTGCGTGTACATCGGTGTAAATGTAGCTACAAAAAATTCATTCGACAAGAATACGAAAAATAGCTATATACTTATTTTATTTTTTTTAAAGGTCTTGATATGACAATGGTGTCTTAATTTGGCTTCTTTTGGCTCATTGTATTGTACTTAACATTGACCACTTGCTCCTGCGTGTTCATCGGTGTAAATGTAGCTAAAAAAAATTCATTCGACAAGAATAAGAAAAATAGCTATTTACTTATTTTATTTTTTTTAAAGGTCTTGATATGACATGAGTGTCTTAATTTTGCTTATTTTGGCTCATTGTATTGTACTTAACATTGTACAATTGCTACTGCGTGTTCATCGGTGTAAATGTAGCTAAAAAAAATTCATTCGACAAGAATAAGAAAAATAGCTATTTACTTATTTTATTTTTTTTTAAGGTTTAAAAAAGATATAGGCGTCTTAATTTTGCTTACTTAGGCTCATTGTATTGTACTTAACATTGACCACTTGCTCCTGCGTGTTCATCGGTGTAAATGTAGCTAAAAAAAATTCATTCGACAAGAATAAGAAAAATAGCTATTTACTTATTTTATTTTTTTTAAAGGTCTTCAAAAGATAGAGGTGTCTTAATTTTGCTTATTTTGGCTCATTGTATAGTACTTAACATTGACCACTTGCTCCTGCGTGTACATCGGTGTAAATGTAGCTACAAAAAATTCATTCGACAAGAATAAAAAAAATAGCTATTTACTTATTTTATTTTTTTTAAAGGTCTTGATACGATAAGGGTGTCTTAATTTGGCTTATTTTGGCTTAATGTATTGTACTTAAAATTGAGCGATTGCCGCTGCGTGTTCATCGGTGTAAATGTAGCTTAAAAAAATTCATTCGACAAGAATAAGAAAAATAGCTATTTACTTATTTTATTTTTTTAAAGGTCTTAAAAAGATAAAGGTGTCTTAATTTTGCTTTTTTAGGTACATTGCGTAGTACTTAACATTGAGCAATTGCTCCTTCGTGTTCATCGGTGTAAATGTAGCTACAAAAAATTCATTCGACAAGTATAAGAAAAATAGCTATTTACTTATTTTATTTTTTTTAAAGGTCTTCAAAAGATAGAGGTGTCTTAATTTTGCTTATTTTGGCTCATTGTATTGTATTTAACATTGACCACTTGCTCCTGCGTGTACATCGGTGTAAAGGTAGCTACAAAAAATTCATTTGACAAGAATAAGAAAAATAGCTATTTACTTATTTTATTTTTTTTAAAGGTTTTAAAAAGATAGAGGTGTCTTAGTTTTGCTTATTTTGGCTCATTCTATTGTACTTAACATTGAGCAATTGTTCCTGCGTGTTCATCGGTGTAAATGTAGTTAAAAAAAATTCATTCGACATGAATAAGAAATATAGCTATTTACTTATTTTATTTTTTTAAAGGTCTTCAAAAGATATAGGTGTCTTAATTTTGCTTATTTAGGCTCATTAAATTGTACTTAACATTGACCACTTGCTCCTGCGTGTACATCGGTGTAAATGTAGCTACAAAAAATTCATTCGACAAGAAAAAGAAAAATAGCTATTTACTTATTTTATTTTTTTAAAGGTTTTAAAAAGATAAAGGTGTCTTAATTTTGCTTATTTTGGCTCATTGTATTGTACTTAACATTGACCACTTGCTCTTGCGTGTACATCGGTGTAAATGTAGCTACAAAAAATTCATTCGACAAGAATACGAAAAATAGCTATATACTTATTTTATTTTTTTTAAAGGTCTTGATATGACACGGGTGTCTTAATTTGGCTTATTTTGGCTCATTGTATTGTACTTAACATTGACCACTTGCTCCTGCGTGTTCATCGGTGTAAATGTAGCTAAAAAAAATTCATTCGACAAGAATAAGAAAAATAGCTATTTACTTATTTTATTTTTTTTAAAGGTTTTAAAAGGATATAGGTGTCTTAATTTTGCTTATTTTGGCTCATTGTATTGTACTTAACATTGAGCAAGTGTTCCTGCGTGTTCATCGGTGTAAATGTAGCTAAAAAAAATTCATTCGACAAGAATAAGAAAAATAGCTATTTACTTATTTTATTTTTTTTAAAGGTCTTTAAAAGATATAGGTGTCTTAATTTTGCTTGTTTAGGCTCACTGTATTGTAGTTAACATTAACCAATTGCTCCTGCGTGTTCATCGGTGTAAATGTAGCTACTAAAAATTCATTCGACAAGAATACAAAAAATAGCTATATACTTCTTTTTTTTTTTTAAAGGTCTTTAAAAGATATAGGTGTCTTAATTTTGCTTATTTTGGCTCAATGTATTGTATTTAATATTGAGCAATTGCTCCTGCGTGTTCGTCGGTGTAAATGTAGCTTAAAAAAATTCATACGGCAAGAATACGAAAAATAGCTATTTACTTATTTTATTTTTTTTAAAGGTCTTGAAAAGATAAAGGTGTCTTAATTTTGCTTATTTTGGCTCATTGTATTGTACTTGACATTGAGCACTTGCTCCTGCGTGTTCATCGGTTTAAATGTTGCTAAAAAAAATTCATTCGACAAGAATAAAAAAAATAGCTATTTACTTATTTTATTTTTTTTAAAGGTCTTGATATGACACGGGTGTCTTAATTTTGCTTATTTTGGCTCAATGTATTGTACTTAACATTGAGCAATTGTTCCTGCGTGTTCATCGGTGTAAATGTAGCTAAAAAAAATTCATTCGACAAGAATAAGAAAAATAGCTATTTACTTATTTTATTTTCTTTAAAGGTCTTAAAAAGATATAGGTGTCTTAATTTTGCTTATTTAGGCTCATTGTATTATACTTAACATTGGCCACTTGCTCCTGCGTGTTCATCGGTGTAAATGTAGCTACAAAAAATTCATTCGACAAGAATACGAAAAATAGCTATATACTTATTTTATTTTTTTTAAAGGTCTTGATATGACACGGGTCTCTTAATTTGGCTTATATAGATTCATCGTATTGTAATAAACATTGGGCAATTGCTCCTGCGTGTTCATCGGTGTAAATGTGGCTAAAAAAAATTCATTCGACAAGAATATGAAAAATAGCTATTTACTTATTTTATTTTTTTAAAGGTTTTAAAAAGATATAGGTGTCCTAATTTTGCTTATTTTGGCTCATTGTATTGTACTTGACATTGAGCAATTGCTCCTGCGTGTTCATCGGTTTAAATGTTGCTAAAAACAATTCATTCGACAAGAATAAGAAAAATAGCTATTTACTTATTTTATTTTTTTTAAAGGTCTTCAAAAGATATAGGTGTCTTAATTTTGCTTATTTAGGCTCACTAAATTGTACTTAACATTGACCACTTGCTCCTGCGTGTACATCGGTGTTAATGTAGCTACAAAAAATTCATTCGACAAGAAAAAGAAAAATAGCTATTTACTTATTTTATTTTTTTAAAGGTTTTAAAAAGATAAAGGTGTCTTAATTTTGCTTATTTTGGCTCATTGTATTGTACTTAACATTGACCGCTTGCTCCTGCGTGTACATCGGTGTTAATGTAGCTACAAAAAATTCATTCGACAAGAATACGAAAAATAGCTATATACTTATTTTATTTTTTTTAAAGGTCTTGATATGACACGGGTGTCTTAATTTGGCTTATTGTGGCTCACTGTATTGTAGTTAACATTGAACACTTGCTCCTGCGTGTTCATCGGTGTAAATGTAGCTAAAAAAAATTCATTCGACAAGAATAAGAAAAATAGCTATTTACTTATTTTATTTTTTTTAAAGGTTTTTAAAGGATATAGGTGTCTTAATTTTGCTTATTTTGGCTCACTGTATTGTAGTAAACATTAACCAATTGCTCCTGCGTGTTCATCGGTGTAAATGTAGCTACAAAAAATTCATTCGACATGAATACAAAAAATAGCTATATACTTCTTTTTTTTTTTAAAGGTCTTTAAAAGATATAGGTGTCTTAATTTTGCTTATTTTGGCTCAATGTATTGTATTTAATATTGAGCAATTGCTCCTGCGTGTTCGTCGGTGTAAATGTAGCTTCAAAAAATTCATTCGACAAGAATAAGAAAAATAGCTATTTACTTATTTTATTTTTTTAAAGGTTTTAAAAAGATAAAGGTGTCTTAATTTTGCTTATTTTGGCTCATTGTATTGTACTTAACATTGACCACTTGCTCCTGCGTGTACATCGGTGTAAATGTAGCTAAAAAAAATTCATTCGACAAGAATAAGAAAAATAGCTATTTACTTATTTTATTTTTTTTAAAGGTCCTGATATGACACGGGTGTCTTAATTTGGCTTATTTTGGCTCATTGTATTGTACTTAACATTGACCACTTGCTCCTGCGTGTTCATCGGTGTAAATGTAGCTAAAAAAAATTCATTCGACAAGAATAAGAAAAATAGCTATTTACTTATTTTATTTTTTTTAAAGGTCTTGATATGACATGAGTGTCTTAATTTTGCTTATTTTGGCTCATTGTATTGTACTTAACATTGAACAATTGCTACTGCGTGTTCATCGGTGTAAATGTAGCTAAAAAAAATTCATTCGACAAGAATAAGAAAAATAGCTATTTACTTATTTTATTTTTTTTAAAGGTTTAAAAAAGATATAGGCGTCTTAATTTTGCTTATTTAGGCTCATTGTATTGTACTTAACATTGACCACTTGCTCCTGCGTGTTCATCGGTGTAAATGTAGCTAAAAAAAATTCATTCGACAAGAATAAGAAAAATAGCTATTTACTTATTTTATTTTTTTTAAAGGTCTTCAAAAGATAGAGGTGTCTTAATTTTGCTTATTTTGGCTCACTGTATAGTACTTAACATTGACCACTTGCTCCTGCGTGTACATCGGTGTAAATGTAGCTACAAAAAATTCATTCGACAAGAATAAAAAAAATAGCTATTTACTTATTTTATTTTTTTTAAAGGTCTTGATACGATAAGGGTGTCTTAATTTGGCTTATTTTGGCTTAATGTATTGTACTTAAAATTGAGCGATTGCCGCTGCGTGTTCATCGGTGTAAATGTAGCTTAAAAAAATTCATTCGACAAGAATAAGAAAAATAGCTATTTACTTATTTCATTTTCTTTAAAGGTCTTAAAAAGATATAGGTGTCTTAATTTTGCTTATTTAGGCTCATTGTATTGTACTTAACATTGACCACTTGCTCCTGCGTGTACATCGGTGTAAATGTAGCTACAAAAAATTCATTCGACAAGAATACGAAAAATAGCTATGTACTTATTTTATTTTTTTTAAAGGTCTTGATATGACACGGGTGTCTTAATTTGGCTTATTTTGGCTCATTGTATTTTACTTAACATTGACCACTTGATCCTGCGTGTTCATCGGTGTAAATGTAGCTACAAAAAATTCATTCGACAAGTATACGAAAAATAGCTATATACTTATTTTATTTTTTTTAAAGGTCTTGATATGACACGGGTGTCTTAATTTGGCTAATTTTGGCTCATTGTATTGTACTTAACATTGACCACTTGCTCCTGCGTGTTCATCGGTGTAAATGTAGCTAAAAAAAATTCATTCGACAAGAATAAGAAAAATAGCTATTTACTTATTTTATTTTTTTTAAAGGTCTTCAAAAGATAGAGGTGTCTTAATTTTGCTTATTTTGGCTCATTGTATTGTACTTAACATTGAACACTTGCTCCTGCGTGTACATCGGTGTAAATGTAGCTACAAAAAATTCATTCGACAAGAAAAAGAAAAATAGCTATTTACTTATTTTATTTTTTTAAAGGTTTTAAAAAGATAAAGGTGTCTTAATTTTGCTTATTTTGGCTCATTGTATTGTACTTAACATTGACCGCTTGCTCCTGCGTGTACATCGGTGTTAATGTAGCTACAAAAAATTCATTCGGCAAGAATACGAAAAATAGCTATATACTTATTTTATTTTTTTTAAAGGTCTTGATATGACACGGGTGTCTTAATTTGGCTTATTGTGGCTCATTGTATTGTAGTTAACATTGACCACTTGCTCCTGCGTGTTCATCGGTGTAAATGTAGCTAAAAAAAATTCATTCGACAAGAATAAGAAAAATAGCTATTTACTTATTTTATTTTTTTTAAAGGTTTTTAAAGGATATAGGTGTCTTAATTTTGCTTATTTTGGCTCACTGTATTGTAGTAAACATTAACCAATTGCTCCTGCGTGTTCATCGGTGTAAATGTGGCTACAAAAAATTCATTCGACATGAATACAAAAAATAGCTATATACTTCTTTTTTTTTTTAAAGGTCTTTAAAAGATATAGGTGTCTTAATTTTGCTTATTTTGGCTCAATGTATTGTATTTAATATTGAGCAATTGCTCCTGCGTGTTCGTCGGTGTAAATGTAGCTTCAAAACATTCATTCGACAAGAATAAGAAAAATAGCTATTTACTTATTTTATTTTTTTAAAGGTTTTAAAAAGATAAAGGTGTCTTAATTTTGCTTATTTTGGCTCATTGTATTGTACTTAACATTGACCACTTGCTCCTGCGTGTACATCGGTGTAAATGTAGCTAAAAAAAATTCATTCGACAAGAATAAGAAAAATAGCTATTTACTTATTTTATTTTTTTTAAAGGTCTTGATATGACACGGGTGTCTTAATTTGGCTTATTTTGGCTCATTGTATTGTACTTAACATTGACCACTTGCTCCTGCGTGTTCATCGGTGTAAATGTAGCTAAAAAAAATTCATTCGACAAGAATAAGAAAAATAGCTATTTACTTATTTTATTTTTTTTAAAGGTCTTGATATGACATGAGTGTCTTAATTTTGCTTATTTTGGCTCATTGTATTGTACTTAACATTGAACAATTGCTACTGCGTGTTCATCGGTGTAAATGTAGCTAAAAAAAATTCATTCGACAAGAATAAGAAAAATAGCTATTTACTTATTTTATTTTTTTTAAAGGTTTAAAAAAGATATAGGCGTCTTAATTTTGCTTATTTAGGCTCACTGTATTGTACTTAACATTGACCACTTGCTCCTGCGTGTTCATCGGTGTAAATGTAGCTAAAAAAAATTCATTCGACAAGAATAAGAAAAATAGCTATTTACTTATTTTATTTTTTTTAAAGGTCTTCAAAAGATAGAGGTGTCTTAATTTTGCTTATTTTGGCTCACTGTATAGTACTTAACATTGACCACTTGCTCCTGCGTGTACATCGGTGTAAATGTAGCTACAAAAAATTCATTCGACAAGAATAAAAAAAATAGCTATTTACTTATTTTATTTTTTTTAAAGGTCTTGATACGATAAGGGTGTCTTAATTTGGCTTATTTTGGCTTAATGTATTGTACTTAAAATTGAGCGATTGCCGCTGCGTGTTCATCGGTGTAAATGTAGCTTAAAAAAATTCATTCGACAAGAATAAGAAAAATAGCTATTTACTTATTTCATTTTCTTTAAAGGTCTTAAAAAGATATAGGTGTCTTAATTTTGCTTATTTAGGCTCATTGTATTGTACTTAACATTGACCACTTGCTCCTGCGTGTACATCGGTGTAAATGTAGCTACAAAAAATTCATTCGACAAGAATACGAAAAATAGCTATGTACTTATTTTATTTTTTTTAAAGGTCTTGATATGACACGGGTGTCTTAATTTGGCTTATTTTGGCTCATTGTATTTTACTTAACATTGACCACTTGATCCTGCGTGTTCATCGGTGTAAATGTAGCTACAAAAAATTCATTCGACAAGTATACGAAAAATAGCTATATACTTATTTTATTTTTTTTAAAGGTCTTGATATGACACGGGTGTCTTAATTTGGCTAATTTTGGCTCATTGTATTGTACTTAACATTGACCACTTGCTCCTGCGTGTTCATCGGTGTAAATGTAGCTAAAAAAAATTCATTCGACAAGAATAAGAAAAATAGCTATTTACTTATTTTATTTTTTTTAAAGGTCTTCAAAAGATAGAGGTGTCTTAATTTTGCTTATTTTGGCTCATTGTATTGTACTTAACATTGAACACTTGCTCCTGCGTGTACATCGGTGTAAATGTAGCTACAAAAAATTCATTCGACAAGAATAAGAAAAATAGCTATTTACTTATTTTATTTTTTTTAAAGGTTTTAAAAAGATAGAGGTGTCTTAATTTTGCTTATTTTGGCTCATTGTATTGTACTTAACATTGAGCAATTGTTCCTGCGTGTTCATCGGTGTAAATGTAGTTAAAAAAAATTCATTCGACATGAATAAGAAATATAGCTATTTACTTATTTTATTTTTTTTAAAGGTCTTCAAAAGATATAGGTGTCTTAATTTTGCTTATTTAGGCTCATTGTATTGTTCTTAACATTGACCACTTGCTCCTGCGTGTACATCGGTGTAAATGTAGCTACAAAAAATTCATTCGACAAGAAAAAGAAAAATAGCTATTTACTTATTTTATTTTTTTAAAGGTTTTAAAAAGATAAAGGTGTCTTAATTTTGCTTATTTTGGCTCATTGTATTGTACTTAAAATTGACCACTTGCTCCTGCGTGTACATCGGTGTAAATGTAGCTACAAAAAATTCATTCGACAAGAATACGAAAAATAGCTATATACTTATTTTATTTTTTTTAAAGGTCTTGATATGACAATGGTGTCTTAATTTGGCTTATTTTGGCTCATTGTATTGTACTTAACATTGACCACTTGCTCCTGCGTGTTCATCGGTGTAAATGTAGCTAAAAAAAATTCATTCGACAAGAATAAGAAAAATAGCTATTTACTTATTTTATTTTTTTTAAAGGTCTTGATATGACATGAGTGTCTTAATTTTGCTTATTTTGGCTCATTGTATTGTACTTAACATTGTACAATTGCTACTGCGTGTTCATCGGTGTAAATGTAGCTAAAAAAAATTCATTCGACAAGAATAAGAAAAATAGCTATTTACTTATTTTATTTTTTTTAAAGGTTTAAAAAAGATATAGGCGTCTTAATTTTGCTTACTTAGGCTCATTGTATTGTACTTAACATTGACCACTTGCTCCTGCGTGTTCATCGGTGTAAATGTAGCTAAAAAAAATTCATTCGACAAGAATAAGAAAAATAGCTATTTACTTATTTTATTTTTTTTAAAGGTCTTCAAAAGATAGAGGTGTCTTAATTTTGCTTATTTTGGCTCATTGTATAGTACTTAACATTGACCACTTGCTCCTGCGTGTACATCGGTGTAAATGTAGCTACAAAAAATTCATTCGACAAGAATAAAAAAAATAGCTATTTATTTATTTTATTTTTTTTAAAGGTCTTGATACGATAAGGGTGTCTTAATTTGGCTTATTTTGGCTTAATGTATTGTACTTAAAATTGAGCGATTGCCGCTGCGTGTTCATCGGTGTAAATGTAGCTTAAAAAAATTCATTCGACAAGAATAAGAAAAATAGCTATTTACTTATTTTATTTTTTTAAAGGTCTTAAAAAGATAAAGGTGTCTTAATTTTGCTTTTTTAGGTACATTGCGTAGTACTTAACATTGAGCAATTGCTCCTGCGTGTTCATCGGTGTAAATGTAGCTACAAAAAATTCATTCGACAAGTATAAGAAAAATAGCTATTTACTTATTTTATTTTTTTTAAAGGTCTTCAAAAGATAGAGGTGTCTTAATTTTGCTTATTTTGGCTCATTGTATTGTATTTAACATTGACCACTTGCTCCTGCGTGTACATCGGTGTAAAGGTAGCTACAAAAAATTCATTCGACAAGAATAAGAAAAATAGCTATTTACTTATTTTATTTTTTTTAAAGGTTTTTAAAAGATAGAGGTGTCTTAGTTTTGCTTATTTTGGCTCATTCTATTGTACTTAACATTGAGCAATTGTTCCTGCGTGTTCATCGGTGTAAATGTAGTTAAAAAAAATTCATTCGACATGAATAAGAAATATAGCTATTTACTTATTTTATTTTTTTAAAGGTCTTCAAAAGATATAGGTGTCTTAATTTTGCTTATTTAGGCTCATTAAATTGTACTTAACATTGACCACTTGCTCCTGCGTGTACATCGGTGTAAATGTAGCTACAAAAAATTCATTCGACAAGAAAAAGAAAAATAGCTATTTACTTATTTTATTTTTTTAAAGGTTTTAAAAAGATAAAGGTGTCTTAATTTTGCTTATTTTGGCTCATTGTATTGTACTTAACATTGACCACTTGCTCTTGCGTGTACATCGGTGTAAATGTAGCTACAAAAAATTCATTCGACAAGAATACGAAAAATAGCTATATACTTATTTTATTTTTTTTAAAGGTCTTGATATGACACGGGTGTCTTAATTTGGCTTATTTTGGCTCATTGTATTGTACTTAACATTGACCACTTGCTCCTGCGTGTTCATCGGTGTAAATGTAGCTAAAAAAAATTCATTCGACAAGAATAAGAAAAATAGCTATTTACTTATTTTATTTTTTTTAAAGGTTTTAAAAGGATATAGGTGTCTTAATTTTGCTTATTTTGGCTCATTGTATTGTACTTAACATTGAGCAAGTGTTCCTGCGTGTTCATCGGTGTAAATGTAGCTAAAAAAAATTCATTCGACAAGAATAAGAAAAATAGCTATTTACTTATTTTATTTTTTTTAAAGGTCTTTAAAAGATATAGGTGTCTTAATTTTGCTTGTTTAGGCTCACTGTATTGTAGTTAACATTAACCAATTGCTCCTGCGTGTTCATCGGTGTAAATGTAGCTACTAAAAATTCATTCGACAAGAATACAAAAAATAGCTATATACTTCTTTTTTTTTTTTAAAGGTCTTTAAAAGATATAGGTGTCTTAATTTTGCTTATTTTGGCTCAATGTATTGTATTTAATATTGAGCAATTGCTCCTGCGTGTTCGTCGGTGTAAATGTAGCTTAAAAAAATTCATACGGCAAGAATACGAAAAATAGCTATTTACTTATTTTATTTTTTTTAAAGGTCTTGAAAAGATAAAGGTGTCTTAATTTTGCTTATTTTGGCTCATTGTATTGTACTTGACATTGAGCACTTGCTCCTGCGTGTTCATCGGTTTAAATGTTGCTAAAAAAAATTCATTCGACAAGAATAAAAAAAATAGCTATTTACTTATTTTATTTTTTTTAAAGGTCTTGATATGACACGGGTGTCTTAATTTTGCTTATTTTGGCTCAATGTATTGTACTTAACATTGAGCAATTGTTCCTGCGTGTTCATCGGTGTAAATGTAGCTAAAAAAAATTCATTCGACAAGAATAAGAAAAATAGCTATTTACTTATTTTATTTTCTTTAAAGGTCTTAAAAAGATATAGGTGTCTTAATTTTGCTTATTTAGGCTCATTGTATTATACTTAACATTGGCCACTTGCTCCTGCGTGTTCATCGGTGTAAATGTAGCTACAAAAAATTCATTCGACAAGAATACGAAAAATAGCTATATACTTATTTTATTTTTTTTAAAGGTCTTGATATGACACGGGTCTCTTAATTTGGCTTATATAGATTCATTGTATTGTAATAAACATTGGGCAATTGCTCCTGCGTGTTCATCGGTGTAAATGTGGCTAAAAAAAATTCATTCGACAAGAATATGAAAAATAGCTATTTACTTATTTTATTTTTTTAAAGGTTTTAAAAAGATATAGGTGTCCTAATTTTGCTTATTTTGGCTCATTGTATTGTACTTGACATTGAGCAATTGCTCCTGCGTGTTCATCGGTTTAAATGTTGCTAAAAACAATTCATTCGACAAGAATAAGAAAAATAGCTATTTACTTATTTTATTTTTTTTAAAGGTCTTCAAAAGATAGAGGTGTCTTAATTTTGCTTATTTTGGCTCATTGTATTGTACTTAACATTGACCACTTGCTCCTGCGTGTACATCGGTGTAAATGTAGCTACAAAAAATTCATTCGACAAGAATAAAAAAAATAGCTATTTACTTATTTTATTTTTTTTAAAGGTCTTGATATGATAAGTGTGTCTTAATTTGGCTTATTTTGGCTTAATGTATTGTACTTAAAATTGAGCGATTGCCGCTGCGTGTTCATCGGTGTAAATGTAGCTTAAAAAAATTCATTCGACAAGAATAAGAAAAATAGCTATTTACTTATTTTATTTTTTTAAAGGTCTTAAAAAGATAAAGGTGTCTTAATTTTGCTTTTTTAGGTACATTGCGTAGTACTTAACATTGAGCAATTGCTCCTGCGTGTTCATCGGTGTAAATGTAGCTACAAAAAATTCATTCGACAAGTATACGAAAAATAGCTATATACTTATTTTATTTTTTTTAAAGGTCTTGATATGACACGGGTGTCTTAATTTGGCTAATTGTGGCTCATTGTATTGTACTTAACATTGACCACTTGCTCCTGCGTGTTCATCGGTGTAAATGTAGCTAAAAAAAATTCATTCGACAAGAATAAGAAAAATAGCTATATACTTATTTTATTTTTTTTAAAGGTCTTCAAAAGATAGAGGTGTCTTAATTTTGCTTATTTTGGCTCATTGTATTGTACTTAACATTGACCACTTGCTCCTGCGTGTACATCGGTGTAAAGGTAGCTACAAAAAATTCATTCGACAAGAATAAGAAAAATAGCTATTTACTTATTTTATTTTTTTTAAAGGTTTCAAAAAGATAGAGGTGTCTTAATTTTGCTTATTTTGGCTCATTGTATTGTACTTAACATTGAGCAATTGCTCCTGCGTGTTCATCGGTGTAAAGGTAGTTAAAAAAAATTCATTCGACATGAATAAGAAATATAGCTATTTACTTATTTTATTTTTTTTAAAGGTCTTCAAAAAGATAGAGGTGTCTTAATTTTGCTTATTTTGGCTCATTGTATTGTACTTAACATTGAGCAATTGTTCTTGCGTGTTCATCGGTGTAAATGTAGTTAAAAAAAATTCATTCGACATGAATAAGAAATATAGCTATTTACTTATTTTATTTTTTTTAAAGGTCTTCAAAAGATATAGGTGTCTTAATTTTGCTTATTTAGGCTCACTAAATTGTACTTAACATTGACCACTTGCTCCTGCGTGTACATCGGTGTTAATGTAGCTACAAAAAATTCATTCGACAAGAAAAAGAAAAATAGCTATTTACTTATTTTATTTTTTTAAAGGTTTTAAAAAGATAAAGGTGTCTTAATTTTGCTTATTTTGGCTCATTGTATTGTACTTAACATTGACCGCTTGCTCCTGCGTGTACATCGGTGTTAATGTAGCTACAAAAAATTCATTCGACAAGAATACGAAAAATAGCTATATACTTATTTTATTTTTTTTAAAGGTCTTGATATGACACGGGTGTCTTAATTTGGCTTATTGTGGCTCATTGTATTGTAGTTAACATTGACCACTTGCTCCTGCGTGTTCATCGGTGTAAATGTAGCTAAAAAAAATTCATTCGACAAGAATAAGAAAAATAGCTATTTACTTATTTTATTTTTTTTAAAGGTTTTTAAAGGATATAGGTGTCTTAATTTTGCTTATTTTGGCTCACTGTATTGTAGTAAACATTAACCAATTGCTCCTGCGTGTTCATCGGTGTAAATGTAGCTACAAAAAATTCATTCGACATGAATACAAAAAATAGCTATATACTTCTTTTTTTTTTTTAAAGGTCTTTAAAAGATATAGGTGTCTTAATTTTGCTTATTTTGGCTCAATGTATTGTATTTAATATTGAGCAATTGCTCCTGCGTGTTCGTCGGTGTAAATGTAGCTTCAAAAAATTCATTCGACAAGAATAAGAAAAATAGCTATTTACTTATTTTATTTTTTTAAAGGTCATGATATGATAAGGGTGTCTTAATTTTGCTTATTTTGGCTCATTGTATTGTACTTAACATTGAGCAATTGCTCCTGCGTGTTCATCGGTGTAAATGTAGCTAAAACAAATTCATTCGACAAGAATAAGAAAAATAGCTATTTACTTATTTTATTTTTTTAAAGGTTTTAAAATGATATAGGTGTCTTAATTTTGCTTATTTTGGCTCATTGTATCGTACTTGATATTAAACAATTGCTCCTGCGTGTTCATCGGTTTAAGGGTTGCTAAAAAAATTCATTCGACAAGAATAAGAAAAATAGCTATTTACTTATTTTATTTTTTTTAAAGGTCCTTAAAAGATATAGGTGTGTTAATTTTGCTTATTTATGCTCATTGTATTGTACTTAACATTGACCAGTTGCTCGTGCGTGTTCATCGGTGTAAATGTAGCTACAAAAAATTCATTCGACAAGAATAAGAAAAATAGCTATATACTTATTTTATTTTTTTTAAAGGTCTTGATATGACACGGGTGTCTTAATTTTGCTTATTTTGGCTCATTGTATTGAAGTGAACATTGAGCAATTGCTCCGGCGTGTTCATCGGTGTAAATGTAGCTAAAAAAAATTCATTCGACAAGAATAAGAAAAATAGCTATTTTCTTATTTTATTTTTTTTAAAGGTTTTAAAAAGATGTAGGTGTCTTAATTTTGCTTATTTTGGCTCAATGTATTGTACTTAACATTGAGCAATTGTTCCTGCGTTTTCATCGGTGTAAATGTAGCTAAAAAAAATTCATTCGACAAGAATAAGAAAAATAGATATTTACTTATTTTATTTTTTTTAAAGGTCTTAAAAAGATATAGGTGTCTTAATTTTGCTTATTTTGGCTCAATGTATTGTAGTTAACATTGACCAATTGCTCCTGCGTGTTCATCGGTGTAAATGTAGCTACAAAAAATTCATTCGACAAGAATACGAAAAATAGCTATATACTTATTTTATTTTTCTTAAAGGTCATGATACGACACGGGTGTCTTAATTTGGCTTATTTTGGCTCACTGTATTGTAATTAACATTGAGCAATTGCTCCTGCGTGTTCATCGGTGTAAATGTAGCTACAAAAAATTCATTCGACAAGAATACAAAAAATAGCTATATACTTCTTTTTTTTTTAAAGGTCTTTAAAAGATATAGGTGTCTTAATTTTGCTTATTTTGGCTCAATGTATTGTATTTAATATTGAGCAATTGCTCCTGCGTGTTCGTCGGTGTAAATGTAGCTTAAAAAAATTCATACGGCAAGAATACGAAAAATAGCTATTTACTTATTTTATTTTTTTTAAAGGTCTTGAAAAGATATGGGTGTCTTAATATTGCTTACTTTGGCCCGCTGTACTGTATTTAACATTAGGCAATTGCTCCAGCGTGTTCATCGGTGTAAATGTAGCTACAAAAAATTCATTCGACAAGAATAAGAAAAATAGCTATTTACTTATTTTATTTTTTTAAAGGTTTTAAAAAGATATAGGTGTCTTAATTTTGCTTATTTTGGCTCATTGTATTGTACTTGACATTGAGCACTTGCTCCTGCGTGTTCATCGGTTTAAATGTTGCTAAAAAAAATTCATTCGACAAGAATAAAAAAAATAGCTATTTACTTATTTTATTTTTTTTAAAGGTCTTGATATGACACGGGTGTCTTAATTTTGCTTATTTTGGCTCAATGTATTGTACTTAACATTGAGCAATTGTTCCTGCGTGTTCATCGGTGTAAATGTAGCTAAAAAAAATTCATTCGACAAGAATAAGAAAAATAGCTATTTACTTATTTTATTTTCTTTAAAGGTCTTAAAAAGATATAGGTGTCTTAATTTTGCTTATTTTGGCTCATTGTATTGTACTTAACATTGAGCAATTGTTCCTGCGTGTTCATCGGTGTAAATGTAGTTAAAAAAAATTCATTCGACATGAATAAGAAATATAGCTATTTACTTATTTTATTTTTTTTAAAGGTCTTCAAAAGATATAGGTGTCTTAATTTTGATTATTTAGGCTCACTAAATTGTACTTAACATTGACCACTTGCTCCTGCGTGTACATCGGTGTTAATGTAGCTACAAAAAATTCATTCGACAAGAAAAAGAAAAATAGCTATTTACTTATTTTATTTTTTTAAAGGTTTTAAAAAGATAAAGGTGTCTTAATTTTGCTTATTTTGGCTCATTGTATTGTACTTAACATTGACCGCTTGCTCCTGCGTGTACATCGGTGTTAATGTAGCTACAAAAAATTCATTCGACAAGAATACGAAAAATAGCTATATACTTATTTTATTTTTTTTAAAGGTCTTGATATGACACGGGTGTCTTAATTTGGCTTATTGTGGCTCATTGTATTGTAGTTAACATTGACCACTTGCTCCTGCGTGTTCATCGGTGTAAATGTAGCTAAAAAAAATTCATTCGACAAGAATAAGAAAAATAGCTATTTACTTATTTTATTTTTTTTAAAGGTTTTAAAAGGATATAGGTGTCTTAATTTTGCTTATTTTGGCTCACTGTATTGTAGTTAACATTAACCAATTGCTCCTGCGTGTTCATCGGTGTAAATGTAGCTACAAAAAATTCATTCGATATGAATACAAAAAATAGCTATATACTTCTTTTTTTTTTTTAAAGGTCTTTAAAAGATATAGGTGTCTTAATTTTGCTTATTTTGGCTCAATGTATTGTATTTAATATTGAGCAATTGCTCCTGCGTGTTCGTCGGTGTAAATGTAGCTTAAAAAAATTCATACGGCAAGAATACGAAAAATAGCTATTTACTTATTTTATTTTTTTTAAAGGTCTTGAAAAGATATCGGTGTCTTAATATTGCTTATTTTGGCTCACTGTACTGTATCTAACATTAGGCAATTGCTCCAGCGTGTTCATCGGTGTAAATGTAGCTTCAAAAAATTCATTCGACAAGAATAAGAAAAATAGCTATTTACTTATTTTATTTTTTTAAAGGTCATGATATGATAAGGGTGTCTTAATTTTGCTTATTTTGGCTCATTGTATTGTACTTAACATTGAGCAATTGCTCCTGCGTGTTCATCGGTGTAAATGTAGCTAAAACAAATTCATTCGACAAGAATAAGAAAAATAGCTATTTACTTATTTTATTTTTTTAAAGGTTTTAAAAAGATATAGGTGTCTTAATTTTGCTTATTTTGGCTCAATGTATCGTACTTGATATTAAACAATTGCTCCTGCGTGTTCATCGGTTTAAGGGTTGCTAAAAAAAATTCATTCGACAAGAATAAGAAAAATAGCTATTTACTTATTTTATTTTTTTTAAAGGTCCTAAAAAGATATAGGTGTGTTAATTTTGCTTATTTATGCTCATTGTATTGTACTTAACATTGACCAGTTGCTCGTGCGTGTTCATCGGTGTAAATGTAGCTACAAAAAATTCATTCGACAAGAATAAGAAAAATAGCTATATACTTATTTTATTTTTTTTAAAGGTCTTGATATGACACGGGTGTCCTAATTTTGCTTATTTTGGCTCATTGTATTGAAGTGAACATTGAGCAATTGCTCCGGCGTGTTCATCGGTGTAAATGTAGCTAAAAAAAATTCATTCGACAAGAATAAGAAAAATAGCTATTTTCTTATTTTATTTTTTTTAAAGGTTTTAAAAAGATGTAGGTGTCTTAATTTGGCTTATTTTGGCTCATTGTATTGTACTTAACATTGACCACTTGCTCCTGCGTGTTCATCGGTGTAAATGTAGCTAAAAAAAATTCATTCGACAAGAATAAGAAAAATAGCTATTTACTTATTTTATTTTTTTTAAAGGTCTTGATATGACATGAGTGTCTTAATTTTGCTTATTTTGGCTCATTGTATTGTACTTAACATTGAACAATTGCTACTGCGTGTTCATCGGTGTAAATGTAGCTAAAAAAAATTCATTCGACAAGAATAAGAAAAATAGCTATTTACTTATTTTATTTTTTTTAAAGGTTTAAAAAAGATATAGGCGTCTTAATTTTGCTTATTTAGGCTCATTGTATTGTACTTAACATTGACCACTTGCTCCTGCGTGTTCATCGGTGTAAATGTAGCTAAAAAAAATTCATTCGACAAGAATAAGAAAAATAGCTATTTACTTATTTTATTTTTTTTAAAGGTCTTCAAAAGATAGAGGTGTCTTAATTTTGCTTATTTTGGCTCATTGTATAGTACTTAACATTGACCACTTGCTCCTGCGTGTACATCGGTGTAAATGTAGCTACAAAAAATTCATTCGACAAGAATAAAAAAAATAGCTATTTACTTATTTTATTTTTTTTAAAGGTCTTGATACGATAAGGGTGTCTTAATTTGGCTTATTTTGGCTTAATGTATTGTACTTAAAATTGAGCGATTGCCGCTGCGTGTTCATCGGTGTAAATGTAGCTTAAAAAAATTCATTCGACAAGAATAAGAAAAATAGCTATTTACTTATTTTATTTTTTTAAAGGTCTTAAAAAAATAAAGGTGTCTTAATTTTGCTTTTTTAGGTACATTGCGTAGTACTTAACATTGAGCAATTGCTCCTGCGTGTTCATCGGTGTAAATGTAGCTACAAAAAATTCATTCGACAAGTATACGAAAAATAGCTATATACTTATTTTATTTTTTTTAAAGGTCTTGATATGACACGGGTGTCTTAATTTGGCTAATTTTGGCTCATTGTATTGTACTTAACATTGACCACTTGCTCCTGCGTGTTCATCGGTGTAAATGTAGCTAAAAAAAATTCATTCGACAAGAATAAGAAAAATAGCTATTTACTTATTTTATTTTTTTTAAAGGTCTTCAAAAGATAGAGGTGTCTTAATTTTGCTTATTTTGGCTCATTGTATTGTATTTAACATTGACCACTTGCTCCTGCGTGTACATCGGTGTAAAGGTAGCTACAAAAAATTCATTCGACAAGAATAAGAAAAATAGCTATTTACTTATTTTATTTTTTTTAAAGGTTTTAAAAAGATAGAGGTGTCTTAGTTTTGCTTATTTTGGCTCATTCTATTGTACTTAACATTGAGCAATTGTTCCTGCGTGTTCATCGGTGTAAATGTAGTTAAAAAAAATTCATTCGACATGAATAAGAAATATAGCTATTTACTTATTTTATTTTTTTAAAGGTCTTCAAAAGATATAGGTGTCTTAATTTTGCTTATTTAGGCTCATTAAATTGTACTTAACATTGACCACTTGCTCCTGCGTGTACATCGGTGTAAATGTAGCTACAAAAAATTCATTCGACAAGAAAAAGAAAAATAGCTATTTACTTATTTTATTTTTTTAAAGGTTTTAAAAAGATAAAGGTGTCTTAATTTTGCTTATTTTGGCTCATTGTATTGTACTTAACATTGACCACTTGCTCTTGCGTGTACATCGGTGTAAATGTAGCTACAAAAAATTCATTCGACAAGAATACGAAAAATAGCTATATACTTATTTTATTTTTTTTAAAGGTCTTGATATGACACGGGTGTCTTAATTTGGCTTATTTTGGCTCATTGTATTGTACTTAACATTGACCACTTGCTCCTGCGTGTTCATCGGTGTAAATGTAGCTAAAAAAAATTCATTCGACAAGAATAAGAAAAATAGCTATTTACTTATTTTATTTTTTTTAAAGGTTTTAAAAGGATATAGGTGTCTTAATTTTGCTTATTTTGGCTCATTGTATTGTAGTTAACATTAACCAATTGCTCCTGCGTGTTCATCGGTGTAAATGTAGCTACTAAAAATTCATTCGACAAGAATACAAAAAATAGCTATATACTTCTTTTTTTTTTTTAAAGGTCTTTAAAAGATATAGGTGTCTTAATTTTGCTTATTTTGGCTCAATGTATTGTATTTAATATTGAGCAATTGCTCCTGCGTGTTCGTCGGTGTAAATGTAGCTTAAAAAAATTCATACGGCAAGAATACGAAAAATAGCTATTTACTTATTTTATTTTTTTTAAAGGTCTTGAAAAGATAAAGGTGTCTTAATTTTGCTTATTTTGGCTCATTGTATTGTACTTGACATTGAGCACTTGCTCCTGCGTGTTCATCGGTTTAAATGTTGCTAAAAAAAATTCATTCGACAAGAATAAAAAAAATAGCTATTTACTTATTTTATTTTTTTTAAAGGTCTTGATATGACACGGGTGTCTTAATTTTGCTTATTTTGGCTCAATGTATTGTACTTAACATTGAGCAATTGTTCCTGCGTGTTCATCGGTGTAAATGTAGCTAAAAAAAATTCATTCGACAAGAATAAGAAAAATAGCTATTTACTTATTTTATTTTCTTTAAAGGTCTTAAAAAGATATAGGTGTCTTAATTTTGCTTATTTAGGCTCATTGTATTATACTTAACATTGGCCACTTGCTCCTGCGTGTTCATCGGTGTAAATGTAGCTACAAAAAATTCATTCGACAAGAATACGAAAAATAGCTATATACTTATTTTATTTTTTTTAAAGGTCTTGATATGACACGGGTCTCTTAATTTGGCTTATATAGATTCATTGTATTGTGATAAACATTGGGCAATTGCTCCTGCGTGTTCATCGGTGTAAATGTGGCTAAAAAAAATTCATTCGACAAGAATATGAAAAATAGCTATTTACTTATTTTATTTTTTTAAAGGTTTTAAAAAGATATAGGTGTCCTAATTTTGCTTATTTTGGCTCATTGTATTGTACTTGACATTGAGCAATTGCTCCTGCGTGTTCATCGGTTTAAATGTTGCTAAAAACAATTCATTCGACAAGAATAAGAAAAATAGCTATTTACTTATTTTATTTTTTTTAAAGGTCTTCAAAAGATATAGGTGTCCTAATTTTGCTTATTTTGGCTCATTGTATTGTACTTGACATTGAGCAATTGCTCCTGCGTGTTCATCGGTTTAAATGTTGCTACAAAAAATTCATTCGACAAGAATAAAAAAAATAGCTATTTACTTATTTTATTTTTTTTAAAGTTCTTGATATGATAAGTGTGTCTTAATTTGGCTTATTTTGGCTTAATGTATTGTACTTAAAATTGAGCGATTGCCGCTGCGTGTTCATCGGTGTAAATGTAGCTTAAAAAAATTCATTCGACAAGAATAAGAAAAATAGCTATATACTTATTTTATTTTTTTTAAAGGTCTTGATATGACACGGGTGTCTTAATTTTGCTTATTTTGGCTCATTGTATTGAAGTGAACATTGAGCAATTGCTCCGGCGTGTTCATAGGTGTAAATGTAGCTAAAAAAAATTCATTCGACAAGAATAAGAAAAATAGCTATTTTCTTATTTTATTTTTTTTAAAGGTTTTAAAAAGATATAGGTGTCTTAATTTTGCTTATTTTGGCTCAATGTATTGTACTTAACATTGAGCAATTGTTCCTGCGTTTTCATCGGTGTAAATGTAGCTAAAAAAAATTCATTCGACAAGAATAAGCTATTTACTTATTTTATTTTTTTAAAGGTCTTAAAAAGATAAAGGTGTCTTAATTTTGCTTTTTTAGGTACATTGCGTAGTACTTAACATTGAGCAATTGCTCCTGCGTGTTCATCGGTGTAAATGTAGCTACAAAAAATTCATTCGACAAGTATAAGAAAAATAGCTATATACTTATTTTATTTTTTTTAAAGGTCTTGATATGACACGGGTGTCTTAATTTGGCTAATTGTGGCTCATTGTATTGTACTTAACATTGACCACTTGCTCCTGCGTGTTCATCGGTGTAAATGTAGCTAAAAAAAATTCATTCGACAAGAATAAGAAAAATAGCTATTTACTTATTTTATTTTTTTTAAAGGTCTTCAAAAGATAGAGGTGTCTTAATTTTGCTTATTTTGGCTCATTTTATTGTACTTAACATTGACCACTTGCTCCTGCGTGTACATCGGTGTAAAGGTAGCTACAAAAAATTCATTCGACAAGAATAAGAAAAATAGCTATTTACTTATTTTATTTTTTTTAAAGGTTTCAAAAAGATAGAGGTGTCTTAATTTTGCTTATTTTGGCTCATTGTATTGTACTTAACATTGAGCAATTGTTCCTGCGTGTTCATCGGTGTAAATGTAGTTAAAAAAAATTCATTCGACATGAATAAGAAATATAGCTATTTACTTATTTTATTTTTTTTAAAGGTCTTCAAAAAGATAGAGGTGTCTTAATTTTGCTTATTTTGGCTCATTGTATTGTAATTAACATTGAGCAATTGTTCCTGCGTGTTCATCGGTGTAAATGTAGTTAAAAAAAATTCATTCGACATGAATAAGAAATATAGCTATTTACTTATTTTATTTTTTTTAAAGGTCTTCAAAAGATATAGGTGTCTTAATTTTGCTTATTTAGGCTCACTAAATTGTACTTAACATTGACCACTTGCTCCTGCGTGTACATCGGTGTTAATGTAGCTACAAAAAATTCATTCGACAAGAAAAAGAAAAATAGCTATTTACTTATTTTATTTTTTTAAAGGTTTTAAAAAGATAAAGGTGTCTTAATTTTGCTTATTTTGGCTCATTGTATTGTACTTAACATTGACCGCTTGCTCCTGCGTGTACATCGGTGTTAATGTAGCTACAAAAAATTCATTCGACAAGAATACGAAAAATAGCTATATACTTATTTTATTTTTTTTAAAGGTCTTGATATGACACGGGTGTCTTAATTTGGCTTATTGTGGCTCATTGTATTGTAGTTAACATTGACCACTTGCTCCTGCGTGTTCATCGGTGTAAATGTAGCTAAAAAAAATTCATTCGACAAGAATAAGAAAAATAGCTATTTACTTATTTTATTTTTTTTAAAGGTTTTAAAAGGATATAGGTGTCTTAGTTTTGCTTATTTTGGCTCACTGTATTGTAGTAAACATTAACCAATTGCTCCTGCGTGTTCATCGGTGTAAATGTAGCTACAAAAAATTCATTCGACATGAATACAAAAAATAGCTATATACTTTTTTTTTTTTTTAAAGGTCTTTAAAAGATATAGGTGTCTTAATTTTGCTTATTTTGGCTCAATGTATTGTATTTAATATTGAGCAATTGCTCCTGCGTGTTCGTCGGTGTAAATGTAGCTTAAAAAAATTCATACGGCAAGAATACGAAAAATAGCTATTTACTTATTTTATTTTTTTTAAAGGTCTTGAAAAGATATCGGTGTCTTAATATTGCGTATTTTGGCTCACTGTACTGTATCTAACATTAGGCAATTGCTCCAGCGTGTTCATCGGTGTAAATGTAGCTTCAAAAAATTCATTCGACAAGAATAAGAAAAATAGCTATTTACTTATTTTATTTTTTTAAAGGTCATGATATGATAAGGGTGTCTTAATTTTGCTTATTTTGGCTCATTGTATTGTACTTAACATTGAGCAATTGCTCCTGCGTGTTCATCGGTGTAAATGTAGCTAAAACAAATTCATTCGACAAGAATAAGAAAAATAGCTATTTACTTATTTTATTTTTTTAAAGGTTTTAAAAAGATATAGGTGTCTTAATTTTGCTTATTTTGGCTCATTGTATCGTACTTGATATTAAACAATTGCTCCTGCGTGTTCATCAGTTTAAGGGTTGCTAAAAAAAATTCATTCGACAAGAATAAGAAAAATAGATATTTACTTATTTTATTTTTTTTAAAGGTCTTAAAAAGATATAGGTGTCTTAATTTTGCTTGTTTAGGCTCACTGTATTGTAGTTAACATTGACCAATTGCTCCTGCGTGTTCATCGGTGTAAATGTAGCTACAAAAAATTCATTCGACAAGAATACGAAAAATAGCTATATACTTATTTTATTTTTCTTAAAGGTCATGATACGACACGGGTGTCTTAATTTGGCTTATTTTGGCTCACTGTATTGTAATTAACATTGAGAAATTGCTCCTGCGTGTTCATCGGTGTAAATGTAGCTACAAAAAATTCATTCGACAAGAATACAAAAAATAGCTATATACTTCTTTTTTTTTTAAAGGTCTTTAAAAGATATAGGTGTCTTAATTTTGCTTATTTTGGCTCACTGTATTGTAGGAAACATTAACCAATTGCTCCTGCGTGTTCATCGGTGTAAATGAAGCTACAAAAAATTCATTCGACATGCATACAAAAAATAGCTATATACTTCTTCTTTTTTTTTAAAGGTCTATAAAAGATATAGGTGTCTTAATTTTGCTTATTTTGGCTCAATGTATTGTATTTAATATTGAGCAATTGCTCCTGCGTGTTCGTCGGTGTAAATGTAGCTTAAAAAAATTCATACGGCAAGAATACGAAAAATAGCTATTTACTTATTTTATTTTTTTTAAAGGTCTTGAAAAGATATGGGTGTCTTAATATTGCTTACTTTGGCCCGCTGTACTGTATTTAACATTAGGCAATTGCTCCAGCGTGTTCATCGGTGTAAATGTAGCTACAAAAAATTCATTCGACAAGAATAAGAAAAATAGCTATTTACTTATTTTATTTTTTTAAAGGTTTTAAAAAGATATAGGTGTCTTAATTTTGCTTATTTTGGCTCATTGTATTGTACTTGACATTGAGCACTTGCTCCTGCGTGTTCATCGGTTTAAATGTTGCTAAAAAAAATTCATTCGACAAGAATAAAAAAAATAGCTATTTACTTATTTTATTTTTTTTAAAGGTCTTGATATGACACGGGTGTCTTAATTTTGCTTATTTTGGCTCAATGTATTGTACTTAACATTGAGCAATTGTTCCTGCGTGTTCATCGGTGTAAATGTAGCTAAAAAAAATTCATTCGACAAGAATAAGAAAAATAGCTATTTACTTATTTTATTTTCTTTAAAGGTCTTAAAAAGATATAGGTGTCTTAATTTTGCTTATTTTGGCTCATTGTATTGTACTTAACATTGAGCAATTGTTCCTGCGTGTTCATCGGTGTAAATGTAGTTAAAAAAAATTCATTCGACATGAATAAGAAATATAGCTATTTACTTATTTTATTTTTTTTAAAGGTCTTCAAAAGATATAGGTGTCTTAATTTTGCTTATTTAGGCTCACTAAATTGTACTTAACATTGACCACTTGCTCCTGCGTGTACATCGGTGTTAATGTAGCTACAAAAAATTCATTCGACAAGAAAAAGAAAAATAGCTATTTACTTATTTTATTTTTTTAAAGGTTTTAAAAAGATAAAGGTGTCTTAATTTTGCTTATTTTGGCTCATTGTATTGTACTTAACATTGACCGCTTGCTCCTGCGTGTGCATCGGTGTTAATGTAGCTACAAAAAATTCATTCGACAAGAATACGAAAAATAGCTATATACTTATTTTATTTTTTTTAAAGGTCTTGATATGATATGAGTGTCTTAATTTTGCTTATTTTGGCTCATTGTATTGTACTTAACATTGACCACTTGCTCCTGCGTGTTCATCGGTGTAAATGTAGCTAAAAAAAATTCATTCGACAAGAATAAGAAAAATAGCTATTTACTTATTTTATTTTTTTTAAAGGTTTTAAAAGGATATAGGTGTCTTAATTTTGCTTATTTTGGCTCACTGTATTGTAGTAAACATTAACCAATTGCTCCTGCGTGTTCATCGGTGTAAATGTAGCTACAAAAAATTCATTCGACATGAATACAAAAAATAGCTATATACTTCTTTTTTTTTTTTAAAGGTCTTTAAAAGATATAGGTGTCTTAATTTTGCTTATTTTGGCTCAATGTATTGTATTTAATATTGAGCAATTGCTCCTGCGTGTTCGTCGGTGTAAATGTAGCTTAAAAAAATTCATACGGCAAGAATACGAAAAATAGCTATTTACTTATTTTATTTTTTTTAAAGGTCTTGAAAAGATATCGGTGTCTTAATATTGCTTATTTTGGCTCACTATACTGTATCTAACATTAGGCAATTGCTCCAGCGTGTTCATCGGTGTAAATGTAGCTTCAAAAAATTCATTCGACAAGAATAAGAAAAATAGCTATTTACTTATTTTATTTTTTTAAAGGTCATGATATGATAAGGGTGTCTTAATTTTGCTTATTTTGGCTCATTGTATTGTACTTAACATTGAGCAATTGCTCCTGCGTGTTCATCGGTGTAAATGTAGCTAAAACAAATTCATTCGACAAGAATAAGAAAAATAGCTATTTACTTATTTTATTTTTTTAAAGGTTTTAAAAAGATATAAGTGTCTTAATTTTGCTTATTTTGGCTCATTGTATCGTACTTGATATTAAACAATTGCTCCTGCGTGTTCATCGGTTTAAGGGTTGCTAAAAAAAATTCATTCGACAAGAATAAGAAAAATAGCTATTTACTTATTTTATTTTTTTTAAAGGTCCTAAAAAGATATAGGTGTGTTAATTTTGCTTATTTATGCTCATTGTATTGTACTTAACATTGACCAGTTGCTCGTGCGTGTTCATCGGTGTAAATGTAGCTACAAAAAATTCATTCGACAAGAATAAGAAAAATAGCTATATACTTATTTTATTTTTTTTAAAGGTCTTGATATGACACGGGTGTCTTAATTTTGCTTATTTTGGCTCATTGTATTGAAGTGAACATTGAGCAATTGCTCCGGCGTGTTCATCGGTGTAAATGTAGCTAAAAAAAATTCATTCGACAAGAATAAGAAAAATAGCTATTTTCTTATTTTATTTGTTTTAAAGGTTTTAAAAAGATGTAGGTGTCTTAATTTTGCTTATTTTGGCTCAATGTATTGTACGTAACATTGAGCAATTGTTCCTGCGTTTTCATCGGTGTAAATGTAGCTAAAAAAAATTCATTCGACAAGAATAAGAAAAATAGATATTTACTTATTTTATTTTTTTTAAAGGTCTTAAAAAGATATAGGTGTCTTAATTTTGCTTGTTTAGGCTCACTGTATTGTAGTTAACATTGACCAATTGCTCCTGCGTGTTCATCGGTGTAAATGTAGCTACAAAAAATTCATTCGACAAGAATACGAAAAATAGCTATATACTTATTTTATTTTTCTTAAAGGTCATGATACGACACGGGTGTCTTAATTTGGCTTATTTTGGCTCACTGTATTGTAATTAACATTGAGCAATTGCTCCTGCGTGTTCATCGGTGTAAATGTAGCTACAAAAAATTCATTCGACAAGAATACAAAAAATAGCTATATACTTTTTTTTTTTTTAAAGGTCTTTAAAAGATATAGGTGTCTTAATTTTGCTTATTTTGGCTCACTGTATTGTAGTAAACATTAACCAATTGCTCCTGCGTGTTCATCGGTGTAAATGTAGCTACAAAAAATTCATTCGACATGAATACAAAAAATAGCTATATACTTCTTCTTTTTTTTTAAAGGTCTATAAAAGATATAGGTGTCTTAATTTTGCTTATTTTGGCTCAATGTATTGTATTTAATATTGAGCAATTGCTCCTGCGTGTTCGTCGGTGTAAATGTAGCTTAAAAAAATTCATACGGCAAGAATACGAAAAATAGCTATTTACTTATTTTATTTTTTTTAAAGGTCTTGAAAAGATATGGGTGTCTTAATATTGCTTACTTTGGCCCGCTGTACTGTATTTAACATTAGGCAATTGCTCCAGCGTGTTCATCGGTGTAAATGTAGCTACAAAAAATTCATTCGACAAGAATAAGAAAAATAGCTATTTACTTATTTTATTTTTTTAAAGGTTTTAAAAAGATATAGGTGTCTTAATTTTGCTTATTTTGGCTCATTGTATTGTACTTGACATTGAGCACTTGCTCCTGCGTGTTCATCGGTTTAAATGTTGCTAAAAAAAATTCATTCGACAAGAATAAAAAAAATAGCTATTTACTTATTTTATTTTTTTTAAAGGTCTTGATATGACACGGGTGTCTTAATTTTGCTTATTTTGGCTCAATGTATTGTACTTAACATTGAGCAATTGTTCCTGCGTGTTCATCGGTGTAAATGTAGCTAAAAAAAATTCATTCGACAAGAATAAGAAAAATAGCTATTTACTTATTTTATTTTCTTTAAAGGTCTTAAAAAGATATAGGTGTCTTAATTTTGCTTATTTTGGCTCATTGTATTGTACTTAACATTGAGCAATTGTTCCTGCGTGTTCATCGGTGTAAATGTAGTTAAAAAAAATTCATTCGACATGAATAAGAAATATAGCTATTTACTTATTTTATTTTTTTTAAAGGTCTTCAAAAGATATAGGTGTCTTAATTTTGCTTATTTAGGCTCACTAAATTGTACTTAACATTGACCACTTGCTCCTGCGTGTACATCGGTGTTAATGTAGCTACAAAAAATTCATTCGACAAGAAAAAGAAAAATAGCTATTTACTTATTTTATTTTTTTAAAGGTTTTAAAAAGATAAAGGTGTCTTAATTTTGCTTATTTTGGCTCATTGTATTGTACTTAACATTGACCGCTTGCTCCTGCTTGTACATCGGTGTTAATGTAGCTACAAAAAATTCATTCGACAAGAATACGAAAAATAGCTATATACTTATTTTATTTTTTTTAAAGGTCTTGATATGACACGGGTGTCTTAATTTGGCTTATTGTGGCTCATTGTATTGTAGTTAACATTGACCACTTGCTCCTGCGTGTTCATCGGTGTAAATGTAGCTAAAAAAAATTCATTCGACAAGAATAAGAAAAATAGCTATTTACTTATTTTATTTTTTTTAAAGGTTATAAAAGGATATAGGTGTCTTAATTTTGCTTATTTTGGCTCACTGTATTGTAGTAAACATTAACCAATTGCTCCTGCGTGGTCATCGGTGTAAATGTAGCTACAAAAAATTCATTCGGCATGAATACAAAAAATAGCTATATACTTCTTTTTTTTTTTAAAGGTCTTTAAAAGATATAGGTGTCTTAATTTTGCTTATTTTGGCTCAATGTATTGTATTTAATATTGAGCAATTGCTCCTGCGTGTTCGTCGGTGTAAATGTAGCTTAAAAAAATTCATACGGCAAGAATACGAAAAATAGCTATTTACTTATTTTATTTTTTTAAAGGTCTTGAAAAGATATCGGTGTCTTAATATTGCTTATTTTGGCTCACTGTACTGTATCTAACATTAGGCAATTGCTCCAGCGTGTTCATCGGTGTAAATGTAGCTTCAAAAAATTCATTCGACAAGAATAAGAAAAATAGCTATTTACTTATTTTATTTTTTTAAAGGTCATGATATGATAAGGGTGTCTTAATTTTGCTTATTTTGGCTCATTGTATTGTACTTAACATTGAGCAATTGCTCCTGCGTGTTCATCGGTGTAAATGTAGCTAAAACAAATTCATTCGACAAGAATAAGAAAAATAGCTATTTACTTATTTTATTTTTTTAAAGGTTTTAAAAAGATATAGGTGTCTTAATTTTGCTTATTTTGGCTCATTGTATCGTACTTGATATTAAACAATTGCTCCTGCGTGTTCATCGGTTTAAGGGTTGCTAAAAAAAATTCATTCGACAAGAATAAGAAAAATAGCTATTTACTTATTTTATTTTTTTTAAAGGTCCTAAAAAGATATAGGTGTGTTAATTTTGCTTATTTATGCTCATTGTATTGTACTTAACATTGACCAGTTGCTCGTGCGTGTTCATCGGTGTAAATGTAGCTACAAAAAATTCATTCGACAAGAATAAGAAAAATAGCTATATACTTATTTTATTTTTTTTAAAGGTCTTGATATGACACGGGTGTCTTAATTTTGCTTATTTTGGCTCATTGTATTGAAGTGAACATTGAGCAATTGCTCCGGCGTGTTCATCGGTGTAAATGTAGCTAAAAAAAATTCATTCGACAAGAATAAGAAAAATAGCTATTTTCTTATTTTATTTTTTTTAAAGGTCTTAAAAAGATATAGGTGTCTTAATTTTGCTTGTTTAGGCTCACTGTATTGTAGTTAACATTGACCAATTGCTCCTGCGTGTTCATCGGTGTAAATGTAGCTACAAAAAATTCATTCGACAAGAATACGAAAAATAGCTATATACTTATTTTATTTTTCTTAAAGGTCATGATACGACACGGGTGTCTTAATTTGGCTTATTTTGGCTCACTGTATTGTAGGAAACATTAACCAATTGCTCCTGCGTGTTCATCGGTGTAAATGAAGCTACAAAAAATTCATTCGACATGCATACAAAAAATAGCTATATACTTCTTCTTTTTTTTTAAAGGTCTATAAAAGATATAGGTGTCTTAATTTTGCTTATTTTGGCTCAATGTATTGTATTTAATATTGAGCAATTGCTCCTGCGTGTTCGTCGGTGTAAATGTAGCTTAAAAAAATTCATACGGCAAGAATACGAAAAATAGCTATTTACTTATTTTATTTTTTTTAAAGGTCTTGAAAAGATATGGGTGTCTTAATATTGCTTACTTTGGCCCGCTGTACTGTATTTAACATTAGGCAATTGCTCCAGCGTGTTCATCGGTGTAAATGTAGCTACAAAAAATTCATTCGACAAGAATAAGAAAAATAGCTATTTACTTATTTTATTTTTTTAAAGGTTTTAAAAAGATATAGGTGTCTTAATTTTGCTTATTTTGGCTCATTGTATTGTACTTGACATTGAGCACTTGCTCCTGCGTGTTCATCGGTTTAAATGTTGCTAAAAAAAATTCATTCGACAAGAATAAAAAAAATAGCTATTTACTTATTTTATTTTTTTTAAAGGTCTTGATATGACACGGGTGTCTTAATTTTGCTTATTTTGGCTCAATGTATTGTACTTAACATTGAGCAATTGTTCCTGCGTGTTCATCGGTGTAAATGTAGCTAAAAAAAATTCATTCGACAAGAATAAGAAAAATAGCTATTTACTTATTTTATTTTCTTTAAAGGTCTTAAAAAGATATAGGTGTCTTAATTTTGCTTATTTTGGCTCATTGTATTGTACTTAACATTGAGCAATTGTTCCTGCGTGTTCATCGGTGTAAATGTAGTTAAAAAAAATTCATTCGACATGAATAAGAAATATAGCTATTTACTTATTTTATTTTTTTTAAAGGTCTTCAAAAGATATAGGTGTCTTAATTTTGCTTATTTAGGCTCACTAAATTGTACTTAACATTGACCACTTGCTCCTGCGTGTACATCGGTGTTAATGTAGCTACAAAAAATTCATTCGACAAGAAAAAGAAAAATAGCTATTTACTTATTTTATTTTTTTAAAGGTTTTAAAAAGATAAAGGTGTCTTAATTTTGCTTATTTTGGCTCATTGTATTGTACTTAACATTGACCGCTTGCTCCTGCGTGTGCATCGGTGTTAATGTAGCTACAAAAAATTCATTCGACAAGAATACGAAAAATAGCTATATACTTATTTTATTTTTTTTAAAGGTCTTGATATGATATGAGTGTCTTAATTTTGCTTATTTTGGCTCATTGTATTGTACTTAACATTGACCACTTGCTCCTGCGTGTTCATCGGTGTAAATGTAGCTAAAAAAAATTCATTCGACAAGAATAAGAAAAATAGCTATTTACTTATTTTATTTTTTTTAAAGGTTTTAAAAGGATATAGGTGTCTTAATTTTGCTTATTTTGGCTCACTGTATTGTAGTAAACATTAACCAATTGCTCCTGCGTGTTCATCGGTGTAAATGTAGCTACAAAAAATTCATTCGACATGAATACAAAAAATAGCTATATACTTCTTTTTTTTTTTTAAAGGTCTTTAAAAGATATAGGTGTCTTAATTTTGCTTATTTTGGCTCAATGTATTGTATTTAATATTGAGCAATTGCTCCTGCGTGTTCGTCGGTGTAAATGTAGCTTAAAAAAATTCATACGGCAAGAATACGAAAAATAGCTATTTACTTATTTTATTTTTTTTAAAGGTCTTGAAAAGATATCGGTGTCTTAATATTGCTTATTTTGGCTCACTATACTGTATCTAACATTAGGCAATTGCTCCAGCGTGTTCATCGGTGTAAATGTAGCTTCAAAAAATTCATTCGACAAGAATAAGAAAAATAGCTATTTACTTATTTTATTTTTTTAAAGGTCATGATATGATAAGGGTGTCTTAATTTTGCTTATTTTGGCTCATTGTATTGTACTTAACATTGAGCAATTGCTCCTGCGTGTTCATCGGTGTAAATGTAGCTAAAACAAATTCATTCGACAAGAATAAGAAAAATAGCTATTTACTTATTTTATTTTTTTAAAGGTTTTAAAAAGATATAAGTGTCTTAATTTTGCTTATTTTGGCTCATTGTATCGTACTTGATATTAAACAATTGCTCCTGCGTGTTCATCGGTTTAAGGGTTGCTAAAAAAAATTCATTCGACAAGAATAAGAAAAATAGCTATTTACTTATTTTATTTTTTTTAAAGGTCCTAAAAAGATATAGGTGTGTTAATTTTGCTTATTTATGCTCATTGTATTGTACTTAACATTGACCAGTTGCTCGTGCGTGTTCATCGGTGTAAATGTAGCTACAAAAAATTCATTCGACAAGAATAAGAAAAATAGCTATATACTTATTTTATTTTTTTTAAAGGTCTTGATATGACACGGGTGTCTTAATTTTGCTTATTTTGGCTCATTGTATTGAAGTGAACATTGAGCAATTGCTCCGGCGTGTTCATCGGTGTAAATGTAGCTAAAAAAAATTCATTCGACAAGAATAAGAAAAATAGCTATTTTCTTATTTTATTTGTTTTAAAGGTTTTAAAAAGATGTAGGTGTCTTAATTTTGCTTATTTTGGCTCAATGTATTGTACGTAACATTGAGCAATTGTTCCTGCGTTTTCATCGGTGTAAATGTAGCTAAAAAAAATTCATTCGACAAGAATAAGAAAAATAGATATTTACTTATTTTATTTTTTTTAAAGGTCTTAAAAAGATATAGGTGTCTTAATTTTGCTTGTTTAGGCTCACTGTATTGTAGTTAACATTGACCAATTGCTCCTGCGTGTTCATCGGTGTAAATGTAGCTACAAAAAATTCATTCGACAAGAATACGAAAAATAGCTATATACTTATTTTATTTTTCTTAAAGGTCATGATACGACACGGGTGTCTTAATTTGGCTTATTTTGGCTCACTGTATTGTAATTAACATTGAGCAATTGCTCCTGCGTGTTCATCGGTGTAAATGTAGCTACAAAAAATTCATTCGACAAGAATACAAAAAATAGCTATATACTTTTTTTTTTTTTAAAGGTCTTTAAAAGATATAGGTGTCTTAATTTTGCTTATTTTGGCTCACTGTATTGTAGTAAACATTAACCAATTGCTCCTGCGTGTTCATCGGTGTAAATGTAGCTACAAAAAATTCATTCGACATGAATACAAAAAATAGCTATATACTTCTTCTTTTTTTTTAAAGGTCTATAAAAGATATAGGTGTCTTAATTTTGCTTATTTTGGCTCAATGTATTGTATTTAATATTGAGCAATTGCTCCTGCGTGTTCGTCGGTGTAAATGTAGCTTAAAAAAATTCATACGGCAAGAATACGAAAAATAGCTATTTACTTATTTTATTTTTTTTAAAGGTCTTGAAAAGATATGGGTGTCTTAATATTGCTTACTTTGGCCCGCTGTACTGTATTTAACATTAGGCAATTGCTCCAGCGTGTTCATCGGTGTAAATGTAGCTACAAAAAATTCATTCGACAAGAATAAGAAAAATAGCTATTTACTTATTTTATTTTTTTAAAGGTTTTAAAAAGATATAGGTGTCTTAATTTTGCTTATTTTGGCTCATTGTATTGTACTTGACATTGAGCACTTGCTCCTGCGTGTTCATCGGTTTAAATGTTGCTAAAAAAAATTCATTCGACAAGAATAAAAAAAATAGCTATTTACTTATTTTATTTTTTTTAAAGGTCTTGATATGACACGGGTGTCTTAATTTTGCTTATTTTGGCTCAATGTATTGTACTTAACATTGAGCAATTGTTCCTGCGTGTTCATCGGTGTAAATGTAGCTAAAAAAAATTCATTCGACAAGAATAAGAAAAATAGCTATTTACTTATTTTATTTTCTTTAAAGGTCTTAAAAAGATATAGGTGTCTTAATTTTGCTTATTTTGGCTCATTGTATTGTACTTAACATTGAGCAATTGTTCCTGCGTGTTCATCGGTGTAAATGTAGTTAAAAAAAATTCATTCGACATGAATAAGAAATATAGCTATTTACTTATTTTATTTTTTTTAAAGGTCTTCAAAAGATATAGGTGTCTTAATTTTGCTTATTTAGGCTCACTAAATTGTACTTAACATTGACCACTTGCTCCTGCGTGTACATCGGTGTTAATGTAGCTACAAAAAATTCATTCGACAAGAAAAAGAAAAATAGCTATTTACTTATTTTATTTTTTTAAAGGTTTTAAAAAGATAAAGGTGTCTTAATTTTGCTTATTTTGGCTCATTGTATTGTACTTAACATTGACCGCTTGCTCCTGCTTGTACATCGGTGTTAATGTAGCTACAAAAAATTCATTCGACAAGAATACGAAAAATAGCTATATACTTATTTTATTTTTTTTAAAGGTCTTGATATGACACGGGTGTCTTAATTTGGCTTATTGTGGCTCATTGTATTGTAGTTAACATTGACCACTTGCTCCTGCGTGTTCATCGGTGTAAATGTAGCTAAAAAAAATTCATTCGACAAGAATAAGAAAAATAGCTATTTACTTATTTTATTTTTTTTAAAGGTTATAAAAGGATATAGGTGTCTTAATTTTGCTTATTTTGGCTCACTGTATTGTAGTAAACATTAACCAATTGCTCCTGCGTGGTCATCGGTGTAAATGTAGCTACAAAAAATTCATTCGGCATGAATACAAAAAATAGCTATATACTTCTTTTTTTTTTTAAAGGTCTTTAAAAGATATAGGTGTCTTAATTTTGCTTATTTTGGCTCAATGTATTGTATTTAATATTGAGCAATTGCTCCTGCGTGTTCGTCGGTGTAAATGTAGCTTAAAAAAATTCATACGGCAAGAATACGAAAAATAGCTATTTACTTATTTTATTTTTTTAAAGGTCTTGAAAAGATATCGGTGTCTTAATATTGCTTATTTTGGCTCACTGTACTGTATCTAACATTAGGCAATTGCTCCAGCGTGTTCATCGGTGTAAATGTAGCTTCAAAAAATTCATTCGACAAGAATAAGAAAAATAGCTATTTACTTATTTTATTTTTTTAAAGGTCATGATATGATAAGGGTGTCTTAATTTTGCTTATTTTGGCTCATTGTATTGTACTTAACATTGAGCAATTGCTCCTGCGTGTTCATCGGTGTAAATGTAGCTAAAACAAATTCATTCGACAAGAATAAGAAAAATAGCTATTTACTTATTTTATTTTTTTAAAGGTTTTAAAAAGATATAGGTGTCTTAATTTTGCTTATTTTGGCTCATTGTATCGTACTTGATATTAAACAATTGCTCCTGCGTGTTCATCGGTTTAAGGGTTGCTAAAAAAAATTCATTCGACAAGAATAAGAAAAATAGCTATTTACTTATTTTATTTTTTTTAAAGGTCCTAAAAAGATATAGGTGTGTTAATTTTGCTTATTTATGCTCATTGTATTGTACTTAACATTGACCAGTTGCTCGTGCGTGTTCATCGGTGTAAATGTAGCTACAAAAAATTCATTCGACAAGAATAAGAAAAATAGCTATATACTTATTTTATTTTTTTTAAAGGTCTTGATATGACACGGGTGTCTTAATTTTGCTTATTTTGGCTCATTGTATTGAAGTGAACATTGAGCAATTGCTCCGGCGTGTTCATCGGTGTAAATGTAGCTAAAAAAAATTCATTCGACAAGAATAAGAAAAATAGCTATTTTCTTATTTTATTTTTTTTAAAGGTCTTAAAAAGATATAGGTGTCTTAATTTTGCTTGTTTAGGCTCACTGTATTGTAGTTAACATTGACCAATTGCTCCTGCGTGTTCATCGGTGTAAATGTAGCTACAAAAAATTCATTCGACAAGAATACGAAAAATAGCTATATACTTATTTTATTTTTCTTAAAGGTCATGATACGACACGGGTGTCTTAATTTGGCTTATTTTGGCTCACTGTATTGTAATTAACATTGAGCAATTGCTCCTGCGTGTTCATCGGTGTAAATGTAGCTACAAAAAATTCATTCGACAAGAATACAAAAAATAGCTATATACTTCTTTTTTTTTTAAAGGTCTTTAAAAGATATAGGTGTCTTAATTTTGCTTATTTTGGCTCATTGTATTGTACTTAACATTGACCACTTGCTCCTGCGTGTACATCGGTGTTAATGTAGCTACAAAAAATTCATTCGACAAGAAAAAGAAAAATAGCTATTTACTTATTTTATTTTTTTAAAGGTTTTAAAAAGATAAAGGTGTCTTAATTTTGCTTATTTTGGCTCATTGTATTGTACTTAACATTGACCGCTTGCTCCTGCTTGTACATCGGTGTTAATGTAGCTACAAAAAATTCATTCGACAAGAATACGAAAAATAGCTATATACTTATTTTATTTTTTTTAAAGGTCTTGATATGACACGGGTGTCTTAATTTGGCTTATTGTGGCTCATTGTATTGTAGTTAACATTGACCACTTGCTCCTGCGTGTTCATCGGTGTAAATGTAGCTAAAAAAAATTCATTCGACAAGAATAAGAAAAATAGCTATTTACTTATTTTATTTTTTTTAAAGGTTATAAAAGGATATAGGTGTCTTAATTTTGCTTATTTTGGCTCACTGTATTGTAGTAAACATTAACCAATTGCTCCTGCGTGGTCATCGGTGTAAATGTAGCTACAAAAAATTCATTCGGCATGAATACAAAAAATAGCTATATACTTCTTTTTTTTTTTAAAGGTCTTTAAAAGATATAGGTGTCTTAATTTTGCTTATTTTGGCTCAATGTATTGTATTTAATATTGAGCAATTGCTCCTGCGTGTTCGTCGGTGTAAATGTAGCTTAAAAAAATTCATACGGCAAGAATACGAAAAATAGCTATTTACTTATTTTATTTTTTTAAAGGTCTTGAAAAGATATCGGTGTCTTAATATTGCTTATTTTGGCTCACTGTACTGTATCTAACATTAGGCAATTGCTCCAGCGTGTTCATCGGTGTAAATGTAGCTTCAAAAAATTCATTCGACAAGAATAAGAAAAATAGCTATTTACTTATTTTATTTTTTTAAAGGTCATGATATGATAAGGGTGTCTTAATTTTGCTTATTTTGGCTCATTGTATTGTACTTAACATTGAGCAATTGCTCCTGCGTGTTCATCGGTGTAAATGTAGCTAAAACAAATTCATTCGACAAGAATAAGAAAAATAGCTATTTACTTATTTTATTTTTTTAAAGGTTTTAAAAAGATATAGGTGTCTTAATTTTGCTTATTTTGGCTCATTGTATCGTACTTGATATTAAACAATTGCTCCTGCGTGTTCATCGGTTTAAGGGTTGCTAAAAAAAATTCATTCGACAAGAATAAGAAAAATAGCTATTTACTTATTTTATTTTTTTTAAAGGTCCTAAAAAGATATAGGTGTGTTAATTTTGCTTATTTATGCTCATTGTATTGTACTTAACATTGACCAGTTGCTCGTGCGTGTTCATCGGTGTAAATGTAGCTACAAAAAATTCATTCGACAAGAATAAGAAAAATAGCTATATACTTATTTTATTTTTTTTAAAGGTCTTGATATGACACGGGTGTCTTAATTTTGCTTATTTTGGCTCATTGTATTGAAGTGAACATTGAGCAATTGCTCCGGCGTGTTCATCGGTGTAAATGTAGCTAAAAAAAATTCATTCGACAAGAATAAGAAAAATAGCTATTTTCTTATTTTATTTTTTTTAAAGGTCTTAAAAAGATATAGGTGTCTTAATTTTGCTTGTTTAGGCTCACTGTATTGTAGTTAACATTGACCAATTGCTCCTGCGTGTTCATCGGTGTAAATGTAGCTACAAAAAATTCATTCGACAAGAATACGAAAAATAGCTATATACTTATTTTATTTTTCTTAAAGGTCATGATACGACACGGGTGTCTTAATTTGGCTTATTTTGGCTCACTGTATTGTAATTAACATTGAGCAATTGCTCCTGCGTGTTCATCGGTGTAAATGTAGCTACAAAAAATTCATTCGACAAGAATACAAAAAATAGCTATATACTTCTTTTTTTTTTAAAGGTCTTTAAAAGATATAGGTGTCTTAATTTTGCTTATTTTGGCTCATTGTATTGTACTTAACATTGAGCAATTGTTCCTGCGTGTTCATCGGTGTAAATGTAGTTAAAAAAAATTCATTCGACATGAATAAGAAATATAGCTATTTACTTATTTTATTTTTTTAAAGGTCTTCAAAAGATATAGGTGTCTTAATTTTGCTTATTTAGGCTCACTAAATTGTACTTAACATTGACCACTTGCTCCTGCGTGTACATCGGTGTTAATGTAGCTACAAAAAATTCATTCGACAAGAAAAAGAAAAATAGCTATTTACTTATTTTATTTTTTTAAAGGTTTTAAAAAGATAAAGGTGTCTTAATTTTGCTTATTTTGGCTCATTGTATTGTACTTAACATTGACCGCTTGCTCCTGCTTGTACATCGGTGTTAATGTAGCTACAAAAAATTCATTCGACAAGAATACGAAAAATAGCTATATACTTATTTTATTTTTTTTAAAGGTCTTGATATGACACGGGTGTCTTAATTTGGCTTATTGTGGCTCATTGTATTGTAGTTAACATTGACCACTTGCTCCTGCGTGTTCATCGGTGTAAATGTAGCTAAAAAAAATTCATTCGACAAGAATAAGAAAAATAGCTATTTACTTATTTTATTTTTTTTAAAGGTTATAAAAGGATATAGGTGTCTTAATTTTGCTTATTTTGGCTCACTGTATTGTAGTAAACATTAACCAATTGCTCCTGCGTGGTCATCGGTGTAAATGTAGCTACAAAAAATTCATTCGGCATGAATACAAAAAATAGCTATATACTTCTTCTTTTTTTTAAAGGTCTTTAAAAGATATAGGTGTCTTAATTTTGCTTATTTTGGCTCAATGTATTGTATTTAATATTGAGCAATTGCTCCTGCGTGTTCGTCGGTGTAAATGTAGCTTAAAAAAATTCATACGGCAAGAATACGAAAAATAGCTATTTACTTATTTTATTTTTTTAAAGGTCTTGAAAAGATATCGGTGTCTTAATATTGCTTATTTTGGCTCACTGTACTGTATCTAACATTAGGCAATTGCTCCAGCGTGTTCATCGGTGTAAATGTAGCCTCAAAAAATTCATTCGACAAGAATAAGAAAAATAGCTATTTACTTATTTTATTTTTTTAAAGGTCATGATATGATAAGGGTGTCTTAATTTTGCTTATTTTGGCTCATTGTATTGTACTTAACATTGAGCAATTGCTCCTGCGTGTTCATCGGTGTAAATGTAGCTAAAACAAATTCATTCGACAAGAATAAGAAAAATAGCTATTTACTTATTTTATTTTTTTAAAGGTTTTAAAAAGATATAGGTGTCTTAATTTTGCTTATTTTGGCTCATTGTATCGTACTTGATATTAAACAATTGCTCCTGCGTGTTCATCGGTTTAAGGGTTGCTAAAAAAAATTCATTCGACAAGAATAAGAAAAATAGCTATTTACTTATTTTATTTTTTTTAAAGGTCCTAAAAAGATATAGGTGTGTTAATTTTGCTTATTTATGCTCATTGTATTGTACTTAACATTGACCAGTTGCTCGTGCGTGTTCATCGGTGTAAATGTAGCTACAAAAAATTCATTCGACAAGAATAAGAAAAATAGCTATATACTTATTTTATTTTTTTTAAAGGTCTTGATATGACACGGGTGTCTTAATTTTGCTTATTTTGGCTCATTGTATTGAAGTGAACATTGAGCAATTGCTCCGGCGTGTTCATCGGTGTAAATGTAGCTAAAAAAAATTCATTCGACAAGAATAAGAAAAATAGCTATTTTCTTATTTTATTTTTTTTAAAGGTTTTAAAAAGATGTAGGTGTCTTAATTTTGCTTATTTTGGCTCAATGTATTGTACTTAACATTGAGCAATTGTTCCTGCGTTTTCATCGGTGTAAATGTAGCTAAAAAAAATTCATTCGACAAGAATAAGAAAAATAGATATTTACTTATTTTATTTTTTTTAAAGGTCTTAAAAAGATATAGGTGTCTTAATTTTGCTTGTTTAGGCTCACTGTATTGTAGTTAACATTGACCAATTGCTCCTGCGTGTTCATCGGTGTAAATGTAGCTACAAAAAATTCATTCGACAAGAATACGAAAAATAGCTATATACTTATTTTATTTTTCTTAAAGGTCATGATACGACACGGGTGTCTTAATTTGGCTTATTTTGGCTCACTGTATTGTAATTAACATTGAGCAATTGCTCCTGCGTGTTCATCGGTGTAAATGTAGCTACAAAAAATTCATTCGACAAGAATACAAAAAATAGCTATATACTTCTTTTTTTTTTAAAGGTCTTTAAAAGATATAGGTGTCTTAATTTTGCTTATTTTGGCTCACTGTATTGTAGTAAATATTAACCAATTGCTCCTGCGTGTTCATCGGTGTAAATGTAGCTACAAAAAATTCATTCGACATGAATACAAAAAATAGCTATATACTTCTTCTTTTTTTTTAAAGGTCTATAAAAGATATAGGTGTCTTAATTTTGCTTATTTTGGCTCAATGTATTGTATTTAATATTGAGCAATTGCTCCTGCGTGTTCGTCGGTGTAAATGTAGCTTAAAAAAATTCATACGGCAAGAATACGAAAAATAGCTATTTACTTATTTTTTTTTTTTTTAAAGGTCTTGAAAAGATATGGGTGTCTTAATATTGCTTACTTTGGCCCGCTGTACTGTATTTAACATTAGGCAATTGCTCCAGCGTGTTCATCGGTGTAAATGTAGCTACAAAAAATTCATTCGACAAGAATAAGAAAAATAGCTATTTACTTATTTTATTTTTTTAAAGGTTTTAAAAAGATATAGGTGTCTTAATTTTGCTTATTTTGGCTCATTGTATTGTACTTGACATTGAGCACTTGCTCCTGCGTGTTCATCGGTTTAAATGTTGCTAAAAAAAATTCATTCGACAAGAATAAAAAAAATAGCTATTTACTTATTTTATTTTTTTTAAAGGTCTTGATATGACACGGGTGTCTTAATTTTGCTTATTTTGGCTCAATGTATTGTACTTAACATTGAGCAATTGTTCCTGCGTGTTCATCGGTGTAAATGTAGCTAAAAAAAATTCATTCGACAAGAATAAGAAAAATAGCTATTTACTTATTTTATTTTCTTTAAAGGTCTTAAAAAGATATAGGTGTCTTAATTTTGCTTATTTAGGCTCACTGTATTATACTTAACATTGGCCACTTGCTCCTGCGTGTTCATCGGTGTAAATGTAGCTACAAAAAATTCATTCGACAAGAATACGAAAAATAGCTATATACTTATTTTATTTTTTTTAAAGGTCTTGATATGACACGAGTCTCTTAATTTGGCTTATATAGATTCATTGTATTGTAATTAACATTGAGCAGTTGCTTCTGCGTGTTCATCGGTGTAAATGTGGCTAAAAAAAATTCATTCGACAAGAATATGAAAAATAGCTATTTACTTATTTTATTTTTTTAAAGGTTTTAAAAAGATATAGGTGTCTTAATTTTGCTTATTTAGGCTTATTGTGTTATACTTAACATTGGCCACTTGCTCCTGCGTGTTCATCGGTGTAAATGTAGCTACAAAAAATTCATTCGACAAGAATACAAAAAATAGCTATATACTTCTTTTTTTTTAAAGGTCTTTAAAAGATATAGGTGTCTTAATTTTGCTTATTTTGGCTCAATGTATTGTATTTAATATTGAGCAATTGCTCCTGCGTGTTCATCGGTGTAAATGTAGCTTAAAAAAATTCATACGGCAAGAATACGAAAAATAGCTATTTACTTATTTTTTTTTTTTTAAAGGTCTGTAAAAGATATCGGTGTCTTAATATTGCTTATTTTGGCTCACTGTACTGTATCTAACATCAGGCAATTGCTCCAGCGTGTTCATCGGTGTAAATGTAGCTTCAAAAAATTCATTCGACAAGAATAAGAAAAATAGCTATTTACTTATTTTATTTTTTTAAAGGTCATGATATGATAAGGGTGTCTTAATTTTGCTTATTTTGGCTCATTGTATTGTACTTAACATTGAGCAATTGCTCCTGCGTGTTCATCGGTGTAAATGTAGCTAAAACAAATTCATTCGACAAGAATAAAAAAAATAGCTATTTACTTATTTTATTTTTTTTAAAGGTCTTGATATGACACGGGTGTCTTAATTTTGCTTATTTTGGCTCAATGTATTGTACTTAACATTGAGCAATTGTTCCTGCGTGTTCATCGGTGTAAATGTAGCTAAAAAAAATTCATTCGACAAGAATAAGAAAAATAGCTATTTACTTATTTTATTTTCTTTAAAGGTCTTAAAAAGATATAGGTGTCTTAATTTTGCTTATTTTGGCTCATTGTATTGTACTTAACATTGAGCAATTGTTCCTGCGTGTTCATCGGTGTAAATGTAGTTAAAAAAAATTCATTCGACATGAATAAGAAATATAGCTATTTACTTATTTTTTTTTTTTTAAAGGTCTTCAAAAGATATAGGTGTCTTAATTTTGCTTATTTAGGCTCACTAAATTGTACTTAACATTGACCACTTGCTCCTGCGTGTACATCGGTGTTAATGTAGCTACAAAAAATTCATTCGACAAGAAAAAGAAAAATAGCTATTTACTTATTTTATTTTTTTAAAGGTTTTAAAAAGATAAAGGTGTCTTAATTTTGCTTATTTTGGCTCATTGTATTGTACTTAACATTGACCGCTTGCTCCTGCTTGTACATCGGTGTTAATGTAGCTACAAAAAATTCATTCGACAAGAATACGAAAAATAGCTATATACTTATTTTATTTTTTTTAAAGGTCTTGATATGACACGGGTGTCTTAATTTGGCTTATTGTGGCTCATTGTATTGTAGTTAACATTGACCACTTGCTCCTGCGTGTTCATCGGTGTAAATGTAGCTAAAAAAAATTCATTCGACAAGAATAAGAAAAATAGCTATTTACTTATTTTATTTTTTTTAAAGGTTATAAAAGGATATAGGTGTCTTAATTTTGCTTATTTTGGCTCACTGTATTGTAGTAAACATTAACCAATTGCTCCTGCGTGGTCATCGGTGTAAATGTAGCTACAAAAAATTCATTCGGCATGAATACAAAAAATAGCTATATACTTCTTTTTTTTTTTTAAAGGTCTTTAAAAGATATAGGTGTCTTAATTTTGCTTATTTTGGCTCAATGTATTGTATTTAATATTGAGCAATTGCTCCTGCGTGTTCGTCGGTGTAAATGTAGCTTAAAAAAATTCATACGGCAAGAATACGAAAAATAGCTATTTACTTATTTTATTTTTTTAAAGGTCTTGAAAAGATATCGGTGTCTTAATATTGCTTATTTTGGCTCACTGTACTGTATCTAATATTAGGCAATTGCTCCAGCGTGTTCATCGGTGTAAATGTAGCTTCAAAAAATTCATTCGACAAGAATAAGAAAAATAGCTATTTACTTATTTTATTTTTTTAAAGGTCATGATATGATAAGGGTGTCTTAATTTTGCTTATTTTGGCTCATTGTATTGTACTTAACATTGAGCAATTGCTCCTGCGTGTTCATCGGTGTAAATGTAGCTAAAACAAATTCATTCGACAAGAATAAGAAAAATAGCTATTTACTTATTTTATTTTTTTAAAGGTTTTAAAAAGATATAGGTGTCTTAATTTTGCTTATTTTGGCTCATTGTATCGTACTTGATATTAAACAATTGCTCCTGCGTGTTCATCGGTTTAAGGGTTGCTAAAAAAAATTCATTCGACAAGAATAAGAAAAATAGCTATTTACTTATTTTATTTTTTTTAAAGGTCCTAAAAAGATATAGGTGTGTTAATTTTGCTTATTTATGCTCATTGTATTGTACTTAACATTGACCAGTTGCTCGTGCGTGTTCATCGGTGTAAATGTAGCTACAAAAAATTCATTCGACAAGAATAAGAAAAATAGCTATATACTTATTTTATTTTTTTTAAAGGTCTTGATATGACACGGGTGTCTTAATTTTGCTTATTTTGGCTCATTGTATTGAAGTGAACATTGAGCAATTGCTCCGGCGTGTTCATCGGTGTAAATGTAGCTAAAAAAAATTCATTCGACAAGAATAAGAAAAATAGCTATTTTCTTATTTTATTTTTTTTAAAGGTTTTAAAAAGATGTAGGTGTCTTAATTTTGCTTATTTTGGCTCAATGTATTGTACTTAACATTGAGCAATTGTTCCTGCGTTTTCATCGGTGTAAATGTAGCTAAAAAAAATTCATTCGACAAGAATAAGAAAAATAGATATTTACTTATTTTATTTTTTTTAAAGGTCTTAAAAAGATATAGGTGTCTTAATTTTGCTTGTTTAGGCTCACTGTATTGTAGTTAACATTGACCAATTGCTCCTGCGTGTTCATCGGTGTAAATGTAGCTACAAAAAATTCATTCGACAAGAATACGAAAAATAGCTATATACTTATTTTATTTTTCTTAAAGGTCATGATACGACACGGGTGTCTTAATTTGGCTTATTTTGGCTCACTGTATTGTAATTAACATTGAGCAATTGCTCCTGCGTGTTCATCGGTGTAAATGTAGCTACAAAAAATTCATTCGACAAGAATACAAAAAATAGCTATATACTTCTTTTTTTTTTAAAGGTCTTTAAAAGATATAGGTGTCTTAATTTTGCTTATTTTGGCTCACTGTATTGTAGTAAACATTAACCAATTGCTCCTGCGTGTTCATCGGTGTAAATGTAGCTACAAAAAATTCATTCGACATGAATACAAAAAATAGCTATATACTTCTTCTTTTTTTTTAAAGGTCTATAAAAGATATAGGTGTCTTAATTTTGCTTATTTTGGCTCAATGTATTGTATTTAATATTGAGCAATTGCTCCTGCGTGTTCGTCGGTGTAAATGTAGCTTAAAAAAATTCATACGGCAAGAATACGAAAAATAGCTATTTACTTATTTTATTTTTTTTAAAGGTCTTGAAAAGATATGGGTGTCTTAATATTGCTTACTTTGGCCCGCTGTACTGTATTTAACATTAGGCAATTGCTCCAGCGTGTTCATCGGTGTAAATGTAGCTACAAAAAATTCATTCGACAAGAATAAGAAAAATAGCTATTTACTTATTTTATTTTTTTAAAGGTTTTAAAAAGATATAGGTGTCTTAATTTTGCTTATTTTGGCTCATTGTATTGTACTTGACATTGAGCACTTGCTCCTGCGTGTTCATCGGTTTAAATGTTGCTAAAAAAAATTCATTCGACAAGAATAAAAAAAATAGCTATTTACTTATTTTATTTTTTTTAAAGGTCTTGATATGACACGGGTGTCTTAATTTTGCTTATTTTGGCTCAATGTATTGTACTTAACATTGAGCAATTGTTCCTGCGTGTTCATCGGTGTAAATGTAGCTAAAAAAAATTCATTCGACAAGAATAAGAAAAATAGCTATTTACTTATTTTATTTTCTTTAAAGGTCTTAAAAAGATATAGGTGTCTTAATTTTGCTTATTTAGGCTCACTGTATTATACTTAACATTGGCCACTTGCTCCTGCGTGTTCATCGGTGTAAATGTAGCTACAAAAAATTCATTCGACAAGAATACGAAAAATAGCTATATACTTATTTTATTTTTTTTAAAGGTCTTGATATGACACGAGTCTCTTAATTTGGCTTATATAGATTCATTGTATTGTAATTAACATTGAGCAGTTGCTTCTGCGTGTTCATCGGTGTAAATGTGGCTAAAAAAAATTCATTCGACAAGAATATGAAAAATAGCTATTTACTTATTTTATTTTTTTAAAGGTTTTAAAAAGATATAGGTGTCTTAATTTTGCTTATTTAGGCTTATTGTATTATACTTAACATTGGCCACTTGCTCCTGCGTGTTCATCGGTGTAAATGTAGCTACAAAAAATTCATTCGACAAGAATACAAAAAATAGCTATATACTTCTTTTTTTTTAAAGGTCTTTAAAAGATATAGGTGTCTTAATTTTGCTTATTTTGGCTCAATGTATTGTATTTAATATTGAGCAATTGCTCCTGCGTGTTCATCGGTGTAAATGTAGCTTAAAAAAATTCATACGGCAAGAATACGAAAAATAGCTAATTACTTATTTTTTTTTTTTTAAAGGTCTGTAAAAGATATCGGTGTCTTAATATTGCTTATTTTGGCTCACTGTACTGTATCTAACATCAGGCAATTGCTCCAGCGTGTTCATCGGTGTAAATGTAGCTTCAAAAAATTCATTCGACAAGAATAAGAAAAATAGCTATTTACTTATTTTATTTTTTTAAAGGTCATGATATGATAAGGGTGTCTTAATTTTGCTTATTTTGGCTCATTGTATTGTAGTAAACATTAACCAATTGCTCCTGCGTGGTCATCGGTGTAAATGTAGCTACAAAAAATTCATTCGGCATGAATACAAAAAATAGCTATATACTTCTTTTTTTTTTTTAAAGGTCTTTAAAAGATATAGGTGTCTTAATTTTGCTTATTTTGGCTCAATGTATTGTATTTAATATTGAGCAATTGCTCCTGCGTGTTCGTCGGTGTAAATGTAGCTTAAAAAAATTCATACGGCAAGAATACGAAAAATAGCTATTTACTTATTTTATTTTTTTAAAGGTCTTGAAAAGATATCGGTGTCTTAATATTGCTTATTTTGGCTCACTGTACTGTATCTAACATTAGGCAATGGCTCCAGCGTGTTCATCGGTGTAAATGTAGCTTCAAAAAATTCATTCGACAAGAATAAGAAAAATAGCTATTTACTTATTTTATTTTTTTAAAGGTCATGATATGATAAGGGTGTCTTAATTTTGCTTATTTTGGCTCATTGTATTGTACTTAACATTGAGCAATTGCTCCTGCGTGTTCATCGGTGTAAATGTAGCTAAAACAAATTCATTCGACAAGAATAAGAAAAATAGCTATTTACTTATTTTATTTTTTTAAAGGTTTTAAAAAGATATAGGTGTCTTAATTTTGCTTATTTTGGCTCATTGTATCGTACTTGATATTAAACAATTGCTCCTGCGTGTTCATCGGTTTAAGGGTTGCTAAAAAAAATTCATTCGACAAGAATAAGAAAAATAGCTATTTACTTATTTTATTTTTTTTAAAGGTCCTAAAAAGATATAGGTGTGTTAATTTTGCTTATTTATGCTCATTGTATTGTACTTAACATTGACCAGTTGCTCGTGCGTGTTCATCGGTGTAAATGTAGCTACAAAAAATTCATTCGACAAGAATAAGAAAAATAGCTATATACTTATTTTATTTTTTTTAAAGGTCTTGATATGACACGGGTGTCTTAATTTTGCTTATTTTGGCTCATTGTATTGAAGTGAACATTGAGCAATTGCTCCGGCGTGTTCATCGGTGTAAATGTAGCTAAAAAAAATTCATTCGACAAGAATAAGAAAAATAGCTATTTTCTTATTTTATTTTTTTTAAAGGTTTTAAAAAGATGTAGGTGTCTTAATTTTGCTTATTTTGGCTCAATGTATTGTACTTAACATTGAGCAATTGTTCCTGCGTTTTCATCGGTGTAAATGTAGCTAAAAAAAATTCATTCGACAAGAATAAGAAAAATAGATATTTACTTATTTTATTTTTTTTAAAGGTCTTAAAAAGATATAGGTGTCTTAATTTTGCTTGTTTAGGCTCACTGTATTGTAGTTAACATTGACCAATTGCTCCTGCGTGTTCATCGGTGTAAATGTAGCTACAAAAAATTCATTCGACAAGAATACGAAAAATAGCTATATACTTATTTTATTTTTCTTAAAGGTCATGATACGACACGGGTGTCTTAATTTGGCTTATTTTGGCTCACTGTATTGCAATTAACATTGAGCAATTGCTCCTGCGTGTTCATCGGTGTAAATGTAGCTACAAAAAATTCATTCGACAAGAATACAAAAAATAGCTATATACTTCTTTTTTTTTTAAAGGTCTTTAAAAGATATAGGTGTCTTAATTTTGCTTATTTTGGCTCACTGTATTGTAGTAAACATTAACCAATTGCTCCTGCGTGTTCATCGGTGTAAATGTAGCTACAAAAAATTCATTCGACATGAATACAAAAAATAGCTATATACTTCTTCTTTTTTTTTAAAGGTCTATAAAAGATATAGGTGTCTTAATTTTGCTTATTTTGGCTCAATGTATTGTATTTAATATTGAGCAATTGCTCCTGCGTGTTCGTCGGTGTAAATGTAGCTTAAAAAAATTCATACGGCAAGAATACGAAAAATAGCTATTTACTTATTTTATTTTTTTTAAAGGTCTTGAAAAGATATGGGTGTCTTAATATTGCTTACTTTGGCCCGCTGTACTGTATTTAACATTAGGCAATTGCTCCAGCGTGTTCATCGGTGTAAATGTAGCTACAAAAAATTCATTCGACAAGAATAAGAAAAATAGCTATTTACTTATTTTATTTTTTTAAAGGTTTTAAAAAGATATAGGTGTCTTAATTTTGCTTATTTTGGCTCATTGTATTGTACTTGACATTGAGCACTTGCTCCTGCGTGTTCATCGGTTTAAATGTTGCTAAAAAAAATTCATTCGACAAGAATAAAAAAAATAGCTATTTACTTATTTTATTTTTTTTAAAGGTCTTGATATGACACGGGTGTCTTAATTTTGCTTATGTTGGCTCAATGTATTGTACTTAACATTGAGCAATTGTTCCTGCGTGTTCATCGGTGTAAATGTAGCTAAAAAAAATTCATTCGACAAGAATAAGAAAAATAGCTATTTACTTATTTTATTTTCTTTAAAGGTCTTAAAAAGATATAGGTGTCTTAATTTTGCTTATTTAGGCTCACTGTATTATACTTAACATTGGCCACTTGCTCCTGCGTGTTCATCGGTGTAAATGTAGCTACAAAAAATTCATTCGACAAGAATACGAAAAATAGCTATATACTTATTTTATTTTTTTTAAAGGTCTTGATATGACACGAGTCTCTTAATTTGGCTTATATAGATTCATTGTATTGTAATTAACATTGAGCAGTTGCTTCTGCGTGTTCATCGGTGTAAATGTGGCTAAAAAAAATTCATTCGACAAGAATATGAAAAATAGCTATTTACTTATTTTATTTTTTTAAAGGTTTTAAAAAGATATAGGTGTCTTAATTTTGCTTATTTAGGCTTATTGTATTATACTTAACATTGGCCACTTGCTCCTGCGTGTTCATCGGTGTAAATGTAGCTACAAAAAATTCATTCGACAAGAATACAAAAAATAGCTATATACTTCTTTTTTTTTAAAGGTCTTTAAAAGATATAGGTGTCTTAATTTTGCTTATTTTGGCTCAATGTATTGTATTTAATATTGAGCAATTGCTCCTGCGTGTTCATCGGTGTAAATGTAGCTTAAAAAAATTCATACGGCAAGAATACGAAAAATAGCTAATTACTTATTTTTTTTTTTTTAAAGGTCTGTAAAAGATATCGGTGTCTTAATATTGCTTATTTTGGCTCACTGTACTGTATCTAACATCAGGCAATTGCTCCAGCGTGTTCATCGGTGTAAATGTAGCTTCAAAAAATTCATTCGACAAGAATAAGAAAAATAGCTATTTACTTATTTTATTTTTTTAAAGGTCATGATATGATAAGGGTGTCTTAATTTTGCTTATTTTGGCTCATTGTATTGTACTTAACATTGAGCAATTGCTCCTGCGTGTTCATCGGTGTAAATGTAGCTAAAACAAATTCATTCGACAAGAATAAGAAAAATAGCTATTTACTTATTTTATTTTTTTAAAGGTTTTAAAAAGATATAGGTGTCTTAATTTTGCTTATTTTGGCTCATTGTATCGTACTTGATATTAAACAATTGCTCCTGCGTGTTCATCGGTTTAAGGGTTGCTAAAAAAAATTCATTCGACAAGAATAAGAAAAATAGCTATTTACTTATTTTATTTTTTTTAAAGGTCCTAAAAAGATATAGGTGTGTTAATTTTGCTTATTTATGCTCATTGTATTGTACTTAACATTGACCAGTTGCTCGTGCGTGTTCATCGGTGTAAATGTAGCTACAAAAAATTCATTCGACAAGAATAAGAAAAATAGCTATATACTTATTTTATTTTTTTTAAAGGTCTTGATATGACACGGGTGTCTTAATTTTGCTTATTTTGGCTCATTGTATTGAAGTGAACATTGAGCAATTGCTCCGGCGTGTTCATCGGTGTAAATGTAGCTAAAAAAAATTCATTCGACAAGAATAAGAAAAATAGCTATTTACTTATTTTATTTTTTTTAAAGTTTTAAAAAAGATATAGGCGTCTTAATTTTGCTTATTTAGGCTCATTGTATTGTACTTAACATTGACCACTTGCTCCTGCGTGTACATCGGTGTAAATGTAGCTACAAAAAATTCATTCGACAAGAATACGAAAAATAGCTATATACTTATTTTATTTTTTTTAAAGGTCTTAATATGACACGGGTGTCTTAATTTGGCTTATTTTGGCTCATTGTATTTTACTTAACATTGACCACTTGATCCTGCGTGTTCATCGGTGTAAATGTAGCTACAAAAAATTCATTCGACAAGAATAAGAAAAATAGCTATATACTTATTTTTTTTTTTTTAAAGGTCTTGATATGACACGGGTGTCTTAATTTTGCTTATTTTGGCTCATTGTATTGAAGTGAACATTGAGCAATTGCTCCGGCGTGTTCATAGGTGTAAATGTAGCTAAAAAAAATTCATTCGACAAGAATAAGAAAAATAGCTATTTTCTTATTTTATTTTTTTTAAAGGTTTTAAAAAGATATAGGTGTCTTAATTTTGCTTATTTTGGCTCAATGTATTGTACTTAACATTGAGCAATTGTTCCTGCGTTTTCATCGGTGTAAATGTAGCTAAAAAAAATTCATTCGACAAGAATAAGAAAAATAGATATTTACTTATTTTATTTTTTTTAAAGGTCTTAAAAAGATATAGGTGTCTTAATTTTGCTTGTTTAGGCTCACTGTATTGTAGTTAACATTGACCAATTGCTCCTGCGTGTTCATCGGTGTAAATGTAGCTACAAAAAATTCATTCGACAACAATACGAAAAATAGCTATATACTTATTTTATTTTTCTTAAAGGTCATGATACGACACGGGTGTCTTAATTTGGCTTATTTTGGCTCACTGTATTGTAATTAACATTGAGCAATTGCTCCTGCGTGTTCATCGGTGTAAATGTAGCTACAAAAAATTCATTCGACAAGAATACAAAAAATAGCTATATACTTCTTTTTTTTTTAAAGGTCTTTAAAAGATAAAGGTGTCTTAATTTTGCTTATTTTGGCTCAATGTATTGTATTTAATATTGAGCAATTGCTCCTGCGTGTTCATCAGTGTAAATGTAGCTTAAAAAAATTCATACGGCAAGAATACGAAAAATAGCTAATTACTTATTTTATTTTTTTTAAAGGTCTTGATATGACATGAGTGTCTTAATTTTGCTTATTTTGGCTCATTGTATTGTACTTAACATTGAGCAATTGCTCCTGCGTGTTCATCGGTGTAAATGTAGCTAAAAAAAATTCATTCGACAAGAATAAGAAAAATAGCTATTTACTTATTTTATTTTTTTTAAAGGTCTTCAAAAGATAGAGGTGTCTTAATTTTGCTTATTTTGGCTCATTGTATTGTACTTAACATTGACCACTTGCTCCTGCGTGTACATCGGTGTAAATGTAGCTACAAAAAATTCATTCGACAAGAAAAAGAAAAATAGCTATTTACTTATTTTATTTTTTTAAAGGTTTTAAAAAGATAAAGGTGTCTTAATTTTGCTTATTTTGGCTCATTGTATTGTACTTGACATTGAGCAATTGCTCCTGCGTGTTCATCGGTTTAAATGTTGCTAAAAAAAATTCATTCGACAAGAATAAAAAAAATAGCTATTTACTTATATTATTTTTTTTAAAGGTCTTGATATGATAAGGGTGTCTAAATTTTGCTTATTTTGGCTCAATGTATTGTACTCAACATTGAGCAATTGTTCCTGCGTGTTCATCGGTGTAAATGTAGCTAAAAAAAATTCATTCGACAAGAATAAGAAAAATAGCTATTTACTTATTTTATTTTCTTTAAAGGTCTTAAAAAGATATAGGTGTCTTAATTTTGCTTATTTAGGCTTATTGTATTATACTTAACATTGGCCACTTGCTCCTGCGTGTTCATCGGTGTAAATGTAGCTACAAAAAATTCATTCGACAAGAATACAAAAAATAGCTATATACTTCTTTTTTTTTTTAAAGGTCTTTAAAAGATATAGGTGTCTTAATTTTGCTTATTTTGGCTCAATGTATTGTATTTAATATTGAGCAATTGCTCCTGCGCGTTCATCGGTGTAAATGTAGCTTAAAAAAATTCATATGGCAAGAATACGAAAAATAGCTAATTACTTATTTTTTTTTTTTAAAGGTCTTGAAAAGATATCGGTGTCTTAATATTGCTTATTTTGGCTCACTGTACTGTATGTAACATTAGGCAATTGCTCCAGCGTGTTCATCGGTGTAAATGTAGCTTCAAAAAATTCATTCGACAAGAATAAGAAAAATAGCTATTTACTTATTTTATTTTTTTAAAGGTCATGATATGATAAGGGTGTCTTAATTTTGCTTATTTTGGCTCAGTGTATTGTACTTAATATTGAGCAATTGCTCCTGCGTGTTCATCGGTGTAAATGTAGCTAAAACAAATTCATTCGACAAGAATAAGAAAAATAGCTATTTACTTATTTTATTTTTTTAAAGGTTTTAAAAAGATATAGGTGTCTTAATTTTGCTTATTTTGGCTCATTGTATCGTACTTGATATTAAACAATTGCTCCTGCGTGTTCATCGGTTTAAGGGTTGCTAAAAAAAATTCATTCGACAAGAATAAGAAAAATAGCTATTTACTTATTTTATTTTTTTTAAAGGTCTTCAAAAGATAGAGGTGTCTTAATTTTGCTTATTTTGGCTCATTGTATTGTACTTAACATTGACCACTTGCTCCTGCGTGTACATCGGTGTAAATGTAGCTACAAAAAATTCATTCGACAAGAAAAAGAAAAATAGCTATTTACTTATTTTATTTTTTTAAAGGTTTTAAAAAGATAAAGGTGTCTTAATTTTGCTTATTTTGGCTCATTGTATTGTATTTAATATTGAGCAATTGCTCCTGCGTGTTCATCGGTGTAAATGTAGCTTAAAAAAATTCATATGGCAAGAATACGAAAAATAGCTAATTACTTATTTTTTTTTTTTTAAAGGTCTTGAAAAGATATCGGTGTCTTAATATTGCTTATTTTGGCTCACTGTACTGTATCTAACATTAGGCAATTGCTCCAGCGTGTTCATCGGTGTAAATGTAGCTTCAAAAAATTCATTCGACAAGAATAAGAAAAATAGCTATTTACTTATTTTATTTTTTTAAAGGTCATGATATGATAAGGGTGTCTTAATTTTGCTTATTTTGGCTCAGTGTATTGTACTTAATATTGAGCAATTGCTCCTGCGTGTTCATCGGTGTAAATGTAGCTAAAACAAATTCATTCGACAAGAATAAGAAAAATAGCTATTTACTTATTTTATTTTTTTAAAGGTTTTAAAAAGATATAGGTGTCTTAATTTTGCTTATTATGGCTCATTGTATCGTACTTGATATTAAACAATTGCTCCTGCGTGTTCATCGGTTTAAGGGTTGCTAAAAAAAATTCATTCGACAAGAATAAGAAAAATAGCTATTTACTTATTTTATTTTTTTTAAAGGTCCTAAAAAGATATAGGTGTGTTAATTTTGCTTATTTATGCTCATTGTATTGTACTTAACATTGACCAGTTGCTCGTGCGTGTTCATCGGTGTAAATGTAGCTACAAAAAATTCATTCGACAAGAATAAGAAAAATAGCTATATACTTATTTTATTTTTTTTAAAGGTCTTGATATGACACGGGTGTCTTAATTTTGCTTATTTTGGCTCATTGTATTGAAGTGAACATTGAGCAATTGCTCCGGCGTGTTCATAGGTGTAAATGTAGCTACAAAAAATTCATACGACAAGAATACGAAAAATAGCTATATACTTATTTTATTTTTCTTAAAGGTCATGATACGACACGGGTGTCTTAATTTGGCTTATTATGGCTCACTGTATTGTAATTAACATTGAGCAATTGCTCCTGCGTGTTCATCGGTGTAAATGTAGCTACAAAAAATTCATTCGACAAGAATACAAAAAATAGCTATATACTTCTTTTTTTTTAAAGGTCTTTAAAAGATATAGGTGTCTTAATTTTGCTTATTTTGGCTCAATGTATTGTATTTAATATTGAGCAATTGCTCCTGCGTGTTCATCGGTGTAAATGTAGCTTAAAAAAATTCATATGGCAAGAATACGAAAAATAGCTAATTACTTATTTTTTTTTTTTTAAAGGTCTTGAAAAGATATACGTGTCTTAATATTGCTTATTTTGGCTCACTGTACTGTATCTAACATTAGGCAATTGCTCCAGCGTGTTCATCGGTGTAAATGTAGCTTCAAAAAATTCATTCGACAAGAATAAGAAAAATAGCTATTTACTTATTTTATTTTTTTAAAGGTCATGATATGATAAGGGTGTCTTAATTTTGCTTATTTTGGCTCAGTGTATTGTACTTAATATTGAGCAATTGCTCCTGCGTGTTCATCGGTGTAAATGTAGCTAAAACAAATTCATTCGACAAGAATAAGAAAAATAGCTATTTACTTACTTTATTTTTTTAAAGGTTTTAAAAAGATATAGGTGTCTTAATTTTGCTTATTTTGGCTCATTGTATCGTACTTGATATTAAACAATTGCTCCTGCGTGTTCATCGGTTTAAGGGTTGCTAAAAAAAATTCATTCGACAAGAATAAGAAAAATAGCTATTTACTTATTTTATTTTTTTTAAAGGTCCTAAAAAGATACAGGTGTAATAATTTTGCTTATTTATGCTCATTGTATTGTACTTAACATTGACCAGTTGCTCCTGCGTGTTCATCGGTGTAAATGTAGCTACAAAAAATTCATTCGACAAGAATACGAAAAATAGCTATATACTTATTTTATTTTTCTTAAAGGTCATGATACGACACGGGTGTCTTAATTTGGCTTATTTTGGCTCACTGTATTGTAATTAACATTGAGCAATTGCTCCTACGTGTTCATCGGTGTAAATGTAGCTACAAAAAATTCATTCGACAAGAATACAAAAAATAGCTATATACTTCTTTTTTTTTTAAAGGTCTTTAAAAGATATAGGTGTCTTAATTTTGCTTATTTTGGCTCACTGTATTGTAGTAAACATTAACCAATTGCTCCTGCGTGTTCATCGGTGTAAATGTAGCTACAAAAAATTCATTCGACATGAATACAAAAAATAGCTATATACTTCTTCTTTTTTTTTAAAGGTCTATAAAAGATATAGGTGTCTTAATTTTGCTTATTTTGGCTCAATGTATTGTATTTAATATTGAGCAATTGCTCCTGCGTGTTCGTCGGTGTAAATGTAGCTTAAAAAAATTCATACGGCAAGAATACGAAAAATAGCTATTTACTTATTTTATTTTTTTTAAAGGTCTTGAAAAGATATGGGTGTCTTAATATTGCTTACTTTGGCCCGCTGTACTGTATTTAACATTAGGCAATTGCTCCAGCGTGTTCATCGGTGTAAATGTAGCTACAAAAAATTCATTCGACAAGAATAAGAAAAATAGCTATTTACTTATTTTATTTTTTTAAAGGTTTTAAAAAGATATAGGTGTCTTAATTTTGCTTATTTTGGCTCATTGTATTGTACTTGACATTGAGCACTTGCTCCTGCGTGTTCATCGGTTTAAATGTTGCTAAAAAAAATTCATTCGACAAGAATAAAAAAAATAGCTATTTACTTATTTTATTTTTTTTAAAGGTCTTGATATGACACGGGTGTCTTAATTTTGCTTATTTTGGCTCAATGTATTGTACTTAACATTGAGCAATTGTTCCTGCGTGTTCATCGGTGTAAATGTAGCTAAAAAAAATTCATTCGACAAGAATAAGAAAAATAGCTATTTACTTATTTTATTTTCTTTAAAGGTCTTAAAAAGATATAGGTGTCTTAATTTTGCTTATTTAGGCTCACTGTATTATACTTAACATTGGCCACTTGCTCCTGCGTGTTCATCGGTGTAAATGTAGCTACAAAAAATTCATTCGACAAGAATACGAAAAATAGCTATATACTTATTTTATTTTTTTTAAAGGTCTTGATATGACACGAGTCTCTTAATTTGGCTTATATAGATTCATTGTATTGTAATTAACATTGAGCAGTTGCTTCTGCGTGTTCATCGGTGTAAATGTGGCTAAAAAAAATTCATTCGACAAGAATATGAAAAATAGCTATTTACTTATTTTATTTTTTTAAAGGTTTTAAAAAGATATAGGTGTCTTAATTTTGCTTATTTAGGCTTATTGTATTATACTTAACATTGGCCACTTGCTCCTGCGTGTTCATCGGTGTAAATGTAGCTACAAAAAATTCATTCGACAAGAATACAAAAAATAGCTATATACTTCTTTTTTTTTAAAGGTCTTTAAAAGATATAGGTGTCTTAATTTTGCTTATTTTGGCTCAATGTATTGTATTTAATATTGAGCAATTGCTCCTGCGTGTTCATCGGTGTAAATGTAGCTTAAAAAAATTCATACGGCAAGAATACGAAAAATAGCTAATTACTTATTTTTTTTTTTTTTAAAGGTCTGTAAAAGATATCGGTGTCTTAATATTGCTTATTTTGGCTCACTGTACTGTATCTAACATCAGGCAATTGCTCCAGCGTGTTCATCGGTGTAAATGTAGCTTCAAAAAATTCATTCGACAAGAATAAGAAAAATAGCTATTTACTTATTTTATTTTTTTAAAGGTTTTAAAAAGATATAGGTGTCTTAATTTTGCTTATTTTGGCTCATTGTATCGTACTTGATATTAAACAATTGCTCCTGCGTGTTCATCGGTTTAAGGGTTGCTAAAAAAAATTCATTCGACAAGAATAAGAAAAATAGCTATTTACTTATTTTATTTTTTTTAAAGGTCCTAAAAAGATATAGGTGTGTTAATTTTGCTTATTTATGCTCATTGTATTGTACTTAACATTGACCAGTTGCTCGTGCGTGTTCATCGGTGTAAATGTAGCTACAAAAAATTCATTCGACAAGAATAAGAAAAATAGCTATATACTTATTTTATTTTTTTTAAAGGTCTTGATATGACACGGGTGTCTTAATTTTGCTTATTTTGGCTCATTGTATTGAAGTGAACATTGAGCAATTGCTCCGGCGTGTTCATCGGTGTAAATGTAGCTAAAAAAAATTCATTCGACAAGAATAAGAAAAATAGCTATTTACTTATTTTATTTTTTTTAAAGTTTTAAAAAAGATATAGGCGTCTTAATTTTGCTTATTTAGGCTCATTGTATTGTACTTAACATTGACCACTTGCTCCTGCGTGTACATCGGTGTAAATGTAGCTACAAAAAATTCATTCGACAAGAATACGAAAAATAGCTATATACTTATTTTATTTTTTTTAAAGGTCTTAATATGACACGGGTGTCTTAATTTGGCTTATTTTGGCTCATTGTATTTTACTTAACATTGACCACTTGATCCTGCGTGTTCATCGGTGTAAATGTAGCTACAAAAAATTCATTCGACAAGAATAAGAAAAATAGCTATATACTTATTTTATTTTTTTTAAAGGTCTTGATATGACACGGGTGTCTTAATTTTGCTTATTTTGGCTCATTGTATTGAAGTGAACATTGAGCAATTGCTCCGGCGTGTTCATAGGTGTAAATGTAGCTAAAAAAAATTCATTCGACAAGAATAAGAAAAATAGCTATTTTCTTATTTTATTTTTTTTAAAGGTTTTAAAAAGATATAGGTGTCTTAATTTTGCTTATTTTGGCTCAATGTATTGTACTTAACATTGAGCAATTGTTCCTGCGTTTTCATCGGTGTAAATGTAGCTAAAAAAAATTCATTCGACAAGAATAAGAAAAATAGATATTTACTTATTTTATTTTTTTTAAAGGTCTTAAAAAGATATAGGTGTCTTAATTTTGCTTGTTTAGGCTCACTGTATTGTAGTTAACATTGACCAATTGCTCCTGCGTGTTCATCGGTGTAAATGTAGCTACAAAAAATTCATTCGACAACAATACGAAAAATAGCTATATACTTATTTTATTTTTCTTAAAGGTCATGATACGACACGGGTGTCTTAATTTGGCTTATTTTGGCTCACTGTATTGTAATTAACATTGAGCAAATGCTCCTGCGTGTTCATCGGTGTAAATGTAGCTACAAAAAATTCATTCGACAAGAATACAAAAAATAGCTATATACTTCTTTTTTTTTTAAAGGTCTTTAAAAGATAAAGGTGTCTTAATTTTGCTTATTTTGGCTCAATGTATTGTATTTAATATTGAGCAATTGCTCCTGCGTGTTCATCGGTGTAAATGTAGCTTAAAAAAATTCATACGGCAAGAATACGAAAAATAGCTAATTACTTATTTTATTTTTTTTAAAGGTCTTGATATGACATGAGTGTCTTAATTTTGCTTATTTTGGCTCATTGTATTGTACTTAACATTGAGCAATTGCTCCTGCGTGTTCATCGGTGTAAATGTAGCTAAAAAAAATTCATTCGACAAGAATAAGAAAAATAGCTATTTACTTATTTTATTTTTTTTAAAGGTCTTCAAAAGATAGAGGTGTCTTAATTTTGCTTATTTTGGCTCATTGTATTGTACTTAACATTGACCACTTGCTCCTGCGTGTACATCGGTGTAAATGTAGCTACAAAAAATTCATTCGACAAGAAAAAGAAAAATAGCTATTTACTTATTTTATTTTTTTAAAGGTTTTAAAAAGATAAAGGTGTCTTAATTTTGCTTATTTTGGCTCATTGTATTGTACTTGACATTGAGCAATTGCTCCTGCGTGTTCATCGGTTTAAATGTTGCTAAAAAAAATTCATTCGACAAGAATAAAAAAAATAGCTATTTACTTATATTATTTTTTTTAAAGGTCTTGATATGATAAGGGTGTCTAAATTTTGCTTATTTTGGCTCAATGTATTGTACTCAACATTGAGCAATTGTTCCTGCGTGTTCATCGGTGTAAATGTAGCTAAAAAAAATTCATTCGACAAGAATAAGAAAAATAGCTATTTACTTATTTTATTTTCTTTAAAGGTCTTAAAAAGATATAGGTGTCTTAATTTTGCTTATTTAGGCTTATTGTATTATACTTAACATTGGCCACTTGCTCCTGCGTGTTCATCGGTGTAAATGTAGCTACAAAAAATTCATTCGACAAGAATACAAAAAATAGCTATATACTTCTTTTTTTTTTAAAGGTCTTTAAAAGATATAGGTGTCTTAATTTTGCTTATTTTGGCTCAATGTATTGTATTTAATATTGAGCAATTGCTCCTGCGTGTTCATCGGTGTAAATGTAGCTTAAAAAAATTCATATGGCAAGAATACGAAAAATAGCTAATTACTTATTTTTTTTTTTTAAAGGTCTTGAAAAGATATCGGTGTCTTAATATTGCTTATTTTGGCTCACTGTACTGTATCTAACATTAGGCAATTGCTCCAGCGTGTTCATCGGTGTAAATGTAGCTTCAAAAAATTCATTCGACAAGAATAAGAAAAATAGCTATTTACTTATTTTATTTTTTTAAAGGTCATGATATGATAAGGGTGTCTTAATTTTGCTTATTTTGGCTCAGTGTATTGTACTTAATATTGAGCAATTGCTCCTGCGTGTTCATCGGTGTAAATGTAGCTAAAACAAATTCATTCGACAAGAATAAGAAAAATAGCTATTTACTTATTTTATTTTTTTAAAGGTTTTAAAAAGATATAGGTGTCTTAATTTTGCTTATTTTGGCTCATTGTATCGTACTTGATATTAAACAATTGCTCCTGCGTGTTCATCGGTTTAAGGGTTGCTAAAAAAAATTCATTCGACAAGAATAAGAAAAATAGCTATTTACTTATTTTATTTTTTTTAAAGGTCTTCAAAAGATAGAGGTGTCTTAATTTTGCTTATTTTGGCTCATTGTATTGTACTTAACATTGACCACTTGCTCCTGCGTGTACATCGGTGTAAATGTAGCTACAAAAAATTCATTCGACAAGAAAAAGAAAAATAGCTATTTACTTATTTTATTTTTTTAAAGGTTTTAAAAAGATATAGGTGTCTTAATTTTGCTTATTTTGGCTCATTGTATCGTACTTGATATTAAACAATTGCTCCTGCGTGTTCATCGGTTTAAGGGTTGCTAAAAAAAATTCATTCGACAAGAATAAGAAAAATAGCTATTTACTTATTTTATTTTTTTTAAAGGTCCTAAAAAGATATAGGTGTGTTAATTTTGCTTATTTATGCTCATTGTATTGTACTTAACATTGACCAGTTGCTCGTGCGTGTTCATCGGTGTAAATGTAGCTACAAAAAATTCATTCGACAAGAATAAGAAAAATAGCTATATACTTATTTTATTTTTTTTAAAGGTCTTGATATGACACGGGTGTCTTAATTTTGCTTATTTTGGCTCATTGTATTGAAGTGAACATTGAGCAATTGCTCCGGCGTGTTCATAGGTGTAAATGTAGCTACAAAAAATGCATACGACAAGAATACGAAAAATAGCTATATACTTATTTTATTTTTCTTAAAGGTCATGATACGACACGGGTGTCTTAATTTGGCTTATTATGGCTCACTGTATTGTAATTAACATTGAGCAATTGCTCCTGCGTGTTCATCGGTGTAAATGTAGCTACAAAAAATTCATTCGACAAGAATACAAAAAATAGCTATATACTTCTTTTTTTTTAAAGGTCTTTAAAAGATATAGGTGTCTTAATTTTGCTTATTTTGGCTCAATGTATTGTATTTAATATTGAGCAATTGCTCCTGCGTGTTCATCGGTGTAAATGTAGCTTAAAAAAATTCATATGGCAAGAATACGAAAAATAGCTAATTACTTATTTTTTTTTTTTTAAAGGTCTTGAAAAGATATACGTGTCTTAATATTGCTTATTTTGGCTCACTGTACTGTATCTAACATTAGGCAATTGCTCCAGCGTGTTCATCGGTGTAAATGTAGCTTCAAAAAATTCATTCGACAAGAATAAGAAAAATAGCTATTTACTTATTTTATTTTTTTAAAGGTCATGATATGATAAGGGTGTCTTAATTTTGCTTATTTTGGCTCAGTGTATTGTACTTAATATTGAGCAATTGCTCCTGCGTGTTCATCGGTGTAAATGTAGCTAAAACAAATTCATTCGACAAGAATAAGAAAAATAGCTATTTACTTATTTTATTTTTTTAAAGGTTTTAAAAAGATATAGGTGTCTTAATTTTGCTTATTTTGGCTCATTGTATCGTACTTGATATTAAACAATTGCTCCTGCGTGTTCATCGGTTTAAGGGTTGCTAAAAAAAATTCATTCGACAAGAATAAGAAAAATAGCTATTTACTTATTTTATTTTTTTTAAAGGTCCTAAAAAGATATAGGTGTAATAATTTTGCTTATTTATGCTCATTGTATTGTACTTAACATTGACCAGTTGCTCCTGCGTGTTCATCGGTGTAAATGTAGCTACAAAAAATTCATTCGACAAGAATACGAAAAATAGCTATATACTTATTTTATTTTTCTTAAAGGTCATGATACGACACGGGTGACTTAATTTGGCTTATTTTGGCTCACTGTATTGTAATTAACATTGAGCAATTGCTCCTGCGTGTTCATCGGTGTAAATGTAGCTACAAAAAATTCATTCGACAAGAATACAAAAAATAGCTATATACTTCTTTTTTTTTTAAAGGTCTTTAAAAGATATAGGTGTCTTAATTTTGCTTATTTTGGCTCACTGTATTGTAGTAAACATTAACCAATTGCTCCTGCGTGTTCATCGGTGTAAATGTAGCTACAAAAAATTCATTCGACATGAATACAAAAAATAGCTATATACTTCTTCTTTTTTTTTAAAGGTCTATAAAAGATATAGGTGTCTTAATTTTGCTTATTTTGGCTCAATGTATTGTATTTAATATTGAGCAATTGCTCCTGCGTGTTCGTCGGTGTAAATGTAGCTTAAAAAAATTCATACGGCAAGAATACGAAAAATAGCTATTTACTTATTTTATTTTTTTTAAAGGTCTTGAAAAGATATGGGTGTCTTAATATTGCTTACTTTGGCCCGCTGTACTGTATTTAACATTAGGCAATTGCTCAAGCGTGTTCATCGGTGTAAATGTAGCTACAAAAAATTCATTCGACAAGAATAAGAAAAATAGCTATTTACTTATTTTATTTTTTTAAAGGTTTTAAAAAGATATAGGTGTCTTAATTTTGCTTATTTTGGCTCATTGTATTGTACTTGACATTGAGCACTTGCTCCTGCGTGTTCATCGGTTTAAATGTTGCTAAAAAAAATTCATTCGACAAGAATAAAAAAAATAGCTATTTACTTATTTTATTTTTTTTAAAGGTCTTGATATGACACGGGTGTCTTAATTTTGCTTATTTTGGCTCAATGTATTGTACTTAACATTGAGCAATTGTTCCTGCGTGTTCATCGGTGTAAATGTAGCTAAAAAAAATTCATTCGACAAGAATAAGAAAAATAGCTATTTACTTATTTTATTTTCTTTAAAGGTCTTAAAAAGATATAGGTGTCTTAATTTTGCTTATTTAGGCTCACTGTATTATACTTAACATTGGCCACTTGCTCCTGCGTGTTCATCGGTGTAAATGTAGCTACAAAAAATTCATTCGACAAGAATACGAAAAATAGCTATATACTTATTTTATTTTTTTTAAAGGTCTTGATATGACACGAGTCTCTTAATTTGGCTTATATAGATTCATTGTATTGTAATTAACATTGAGCAGTTGCTTCTGCGTGTTCATCGGTGTAAATGTGGCTAAAAAAAATTCATTCGACAAGAATATGAAAAATAGCTATTTACTTATTTTATTTTTTTAAAGGTTTTAAAAAGATATAGGTGTCTTAATTTTGCTTATTTAGGCTTATTGTATTATACTTAACATTGGCCACTTGCTCCTGCGTGTTCATCGGTGTAAATGTAGCTACAAAAAATTCATTCGACAAGAATACAAAAAATAGCTATATACTTTTTTTTTTTTAAAGGTCTTTAAAAGATATAGGTGTCTTAATTTTGCTTATTTTGGCTCAATGTATTGTATTTAATATTGAGCAATTGCTCCTGCGTGTTCATCGGTGTAAACGTAGCTTAAAAAAATTCATACGGCAAGAATACGAAAAATAGCTAATTACTTATTTTTTTTTTTTTAAAGGTCTGTAAAAGATATCGGTGTCTTAATATTGCTTATTTTGGCTCACTGTACTGTTTCTAACATCAGGCAATTGCTCCAGCGTGTTCATCGGTGTAAATGTAGCTTCAAAAAATTCATTCGACAAGAATAAGAAAAATAGCTATTTACTTATTTTATTTTTTTAAAGGTCATGATATGATAAGGGTGTCTTAATTTTGCTTATTTTGGCTCATTGTATTGTACTTAACATTGAGCAATTGCTCCTGCGTGTTCATCGGTGTAAATGTAGCTAAAACAAATTCATTCGACAAGAATAAGAAAAATAGCTATTTACTTATTTTATTTTTTTAAAGGTTTTAAAAAGATATAGGTGTCTTAATTTTGCTTATTTTGGCTCATTGTATCGTACTTGATATTAAACAATTGCTCCTGCGTGTTCATCGGTTTAAGGGTTGCTAAAAAAAATTCATTCGACAAGAATAAGAAAAATAGCTATTTACTTATTTTATTTTTTTTAAAGGTCCTAAAAAGATATAGGTGTGTTAATTTTGCTTATTTATGCTCATTGTATTGTACTTAACATTGACCAGTTGCTCGTGCGTGTTCATCGGTGTAAATGTAGCTACAAAAAATTCATTCGACAAGAATAAGAAAAATAGCTATATACTTATTTTATTTTTTTTAAAGGTCTTGATATGACACGGGTGTCTTAATTTTGCTTATTTTGGCTCATTGTATTGAAGTGAACATTGAGCAATTGCTCCGGCGTGTTCATCGGTGTAAATGTAGCTAAAAAAAATTCATTCGACAAGAATAAGAAAAATAGCTATTTACTTATTTTATTTTTTTTTAAGTTTTAAAAAAGATATAGGCGTCTTAATTTTGCTTATTTAGGCTCATTGTATTGTACTTAACATTGACCACTTGCTCCTGCGTGTACATCGGTGTAAATGTAGCTACAAAAAATTCATTCGACAAGAATACGAAAAATAGCTATATACTTATTTTATTTTTTTTAAAGGTCTTAATATGACACGGGTGTCTTAATTTGGCTTATTTTGGCTCATTGTATTTTACTTAACATTGACCACTTGATCCTGCGTGTTCATCGGTGTAAATGTAGCTACAAAAAATTCATTCGACAAGAATAAGAAAAATAGCTATATACTTATTTTATTTTTTTTAAAGGTCCTGATATGACACGGGTGTCTTAATTTTGCTTATTTTGGCTCATTGTATTGAAGTGAACATTGAGCAATTGCTCCGGCGTGTTCATAGGTGTAAATGTAGCTAAAAAAAATTCATTCGACAAGAATAAGAAAAATAGCTATTTTCTTATTTTATTTTTTTTAAAGGTTTTAAAAAGATATAGGTGTCTTAATTTTGCTTATTTTGGCTCAATGTATTGTACTTAACATTGAGCAATTGTTCCTGCGTTTTCATCGGTGTAAATGTAGCTAAAAAAAATTCATTCGACAAGAATAAGAAAAATAGATATTTACTTATTTTATTTTTTTTAAAGGTCTTAAAAAGATATAGGTGTCTTAATTTTGCTTGTTTAGGCTCACTGTATTGTAGTTAACATTGACCAATTGCTCCTGCGTGTTCATCGGTGTAAATGTAGCTACAAAAAATTCATTCGACAACAATACGAAAAATAGCTATATACTTATTTTATTTTTCTTAAAGGTCATGATACGACACGGGTGTCTTAATTTGGCTTATTTTGGCTCACTGTATTGTAATTAACATTGAGCAATTGCTCCTGCGTGTTCATCGGTGTAAATGTAGCTACAAAAAATTCATTCGACAAGAATACAAAAAATAGCTATATACTTCTTTTTTTTTTAAAGGTCTTTAAAAGATAAAGGTGTCTTAATTTTGCTTATTTTGGCTCAATGTATTGTATTTAATATTGAGCAATTGCTCCTGCGTGTTCATCGGTGTAAATGTAGCTTAAAAAAATTCATACGGCAAGAATACGAAAAATAGCTAATTACTTATTTTATTTTTTTTAAAGGTCTTCAAAAGATAGAGGTGTCTTAATTTTGCTTATTTTGGCTCATTGTATTGTACTTAACATTGAGCAATTGCTCCTGCGTGTTCATCGGTGTAAATGTAGCTAAAAAAAATTCATTCGACAAGAATAAGAAAAATAGCTATTTACTTATTTTATTTTTTTTAAAGGTCTTCAAAAGATAGAGGTGTCTTAATTTTGCTTATTTTGGCTCATTGTATTGTACTTAACATTGACCACTTGCTCCTGCGTGTACATCGGTGTAAATGTAGCTACAAAAAATTCATTCGACAAGAAAAAGAAAAATAGCTATTTACTTATTTTATTTTTTTAAAGGTTTTAAAAAGATAAAAGTGTCTTAATTTTGCTTATTTTGGCTCATTGTATTGTACTTGACATTGAGCAATTGCTCCTGCGTGTTCATCGGTTTAAATGTTGCTAAAAAAAATTCATTCGACAAGAATAAAAAAAATAGCTATTTACTTATATTATTTTTTTTAAAGGTCTTGATATGATAAGGGTGTCTAAATTTTGCTTATTTTGGCTCAATGTATTGTACTCAACATTGAGCAATTGTTCCTGCGTGTTCATCGGTGTAAATGTAGCTAAAAAAAATTCATTCGACAAGAATAAGAAAAATAGCTATTTACTTATTTTATTTTCTTTAAAGGTCTTAAAAAGATATAGGTGTCTTAATTTTGCTTATTTAGGCTTATTGTATTATACTTAACATTGGCCACTTGCTCCTGCGTGTTCATCGGTGTAAATGTAGCTACAAAAAATTCATTCGACAAGAATACAAAAAATAGCTCTATACTTCTTTTTTTTTTTAAAGGTCTTTAAAAGATATAGGTGTCTTAATTTTGCTTATTATGGCTCAATGTATTGTATTTAATATTGAGCAATTGCTCCTGCGTGTTCATCGGTGTAAATGTAGCTTAAAAAAATTCATATGGCAAGAATACGAAAAATAGCTAATTACTTATTTTTTTTTTTTTAAAGGTCTTGAAAAGATATCGGTGTCTTAATATTGCTTATTTTGGCTCACTGTACTGTATCTAACATTAGGCAATTGCTCCAGCGTGTTCATCGGTGTAAATGTAGCTTCAAAAAATTCATTCGACAAGAATAAGAAAAATAGCTATTTACTTATTTTATTTTTTTAAAGGTCATGATATGATAAGGGTGTCTTAATTTTGCTTATTTTGGCTCAGTGTATTGTACTTAATATTGAGCAATTGCTCCTGCGTGTTCATCGGTGTAAATGTAGCTAAAACAAATTCATTCGACAAGAATAAGAAAAATAGCTATTTACTTATTTTATTTTTTTAAAGGTTTTAAAAAGATATAGGTGTCTTAATTTTGCTTATTTTGGCTCATTGTATCGTACTTGATATTAAACAATTGCTCCTGCGTGTTCATCGGTTTAAGGGTTGCTAAAAAAAATTCATTCGACAAGAATAAGAAAAATAGCTATTTACTTATTTTATTTTTTTTAAAGGTCCTAAAAAGATATAGGTGTGTTAATTTTGCTTATTTATGCTCATTGTATTGTACTTAACATTGACCAGTTGCTCGTGCGTGTTCATCGGTGTAAATGTAGCTACAAAAAATTCATTCGACAAGAATAAGAAAAATAGCTATATACTTATTTTATTTTTTTTAAAGGTCTTGATATGACACGGGTGTCTTAATTTTGCTTATTTTGGCTCATTGTATTGAAGTGAACATTGAGCAATTGCTCCGGCGTGTTCATAGGTGTAAATGTAGCTACAAAAAATTCATTCGACAAGAATACGAAAAATAGCTATATACTTATTTTATTTTTCTTAAAGGTCATGATACGACACGGGTGTCTTAATTTGGCTTATTATGGCTCACTGTATTGTAATTAACATTGAACAATTGCTCCTGCGTGTTCATCGGTGTAAATGTAGCTACAAAAAATTCATTCGACAAGAATACAAAAAATAGCTATATACTTCTTTTTTTTTTAAAGGTCTTTAAAAGATATAGGTGTCTTAATTTTGCTTATTTTGGCTCAATGTATTGTATTTAATATTGAGCAATTGCTCCTGCGTGTTCATCGGTGTAAATGTAGCTTAAAAAAATTCATATGGCAAGAATACGAAAAATAGCTAATTACTTATTTTTTTTTTTTTAAAGGTCTTGAAAAGATATCGGTGTCTTAATATTGCTTATTTTGGCTCACTGTACTGTATCTAACATTAGGCAATTGCTCCAGCGTGTTCATCGGTGTAAATGTAGCTTCAAAAAATTCATTCGACAAGAATAAGAAAAATAGCTATTTACTTATTTTATTTTTTTAAAGGTCATGATATGATAAGGGTGTCTTAATTTTGCTTATTTTGGCTCAGTGTATTGTACTTAATATTGAGCAATTGCTCCTGCGTGTTCATCGGTGTAAATGTAGCTAAAACAAATTCATTCGACAAGAATAAGAAAAATAGCTATTTACTTATTTTATTTTTTTAAAGGTTTTAAAAAGATATAGGTGTCTTAATTTTGCTTATTTTGGCTCATTGTATCGTACTTGATATTAAACAATTGCTCCTGCGTGTTCATCGGTTTAAGGGTTGCTAAAAAAAATTCATTCGACAAGAATAAGAAAAATAGCTATTTACTTATTTTATTTTTTTTAAAGGTCCTAAAAAGATATAGGTGTAATAATTTTGCTTATTTATGCTCATTGTATTGTACTTAACATTGACCAGTTGCTCGTGCGTGTTCATCGGTGTAAATGTAGCTACAAAAAATTCATTCGACAAGAATAAGAAAAATAGCTATATACTTATTTTATTTTTTTTAAAGGTCTTGATATGACACGGGTGTCTTAATTTTGCTTATTTTGGCTCATTGTATTGAAGTGAACATTGAGCAATTGCTCCGGCGTGTTCATAGGTGTAAATGTAGCTACAAAAAATTCATTCGACAAGAATACGAAAAATAGCTATATACTTATTTTATTTTTCTTAAAGGTCATGATACGACACGGGTGTCTTAATTTGGCTTATTATGGCTCACTGTATTGTAATTAACATTGAGCAATTGCTCCTGCGTGTTCATCGGTGTAAATGTAGCTACAAAAAATTAATTCGACAACAATACAAAAAATAGCTATATACTTCTTTTTTTTTTAAAGGTCTTTAAAAGATATAGGTGTCTTAATTTTGCTTATTTTGGCTCAATGTATTGTATTTAATATTGAGCAATTGCTCCTGCGTGTTCATCGGTGTAAATGTAGCTTAAAAAAATTCATATGGCAAGAATACGAAAAATAGCTAATTACTTATTTTTTTTTTTTTAAAGGTCTTGAAAAGATATCGGTGTCTTAATATTGCTTATTTTGGCTCACTGTACTGTATCTAACATTAGGCAATTGCTCCAGCGTGTTCATCGGTGTAAATGTAGCTTCAAAAAATTCATTCGACAAGAATAAGAAAAATAGCTATTTACTTATTTTATTTTTTTAAAGGTCATGATATGATAAGGGTGTCTTAATTTTGCTTATTTTGGCTCAGTGTATTGTACTTAATATTGAGCAATTGCTCCTGCGTGTTCATCGGTGTAAATGTAGCTAAAACAAATTCATTCGACAAGAATAAGAAAAATAGCTATTTACTTATTTTATTTTTTTAAAGGTTTTAAAAAGATATAGGTGTCTTAATTTTGCTTATTTTGACTCATTGTATCGTACTTGATATTAAACAATTGCTCCTGCGTGTTCATCGGTTTAAGGGTTGCTAAAAAAAATTCATTCGACAAGAATAAGAAAAATAGCTATTTACTTATTTTATTTTTTTTAAAGGTCCTAAAAAGATATAGGTGTAATAATTTTGCTTATTTATGCTCATTGTATTGTACTTAACATTGACCAGTTGCTCGTGCGTGTTCATCGGTGTATATGTAGCTACAAAAAATTCATTCGACAAGAATAAGAAAAATAGCTATATACTTATTTTATTTTTTTCAAAGGTCTTGATATGACACGGGTGTCTTAATTTTGCTTATTTTGGCTCATTGTATTGAAGTGAACATTGAGCAATTGCTCCGGCGTGTTCATAGGTGTAAATGTAGCTACAAAAAATTCATTCGACAAGAATACGAAAAATAGCTATATACTTATTTTATTTTTCTTAAAGGTCATGATACGACACGGGTGTCTTAATTTGGCTTATTTTGGCTCACTGTATTGTAATTAACATTGAGCAATTGCTCCTGCGTGTTCATCGGTGTAAATGTAGCTACAAAAAATTCATTCGACAACAATACGAAAAATAGCTATATACTTATTTTATTTTTCTTAAAGGTCATGATACGACACGGGTGTCTTAATTTGGCTTATTTTGGCTCATTGTATTGTAATTAACATTGAGCAATTGCTCCTGCGTGTTCATCGGTGTAAATGTAGCTACAAAAAATTCATTCGACAAGAATACAAAAATAGCTATATACTTCTTTTTTTTTTAAAGGTCTTTAAAAGATAAAGGTGTCTTAATTTTGCTTATTTTGGCTCAATGTATTGTATTTAATATTGAGCAATTGCTCCTGCGTGTTCATCGGTGTAAATGTAGCTTAAAAAAATTCATACGGCAAGAATACGAAAAATAGCTAATTACTTATTTTATTTTTTTTAAAGGTCTTGATATGACATGAGTGTCTTAATTTTGCTTATTTTGGCTCATTGTATTGTACTTAACATTGAGCAATTGCTCCTGCGTGTTCATCGGTGTAAATGTAGCTACAAAAAATTCATTCGACAAGAATACAAAAAATAGCTATATACTTCTTTTTTTTTTAAAGGTCTTTAAAAGATATAGGTGTCTTAATTTTGCTTATTTTGGCTCAATGTATTGTATTTAATATTGAGCAATTGCTCCTGCGTGTTCATCGGTGTAAATGTAGCTTAAAAAAATTCATACGGCAAGAATACGAAAAATAGCTAATTACTTATTTTATTTTTTTTAAAGGTCTTGATATGACATGAGTGTCTTAATTTTGCTTATTTTGGCTCATTGTATTGTACTTAACATTGAGCAATTGCTCCTGCGTGTTCATCGGTGTAAATGTAGCTAAAAAAAATTCATTCGACAAGAATAAGAAAAATAGCTATTTACTTATTTTATTTTTTTAAAGGTTTTAAAAAGATATAGGTGTCTTAATTTTGCTTATTTTGGCTCATTGTATTGTACTTGACATTGAGCAATTGCTCCTGCGTGTTCATCGGTTTAAATGTTGCTAAAAAAAATTCATTCGACAAGAATAAGAAAAATAGCTATATACTTATTTTATTTTTTTTAAAGGTCTTGATATGACACGGGTGTCTTAATTTTGCTTATTTTGGCTCATTGTATTGAAGTGAACATTGAGCAATTGCTCCTGCGTGTTCATCGGTGTAAATGTAGCTAAAAAAAATTCATTCGACAAGAATAAGAAAAATAGATATTTACTTATTTTATTTTTTTTAAAGGTCTTAAAAAGATATAGGTGTCTTAGTTTTGCTTGTTTAGGCTCACTGTATTGTAGTTAACATTGACCAATTGCTCCTGCGTGTTCATCGGTGTAAATGTAGCTACAAAAAATTCATTCGACAACAATACGAAAAATAGCTATATACTTATTTTATTTTTCTTAAAGGTCATGATACGACACGGGTGTCTTAATTTGGCTTATTTTGGCTCACTGTATTGTAATTAACATTGAGCAATTGCTCCTGCGTGTTCATCGGTGTAAATGTAGCTACAAAAAATTCATTCGACAAGAATACAAAAAATAGCTATATACTTCTTTTTTTTTTAAAGGTCTTTAAAAGATATAGGTGTCTTAATTTTGCTTATTTTGGCTCAATGTATTGTATTTAATATTGAGCAATTGCTCCTGCGTGTTCATCGGTGTAAATGTAGCTTAAAAAAATTCATACGGCAAGAATACGAAAAATAGCTAATTACATATTTTATTTTTTTTAAAGGTCTTGATATGACATGAGTGTCTTAATTTTGCTTATTTTGGCTCATTGTATTGTACTTAACATTGAGCAATTGCTCCTGCGTGTTCATCGGTGTAAATGTAGCTAAAAAAAATTCATTCGACAAGAATAAGAAAAATAGCTATTTACTTATTTTTTTTTTTTTTAAAGTTTTAAAAAAGATATAGGCGTCTTAATTTTGCTTATTTAGGCTCATTGTATTGTACTTAACATTGACCACTTGCTCCTGCGTGTACATCGGTGTAAATGTAGCTACAAAAAATTCATTCGACAAGAATACGAAAAATAGCTATATACTTATTTTATTTTTTTTAAAGGTCTTGATATGACACGGGTGTCTTAATTTGGCTTATTTTGGCTCATTGTATTTTACTTAACATTGACCACTTGATCCTGCGTGTTCATCGGTGTAAATGTAGCTACAAAAAATTCATTCGACAAGAATAAGAAAAATAGCTATATACTTATTTTATTTTTTTTAAAGGTCTTGATATGACACGGGTGTCTTAATTTTGCTTATTTTGGCTCATTGTATTGAAGTGAACATTGAGCAATTGCTCCGGCGTGTTCATAGGTGTAAATGTAGCTAAAAAAAATTCATTCGACAAGAATAAGAAAAATAGCTATTTTCTTATTTTATTTTTTTTAAAGGTTTTAAAAAGATATAGGTGTCTTAATTTTGCTTATTTTGGCTCAATGTATTGTACTTAACATTGAGCAGTTGTTCCTGCGTTTTCATCGGTGTAAATGTAGCTAAAAAAAATTCATTCGACAAGAATAAGAAAAATAGATATTTACTTATTTTATTTTTTTTAAAGGTCTTAAAAAGATATAGGTGTCTTAATTTTGCTTGTTTAGGCTCACTGTATTGTAGTTAACATTGACCAATTGCTCCTGCGTGTTCATCGGTGTAAATGTAGCTACAAAAAATTCATTCGACAACAATACGAAAAATAGCTATATACTTATTTTATTTTTCTTAAAGGTCATGATACGACACGGGTGTCTTAATTTGGCTTATTTTGGCTCATTGTATTGTAATTAACATCGAGCAATTGCTCCTGCGTGTTCATCGGTGTAAATGTAGCTACAAAAAATTCATTCGACAAGAATACAAAAATAGCTATATACTTCTTTTTTTTTTAAAGGTCTTTAAAAGATAAAGGTGTCTTAATTTTGCTTATTTTGGCTCAATGTATTGTATTTAATATTGAGCAATTGCTCCTGCGTGTTCATCGGTGTAAATGTAGCTTAAAAAAATTCATACGGCAAGAATACGAAAAATAGCTAATTACTTATTTTATTTTTTTTAAAGGTCTTGATATGACATGAGTGTCTTAATTTTGCTTATTTTGGCTCATTGTATTGTACTTAACATTGAGCAATTGCTCCTGCGTGTTCATCGGTGTAAATGTAGCTAAAAAAAATTCATTCGACAAGAATAAGAAAAATAGCTATTTACTTATTTTATTTTTTTTAAAGGTCTTCAAACGATAGAGGTGTCTTAATTTTGCTTATTTTGGCTCATTGTATTGTACTTAACATTGACCACTTGCTCCTGCGTGTACATCGGTGTAAATGTAGCTACAAAAAATTCATTCGACAAGAAAAAGAAAAATAGCTATTTACTTATTTTATTTTTTTAAAGGTTTTAAAAAGATAAAGGTGTCTTAATTTTGCTTATTTTGGCTCGTTGTATTGTACTTGACATTGAGCAATTGCTCCTGCGTGTTCATCGGTTTAAATGTTGCTAAAAAAAATTCATTCGACAAGAATAAAAAAAATAGCTATTTACTTATATTATTTTTTTTAAAGGTCTTGATATGATAAGGGTGTCTAAATTTTGCTTATTTTGGCTCAATGTATTGTACTCAACATTGAGCAATTGTTCCTGCGTGTTCATCGGTGTAAATGTAGCTAAAAAAAATTCATTCGACAAGAATAAGAAAAATAGCTATTTACTTATTTTATTTTCTTTAAAGGTCTTAAAAAGATATAGGTGTCTTAATTTTGCTTATTTAGGCTTATTGTATTATACTTAACATTGGCCACTTGCTCCTGCGTGTTCATCGGTGTAAATGTAGCTACAAAAAATTCATTCGACAAGAATACAAAAAATAGCTATATACTTTTTTTTTTTTAAAGGTCTTTAAAAGATATAGGTGTCTTAATTTTGCTTATTTTGGCTCAATGTATTGTATTTAATATTGAGCAATTGCTCCTGCGTGTTCATCGGTGTAAATGTAGCTTAAAAAAATTCATATGGCAAGAATACGAAAAATAGCTAATTACTTATTTTTTTTTTTTTAAAGGTCTTGAAAAGATATCGGTGTCTTAATATTGCTTATTTTGGCTCACTGTACTGTATCTAACATTAGGCAATTGCTCCAGCGTGTTCATCGGTGTAAATGTAGCTTCAAAAAATTCATTCGACAAGAATAAGAAAAATAGCTATTTACTTATTTTATTTTTTTAAAGGTCATGATATGATAAGGGTGTCTTAATTTTGCTTATTTTGGCTCAGTGTATTGTACTTAATATTGAGCAATTGCTCCTGCGTGTTCATCGGTGTAAATGTGGCTAAAACAAATTCATTCGACAAGAATAAGAAAAATAGCTATTTACTTATTTTATTTTTTTAAAGGTTTTAAAAAGATATAGGTGTCTTAATTTTGCTTATTTTGGCTCATTGTATCGTACTTGATATTAAACAATTGCTCCTGCGTGTTCATCGGTTTAAGGGTTGCTAAAAAAAATTCATTCGACAAGAATAAGAAAAATAGCTATTTACTTATTTTATTTTTTTTAAAGGTCCTAAAAAGATATAGGTGTGTTAATTTTGCTTATTTATGCTCACTGTATTGTACTTAACATTGACCAGTTGCTCGTGCGTGTTCATCGGTGTAAATGTAGCTACAAAAAATTCATTCGACAAGAATATGAAAAATAGCTATATACTTATTTTATTTTTTTTAAAGGTCTTGATATGACACGGGTGTCTTAATTTTGCTTATTTTGGCTCATTGTATTGAAGTGAACATTGAGCAATTGCTCCGGCGTGTTCATAGGTGTAAATGTAGCTAAAAAAAATTCATTCGACAAGAATAAGAAAAATAGCTATTTTCTTATTTTATTTTTTTTAAAGGTTTTAAAAAGATATAGGTGTCTTAATTTTGCTTATTTTGGCTCAATGTATTGTACTTAACATTGAGCAGTTGTTCCTGCGTTTTCATCGGTGTAAATGTAGCTAAAAAAAATTCATTCGACAAGAATAAGAAAAATAGATATTTACTTATTTTATTTTTTTTAAAGGTCTTAAAAAGATATAGGTGTCTTAATTTTGCTTGTTTAGGCTCACTGTATTGTAGTTAACATTGACCAATTGCTCCTGCGTGTTCATCGGTGTAAATGTAGCTACAAAAAATTCATTCGACAAGAATACGAAAAAAAGCTATATACTTATTTTATTTTTCGTAAAGGTCATGATACGACACGGGTGTCTTAATTTGGCTTATTTTGGCTCACTGTATTGTAATTAACATTGAGCAATTGCTCCTGCGTGTTCATCGGTGTAAATGTAGCTACAAAAAATTCATTCGACAAGAATACAAAAAATAGCTATATACTTCTTTTTTTTTTAAAGGTCTTTAAAAGATATAGGTGTCTTAATTTTGCTTATTTTGGCTCAATGTATTGTATTTAATATTGAGCAATTGCTCCTGCGTGTTCATCGGTGTAAATGTAGCTTAAAAAAATTCATACGGCAAGAATACGAAAAATAGCTAATTACTTATTTTATTTTTTTTAAAGGTCTTGATATGACATGAGTGTCTTAATTTTGCTTATTTTGGCTCATTGTATTGTACTTAACATTAAGCAATTGCTCCTGCGTGTTCATCGGTGTAAATGTAGCTAAAAAAAATTCATTCGACAAGAATAAGAAAAATAGCTATTTACTTATTTTATTTTTTTTAAAGGTTTAAAAAAGATATAGGCGTCTTAATTTTGCTTATTTAGGCTCATTGTATTGTACTTAACATTGACCACTTGCTCCTGCGTGTACATCGGTGTAAATGTAGCTACAAAAAATTCATTCGACAAGAATACGAAAAATAGCTATATACTTATTTTATTTTTTTTAAAGGTCTTGATATGACACGGGTGTCTTAATTTGGCTTATTTTGGCTCATTGTATTTTACTTAACATTGACCACTTGATCCTGCGTGTTCATCGGTGTAAATGTAGCTACAAAAAATTCATTCGACAAGTATACGAAAAATAGCTATATACTTATTTTATTTTTTTTAAAGGTCTTGATATGACACGGGTGTCTTAATTTGGCTAATTTTGGCTCATTGTATTGTACTTAACATTGACCACTTGCTCCTGCGTGTTCATCGGTGTAAATGTAGCTAAAAAAAATTCATTCGACAAGAATAAGAAAAATAGCTAATTACTTATTTTATTTTTTTTAAAGGTCTTCAAAAGATAGAGGTGTCTTAATTTTGCTTATTTTGGCTCATTGTATTGTACTTAACATTGACCACTTGCTCCTGCGTGTTCATCGGTTTAATGTTGCTAAAAAAAATTCATTCGACAAGAATAAAAAAAATTGCTATTTACTTATATTATTTTTTTTAAAGGTCTTGATATGATAAGGGTCTCTAAATTTTGCTTATTTTGGCTCATTGTATTGCACTCAACATTGAGCAATTGCTCATGCGTGTTCATCGGTGTAAATGTAGCTAAAAACAATTCATTCGACACGAATAAGAAAAATAGCTATTTACTTATTTTATTTTTTTTAAAGGTTTTAAAAAGATATAGGTGCCTTTATTTTTTTTATTTTGGCTCAATGTATTGTACTTAACATTGAGCAATTGTTCCTGCGTGTTCATCGGTGTAAATGTAGCTAAAAAAAATTCATTCGACAAGAAT